>OX602127.1:5192453-6416517 GCA_951449985.1 Falcaria lacertinaria | reverse complement strand
CATCGCCGGGATCCTGTATGGTGCCAACCTATGCGCCTTGCTGAAAAGGGACGGTGGCATCAGGCCGATTGCTGTGGGAGCAACTTATCGACGGCTGGCAGCCAGGATTTGTTGAGCCCACGCTGCCGGCTTGGCCAGGTATTTTCAGCCAAGGCAACTGGGCTTTGGCCACAATGGTGGATGTGAGGCAGCTGTACATAGCTTGAGAACGTTCTTGGACAATCGGGTAGGGGACGTGTTGCTTAAAGTGGATGCGCGGAATGCATTCAATAGTGCGGACCGAGCCGCGTTGTTAACACAAATAAAATAAAATATTCCGACATTGTATAATTTCCTTTGGCAATGCTACAGCGCACCTTCAAAATTAATGTACAAAGCCAATGAACTCCTCTCATCAGTCGGGTGTCAACAAGGCGATCCTCTTGGGCCGGCCATGTTTAGTTCGGCAATACACCCTATCATTTCCAAATTAAAATCAAAATACTTAAGAAGAAAGTAGTAGCTACTTGCGTCGATACTCTGGCGCCGTCCCATCTGCCGGGCACTTCGACTGCGGCCGGTGCCGCTGCTGTACGACAGGTGAGCCTCAATGTGTGCCTCGGAAGGGGCTACATATTTGCTGTGTTTGCGGTGGAGACCCTGGGGCCATGGGGTCCAGAGGCTCATCTGCTGTACAAGGAGGTCTTGCGATGATTGATTGAGGCCTCCGGTGACAAGAAGGCTGGAACATATTTTGCGCAAACGATCAGCATTGCCATACAGCGGGGCAATGCTGCCAGCCTTCTTGGCACCCTCCTGCGTGACAACAATTTGGGACAAGTGTCTTTTTTTTATATTAGATTAGTTTTTTTCCTTTAGTTTTAGATTTTATTATTGTTGTCCCATATATATTACCTATTGTACGATGGTCGAGTGCTATGCTACACGCAAGAAACGAAGAGATTTTATTTAGATGTGTTATATGCCTAATTGCCGTTGCCCGTTATGGAATGCACGCCCCTGGCTATCGCCCTAAGTTGACGCTGATCGGCAACACCAAGAATGTTACAAAACTTTTGTAGTATGATTAAATACTGGGTGACCATTGTTTACATAGTATGGTAAGTTACTTTGGGTTCTTACAAATTGAATCTGATTAACAGGAGCCCATATTCTTTGGGGAAGCGACCTCGTGCTCACCAACTGGACTTGCCAAGATCAAGGCAGCGTACGACTTTATGGAGAAATTCCTCACCAAGCCTTACTTAGTTGGAGACCAGGTCACATTGGCTGATATTTCATGCATAGCTACTATTAGTTCTCTAAAATATTTGATGCCCATCGACCAGGAAATGTAAGGATATTATTATTAATTTGCTTTTTGAGAGTTAAAGTTTTTAGTAAAAAAAACTGATATCAATTTAAGACTTATCGAAGTATTATCTACAAAGTATACAGAATATCTTATTAGGTAGTTCTATACTGTATACGTAAGAACATAATATAAAATCAAATAAAATTCCAATATCAGAGTAGTGTTATTCGGCTGCAATCTTCTGCAAGGTGGACGGGTCACGGGACTACCACAGTTTTGATCTTATTTAGAACAAAATAACACTTTTTTATATTTTTGTGCTTCAGCTACCCCAACCTTACTGCCTGGACGAAGCGGATGGCTCAAGAAGAATTCTACAAGAAGGGAAACCTCGGTGGAGAGATAGAATTTGGGAAACTGCTTAAGATTTTTTTGGCTCGCTAAATAATTTTGTGAATACGTCAGCAACAAAATGTATTTCTTATTTATAAATAAAAACTGTCTAGTTTGCTATATTCATTTTCCGTTTGGTCGAAGCTTAGTCACCTTAAATTTATAGTATATTCTACCGATATTACGCGATAAACTACCCAAGTTCTACAAGTTGAATTTCTTGAGAAGGTAGATTGCATAGCCATCATAACTACATTGCACAATATCCGAATAATAATATACATCACAAAATAGAGTTTTACTAACTAGTCTTTAAGTTTCTTGCAAAAGGATAATTGAGGCACAAAACAGTTCGAACCAAAGTTATGCTCAAAGAACAAAATGTAAACACCAGAACATAGCTTTGAAAATTGTTCAGCCAAGTAATAGACGATACTTCTGAAGTGAAAACTTTTCTACTATGTTCTTTCTATCCATTATCCATTTATAAGATATCTATATTCATGACTCATCGCTATTAACGAAGGCGAAGTCAAAGGCAACAGCTCATAAGGTAATTAAATTATTATCGGCTAATGAGAACTAGACACATTTTTTATTGACTCTTTAATCAATTTATAAATTAGTAACATAGCACTGTTTGTAGTATTTTCCATTTAAACCAAGGCTGAATATAATTGTGAGACTTCAGTTAATAAAATATTACTTATGATAAGGCAGTCTTGCTTTAAATTGTAAGGATTCGGCAGACAATAATTTTTAATAATATATTTTGTCTTAAAAATGTATAAAATAAATTATTTCTGTCTGCTCATTTAAATAACAGTACTTGTAGTGCGCGTACTTGCACATAAAGAAATTAACCTTAAAGTATCATACGGCATATTTTCTAACTAAATAAAACGTTCATGGTTGTAGAAAACCATGAACGTTTTATGTTACATATCTAATCACTTATTGGCGATATGCTGAAATAAATATTCTTCTGAATGAATGTCTTCTGTAGGTAATCATACTTAAAAAAATATGAAACACCGCGTATATGTATTTATAAAGAATACTTATAAAAAAATGTAGAGTAGTACAAAAGATCTTTAAATATTATACACAACGAAAGTAGCATTTGCTTAGCCTAGTCAGCCCGGTAATTTCTCTGTCAAGCTATAACTGATGATAATTTATGCAATTGAATTGTTACCTACGCGTAGATGATGTAGGAAACTTAGAGCCGGACTTATACTCGTAAATATACATCTTTGTAAAGGGAACCTTATAACGGAAAAAGATTAATTTAATATTAGCCTTATCGTCCGTTGGCTTGATAATCTATTATTTATATATTATATTGATGGATTGTCGAAGTCGGTAGCGATAAGGATTCTACAGACGTAAACTAGCATCAATATAAAAAAACATCTCTATTATTTTATTTTTGTAAGCACCACTTGTAAGCATCTTACTCTGACTATCTGACGCGCTCGAGTATGTCCATTTGGTTATTTCTTCTACATTTTAAAAAACTTGCAGTAGACGGTCTCCCTACCGGCTTAGGGGTAATACATCATTATAACCTTATTTTCAAAACAGATTAAACTATTTACATAAACAGATCATAGCCTACCTACTTACAGATAAAAGATATGACCTTATTTTCTACCTACTATCTAACCTTTAAAATATAATGGGTACCATGACGCCCGAGTGAATCCTCATTTAGCATCGTTGGCTCCCCTACTATTATAATTCCGGAGGTGAAGGTAGGACAGTATTTTTGTATTAGAAATAATATTATTTGAGTAACCAAAGCTTTTTTATTCCTTTCTGATTTTGGTTACAATTGGAATTTAATATTTCAAAAAGTAAACAGTGTTCCATGTGTGGACATGCAACATATTAGAAACTAGCTAAATAAAAGTAAATATATTGATTTGTATGATTAAAACAGGTTTATTATATAATGTAATGAATGCTCACTAAGCGTATTCCTCCCAATCGCTGTGCCCTGCAGGGTGTGTATTATAGATATAAGTACTGAATGTATGTATACCATGTAATACATGTAATACAATTATTAAATAAATAAATAGCTGACCCGACAGGCGATGTCCTGTCTTAGCTATGAATTCATATGTCAATACACCATAGCAAAAAATACCTTTAGTTTATCGCGAAATTAAAAAGGTTCCGGTTATTATTAAAAAAAAACATAAGTCCATCTCCTGACAATATCATCACAAATAAAAAAGAATTAGCGAAATCGGTCCAGTCGTTCACGCGTGATGCCGTGACCAAGGGAATAGGGATTCATTTTTATATATACAGATTAATATTTTGGCTTATTTCCGAAATTTCAAAAATAAATAAATAATGCTTGCACATTATCACACAGCGCCATCTGGCCCCAAACTAAACAAAGCGTAAACAAAGCGTATACTATGGGAACCAGCAGCTGGTAGAATACTTAGGACTTTTTTTTAAATACAATCTCATAATACATACCAAACACCCAGACGCAAGGCATACAAATGTTTGCCCCGGCGGGGATAGAACCCGGTTAGTATACATGTCTACTACGCCCTACCTAGCGTAGCAGACATGTATACTGTACACTTAGACAGAGGCCGCGAAAATATTTTTTTTAAATTGATACTGTCATGGATCGGAAACTGCTACTACTGTAACAAATCAAGCAAGTCGATAGTATATGAAGTAACAGACTCACAGACACTGAATCACAAAGGTTTACTACTTTTGTTAATACCAACTTCATTGATAAAGTTGAGCGATTTTGTTTTGGAACCCAAAAATGTTTTTACGGGACCCAAATGAGAATCGTTGTGCATTAAAATGCCGTATCCATACGTATAGACGATTACGTTATCGTAGGTTAATGACCTTGTAGATCTAACCGGTTGTTTGTTGCATTGAGCACTATTAATCACATTCGGAGCTTCGACTTGCGACGACGACGAGCGGTTCCACTTGCCATATTAAAAACATATAAAGGTACCTCAATTTGGAAATATATTATTTTTATTTTTGTAAATAGAACTGCATTTTTTAATTAACTAAACACTCAAAAATAATTAAACATCTACCTTGGTACACAAAAAAAAAATCCTTTTTTTTTGTTTGCTTTTTATTTAATGGTTACTTGAGTCAGAGGAGAGACGGAATCAACTCTGACTCAAGTAACCAGTAAATAAAAATATATCAAATTTTGAATTAAAAACGATATTTTTTTCTCTATAATTATTTTATATCATTATTGACATATTGTCAGCATGTTATCAGAACCCAAAACAAGCGTTTTTTCAAATTGTTGTTTGTATCTTGCTCTTGTTGTTAGGAAACTCGTTTTCACTGCTGTGGGGCCAAAGTAATTTCTTACCGAAGTCAACTTTGCTGTGTTTTCAACGTAATTTTCACTAATTTCAAGACGACCATCATTCTGAAATTCTGCACACATATTAAGGACCGATGAAAATACAAATATTTTTAACTTTATCCTAATGTCCTGACCAGGATTACCATGTTTTCTTGTTCTTTTTTTAAGTTTTTAGATAAAGTGCTTACCAAATAAATGTAATATTAGTTGCAGAAATGGGTGTAAAGCTATACAAATTGAATGCTAGTCCGCCGGTTAGAGCGGTGTGTATGATCATTGAGGCTTTAAACCTGAAGGATGTAGAGTACATTGATGTCAATCTGGTCGCAGGTGAACATCTTACGGAAGAATACTTAAAGGTATTATGAACAGTTAAATATTTTATTATTTATTGCTAAAAAGCTATCAATTTAAGAATCAACTAATGATTTCCATATCAAAAACATATAAAAATTATGCTTATAGGTAGTATCTATACAAAGCCATTTATTTCCTGCCTGTGACCACGGGCAAAATAGAACGCTATGGTAAATAAGTCTCATCTTCTCGTCAGCTATATTTTTTGTTTGTCTTCCGACCGGCATATACCAAAAAACTCGTAGAAAAACATGTCTTTAAGTATGTGTTTAATAAAAATAACTAATTCTTAACGTATACGGATTTGCTGGTATATTTGATAGAAAACTAATGACTTGATTGGAATCATCATATTTTACAGCTGAATCCCCAACATACGGTACCAACGTTGCAAGATGAAGATTTTGTTCTTTGGGACAGGTAATATTACGTGGTTATTACTTTTTTGGCTACTATTTTTTTTTTAATAGTTCAAAGTGACTATTGAGCGGACTATGAAATTGAGCATTTTGTGGAAATGACCACCAAATTATAAAATTAACTCATGTCTATTGTTATGGAAGCTGCTCCGCTGTATGATGCTTTTGTATAAAGTATAGATTATATACCCAGTATTGTACGAACGTGTGAGATGAGACGCGTGTATCGAAATATAACCAATGCATTTTATAAAAAGGCTAATGAAAAAAAAATCTCAATGATATATAATAAGACAGCAATTTGATTTTACCAGAAAAGTCTTCCCCTGAGCCCTGACAACCATAAGCTTAAACCAAGCTCATTTTAAGTAAATTTTTACTTAAATTAACGAAAATGATAAGTAATCAAAGTTAATAATACATTTGTGTCAACTCATACGTGTGCTCATTTTAATTCCAGTCATGCAATTACTACATATTTGATCGGCAAATATGGAGAAAATGATAAACTTTATCCTGCTGATCTGAAGAAAAGAGCCATAATTGACCAAAGACTTCATTTTGATTCTGGGATTTTGTTCCCGGCCATTCGCGAGAGCCTTGTAAGTAGATTTTTCTAATAATTACTTTCTTTTCGCGCAACAACGCCGCATAGTAGTGGGATGTAATAAAATAGGTAGGGCAAAAAATGGTTATGAATATGATCCCCGCATACATTAGTTGTGCGGTTCGTATGGCTCAGGGTTGGAAACTTCCTGGACAGGACGGACTGCACAACTTCTCAATCTCACACTAATGATTGGCAAACACAGTCAATACAAACAAACTATTGAAATTGAATAAATAAATAATAAAAATAAATTCATTTACATTCACAATGCAATCATGCATCACTTTAAAAAGCCAAGCTTTCAAAATATTTCAAGATAACTAACTTCGGTTCGAATTCCACAGGTGGCCATATTGTACGGGGGAGAAAAAGCTTTCAGACCCGAAAGCCTAAAAAAAATCAAGTCGGCGTATGAATTCATGGAGAAGTTTCTAGCTCAACCATGGTTGGCTGGAGATGAATTAACTTTGGCCGACGTTTGCTGTGTTGCTTCTATAAGCTCCTTGGACCTGATACTCCCCATTCAAGAGAACGAGTAAGATATTTTTTCAATTGAGTTATTGAAAAAAAACGACATATTTCGAAAGATCATTACAAAAATGTTCTTGTTTTTTTTCGCTATAATACTATAAGTTAGTTATCATTACAAACACATTTATGAACTCAGTACCAAAAACACGCCGACTCACGGAACTCTAGGAACCTATTATATATTTTGGTGAATATATTTGCTATCTATCTATTATATTGCTAAAATACAACACTATATTATAGTAGCAGACTGCGATATTTAGATAGATGGTGGTGCATTTCGGCACACAAGCATACGGCCCACTTGATGGTAAGTAGTCACCGTAGCCTATAGCCGCTAGCAATACTAGGAATATTCCTAACGGGTGGCCAACCATGATATTGATGAGGACTCACTGTGCTAGCAGCATTACTACTACTTAATTATCAAAGCCAAATATTTGACAAATCTAGAAAGCTGTCATGTTAGGGAACCAGATTTTTTAACAGAAAGGCCAGGCACGTACCTATTTTACCTAATAATTTTCTAATTTAATACTCCTTCTATTTTTCATTCATTAATGTTTGCTACCTCAATACAAGGACAAGGATGTGATTATAGTCAAGTACTGGCTTCCAAAAAAAAATATTTTTTTTAATAAATATTTGTTATCAATTTCAAATCTTCCGTTCCGCGAATAAGGTAGAAATGTATGTACGTTCTGCGTAGTTTACTCTTTAATTTTACTGAAATAGGGTTTGCTCATCAGTGAAAATTTTTTTTTTTGGGTATGTGTTATACAGCGTTACTACGGTTCTTAAATATTGTGAATGGACTCGTTAAACGGCCCCATTTAACCTCCTTTCGGCTTTACGGTTTTGTAACACCCTGTATAATTAGATCACCTGTATATTAGATTAGTTATTAAGTATTGTCAAATACAAATTTCTACGAAGATTTGTTGATGTACTTAAAGATTTAAGATCAATAAAAACATTAAAATTTTCAGGTATCCCAAGCTACGAAATTGGTATTCCCGTTGCTCCGAGCAAGAAATCTACAAAAAAGCGAATGAGAAAGGGCTGCTGGAATTGCATGAAATAATCAAGTTTAAGCTCGCTTAGAGATAACTTTAAAATCACCTCGCAAAGTCTATTAGTTCTTTGTCAATTATTTGTAATCTTTAAAACGAAACTAAAAATGTTAATTTCTTGAGACTTATTTGTTTCTTTTGCACAGTGTGAAAATAAATTCCACAAGCAAAGACTACGTTTTTATCTTGATTTTCGTGTTACTTATTTGTAATTGTTTTCATCCTATGACGTTCAACCGCACATTATTACGTGTGACACACTTGTATAGTAAGACCTTATTTACCCTACATATTCGTTGGGCTTATATTGAAACTGAATGTCGAACCATATGTTAATAATAACTATAATTGCTATTCGACTTATATGAAAGGTGTATTCAATGTAAGCAGTTAAAAATATAGGTCCTCTAGACTAGGAGCTAAAGTGAATTTCCCGCATCATTGTCACTGTGGGGAGGGTGTTGACATCCTCGGTCACCACGGCCTCTCTTGTATCCAGATTGTGATTAATAAAAGTTTATTCATAAAAAAAGTCCTCTATAAAAAACATCGAAATCAATAAATAAAATAAAAATGATTGTGTAATTCCGAAAAATCCCATCTAAATTTGTGTCGAGTCTCTAGTACAAGCCAAGTGAGGGCTTGATCCAAGTTGGGAACCTGCTCCACCACTATGGATTGTTATAATTTGATAGAAAATATCTTAAAGAAAACTACGAATAATCTTGACTTCTTGTGATACACCCGATACGCAACATTGTGTGATCAAAACCAGTTCAAATATCAAGAATAATAAACAACTAACCTTACAAGCTTCCAGTTTGTCGAGAGCATTAGTCGTATTTTATACAGACAGTCGCGACATTACTGTGGAAATTTTTATACATTTTGTCATAGCTGTAGCTTGGATTAAACTGCATTATAAAACAACGTTGAATTAACAGTTAAACATGGTTTTGACGCTGTACAAAAAAGATACAAGTCCACCAGTGCGATCTGTCATCATGGTGATTAACGCCCTAAATATTCCAGATGTAAAATATGTAGATGTTAATCTGCCGGAGAAGGAACACCTTACAGAAGAATATTTGAAGGTAAGTCATCATCAACTCTTAAGATAAATTATGGTCGAATGAAAAATATCATAAATTGTAATTGCTTATAATTTGCAGGTTAAGATTTTTTGTATAAAGATACAGTTCATGAAATACGAAAGGTTATGGATATGTACACCGTCTTCACAAAAAAAACTAAATGTTAAATTTGTAGAAATGGTTAAAAAACAGGAATCAACGATTTTACATGCATAATCCAAGAATTATTTTAACTCAAAGAAAGGATATATAGAAATATAGAAAAGTTTATGTAAGGTAGTTTCGGCTGCCCTAGTCGTATATCTTTTTCAAGCCTAAATAGGCAGAGAGGTGAAAGCATTAAATGCAAACGTTGGCCGAGTACTACTTCACCTAAAATCGAAACATTCAAAAGGAAATTCAAATATATTTTTGTATTTCAGATAAACCCGCAACACACGGTTCCAACATTAATTGACGACGATTTTATTATTTGGGATAGGTAAGTAAGAAAAAATATGGTTATTTCCGCATTGATAAAAAAGCAGAATGAGTATTACATTCACATAAAATTTACTTGCATCAATCTATTTGATTTATTATCAAAATACCTATCCAGGCCCCGAGCTTACAATAACTCTTTCGTCACAGAGGCTATGGGAATTTAAGAACATTGTAAATAAATGACCTAGGCTAAGAATTGAAATAAATAATAGGAATAATAATATTAATGAGACTGTATATCGCTCTGAGGTGGGCGAGACGTGGAATGAAGAACCTCTACAATCGAGAGGTGTTTAGTGTCTCAGAACATACTTTCTGTACAAAGCGTTTGCGATGCATCGAGATATGGTGGCCGTTGATAAGGACCCTACATTGCTCCTTGGCGAACGAGAATTGGCGCAAACCAACCGTACTTATTACTGATGAACGTGTATGGGCTAGGAGCTTCATGGGCGGTTCTATCGAACATTAACTGGGCCCGATATCGATTTCCTGGCATGAGTGAGCTGGCTACATTTTAGTGACCACTTTGGGGAAACCGGGCGTTTTGGCTGTGCAATTGCAGATGAAGTTATCAAGACGAATAACTACCGGAAATATAATATCATGAAGGATGGTGCGATTGACATTTGTCGGGCATGCCGCCATCCGGGAGAATCACTCCCACGGTAATTTTCGGTTGTTCTCATCTTGCTAATACAACCTTGAAGCCAGGTTCATCCCAAAGCAACTTGCTCTTCGATATGGGCTTATTGAGTCAGAGGTGTACAGGTACGTACCGTAGCCGGTTCTCGAAATTGATCGTGCCACGCTCTACTGGGACCGCTCAGTCATTACGTATAGCCGATAGTCGTTTCTGCGAACGGTCTCATAGCGAAGAGTCTCGACCAACACCTCAAGACGCTCTCGCTCGATGGTTGGGTCAAGGGTCGGATACAGAAGGCAGTATTCCTCGACATGGCACGCATTGTCAGGAGGTTCCTCACTTTGTAACCCTAACCACCGGTAGCTTGGGCTCGCGCCTCGTTATCGGTGGCTCCCTAGTTTTGGTGGGTTTTTTTATAATATGTTTTTTGTAAGAATATTGTAAAAAAATCACCTAAACTAAGATGTAAAATAAATAAAGGGAATAATAATATACACGTTTATTGCTTTTATTATAGGGACATGGCTCAGCTTCTGGTGCCCGGAATGTGAAGGGAACTTAAGATGTTGTGTGGGAACATTGTAGTGAGAGGGCCACACGTTCACGTAAAGAATATAAATGTACGATTGGGCGCGTCGTGTTATGCTCCGCACCGCTGGCAGTGCGGTACTGTTCAAGAAGTCTTAATGACAACATACATGCTTTTCATCTGGTAGACAGATTTTAAATGATATCTGTTCAGATTCTATACCACAAGTTTAAGTACCGGGGTAATTGAAAAGGCTTAACAATATCAGATTTTTTGACACCTACCTTTTTTACAGTCACGCCATCTGCATTTACCTTGTTAGCAAATTTGCGAAAGACGATTCTCTTTATCCGAGCGACATTAAAAAGAGAGCTGTCATTAATCAAAGACTGCATTTCAATAGCAGCATTTTGTTTCCAGCACTGCGTGCAACTGTTGTGAGTACAAGCATTAAATAATCGTCAAAATCCGTTCGACGATTAGCCTGAATAAAATAAAACAGACCTGCCAATAAAAAATCGAACCGAATTTTGAGCTTAAGATAAAGACATTATATCAAAAATTCTTTTAGATTTTTTGTCCTTGGCATAAATATACATGACGCCATTTATCGGAATGACTGATTTTGATTGATCATTATTACTTTGGTGAGATCGTTGGCGTTATGGCATTTTAATAAGTTTTTTTTTCAGGAACCTATATTATACAGTGGAGATAAAACTTTCCGTCCTGAGAACTTGAACAAAATTTCTGTAGGATACGATTTTATGGAAAAATTTCTAAATTCAAAATGGTTGGCTGGGGACGAGCCTACCTTGGCAGATATAAGTTGCGTATCAAGCATCAGCTCTATGAATGAGATCATACCTATTGATGACAAATTGTAAGTATTCTGATATAGGTAGTTTGTGAGTATTGTATGGTACAAACCGACTAAGAGTATGCAAATTGGTAACAACGAGATTAGTTTATTTTAAATCGTTTAGGAGTCGCATCCCAAGATCCATAGGATATCACCTATTCTATTTAAGAAAATATGAAAATTTACGATTAAATATTAAGGTTTACATGCAGTGTTAATTTTCAGGTATCCCAACCTTAATACTTGGATGAAATCATGTTCGCTGCAAGATTTTTATAAAAAAGGGAATGAGCCAGGCTTGCAAAAATACCGAGAAATGATGAAAAGCAAACTTAAATAATATTTTATAATAAATCATCACGCCGAGTTGCATAGATTTAACATAGCGGCAATTTCAGTCTTGACTCGGACATTACAACGCTTGTTTTTCTCTAAATTTAACCAGATGTACTAGTTCATTATAAAGAAATGTTAAACTGTTTTTGTCAAGTTTACGTTGAAATTAAATAATATGATTATAGTAGGTATTTTACTTAATATTATTTCTTATAAATTAATGATGAGCGTGAGATGGAAGCCATTTCAACAATATTTGAAAAAAGGAAAAAAGAATAACAATGTCTATAATCACATTCATTAAGGTGTTAAATAATAATCGTCCCCTAAATTTAGATACGATTAGAGAGAGATAACATGTTATGTAGCATATCATCTGTCTCTTCCTCGTCATAAGTGCCGTAACGAGCTCCCTAGAAACACTCACAAACTTTGATACTCAGCGGCACGCGTATAATTTATTCAAAGAAGTGCGGTTAATTTTAACTTTCGTCTCAGTTTTCCTTCTAATTTAACTATAGTTAGCTTACTCACTGATATTTATTGCTTTTTAACATAGCTAATGTATACTTGAAATAGGATGAAACTTGCTTCTTGTCTAGTTTATATAGAAAAGTTTATACGAGGGTGCTTTGCTTGGCTTCATTCAGAGTAAATTTGAACCTACTTGTGGGTTCCAGACTGCACGGTAACTAGATTTCACCGTGCGAAGAGTGATTAATACTCTTCACACCTTACAGAACTACAATATCGTATGATTATGTGGGAAAAGGACATCATCCATGTTTCATAGAGATTTGCACCTTCATGAATCAGTAGTAACCAATCAAACAAAAATAAAGTTGGATTCAAAGTCGTTATGCTTACACAAGTCGCTTTCAATTATAATCGTATGTCATTCTAATTTTAAAAATGAATGTAGTATTTCATAAACCACCGGTAACGACTGACAAAATTGATTACTACTCTTTATATTACATTTCTCCGTCTCATTAATAAAAACATAAGTCAGCACCAGTGCCAAGCTATTTTGCACTAATTTGCTTATATAGTTTCATTTCTCATTTTTGTGTAACAAATGAGATTCCTATTTGATACCTATGGTATGAGCTAGCAACGTCGGGAAATAAATAATTTCAGGAGGGCCAGTTTTAAGATATCCTATCTCTCACTATAAGTACGGGCCAACTGGATGGTATCGTCGTATCTGTACAGATAAAATAGTCATATTTCAAGTTTTTTTGCAAATCTCTGCAGAATACGACTGCGCCTTTCTAGATGAATCAGAACAGAAGTCATGCCTGTCAAAATATTATATCAAATATTTGTCATATATACGAAGTTCGTGATTCTTCAAGGTAATGTCGTTCAAAAATCTGTTTTCAAACACTTACCTATCAAAAAATCTGACTATAATTTTGAAAAATATATATCGTTCATTATGAATCATAATCATCATTAACTACGATGAAAAATGTAAAGCTGACACTTAAAGCGAGCTCGTTATACAATGACGCTCGAAACTTTCGGTTGCACACGATGATAAATATAATAATTGAAGGTATAAATAAAAATACTCATAAATTTATTTACCCATAGATTATAGCATTTTCCATTCCATTACAGTCTACAGATAATGACTTGTTACAAAATGACCACACTTCACAATCCCTGTTCTGCACATTCGTAAAAACTTTTGTCGTCCTAATCTAACCGAGAATAAGAAACTAACTTATGGACGATTGCTACCATTGCGTATAAACATTCTAATTGTCTATTAGGCATCATTCTAGGAAACGGTTAGTATAAGCACCCTTAGATATTAGAACCACAATACACAATAACATAATACCTGTAAGTTGATATAGGTGGCTAATTCATTTTAATTTCCATCAGATAACCATGCACGTCACGTCACAATGCCTTATTTAAATTATGCAAATTACCTTGTCGCGATGTTTACAGGCTATGTCGTCACTTGGTGAAAATATGGAATATTTCTCATGATTTAACTTGACAGGTGTAATTGTGAGCTATTAGTAACGTCGAGAAATAATGCATTTGTATGAAAATTTATCGCTGTGTTAATGTAAATTCATTGGAGCGTTAATGAAGCTTGAATTTTGTGTTGTTTTGAAAATATCCTTTATCTGAGGGTGTGTCTTGTTATTAGTCCGTGAAACATCAAGCTTTTTAACAACGTTACAAAAGAGTCTTCTAATCTCTAGTAAAAGAGTCTCTCAAATATTGATTTGTGCGTCGTGCGTATGAACCAATCGTCCTCATGTCTCCCATTAGAGTCTGCAGATATTCCTTCTGCCATTTGTACGGTCTAGAATTGAAAAGGTCCTGAACCGGATGGAATACGCAACTTCTGTATTAAGTGCGTTCCAAGTTCACGCTCAAAGTTCACGCTCATATATGGCAGCACAGTTTCAAGAAAATATGGAAATTGGTCCTCTTCCAAATTTTATGACAACTAGTGTTACTTCGTTGCTCTTCATGACTACAAACCCATCACGTATTTGCCCACGATTTACATACTCAGCTTACAATAGACGTAGGGTTGGTCTCGTGGCACTAAGGAGCTCTTCCATATTGACACGATCATTTGCCAAAAGGTTCGGTGGAATAAGCAGACGCTTGTATTTATTACAAGAAGGCTTATGATTCGGTGCTTCATTCACGGTTAGAGAAGATTTTTTAGAGTTTATATAACTCTAAAACTCTTTGCATCTAAGGTCCTTCTTAGGCACTTGCAGTAGACATTGGAGCACAGTCCTTCAACTAACAGGAGGTGATGTCAGTATACTGATACTGACACCACTGGGTGTTGCTTAAAAAATCGCTTAATTTCCAACAGTTCATTATGAAAAGTATTGCACACATGCATGCCTTTTATAATGAATTTATGGTATATTCTACCGCTTAATAGCCTATTAAAAAGTAATTAATTTGACCGTAAATTAACCTTTTTCTGCAGTAGCCCGTAAAAAATATAATTACCAGTGGTATTAAATCACACCTGGGAAATAGCAAACTCATTTTAGAAAAGATTTTTTTCGCGTGTTTGTGAATACAGTTTTTTGTTATTTCAATGCTATTAGTCTGAGAGATGGCAGACAATTTTGGATAGGTATATGAGTCCGGAAATTAATACAGTACATCAATTAATCTTTTTGCTAAACCTTTCACGTTGTTACTTATTGGCACTCTTGCAAATAACCCTCCCAAAATAGGTTATGGGCCCAGGGGATTCTTTACCCAGGAGGCATTCAACAGAGTACGGAGATTATTTTATAACGATTATTAAAAAGTTTTGTTGTTGATTGCAAAAGAAGTGAATATGAATTTCGGTTTTTCATTGAGGATCGAGCTTCTAAGAAATAGTAACTACGATAGCTGGAGATTACAAGTGAAGGCACTTTTGATTAAAAATTATATGTGAAAATACGAATACGAAGCCTGAAGACTCAACAGCAATCAGGCAAGTGGGAAGCAGAGGATGAAAAAGCTAAAGCTGATCTTTTACGGTCATTTATACTTAGTTACTTAAATATACTGACAATAAACAGTTTTCAATAATCTCAGTCTTCTCAGGAGCGAATTACGGAATATAGGGTTAAATTAACTGAAATATTGCGTACAAAAATTCAGCTAGATCTCTTGAATTTCTTTATTTAATTGTCCTAAACATTTTTAATAATTTAGTCAGAAAATTGCCATTCGACGTGGCAATGCTACCAGCATTTTTGGGGATTCAACAAAAAAGGGAAAGTCAGAACTGGTAAATAAATAGTTTAACGCATTAGTGTCAAAGATTATTTGTGCAAGTTAAGGGAAAGAACTATAATTTTGAAGGTTTCCAATCTTCAGACAAGTACTGAGAAAAATTACCTTTTGTTTTTAAAAACGTACCAGATACATCATCCACACGACGGCAACCATTGAGTTCAATCAGATCTTGAATGAATAAGATATACGCCTGCGAACATGTTTTAATATTAATGAGTCGGTTACAGACTGTTTACAATTGTTCAAGCTTTGCCAATGAAATGCTCCAAGGGATATGTTTGTTCATCGTACCGACGGCAAAAAATCACTAATTCCTGGAGTAATTGTGTAGGTGGATTTTTCTTTCAAAAGGTACTTTTACCTAGAAAATGTGTGTGTTGTGTTAAGTTCAGTAAAGTACCTGAACACGAATATAAAGAACGAATTTTACACTAAAATAAACTTCGAAGAATTTGAGTTGAACAGATGTTCAATTGATACCCTTCAATGAGACAAGTAAAATTTCGAGAAGTAGAAACTCAAATTGTTCTTAACGACTGGTATCAACGCCGCTTAAATGACGCTCAGCGTACAAGCAGGCAAAATCCTGCAAATTTTGAAAATGATCAATAGAAAACAAGGTTAGTATGAAACATTTTGATGCTATATTTAAAATTATAAATTCTATTAAAACCAATGAATAGGGCCGTGGGGGCCAGAGGCTCATACCCTTTTTAAGGAGACCTCAAACAAATAATGCGAGGCCTCCTGTGACAAGAGGGCTGGCGAATATTTGGCCCAAAGGCTAAGCATTGCAATTCAGCGTGGCAATGCCGCCAGCCTTCATGGCACACTTCCCCGTGACAGTGGTTCGGGACATTTATAAAAATAATAATAATAGATCAGCCAACATTCCCAACGAAGGCCAAGAAGATTGAATTATAGAACATCGTCTATCCAATAGTAACTTTTCGTCAGGTTTGACAAATTGTATCTACACAGTAGAAATCTTATTTTTATCGTAAAATTTTAAATGTTAAGGATGAGGCCATTTTCTCATTGTGATATGAGAGCCTCTTGGTGCGAAAGTAAACTTTTCTGTGCAATTCTTAGGCTCTAGGTGGCTCTCTCTCGCGTCAGCGAAGCAAACAAACTCTTTGTTCATTTCCCCAATAATAATACCACTCCAAACGTCGTATACAAATAAGCTTTGTAAAACTAAAATAAATAATAGATTAAAACACTAAATAACATATTCATCATCATCATCATCAGCCTATTGACGTCCACTGTTGAACAAAGGTCTCCCACATAGATTTCCACAATGACCGATTCAATGCGGCCCGCATCTAACGCTTGCCAGCGACTTTTATCAGGTCATCGGTCCATCTAGTGGGGGGCCGTCCGACGCTGCGTTTTCCAGTGCGTGGTCTCCACTCTAGTACTTTTTGGCCTACTAATACTACTAATAACATATTAGGTATATCGTTTATTTATCTGATGGTCCTGGTCAAGATATTAAGGCAAAACTATACAATTATTTTATCGACATCGGTCCTTAATAATAAGGTAAAAATGGCTTTTTTTTCGAACCGGTGGTAATTTAGACCTTCATAAGTACTATAAGACCTCGTTGGTCTTACAAAGGGTAGGTTGCTTTACAAAGAATGAATATAGAATAAGGTTTATTTTTAAATAGGTCTTTATGTCTTTTAAAAAATGTAAAGTGATGGATTCTATGACAAGTCGTTGAATATAGCAGACGTATCTAACTGGAAAAAGTGTTTGAATTTATTAATTTGAGTTTATTACCAAAGATTCCCGGATACCGTGAGGGCTCAGTCCAAGTCGGGATTGACCTCTCACAGTACCTTATTAGAGCCTAAACTGAATAAATGATTTTCATTTTGATCATAAAATACTCTTGTCAATCCCAAAATTAATCTAGAATGTAAAATCGCGTCAAAAAATAGACCCTTTAAAGCTGTTTTGTATAAAAGTTCTAGGGTCATAACACAGTCAAGCGGAATACATTGAGCTCCGCAAAGCCGTAATTTCAATTCCAATTTCCGTTCCCATTAAATTTGCGACCAAAAATTCCATTAAGCATCAGGCATCGCCCTATAGAAAACCTAAATGCGACGAAAAATTCTCCGTCAAAAGCTTCATTTGAATACGCCTGACTGTGTAGCTCGTTAGTAGTATGAAAATGTGCGAATGAAAAGTAAAGCGTCTACTCCAGGCATAGAAAACATTTCAAGTAGTAACTAGTCATCAAGAAGGATTCTATCGGATATAAGGGTACGTCACAAACAAGTGACGAGATATTTTACAAACACTCAATAAAACTGTTTGTTGGCGACGTACCTGTTTAGTGTTTTTCCATACTTTTTATATTTTATAAGTATATTTAATTTTGTGGTTCATACAAAACAGATTAACTTGTATATGTAAAATAAATGAGTGATTTAACACATGTCAAAGAGATTTTTCTGGTATTTTTTCGGTGTGCTTGAAAATACCTTTTGGTGTTTCTGTCGGCTACACTGTTCCTTTTTAATGCCAAACTAAATATATCTACTCTAAGTAATCCTTACATCGTGTAACGTTTAAAATGTGTCATAATGGTGTCGATTCTATTACTTCAAACCCTTTTCTGGTTTCAGATTCATACCATTCCGTGTCCTTCTAATGAAATCTAGGGATTTATGTATATATGTCTGCCACAGAAGTTTCATGGCGAATGGCACCAATCTGCAGTCGATGACTGGAATACATAATTAATCTGGATGCAATTTGCATTGAGTGGTTGCGGCAAAGTTGATCAAATGAGGATTGGACGTTAACAAATTCGTATAGAAATAGGATTAAAACGGAGAGTTCACAGAATACATTAGACATAGCAGGAGGTACAATGCATACAATTATGCACTTTTAAATAATACGGCAATATTTGTTGCTGTTACAAGCTGTTTACAAGCTGAAATTACTTATAAAACATGTAACCATTAAGTATTCTATAAAAAGCTTTTAACTGACAACCAAAAAGGAATACTTTAATTAATTAAATGACAGTTCACTTTTATCTTACATTAAATATGTAGTTTTATATCCATACCTATAATCTTAGATACTAATACAGCGAAACTGTTGGCAACAATTTGCTCATATTATTCTTTGAAAATTAAATTCAATAAAGCTTATTAGCAAAACCTAATTTTCACAATAAGACCCTAGTTCGGAAATCCTAGCAGTTATTTTTACATAAATTATATTACCAGTCTCAATTTATTTCGAAGACGATACCATTCGCACGTCAAAGCGTCAACATTTCAGATACATGGATAAACTTTCGTCTTAACATCCATTCCTTCTCTGCCACGGTACAGATCATAAGCGTTAAAAATGAAACTACAATTAATTTCCCACTATTTAATTACCAACTTGTTGCGGCTTCTAATACCTTTATATAAAACTATAATGCTCTTAAAACAGGAGCAAATATAACTAATGGCCATGCCGGATTCATTCATAATGAATCCTTTAGAGATAAAATAACCATAAATCAATCTTTGGAGAGAGAATATAGTTCGTAATGAAAAGAACAGAGCGACCAATACTCAGAAAAAAAACAAACAGTACCAGATTTAAAAAAAACTTTTTTGTTTTTTATGGTGCACGAACTATGCTAACTAACGCACCTTAAAAAGAAAAACCTTACCTGAGTTACAATTTTTTTTATTCTGTGCTGAAAGATAAAAGACAACGCTTTTATTATTAATTCAAAGGCTTTGGATTCCCCGTAATAAGCGATTAAATTGTAAGTTATGACATTAATGCACTTAGAAGATTTTATCAAAAATATCCTATTAATGTACTCCGCTAAAGATTAGTTAAAATCAAGACCAGTGCCGGTAGTACGAACTTTTTCGACAACGTATTCGAAAACGTAACTCGCGAAATGTCAAAATTGTCATACTAATTTTTAGTTCCACTTTTCACCGACGCAGCGCTGTTCATTTTTCAATACCTACAAAAATAGTCGAAGGCGATACGAAAACGTTGTCGAAAATTATTCATGCAAGCCCTACAGATACGGATGAACGTTATTTTTAATAAAAGAAAACATGACAAAATAAAAAAGAACTAAAAGTAGTATTATCCAAGTTTCTACCATGGACCACACATAAACCACGAAAGCTAGATAGAAATAATGGAACGGATAGCAGTTACTTAGCTTGATTAAAGGCTGCCTAACACCTGACTAGGCGCTTTTGCTCTGATGGGTGTCTTCCCTAGCATCTCCATACGTGAAACTTCCTTGTTATTAGATCAAGCTGATTGGCATAAATTGATACAGTAGAATATTAACTAGGTTATAAGTTGAATAATTAATGGTACAAGTGTGCTGGAATCCCCAAAGCTTCAGAAATTATGGAGTCACGATATTGCTATTTGTAACTCTATTCTGCCAAAATTACGACTTGATGTGCTCTATTTCAGTCCTTTTCAGAGAATTTTACATGTATTTTTTATTCCTACTTGATTACCCCCGCCTTGTTTTTATCTCAGCATCACCCAAAGGTTGACCGGTAGAAAATTCCTACGGCAATAAGTCCGCCCGTGTAAACTATATTTACAAGAAGTGTGAATGAATAAATAAAAATAAATACATTTCAGTTTTGCTCAATCCAACAGTCCGAATTCCAAAAAATGCAATATCAATATTCGGCACCAGACAGTGTTCCACCAATTGAATTCATCTATTTTATAATATTCTCTTTTGATAACTTCAGCTTCGTTGACGCAAGAAGTTCCTGGTCTACAGCTTACACTTAAAAAGTATACAAATCCAAAATGACGTGTTTACGACAGACACCCCATGAATCCTCTTTTAATAATATTCTAAAAATAAATTAGTAGTAAAATGACAGTTGAATTTTATCTTGCAATAAAATATTGTGTGGTATTATTTGCATAATCTTTGATCCCAGCGAAACTGTAGGCAACAACAAGGGTAGTGAAGAAGATTCCTCAGCAAAATGTTTCCTTGAAAACTTTCCAAACAAGTAACAGGTTTTCTGGAACGGTTTCCCCATCAACATTTCGCGGTACTGGCTCCAAAGTTTTAAATCGGCTAACAGTGGCAGCGGCTCTTGACAATGGATGGTTATCAATTTGGTCACCGGTGCACTGGCATGTAACATATGTAGAGAATAATATTAGGTATTTAAAATAAGTTTTTATTTTTTACCATACGGCCATTTTTAACGCCCCATGCAAAAACGACGGGTGTTATAAGTTTGGAGTGTGTATCTGTGTGTCTATCTGTGGCATCGTAGCTCCTAAACCAATAAATTATAAGCTATATTCACTCATCTAATAATTAAGAAAAAATGATATACGATGTTGCACCTATGGAATAGAGTAAATTATGTAGATTTATTTAGGTAAGCCAGGGTGCGATGCGACATAACGCAGCAGTGTTTAAAAAGGACAAAAACCCTATATATTAAAAAGGTAATAAATTACCTTTAATAATATATATTTTAATAGTTCATATACGGCCTTCAAGTTTACATTAAATTGCGATATAAATAGTAATAGTAATATAATTAAGATTCGTCGAGTCGGGGGTTTTTAAAATGTGTAATTGTTTTTAATTTAATTTAACATGATGTTTATCCTTTGTTTTTAGTAATAGGTATTTATTTACGTTTAGGTTAGTTTCGTACTTCTTAGTTTAGTTTATTTTAAGTTTTTAATTTAAGTTTATGTAGAGTTGAAAATCAATAAAGAATGATAATTGTATAGATTTAAAATAAGTATTTAGTTCCTATCCACTAATAATTAGTTTACTCGCTATGTTTTAAATAATGATATTGATTGATGTACTCAGTACAATGTACCTAGGCTGCAAGAACTTAAATTTTGTTTGTATAAGCCAAAAGATACTAAAGTTAATAAATCATCGGCCTGGAAGAGAAGCAAATTAAAAGAAAATGCCACTTGGTAAAGTATAAAACAATTAACCCATTTGATTACACAGCACATTTAAACAGCCGAGGCTGAGGTACGTGTGGAATCCACAGATTTATTATCTGAGCACGTTTAATAACTTGGTTATCCTGTGTGCTCTCGACCCCTATTCGATGTAATTAATGTATTTGTATGCGAAATTTAATTGCGGGATTACACAATTTTACGCTTTCAATTCTGCTGGTGACGCTTGATGATTAGAGATAGCCATATCCATTAATGGATTCTCATACCACAGTTAACTTTTTTATTTGGGATTTTTTTAACAGATGTGAGTTTTAAGCAAACATGGCTTTTTACCATTTAGTGTACCTACCACTACTGTGTGTAAAATTGATAAGTTTGTTCTTTTGTAAATAATTTTATTGCATCAGAAAAAGACTGTAATAAACCAATTAAATCTAATGTAAGCAATGCATTCAAGAAGCCGTAAAAATATAGTAAAACATGTATTAAAATGTGAGGGGAGATCTCGGGGAGTTACAATCCCAAAGCCCCTTTTTAGGTGTTCCGTAATAAATGTAAACTGTGTAATATTGTCATCACATTCTATACATATTTATAACAACAACGATGCGGCACAACGATGCAATAATGTAAAAATAACAGGACAAGATTTAAAACTGCTTTCCCAACATTGTATACTACGTAAACAACTATACAAGCAGCTGTGCTGAAAGGTTCCTCGGTTCAATATACTAACCACATTTAACAATGTACCTTAGTTAAAATTCAGACAATATTGACTTTCATCTAAGCAAACTGTTACCGTTTGTTAATTCCAAGAGAGAAGTGGGACTCTATTAGGCAAGTTTCAAGGGAAGGGAGCCACTGGGAAGCCGTTAGCGTAACAAATTTACACATTGAAACGAGTAAAGATTACATTATAATTTGCTAACAACGTGGGTGAAGTTCAATTTACTTTTCCTTTGTTCTGACTATTGACTGAATAAAGGGTTGGTATCATAATGTCGTCTACCATGACTTCGGATAGAGTGGACTGTACTTTTTGAACGCATGTTTCTGTAGTATAATATCAATTACTAGGTACCCTCCCCGGCTTCGCACGGGTGAAATTTAATCAAAATTTCGACTTTTTAGATGGATTTGCCAATAATATCCTTTCAAACAAAACTTTTCCTGACAATAACAAGTACAATAATAAAATAACTATCCAATTTGGTGCAGTTGTTCGTAAGTATGAGATTTATTTTTGTTTATAAATTAATTTGTTTGCTAATTTTTGGTCACAGATGGACTTGGTGGACATATTATAATTCACAAGAATTTGAAGGCTTCTCCCGTGTACAAACATGCGATGATGTTTTAATTTCTATATTTGCACCCCGATCAAAATAACATAATACAGAATGCTACAAATTTCTTCTTAATCTTCCTAACTATGGCAATCAATCCTCTTCAAGGACTATTTTTGCCAGTGATATATAGTTTCTCATTATTTTAGTGTTCCATTAAAATGCCTAGTGTCATGTATTCTAATGCAATACAAAAAAAAACGCAAGTCAGACACTAACAAATTGTGTACTTATTTTTTGATGATCTGCGTGCTATATATTATTATTTTCAAACTAAACCAATCACTATTATAACCAAACTAACGCCCTTTAATCCCTTTTTTTACTTTAAGTTACATTTTACTGGCAACACTAGCCGATTTTGAAATTCACCGAATTTACCGAGTCCAAACCACACAATTATTGACCATTGACGAAACAACAACACATTTATTCAGTGGAACAAATAAAACCGCAAATCGCTTATTCATGCTAATTGATTATGGTAGTAGGTATTAGATATTCTATGCTGGTCCATGAATAACAGCGAAATAGATTATATAATTGCTAACAAATCACAATATCAACGAGAGAGAAAACAAATGTGTTTAAAGTATTTGTCGGAACGCAGGTGTGGCGAGGGTATGACATCAGAAGTGAAACGAGGGTTATATCTAATACTTTAAACTCAAAATGATCTTTATTTGACTAGAAAAGTACTTTCAAAACGTCAGAATCTACCACCGGTTCGGAAGGTTGTTTTTGCTGAGAAGAATCCGGCAAGAAACTCAGCAATTACTCTTTTAGGACCGAAAGGTCATAACCGATATAAAATAGCAATGTAACGTTAATTAAACATTAGCGATTTACACAGTAAGAGGAAACTTCTCTCTAACTGATTATCTACTCGCGTAAACATCAGTGAAAGAAGCCAGTGACAGTTACCGTACTAGACAGTGGTCCGTGCACCGAGACGCAATCATTGGAAATGCGTGCCGATACAATAGCGCAGGCCTTTTTATAGGCGTCAGTAGGAAGGGGAACTCGGTAACGGAAAAGTACCGTCCGACGAAGCACGATGACGCTCGGTCCACGGGCCATTAGTGCCGCTTCGATGCTTTCTGCCATAACTATCACTGCCTCCGACACGGCCATCCTGACAATCGATCGTCCTCGATCGTATAACCTCATGCATCTGCAGAAATATAATATGTTATTAGAATTACACTCAACAATAAGGTCTGTAAAGTGAATACAATTATTGCTCGTCTAAGTCATAATCCACTAAAGTAGAAGAGACAAAAGCTGGACAAGATCGTTACCCACAAAAGTAGGCAAGACTCCTACAACATTTACTAGCTGGACCAGATCGTTACCCACAAAAGTAGGAGAGACCCCTACAGCATTCACTAGCTGGACTAGATCGTTACCCACAAAAGTAGGCAAGACCCCTACAGCATTTACTAGCTGGACTAGATCGTTCCCCACAAAAGTAGGTAAGACCCCTTCATCAAACAAAACCTGGACTTCATCCAACACTAAACTTAATCTCAACCACATTGTTACATTCGCTCATCAGAGAATTCCCAAAAAGTACTTGAAAATTTCTTGATAAGGTATAGGAATTATTTTTGTACAGAATTTCAATTAATCAATTTGACAAAAAGAAATTAAAGATTTTTTTTTGTTCGTTTTTCGTTGGTTTTGGTGATGTTACTCATAAACCTCCGACATGGCCATCATCACTATTCACACGTCCTCGTATGGGCCGTTGTATCTGAAACTAGAAATTATTGCACAGAAGAATATTCTCCACTCGGCCTACCTGACCAGTTGTAGTTAAATTCCGAAATAAACGTGTTCGTCTCGACATTGACAGGTGCAACTAATATACCTGGGCCAGTCCATCTAGACTCTTCAAGAAAGCAAGTATGTTACTCTTTAACTCAAGGTGATTATGGTACCTTTCTGTACTAGAACTGAACCGGATAATGCTACAACATGGTTTTTATTTGTTAAACAAATATTATTTTTCACTCTTCATGTACAGTAGCTAATGTTGTAATATTGATTGAATTGTAACCATTACATGAAGTTTATTTAGAAATAGTGCGACACTAACCATAGTTTTCTACGTGCATTAGCTTACAGACGTATCATTAATAATAGACAGTTTCGCTACCCACATGCATAGTAGGTATCGCTATTTGTGAACAGAGTATCGGTTGTAGTATCAGTTAATAAGTTATTATTGCGATCAGTGTAATGAACAAAATTAATTAATTATCTATATACGCCGTCACGTCATGGTTACTATCATGTTCAGAAATTTCTTAATAAACCTGCTGGGCCTCAAGGTACTTCGCGTACGTTTTCGTGGAAAATATCTACAGCCTATTAGAGCCATTCATCTCTCTTAACACATACCTATAGTTTTCCAAAAACTAGACTTTCCGTCCAACTTAGTTTGGCGTCGTTCTTCACTTTTAGTGAAAACAAATTACCCGTCGCAAAAGGGTTTGGTTTCACCTCGACTAAACCGAACCAAATGTAGAATTATTGTCACATGTTGCATATTGAAATTTTTGAGATTACAAGTGAACTTGAACACCAAACATTGATTATATTGAAGTTAACTCTATCTCCTAATTGCTCTTGCCATGATTGGTCAGAATCAGTAGATCAATAGGACTCGATTAGAAAATTATAAAACAGTAGGTCATATTGTTTTTATGCAAAAATACCTTCACAGAAAGTTTGGCTCAACTCTTCAGCTATCATAATCCTTTCATAATAATCTTTAAGTATTATTCGAAGATTACTTGCTTTTCTAGTCCTAGCTTTCAATTTAATTATTTCGAAACCATCAATTAGACTGAATGATTTTACTGAAAAAAAATAACGGCTGCCATTTTAACGTAACACAACCTGTATGATCGACAACTAAGTAACTACCTTGATTTAGCACAAGAAATATTATCGAACTTCACAACCTTAGCCAGGAATATTTCAGAAGGTGAATTCGTTCTCTTTGATATTCTAAAACTTGTCAATATGGTTCCAAATGGTCACGGTCTATCAAAAATAATAGCATCAAAACGACAGTTAAACATCACTTCGATTGATGTAACACTTGATCGAATGAAATTAATTAAGATTAGAAAGATTAGCAACGATTCGAGCCAATAATTGTGCAACTGTATTTTTTTAATTCGATTTGACAATTATATTATAAAAATCAATACGACGACCCGACAATTCGTTTACACTAGAACGAACGGTTTACGAATATTCCACTTATAGCCACAGCAATAATTACCATGACTTCCACTGTCTACTACACCGCACTGACATCATTCAACATTTTTTTTCTACTCCAGCAATATAAAATCGCTTTGCTACATGTTTTTAAGCTTTTAAATTGATTATTAAGATTATTAATAAAAGATAATTGGGCACAAGTCCATCCCACTTCTGATGTCGGAACGCAGGTGTGGCGAGGGTATGACATCAGAAGTGAAACGAGGGTTATATCTAATACTTTAAACTCAAAATGATCTTTATTTGACTAGAAAAGTACTTTCAAAACGTCAGAATCTACCACCGGTTCGGAAGGTTGTTTTTGCTGAGAAGAATCCGGCAAGAAACTCAGCAATTACTCTTTTAGGACCGAAAGGTCATAACCGATATAAAATAGCAATGCAACGTTAATTAAACATTAGCGATTTACACAGTAAGAGGAAACTTCTCTCTAACTGATTATCTACTCGCGTAAACATCAGTGAAAGAAGCCAGTGACAGTTACCGTACTAGACAGTGGTCCGTGCACCGAGACGCAATCATTGGAAATGCGTGCCGATACAATAGCGCAGGCCTTTTTATAGGCGTCAGTAGGAAGGGGAACTCGGTAACGGAAAAGTACCGTCCGACGAAGCACGATGACGCTCGGTCCACGGGCCATTAGTGCCGCTTCGATGCTTTCTGCCATAACTATCACTGCCTCCGACATATTCAACGTCAGTGCAATTGTGTCGGAACAAGCTGTTAGAGAAAAAATATGTAAAAGTACACGAACAATAAAAAGCAAATAGTACAACTTTACAATGATTTTAATTCCATTGTACAAGATGCAATAATCACAACTTTCACGAATATAGTTACGAAGCTATCTTACGATAGTAAAGTTCCTGTATTACTTTACCAACTAGGTGAGAAGCGAGCTTACGGCCCGACTCATGGCAAACGGTCACCGTTGCCTAAATACTACACATCAGAGTATTATAATTTGACTGCGATTTTCCGTATAAAGTAAGGTACGGTCCCTATTCGGAGGAATATATTTTTTTAAAGAACAATCTGAATACACCTTCTCCTTTTTTAAACTAGTGATGAGAATAATCTTATTGACAAAAATGCTATTGGCACAAATTTCAAATTACCACATTCAAAAATCGGCACACAATCGACAGTCACAGCTTTTCTATTTTTCAAAGAGAGATTTTATTTCTGCGGTAAACTCCAAGCAGCGTGAAGCTGATGTCCCATATTTCAATAACTACACAACATAATTATCATTATGGAACACATTTTTGATTAATGTATTTTTTAAGATCAACGAAGCCATTTTTTTTTCTAGAAATCCCATCATAACCAATTAATGACTGACATTTGAAACTATTCATCCACAGCACAAATAGCACGATAAACTTAAGAACGATATAAGTATTTGTATGTAAACGATAATGATGCACATAATTTTTCTCCTATAGCTTCATAGATTGCTTCGTCATGTTTTTATTAATTACCTCGAGATTTTTACAAAAACACAATAGCAGTAGTTCATATTATACACTTATCTTATACTTTGAGTTCTAAACATATTATTATAAAATATTATAAATTAACATAAATATCAGATTTTTTTTACAAATGTCACACTTTTATAATCAAAGATGTCACAGAATAATATCAGCCATGTCATTACTGAGAAAAGAATGGAATTAATTTAAAATTAGAACACGCGAAAAGAAAAATTATAAGATTCTCGTTTGCCTGAACACCTCTTTTGAAAATCGAACGAACGAAGGTTGAAATGGTTCAATGCTTGCTATTCTTCTGCGCTCTGACGCGCTAACTTTTCCTATATATTTTTTTTATTAAATTTTTTAAGTGGTAAATTTTAAAATAAAATCGTTTTTTCTGTGGTGTTGCTCATTTTGGAATGCTCTGCATCTGTATCAAATCTATTCTTTTTTAAACTTACATTCATAATTACCACCAGTGATTTTTTGAGAATTAATGAAGAAACTATGAGTACTATTATCTTTATGTACCTGTAACCCATAGATCTAAAGCTTATAGTCCATACAAAATAAAAATAAAATCTGTTAATCAAAACACGATAGACACCCTTGCGATATATTCCCTTAAGCCCTACGTTATTGCCTGCCGTGATTTACCCCTTGGATTAGACGCATTAGTGAAGATCTACGCATTTTGGCACTACCTTTACCTAACAGAATTTACTGACTCCAATATTGCACATTATCGGAAATGTTCCTTGCATGAATAGAAACTGGCATTAAACTACGCTTTCACTAGTAGAATTTATTATAAAAATAATATTTAATTTTTGACAAGGACCTAATTCGGAGGTGCCCGATAAGGATTAGTTCTCCCATCACGAACAATTTAAGACATTACAAATGGTCCTAGTAACTGAAGCTCAAATAATATATTTCCGATCTCATTTCACAATTGTTCTAATTTTTTTTTTTGGTCATGGCAATCAATCCTCTTTTAAGTAGTTTTGCCAGCGTCGAGTACACGAGAATGATCAAGTTTCTGGTCAGTCAGTTTCTGTGTTTTGTATTTAATGACAACGTGTTGCCATTATATGAAAGAAGAAGGCTTTGAAGAAGGTTGTCTTCAATTTTAGTCAAACACTTGTGAAACGTCAACTTGTTATGTCAATAAATTGAAATGTCATGGAAAGTTTATTTTATTTATATATTTATTTAATGGCAACACAAAAAGTACATTTCGTATTTTGCCAATGTCAAGTAGATAATAGAGAGGATCCTCTTGGCAACGTCGTACGGTGGGATAACCACCAAGAAGGTTGGCAACGTCCTTCCTGACAGTCTATGGACTCCATTTCACCAATCACCAGAAAAAAATCTTCATTTTGATAATTCACAATATTATTTGATTTACTTTTGTTGAACACGTCGTAGAATATTTATCACATTATACGTTGCCTATATAATAAAATAAACACCACTGTATCTCACATAATACATTAAACAATATCAAGGCAAGATCAAGACAACATTTTCCTTTGATTTATTTATTTATCATTTATTAATGGCTTCAATTTTGACAATCAATGGAAAATTTTGTCTTGATCTTGTCTTGATATCTATTATCTACATGACATTGGCAAAATACGAAATGTGCTTTTTTGTGTTGCCATTAAATAAATAAATAATGTTAATGATATTGTTCAATTTATTATGTGAGATACAGTGGTTTTTATTTTATTATATTGGCAACGTGTAATGTGATAAATATTCTACAACGTGTTCAACAAAAGTAAACCAAATAATATTGTTAATTATCAAAATGAAGATTTTTTCTGGTGATAGGTGAAATGGAGTCCATAGACTGTCAGGAAGGACGTTGCCAACCTTCTTGGTCTCCACCGTACGACGTTGCCAAGAGGATCCTCTCTATTATCTACATGACATTGGCAAAATACGAAATGTACTTTTTTGTGTTGCCATTAAATAAATCTATATCTATCTATCTATCATTTATTAATATAAGTTAGTTTACATGTTGAAGAATCGATCGAAGTTCAAAACTCCATGTCTATCGCGTTTTGTAGAATGTCAATTCGTCGAATCTGCAGCATAATTCGAATTATCGTCCATTTATGGAGATTGAATACAGACCAATGGAATTCTTAAATTAACCTGGTATTTTTCAATCTTTGTATTATCAACTAGCATAAAATAGTATTCTTATATTATTTTTTGCCTTATAATTTTATTGTACTAATTTAGTATTGTAACTTTGTAACCAATTTCCGTTTGAGGTTAATAAGTTCATCTGTCTTCCGAGACAAAAAGACTTTTGTCGCTATTTAAGGTTCTTACTATTTAAAAAAAGAAATGTTTGACAGAGAGTAGACTAACAGTAATATTAAAAAATGAAAGGTTGGCACAGAGTGGACGGACACTCTGTGCTAACAGAGTGGACGGACACTCTGTGCTAGTCAAGGAAAAGTTTCGTACGATTACTCAATTGAATTCAAAATTAGGGTTGGACACTTCGAAAATAGTTCAAGGTGAGTATGCCTACGTTTTATTAATCACCACCCTTTAGTCTTACATGTTAGCATCTTACTTTTAGGTAACCAATCTTGTATTTAATTAAGCTATGGTTGTCCATTTCCACTGATAAATGTGTTCAATATTTGTATTACCTAACTTCCGTTGCAAATTTAACCAATAGGATTTATTTAAAAGATATTTGAGTAATAGTTGTGTACTTCCGCTGATAAATGTATTTAATATTTAGTAATAACTCTCTTCCGGTTATAATTCAGGTTATAATTCAACCAATCGGTTTGTTTTAAAAGTTGCTTCCTCTGATAAATGTATTAAATATTTGTAATAACACTTCCGGTGCTAATTTAACCAATAGGATTTCTTTAAAAAAATACCGCTAAAGGAAGTCGTATATGATTATATTATATTGTAAAATTATGATATAAAAGAACTAGTTAAGATATCAGGGGACAGTGTTCTTTGGAATAAAATGTAATAACGTTATGCTGTTCGTTTTCTTGCTTAAACCTCTCTGATTTCTCATATCAGAAGTGGGATGAGCCAAGAAAGTATTGTGTCGAGTTTAATATTAAGAAAAAAAAAAGACATTAATAAAAGTGATATATTTTTTTTTTTCTCTTTTTCTCGTGTTAATAAAAGTACAGTGCTGAAAATTTATTGAAGTGAACTATAATGCCGAGACGTACTCGTGATGCAAGTAGTGGTTCTTCAGACATTGTTACAAGTGACAGTTCATATGAAAAAAGACGGAAGCGGCGGCGCCGGAATAAAAGGAGACGTGTACACTCAAGAGGGCGGGTGCACAACCGTGATAAACGCGACAAACAAAAGGACAGAACCACAAGAGTAGCACGTCAATCAAAGGAGATTAGTAGAAATCAAAGTGGTACGCCTCAGGTTACAGGTCAACATGAAACTATAACTAACTTGAATAATTCCAGATTATTACAAACTCCAGTGAACCAGCCAACAAACGAAGACTCAACTTCAAGGAGTCCAGCCAATGCTGGGAACGAAGAGAATTTACAACAAGAACCAGTAGCTCCAGGCCCTTCTAAAAGCTTATCTCCGGAAGAAACAGTGAGTGACTCTCGTAATTTAAATGTACCTATAAATCTCCAAGATATAGCTCACTTTATTAGTACATACGTTAGACCTGATCATTCTTCAAAACTTCATTTCGATAAAAATATAATTCCTGAATTTGACCCTGCAATTCAAAATCATAGAATAGACAGCTGGATATCTAAAGTAAATGAGTGTTCACAAATCTATGGTTGGTCTGAAACACAAACCACTCATTTTGCTTTACCACGGTTAGTTGGACACGCAAAAAAATGGTATGAGGGTTTGAAAACCGTTAAATATACATGGTTAGAATGGCAAGATCACTTGAAGCGAGCTTTTCCTTCAGACTGTAATTATGGGGTTTTGCTATCTGAGATGCTAGACAAAAAATATAGGCTAGGTGAATCTATTGACGAATACTATTACGAAAAAATGATTCTTATAAATGCATGTGATATATCTGATAAAAAAGCCGTTGATTGTTTAATACACGGTCTTGAGGACCGTACTATAAGGGCAGGCGCATCTTCAGGCCGTTTTACTCAACCGGAAGATTTGTTAAAGTATCTAAAAGACATGTGTAGGGAACAAAAGGACTTGGCACCTAAATTTAATAAATTTAGAACTCCCAGCTCTAATGTAGTGGGTAATTATTCTTCTATCGTGTGTCAAAATTGTAATAAAACAGGCCACCGTGCGAGCCACTGTCGAAAACCAAATGGGTTAACATTATGCTTTAACTGTAAAGAAACTGGGCATAGAGTATTACAATGTCCGAAACCAATAATTAAATGTGATAATTGTCATAAATATGGACACAAAACTGATGACTGCTTTTCAAATAAAAGAATCAACGAGAATAAACGAATAATGTTAGCCATGTCAACTTGTTCAAAAACATTACATAATAAATATTATAAGGACGCTTTCATTAATAAAAATAATACTAAAGTTCAATGTTTTATAGATTTTGGAAGCGAATGCACTCTTATAAGCAATATACTAGCTGATCAGTACAATTTAACAACTAGTGATAATTCTATTCCTGTTATAAAAGGCGTCGGTGAAACGCACATAAATCCTTTAGGCAAAACTGACTTACTACTATGTATAGATGGAATTGAGGCTTTTATCACGGCATATATTGTTTCTTCTGACCAATTACATGTTCCTATTCTTGTTGGGCAAAATTTTACTGAATTGCCGCACATCATTGTTATAAAGACTGACAGCACACTCGATCTTCTAGTACGAAATGGGTTTTGTGACAAAATATTACCAAATATTGAGCATGAACCCAGTAATACTGTTAAGTTATATGTTTCTTCAAACTATTCGGGCACTGGGACAAATCTGATTAAAAGTCATACGCTAGATTATGAAGATTGCACGATATTTGTATCAGGTAGTTTTCGTAACTTGAGGGGCTGTCAATATTGGGTCAAAGAAGGGGTATATAAAATAGTAGATAAATCATGTGAAATTCCGATAATTATTTTTAATAATCAAACTGTACATATAAAAAAGGATACCTTATTGGTTAGAGGTCACAAACTTGTTTATAAAGATAATGTTGAACAATTACAATGCTTTAAATTGAATTGTAATAATAATCCTATAAATAGTAGCGAAATTAATATAAATTCAGAATTATCGAAACAAGAAGTAGAAACAGTAATAAAATTGATAACGAAGCACAGGCATACGTTTGCGCAAGATCTTTCCGAATTAGGGCGTACAAATATTAGTGAAATGGAAATAAAGCTATCTGATGATACTCCTGTTGTTTACAGACCTTATAGGTTAAGTCATAAAGAAAGAGAAATAGTGCGCGAAATGATTAGGGATTTATTGCAAAACAACATTATTGAGGAATCTTCATCAAATTATGCTAGTCCAATTATACTCGTATCAAAAAAAACTGGCGGTCATCGTTTATGTGTAGACTATAGAGCATTAAATAATCGAACAGTCAAGGATCACTTTCCACTGCCGTTGATAGAGGATCAGTTGGATCAATTGAGCGGGAGTAGATACTTTACAACGCTAGATCTAATGAGTGGGTATTATCAGGTACCTATAAAGGAGGAATGTAGACACGTCACAGCTTTTGTTACGCCAGATGGTTTATATCAATTTAAAAGAATGCCTTTTGGCCTGGCCAATGCACCTTCGGTGTTCCAGAGAACTATGGGTCGGGCCTTAAGCATACATAAGGATATTAATAAACCAGCTTTAGCTTACATGGATGACCTGATAATACCTTCAAATAATTTTGATGAAGGAATCAAAAAATTGGAGAAAACCTTGACATTATTAAATGAAGCTAATTTAACATTAAATATTCAAAAGTGTCACTTTTTTCAGACTTCTATAGATTATTTAGGCTATGAAATAACTAGTGATGGTATTAAACCTGGTAAAATTAAAATTGAAGCAGTTAGAAATTTCCCCGTACCTCGAAATGTGCATGAAGTCCGACAATTTATAGGCTTGGCGTCGTACTTTCGTAAGTTTATAGAAAATTTTTCAATTATTGCACGACCTCTTACTGATCTAACTAGAAAGGAGTGTCCTTGGAGATGGGAAGACGCGCAGGTACTTGCTTTCGAGACTTTAAAGGCTAATTTAGTTGAACGGCCGTTGCTAGCTCTGTATAATCCTAATTTTATTACAGAGTTGCATACAGATGCGAGCAAAATTGGTCTCGCAGGTACTCTTGCAAAAAGAAAATGATCATGCTCCTCTTAGGCCAGTTGCGTACTTTAGTAGAAAAACAACAATAGATGAACAGAAATTTCACGCATACGATTTAGAAACTTTAGCTGTCGTTGCTTCACTCCAACGTTTCCGGGTATATTTACTTGGCTTGAGCTTCACGGTAGTAACTGACTGTAATGCATTGAGATCCACATTTTCGAAACGAGACTTGCTACCTCGAATCGCTCGCTGGTGGCTGGCTTTACAGGAGTATGATTGTAATATCGTATATCGTCCTAATCACAGTATGATTCACGTAGATGCGCTAAGTAGAAATCCGCCTGAGAATAATAGCTTAGATAATGAGGTTAATTTAAGAGTTTTGAATATAACCGAAGATGATTGGTTGCTAAGTATTCAACTTACAGATCCGAAAGTGTGTTTCATTAAAGATGTTTTAAATGATCCAAAATATAATGATATAATTGATATAAAACAACATTTTGTAATGAAAGGTAACCGTCTTTTTAGGCAAGTTGATGGTGAGTTGAAGTGGGTAGTTCCGAAGGGAGCCAGGTGGCAAATTTGTAAACAAAATCATGATGATATTGGCCACTTTTCGGTAGATAAAACATTAAATAAGATTAAGAAGGATTATTGGTTTCCAAAGATGAAAAGGTTTATAACCAAGTATGTCAAATCTTGTATACATTGTGCTTATGGGAAAATGCCTGCCGGTAAAAAGGAAGGCTTTTTACATCCGATACCAAAAAACGAAACCCCTTTTGAAACTGTTCATATTGATCACTTGGGTCCATTCGTAAAAAGTTCCAGGGGTAATGCTTATTTACTCGTAATTGTAGACGGATTCACAAAATTCTGTATACTAAAGCCATTGCGTAATTTAAGGTCTAGCTTGAGTATAAGGGCATTAGAAGATGTGTTTACAACCTTTGGTTATCCTAAACGATTAATCACGGATCAGGGTACCTCTTTTACCTCAGATGAATTTAGGAAGTTCTGTGAGAAAAATCATATTAAGCATGTATTAAACGCTGTCGCTTCACCGCGAGCCAATGGCCAGGTGGAGCGCTATAATCGTACTGTATTAGGTGCGCTGTCTTCATACACAGATAAATTAGGAGAAACAAAATGGGATACTGAATTAGGCAATATCCAATGGGGACTCAATAACACCTTAAATAAAGGAATTGGGAAGACTCCATCTGAGGTTTTATTTGGTAGAAATTTAACTCATGCCGGTGAAAATATTATGAATGAAATATTCACAGATACCAGGCAATTAGACAAAGATATAAGGGAAATTAGAGCCGAGGTAAGCGAGCACATAGGAGTAGAACAAGTTAAGCAAAAAGATAGATTCGATAGGATGCGTAAGGAGGCCAGAAAATATGCGGTCGGTGATCTAGTTAAGATTCAAAAACAAGTAGGACATAACGAGGGTCATAGTAAAAAACTGTTGCCAGTATATTCAGGTCCATACCGAATATCGAAAATATTAGATAATGATAGGTATGAAGTCTCTAGCATAAAAGGAACTAGTGTAGGTAAAAAGCCATATAGCAATATTTGGGCTGTTGATCAGATACAGCCATGGATTAGTGTAAGCATTAATCATCTTAGTTCAGAATCGGAGTCTGAAGAATGATCTAGTCAATAGGAGTAATAAATAAATCTACTGGGAGTGAATTTATTCAATTATAAATATATGATTATGTAAATTTATTCTACTATAAATGTATGATTATTAGTGATTGTTCTTTTTATATTTCTGGTAATTTTAACCTTAATGTATATACGAAGTGGATTGATTTGTTTATGATGTCATTCATGTTATTTATACATGTTATTATGTATAGTTAATACAGTTAGAGGATTCAGATAAACTTGAAGGTTTATGGATATTTTGATGAGTCTATTGCGAAGAATTACGCGTTTGGTGGAAGTCGTGTGGTGGTCGGAAAAATGGGTTGGCGAAGCTCACTTTGCAACAAATGACTAAAGGATGTCTGGTTGGAAGATGTTGAGTGGTCAACCACCGGCGAAGTCTCACGGTGCACCTCCCATTGAATTGAGATGGAAGTCGTGTGGTGGTCAGATGAGTAGGTTGGCGAAGCTCACTTTGCAATCATTGACCTAAGTGGGTCTGGTTGGAAGATGTTGGGTGGTCAACAACTGGCGAAGTCACACGGTGCATCTCCCACTGAAAACATGCGTCTCTTATTGGAAGTCGTATAGTGGCTGGTAGGGTGAGAATACTTTGACCAGTGAAGCTTGCGGTGCAATGAGAGGCATATTTGAATACAGAAAAGCGACGAACTAGATTACGATAATGATTTTTTTTTGTATTATATAGCCTACATGTTTTTTTTAACTTTGTGTAATACTTTAAGATCTATTATTTTGATATGTTCCGAAAGATTGTAGAAGTAGTTTGAGGACAAACTATAATGTCAGGAAGGCCGAATGTTAGCATCTTACTTTTAGGTAACCAATCTTGTATTTAATTAAGCTATGGTTGTCCATTTCCACTGATAAATGTGTTCAATATTTGTATTACCTAACTTCCGTTGCAAATTTAACCAATAGGATTTATTTAAAAGATATTTGAGTAATAGTTGTGTACTTCCGCTGATAAATGTATTTAATATTTAGTAATAACTCTCTTCCGGTTATAATTCAGGTTATAATTCAACCAATCGGTTTGTTTTAAAAGTTGCTTCCTCTGATAAATGTATTAAATATTTGTAATAACACTTCCGGTGCTAATTTAACCAATAGGATTTCTTTAAAAAAATACCGCTAAAGGAAGTCGTATATGATTATATTATATTGTAAAATTATGATATAAAAGAACTAGTTAAGATATCAGGGGACAGTGTTCTTTGGAATAAAATGTAATAACGTTATGCTGTTCGTTTTCTTGCTTAAACCTCTCTGATTTCTCATATACATTTGTGTAATGTTTCTCTATAATTAGAAATACTAGTGAAAATTGCACAGCTTTATTTTTTGATTACCTCAGGCAAGCCTGTATCGGCGTTACTTCGACTAATTTAAAATATTTAACTTAACTAAAATCTAGTGGGATCGATACCAGCCAATTAAGGTAAAGTAAAATACGTTTTTTTTACTAAAATAATTGGTGTTATTCCCTGCAGCCTACATCTTATTCAAAAGGAAGCTTTTGTCGTTATTTCAGTAAGCGCTGCTCTGATTTAGAAGTAGTATTAAGTAATCATATATGCTATATGATTAAGTTATAGTCAATAGCAATTTCTCACGTGGCTAGTTGATTCTAGATAAGTACCTTAGTGTACAAGTATACCGCTAGAATTGCAAGTGTGTAGTAGTGTATTAGGCCGTGTATCAAATGGGCCGTATAATTATTTTTCCACATTAATTGTCTTTAAAAGTTCATAAATTTCATTTTGTCGTGGCCGCACCAGTTCGTTCCAGATAGCCTTATTTTTTTTATTCAGGAGTCAAGTTTATTCACGAAGCAATTTAAATCCTTAGAATAATCAAATGAATATGAGCACACATTAGCAAAGACCCCTTCAAATGTTTATAGTTTCTACTACCGTAAAAAACCGTATGTTTTTCGCAGCAAATTACTGCTAATACAGCCTTCATTAGGCGCTGTAGCGAAGGAAGCCCGTCAATCTATAAAACATTTAGCGAAAATGTCTTGAAGCACGTGTGATTTTCCTGTGGGAGGGGCGGCTTTTCAGATATCAGTGTGGCTTCAGCCCTTGAGCTGAGCGGGCGTGTGTTTCAACGAGGCGATTTTTTGCCCGCAAACTTTCGACTGACGTCTTGATTTGATTATTCTAATAAGAATTTATTAAATTATATTCAGTGAACTTTTCGTTCTTACGTTGGGTGTCTGGTGTTGTCGTGTTAAATTACTAGTGGAACGTTGTATGATGAATCATTACTATTAATGATGTAGTGATGATCCGAGAGCAATTGTTTTTCAAATCTGGCACCATTAAGGGGCATCATGGTTTAGGTAATTATTAACTTAATTATTCAGTAAGATATAAAGGGTTTCTGGTCATAGTGACAGAATCACAACCTTTGTCACGTTGCCACTTAAATTTGAAGCGTGAGTTATTCTGTAGAACCTATTAAATTTGTCTGACAAAATGGTCGCTGAAAACTTAGATGTGATTTCATCGTATCGACGTACTATGACTGAACTGCATTACCTACTTGAGTGTTATATAGTGGATATATTGCTATTACTAAATCACTAATCCATCCAGTTGAAAATTTGTCAAAATGGTGCACGTCGCTTTGGTTTTACAGTTCTGTTCTTATTTCTACGCATTCTTAGTCTTTGAGAAAATTCTTTATTTAGAATATATTACTATCTGCTTCAATTTAAATTAGACTTCGTAGACCTACTAAAGTTAAAAAAAAACCCCTGCAGAAAAACTTTTTAATCGTAAAAATATCAAAAATGAAGAATTCTTTAAAACACAATCACAACTAATATTATTAATCTATACAAAGAATATTAAATTATATTAAAATTCTAAAAAAAATTCTAACGTGGGTTTAAAAAATAATTCTGCAGAAAAACCATATTGAACCTTCTTACTTAATTTCGGCAGATCTATTACGTTACTTACCTACTTATTCAAATATGGCTTGGCTATGGGCTTATTAGAATACTATAAACGTTATAACTTGAAGTTGGGAATAAATAAATTATCTCACAGGCATTTTAACACAATCGATATAAACTTCTAGAAAATATATATATATAGTCTTTGTAAGATCTGTTTCTGTTGCGTCTACGCGTAGCGATCGTTAAAGCGTAGCAGCCTAATTTGAGATTGGATTGTTCTATTAATCTTTTCCATTACGACTCCCTACCGAGCCTTTTTATCCGTTAAAAATCCGTCGGCAATAAAACATCTGTGTAAATTGTTACAAATCTTGGGGAATCAGTTGCCTTAGTCTACTGGGTTGCGAAGGTCACAATAATATGAGTAATGTAGTCGTTTCTTTTAATTCAGAAACCGTCTGGACGATCCGAACTATGTTTATGATCAACGCCAGGGCGATGAAGAAAGCCCGTACCATCATTGTCCAAGTCACATAATTGATCCAAGACTCCTCGAAATATTATAGCTCCTCCAGCTTGCAGAACATCTAGCCAAATAACGCTATTCTTCTGTATTGGTATGTTTCAAAGTGAATAAAGTTATCAGAGCCCGAGGATTCGCTGTTCTAGTAATAAGAATATATGACCCCCCCGTAGACTGCTAGAACAGTATAATTCTTCCACACATGATTATTAATGAAAATGTGTTAATTAACATCAGGCGTACCCGCCTGTTTGCCATCTTTTTAATGTATTATGAAATAATAATTCCATTTATGAATGTGCTACTAACCCTGTAACTAACAAAAAATACCTACAGTTAATCAAATTTTATTTCATAATGATGAGGGACAATTTGTGTAAGCGATTGGAGACTATAACCCGTGACTTCCTATTTACTATTCCCTAAACATCCCCATCTGGGAAATGGCTTTCGGCGTCATTTAAATAATGGACCAACCTGTATTTTGCTTTATAATCATGCTCAATACCGTACCCTATTGGATTAACAGTTACCTAGTTATTCCAAAAATTCTTAATCATTTAGGCACCAAGTCCCAAGAAGATCCCAGACATATTTTGATTCCCTCTTTTGTACCAACCCGGTGTGATTCTGGTTAAGATTGCCTTATTGTTTCCTTTCAATGTCTCTATCGTCTATTTAAAAGCAATCATAATATAATTTACTTAGAATAGGCGTGTAACCCAGATATCGTTAAGTAATAATTGAATACTCAGCCTTGAATAAAGAGACTTGTCTTTCATCTTGAAATTTGTAGTTACTGAGCTCAATTACCTATTGAATCAATTGAACTTCAACTTGAGAGAGGCTAAACCTAATCTACCAAAAAAAATCAAATATCTCTAGTGTTGTGTTACTGGCTAGCCTTTGCAAAGGTCTAAATCAATTACAAAGGCCATATCCTAACATAGACCCGAATATACTCCTCTTCAACGAAACCCTTTGGAAATCACATTTGGGATTTTGAAAAACAAAAGCCTTAGGGTCTCAGTGAACAAGTATAAGATAAAGCAATTTGTTTGGGGCTGATGGATGGGCCTTGCGAAAACACCTTTTAACAAGGTGCGAAGGGTCTCAATGGACCCTTATTGCTTTCGGTTTGACTTGTTGATGGTAACACCTTATGTACTTTATTCTAATGTGGCTTCACTTGTTTGAAGGGTATATGTTACGCTATTAATTTATAACATAAGTTAGTAGCAAAATGAGCGCCTTAAATGGAAGTTATATAAGTTATATATACATTACGAATATGTAGGTACTTGGAATTATATTTTATACGACATTTCGGTAAAGAAATCAACAACAAGACCGATACGACATATTGCTATAGCGGTTACCTTTCGACAACAGATTCCTGTGACAATCTAAAAGAATTTGAATTGCATCCGGCCCAGCAACATTCTAGTTCGGATGTCTACCACAGACATAGTACCTACATACTTTTGAAGGACTGTCAGAAGGAAGTTCTTTATAAAGCCGTGGACTAAACGATCTTCTTTAAGATGTTACGTCTTCAAGCACAAAGATGAAGCTATACAATTACGCCGTGGGATCCCATAAAGAACAGACCTATCACGTTTGGGTCATAAAATTGCTTTTGAAAGTAGATACTTTAAATTTCACGCCTCCTTTCTTGGCCCCTAATAATAAGTGTTTGACATTCAGGACACTTCCGTGTTTTCCATGTGGGGAGCAACTTTTATACGAAAACTTCCCTCGACATTTGAGAGCTCGTCTGGTGAATATGTAATTGATAGACTTATGTAACTCTTGTTGAAATTGTATGCCTCAGTAAGATGACATGAGCTTCTTGACTTTTCCTTGTGTCATAATAAATACACAAAAGAAAAATTGTTTTGACGAACATTTCCGGATTAGAACCGGATTAAAACTTAACTTATTAAGATTTATTATCATTTTTTCTTTCTTTTCTCATTTTTTTTAAATTGATCCGCATTTCCGATAATATTTGTAACAAGAAATTATATGGCCATCGTAATTCATGTCACCGTGAACGCACTCACAATTTCTGAAACATTGAACAACTATGTATGGACTTACATACTTGTAGTATGTAATTTCTGCAGAAATCCAATTTAACATCCCCTGACGCTAAAACTTCCTGGAGCAATTCCAATTAGTGACAAAGAATGGAGCCGTGGTGCGAATAGCTAGCAATAAGCTTGTGTATTTATTTTTTAGAGTTAGCGCTTGATGACCGTTTGGTGTGAGAACATGTTAGCTAGAATTTCGCTTGAATAAAAGCTGATAAATTTTGAGATAGAAGCAAAATACCATAATAGTAAAAAAGGAGTATTTATTCCAACTATCGGTCTGCCTGTGGTCGGAATTCGACTACAGTGCCGGTAGCATGAACTTTTTTCACGTTTTCGTATCGCCTTCGACTATTTTTGTATTAAAAAATGAACAGCGCTGCGGCGGTGAAAAGTGGAACTAAAAATTAGTATGACAATTTTGACATTTCGCGAGTTACGTTTTCGAATACGTTGTCGACAATGTTTCTGCTACCGGCACAGGTAGAAATATAAACAAACTTCTAGTGTCAAATGACATTCAGTAAGACTTGTGTCAAACGCAGTTAGTATGTGTGATGTTTATTTTTATTAATTAAATGTATGTTTAATGCATATCATATTATAATATTATAATATTAGCTTTCTGTATGTTCTTCTTCAACTGTCCCAAATTTCATTTTCCTACGTCCGCGCAATTTTCATTACACACGGTACACGGTTTTTTGACATTTTTAGGATCTATTCGTCTATTTTATAGGCAAAACTGACAAATATGATTGGTTGCCACTCCCGTAGACTATTTCTATATTTGGCTTGTTTATGATATGGTTTGATTAACAAAGATACATTCAGACTGCCAAAATATAAGTGAATATTCAGAGAACTATGTAAATCCATATAGAAGTCCGAGTAGCAAGTTTTCGCGATATAAATGTATCTGCCAAGCGGTGCAGTCATTCCGACACGAGATTGGATCAATTTGTTTGCTGTTGTTTATGGACTGTATTGACTTTTCAGCGCGGAAAATGCACTTTTCAACGTTAGAATATTCTAAAATGCTAGTAGATTTCAATATACTTTTTGCATTTTGACAGGGTAACACTGTAATGCTTATATGTCATTCTACTTAATTATTACTTGTATCCTTCCATCGTCAGATTACATTGTTTTCAAGGGATAAGAAGTTCTTGAATAAACTGGGTTCCACTGAAAAAGTTATAGGTATTAGACAGGTTGTTTTAATATAACTATAGTAACTACATACTATTGCAACATGAAACTGGAATATATTTCCCCAGCTACATATATCGTAAATAGTTTTTATCATCGGTTTAGCTTATGTCTTTGCTAATTAATGTACTTTCGCCAAGTATCGCAATACTTTAAAATGGAGATCTCATGTCAGTAACTACATTACGTAGATGTATGGAAACTCAAATGAAATGGCTTTAAGAGGCATCCGATTTTCCAGACAAAATTTTATTTTGACGACGCGTCAAATATTTACGTGGGCTTTACAATGTGAATGTCATTTCAGTATTCGTACAGCGCAATGAAATCAATAGCAACATAAAAATAAATACTATCGTAGGAAAATTTTAATTTGCAGTTAGTATAATCATAAATACATAATATTATGGCAACATGTAGCAAGCTCCTAAATCACGGCCTTTATTCCGCTAAGCCGACATTTAAATTAAGTCAGATATTAAGTATTCATAAACTCCACAGGAAATTTTACTTCTTCCAAGGTGACGAATTTGTTTTTTCATTTTTCCTCGTGAATTCGTTTGTTTAGTACGGAACTTTCAAATGTATTTTTGAGCACATTTTTCTTTTATACATACAAAATGTCTTTTAATCTTATAGTGTTGTTTCCATTAACATTTGAATATAATTTTGAAACTAATTCAGCTATCTCTGAAACCATTCCGCAATTGACTGCTCCCTTTAATGAGTAATATTGTTGTAAATAAAGAGTTTATACTCTTTTTAGCTTTTAATGTACACTCAAAAGGCAGAGGAACCAGTAAAAAATACTGCTTAGCAATAAAGATAAGTTTTATACGAGATGGTTGAATGGACATTTTGATTGGAATGAGACTTGAAATTTCGTTTCTGTAACTTACAGTCTCCTTTGGAATTTTTATTAATCGTAACAACCGAAAAAACTCTGGATACATTTTGAGAAATTGAATTGTATACATACTAATTACAAAATTAATAGAGGTAGGGCGACTTGGGATCTCCAGTGGGTTTTCCCACGAAATTGGAGCCGCCCCACTGGGGGACTGTACCTCCACCGTATAGAAGACCAACAGTAAAACAACACTACTTTTATGTGTATTTCTGCGGTAAGTTAGGTTTTCAGTGGTCCACGGGGATACGCTGCACTTGTAGTAATGCTGCTAGCACAGTGACTCCTCAACAACAGGGTTGGCAACGCGTTATTGTTATCCCGGATACTGTTACCGGCTATAGGCTATGCTATGCTTAAATTATGTTCTATAATATTTGTTTTTCCTCAACCTAAAATACTCACCTTTTACATAATTACAATATATCCAAAACATTTTCATATCAAAGATTAACACCTTAAGGATACTTACCTACCTTAAACATTTTAGCATAAGCCATCGATCAATAAACGCTACTCTAAACCTGAGAAGAAATGCGTACTTTTTTCGATAGACTCGAAAGATCACATCTTGATTGATGGTTAGGTACCTAACAAAGGTGAACCAAGATTAACAGCTTGAGCAAACCAAGATCTCTGGATTTACACTCAATCAATCAGTGTCTACAGTTTCCATATTGAATAGCCAAATGTGTGAATAAGTAAGAATAAAACTTTTTCGAGTATGGATGGGAGTGGATGTTTTTCATGCTTTTGTATGATGATTTCCTTGTAGATAAAGTTCGCAAAACTTACTCATCATTACAGTAGTAGTATTCATTTCGACATATTTCTTTCTTGATTAAAATTTTTGACATATATTACTACACATAAAACAAGTACGCAACGTTTAATAAAAGCGCTCCGCGAGCCTTACAGTGTGAACCGTAGAAATTGTTTGCACAAAATATTGATATTAAATCAATTAAAACTAAAAAAAACTGTGATTACGTCATAGTTTGTAGTTACGTCATAGATTTTTCAATGACTAGTGTTGTATGAGTTTGTGTTTGTAGAGTTAATGTAGTTGATTCCTACACAGCACGCTACGGAGCCTCTTACTAACAATGGAAGATTTAAAATTGATTGCTTCCAATGGAAAACGATTTACCCAACATTTTGTGCTTAACGAACGTAATAGAGGGACGCAATTTTTCATTCAGACCCTCTTACTTTTACTTCAATCACTCTTGGAGTGATTACCATTTTGAACTTTGGGGCCATTTCAATAATAAAACATTTTAAAAGAGTAATTTAAAGGGGTACTTTTTAAAAACGTCGATCACTCAATCCTCTCCGAGTACAGATGTATGTTGCATAGCATTACTTAGGAAAACTTAAATATATGTTTTTTTTCATTCATTTTAAAAGTAATGAGCTGATTCAAGATAAACAACGATACATTTGTTATCATTTAAATTCCCCCACATTTTTTTTGGGTTGGTTTTTTTTTTCTAAGCTTTAATAAGACTCACAGCATAACATACAATTTTTTAGGTCATGCACTGATATCTGTTTGATTTGTGTGTCAATCTATGTTGAAATGTTTTATGCTACAAAGATCAAATAAAAATGGTAAATGGAACTTTACGATTTTTGATGAACGACGAACAACGATGTGGCGTCTTTTTTTTAAACATGTAGTGTATGGGCAAGGTGTAGTTCCGATGAATTCGTTGTAGATGTGTGTAATTGTGTATGATTATGTACAATGCAAGGCGTAGTTTTAACCGGCGTCACTTCGTTGTTCGCAAAGTTCCATCGACCTTTTTTATTTGATCTCATGCGTGAAAGAGAATAATAGAACAATTGTAGGGTACGACCAATTGTTCAGATTTTTCCTAAGCCCAGATGTTTAGGAAAAATCACTGATCCGACAGAACACAAGCTCCTCTATCGACTGCAATCATTTACTCGGTGTTCTTTCTTTACCTTTATAACAAAACTTCTAAGTGGCGTTCGGGACCACGCTCGTGGACCCATTTTCCCCCTGAAAAATATTTATTAAATACAACGTGGCTTTCGGGACCGCGGCCCCAAGACTCTTTAGTTATAAAAATCCCCATAGTTTTGTAATGGTAGCTAGTTAAATTTATTACGACCCTTATAATAATAATAATAATGCTCGGACATTATCACACAGCGCCATCTGGCCCCAAACTAAGCAAAGCTTGTACTATGAGAACCAGCAGCTGATTAAATACTTATATACTTTTTTTTTTGTTTTAAATACATAAACACCCAGACGCAAGACAAACATATTTGTCACATAAATGTTTGCCCAGGCGGGAATCGAACCCGCGACCTCTAGCGTCGCAGTCAGGTATACTAACCACTATACCAGCGGTCTCGTCAACCTTTCGACGACGACAACGACTTTGACTTTGACTGGCCAGAACGACTTCTACCAAAATATCCAAAACTTTCGAGCTCACCTTCGAGCCTATAAAATAATTAACACCCCCGGGAAATAACATCGCTTTGCTGATTGGAAAATTACCGCGTTCCGTGGCATTCTTATTTAAAGGCGTAATACATTTTCAGCGAATAGTGGCGACTCACTCCGTGCGTGACTCTATCATTGTTGGAATCAATGCTGGCTGCATTGATTCCACTGGGTGGATGTATTCAGTGAAGCTAATTTCATTTTTCTTTTTAGTTTTTACATAGGTATATAATATATTATATGCTTCGCGTTCCTTAAAGCTCCATAATTCTCATTTAATAAAACATAGTCTTAATAACTGTTATTATATCTACTACTGACCAAAAATATATTATAATATTATTACTATTATATTATTATAGCCATTTTCTCTACCATTTATTAAAATAATAAAAGTTGGATGGAACGTGCTAAGTACATCAATTATACGAATAACATGTTTGGTGAGGTCAAAGTTTTGTGAAAAGTGGCTTTTTATACAAACACAGGAGTGTTACCATGAAACAAACACGTAGGCAACATTAGTATAACCGTCTGGCTGTGGCTCAACACAGTTGCTAATTACACGTCTAGCTATTAAAACACTGAAATACCGAGAATTTCAATAGTTGCCGTAAAACAATAAGAAGTTTAGTAATAAAATAATGACATATTGGACAGCCATTCCGTACATGTTGGGGTAAATATAAGGCTTCTTCTGGGGTTTTGTCAAAATAAGATGATTTATATAATAGGGTTCCCTACTCGAAGGGTAACCAACGGGACCTTACCGCTGAGACTTCGCGTCCGTCCGTCCGTCTGATTGTCAACGGGTAGGCAGTTGAAATTTTCACTATTTCTGTTGCCGCTACAACAACAAATAAGAGAGGTAGGGCGATTCCGGATCTTCCCTGGGTTTTCCCATTAAAATTGGAAGACCGTAGTTAAATAGCACTACTTTGATGTATTGTTGCGTAAATATAGCACGTTTACAATAAAGAAGGGTGTGACTGGTCTACCTAGTTTTGGGTTAATTTCGTTAATTATTATGACTTATGAGTCACTTTCATTGATTAATTCGAAAATATTTGTTGATACTTAACAGACAAATTATTATAAGTTTGTATTGAAATAAAAGGAACTTATAATATTTTGAAAATTACATTGTGTTTGCCTAGGTATATGAATTATTCTACCCGCTATTATCAGTGTAAAATGAGAGCTATTTCTCTACAGAAAAAAATATTTGGTATTTCAATGTGGAACGAGTGGATATCGATCTATAACATGAATAAAATTCGCACCTAAATAATATTCTACAGTATTTCTGGCTAATATTCTGAAAGCAAACACACACCTCTTTTCTAACCATAAATGCCTAGACACATTCACACACACACACACACAGACAAAGTCTTTAACAAAACCGTACTCATTTCCCCCGAAATGTGAAAGGAAAACGGGAGTGTCATGCAAACGACGTTTTCCCAACGGGTGGTGCGTTCCATTTCTGATAAATAAAGTTAAAAGGGGTAGGGTTTTCCCAAAGGCACGGAACTTAGCCACAAAACTTCTCAATAAGTCGAAATGTTATCTAAATTAAAAATGTGAACCTTGCAACCCAATAGCGGGTCTGAACAGAATAAAAATATACGCAATACCAATCGAATTCGAAATCAAGTTTGATGTGGGTATGTATCATGTTAAAAAATTTAGGCACTCCGCAGACATTTCTAGGGAGATTATTAAATCTGAGTACGATACGCATGGATATTACACTCACCTTTTAAAAGAAAGACATGACGATTTTGTTTCTTCAATTAAAATAATGTACACGCCCGACTGGTACGGTACGTTACAAAAGATCGCTACTCTGATGTAGTGTAGTTTTTCTTTGGTGAGTAAGATTTTCAGAACTTCTCTAGGATACGATGCTGGCAGTACAAGAGAAAAGAATAAAACAGAGTTATTTATGACTCATAATAAACACCACATACACTGTAGCTCATTGAGTCCTATCCGATATTATTATCGGCCAACCATATGGCTGGCGAAGTGCTAGTGATACCCCTAGTATTGCAATGAACATCTATTTGCTACAATGCTACAATATTTGCTAACCCTCAGGCGGGACATACGCTAGCCCATTCGTACTATTCAAAAAACCGCAGAATATCTTTAACTTCCGGCAACTAGTGTTTGGTATGGAATATACCGATTCGATTCTTGGGTTCCAAGAACGCATAAGGCCAGCACCGCAATTAAATATTTTTGGCAATAGTTAAATAGTACAATATTTAAGAAACTGCTTCAATCCTCGCAACCGATTTTACCAGTAAAATGGATTGTTAAAGTCAGGTAAGTAGCAGTTACTTTGTGTAAAAGATTTACATCATGCTATAGTTAATTTGATTTAGTGCCGACCTCAACCATGTTTAGTATAAGATCAGGATGATTAAATACTTTATCCTTTAAATATTTTACCTTTTCTTTCTTATCAGCTACAATAGAACTAATTGTATCTTATCTTCATGCCTTCCTACAAGTGTCACCGAAGTAGGCAGAGGTGTTACAAATCCCAGTTTTCATCGAAGATATTTTGGTGCCACGTCACAGATTGAGTGATGAGGCGAGTCTGTCGCCATCTCTTAGGCACTACGTCCCTGAATTTCTTCTCAGACGTATGTAGGTTTCTTAACGATGCTCACCTTCACCGTAAATTAATTCAACAAAATGTAAACGTCCAATAAGAAAATCTATTACGCAATACAAATTCTTATCTAAATTTTATACTAACGCTTTTCGTAGCACTTAATTATTCACTCCATTGACTCAATAATTAACAAGCGAAATTGTTTAAGCGGAATTATATTCAGCGATTTTAATATCCTCCATAATTCATGTCTATTATTATTTCGGAGAAGAAATGAACATCCGAGCGATCCCATTATTCATTTAGGTGTAAGGATATTCTGCCATGAAATGTTTTATAACGTAAATTATAGTTAACTTAAAACATAAACTTTAGGGTCGGCGATACGCGTTTGATACCTCTGTTGCAATCTTAAATTGGTTATGGTAACCGCTTACCTTCTTATACTTCCTTGCCACCTTGCTAATATGAATAACCGATCCTTTTTTTTCTTAGTTATAATGTAAGATACTCTACATTTTTATAGTGTAACGGAAGTAGACACCCAAACTCTTAGCAGGGTTCGTTAAAAGACGGATTTAAACTAAAACGAAAATACCATATAGGGCCTAGGGATAATACATTTCTTTCGTCAAGCTTAATATTATATTGCTATAATATATTGTTAAACTTAGTTCATTAGAGGAAATTTTTCCATCTATGAAGGTAAAATTCTTCCAAAGAAAATCATTTTTGCGATTTATACATTCATAATAACTTGTATCCCTCTAAATTCGTCCAATTATGAGCGTTCATGAAGAAGGTACGATAAATATAACGAGGTAGATTTTTTCATTCCATTTCCAAGGTAACCGTAATTGATACAATATTGTCCTAGTAGATTGTCCAATTCAAGAGTATAACACAATTTACTACGACGATAATTTTGAATGTAGTGATGTGAAATTAAACATGAACAGTTAAATGGTAATTATATAAATTGTAGTTCTAGACAGTGTTTACTGAAAAGTTTGGCAGTATAGATAAAAAAAGGCAAAAATCTTTGAGAGAACTGAAACACCGCCTGGTTACTCGGCCACAGAAGCTAATATTATACCTACTCTTTGACAGGGCACGCATTTCAGTAGGTCCTTCACTCTGCAACGCTCAACATCGGTAGCTTGGGCATTGGCTCTCCAGTTTCGGTGCTATTTAAAAAAAAAAAGTTGTAAAAACCTAATTTATGTAAAATAAATAATCGTCATAACAATAACAAAATGTCTCGACATATTATTGCAGAAAAAAATTAAAGCTATTAACCCAAAACTAAGATTTTATATGTGTTCCAGATCAATCTTTTCATGTTTTTGAACTCATGAACAAATCACAATGAAATTAGTCAAAATGTCACGAGGCTATTAAGAGACCTTAAAAATAACGGGAAACACATTAGTGAAATAGCCGCAGGGCGCGCCCGGACGTGGCTATGAAATTATAAAAAACAAATTAAAATTGTCAAGCTTACTCCGGTAACGAGTTTGGAGTAATCTCAACGCAGTATAAATTCATAATTTGAAGTTCGGCTTACGTTGTAAATTGATAAATTACGCGAACAAATTCTGGATCAAATCTGCTAAGTATCAAATAATATATTTATAAACGGACCGATCACAGTTTAAATACGAGTTATAGTACCGTAGTAGGCACGGTTCCTAGTAAAAATATATTACACTACATTTTGATTTGTTATGCCTTTTACATGTGGTCTTTATCGAAAAATAAAGATTTTTGTTTTTTTTAGTTTTTTTACAATAATTATTATTTAATACATTATTATCCTGTTGTTAAGTGGATACCGATTCACTTGGGTGGCGCTAATGTGGTACCAGGGAAGTCGGAATACACCAAAAGTTATCCTTTTTACATTATGTTTTTTTATTTATCAAAATATATAAAGTAACTTCCTCAATCGTCAGCCACAAAGCCTCAAAATTAACTCATTGATAACTTAAAGGCCAAATACTATTGAAACTTGAAATTAAAAATCTAGCGCTATATTATAAGGCGTATTCACTGCGGGTAGCATAAAAGGCCTTTTAAATTACAGAAAACACATTAGTGTAATCACCACAGGGCGCGCCCGTGACGTGCTGACAAAACGAATAAATACACATTTTTATTCGTGTTACTGTGACCGAATGGTAATTAACATCGCCTTTTTGTGGGGTCTTAAGCTCGTGGCTTAATTAGGTTGTTTGAATTAAGAACCAGTGGTGAAACCTTAATTACATGGGGTCTTATTATCATGGCAAATGTCATTCAAATAATTTGTCTGCTCACAAAATTCAAGCCTTAAAGAGAATTGACGATAAATGCCACTATATCCATCGGGATGGCATCGGCCATGCATTTAGTTTCTAGTCTTAGATTCATGACTCGTATTAAATCACAAACAATATTAAAAAGACCACATAATGTTTTGCTATAAAAAAAATCACCCCTGCAGCATATTTTGTTTGAAGCCAACTTTAACTGTCCAAATTTAATTCTGTTTACCACAAGTATTTCAAGTGATCTTGCCCAACTTGTGCAAAGTAACTTGAAAGTCAGGTAATTTCTGAAGTACATAAGCACTTTATGTAACGCAACCTAAGTTAATAATCTCATACATTTCATTAAACTTTAGCACTTCATACAGTAGTGCTCACCATGTGGCAATATCCAAATCGCAACTCATTAGTAAACAAAACGTATGACATTTCGGTAACTTGCAACTGCAAACATGTCTGGAATGAACAGCGTGGCTAGCTATTAAAATCCTTCAAACTTTCCTCTAATCTACAATGAGCTAGTGAGTGAGAAGTTCCATAATGTTCGTCCAGATTAATTTGTTTGCAGATAAAACGCACTCTGAATTCCATATGAGGTCTGGACTGTGCTTTCATGTGACGAAACCTCAATTTCACATTTAGAAATATTCCCATACATATTGTTCACTACTGTTTTTTTTTATCCGACTTCAAAAATGAAGGAGGTTCGATGTTCGTCTGTGTGTCTTTTTTAGATAATACTTTCAGTGACTGGGAGTTAAGTGCTTTGTTTGGATAAAATGGCACGAAATATATTATCTTTACCCGTAAAAATAATATGATTGGCAACGCGCTAGTCATATACCTGGCACTGCAAGTGTTTAAAGTTTTACGGTGACCACTTACCATCAAGAGTGCCGTACGATTTAGTGCTCGTGGTATATAAAATACCTAATGTGGGACTTGGTTAATTTATTAGAATCGTGTATCTTTAACACTAATTTAATTTTGCACTGGAACAAAGCCTAAAGCAAGTCTGACACGTGATATATACAATTATCACAAACAGAAAACTTACTAAGTCAGTACCGAAGTTGGGAGATAGTGTCGCCGCGCCGGGAACTAACTATGTACTCTAGTTTTGTACTGGATAGTAGAGGAACAGCTATAGAATATGAATTGTCTTTGGGCTAGTTGCTTGTTTAGATGTAGATGCAATCTACGTATTTTACCTATATACCACCGTTTTAGATAGAATTTGCAGTCAATAACTATCTCGTGTGTCGGTTATAAGTTAGGCTGGGGTTCGACCCGGGCCGCTTCAAATGACAAGCGGCCACTAACCCACATGTCCTTGTGGGTTAGTGTGGTGAAAAATTACTATCCATTACATTATTTCATTGTTAATATTGTACAATTTTTTTTTCTTAAGAGATAAAATATAAATTCAGCGTAAATAATGCAATATGGAGTAAAATGCAGGGTTTTGCAGTATTTTATGTCGTGCTGCTAACCATAGTCAGGACCCAACCCTGATTGCAGAAACCAAGTCATGCTATAATTTGAGAGCGGCTATCATTATAACACAATATTTCGTCTCTGTGCTGTTGACCGTTGAAGTGATATTCCTTTATATGCTAGTCCGGGATATCTATTGAGGTAATGCTTACTATAAGTAATTTAAACTGAACCAACATGTAGAATTTCAATTCCGTAGGGACCGTAGGATAAGAGAGAGTGGTACTAATTCAGCTTGTAAAATTTGACCTAATCAAACAATAATTGCAAGTTGAGTTAAAGCTTGTAAAATACAGATTTCCTTGTTGGAGTATCAATATTTACACAAACATAGATCAACATTTATTTGAAACAAAATAAACGCTTAATTAAAGAATCTATACAAGTTTTCAACAACAATCCGTTTCAAAAAGCTTTTCCTTTTACCTGGATTGTTTTCTTAGTACGGCATCCCTAAAGTGTGTGACTCCCGTCGAAATTGTACCGCACATGTTAAGTTTCATTAAATTCGTACAATTTATTTCAAAATTAAAACATGTAACGACCTCTTTGATATTATACGGATTTTTCCACGTGCCGCCACAAACATGATAAGTAAGATATGAAAGTACCGAGGGGGAATGTAATAATCGTATCCAGATTGTTTAACAAGCCGTATTACAAGTCAAGCATAAGTATAAAACTAGCTTGTTATCTTAAGCTAATATTATTCAGTCTAGCGCTATCCGTCCCGCGACTGGCATTATGCACTTGCAAACTCATTAGCAGCACTCGAAGGGAGAGGTATAATTTATATGTTTGTGGTAATATTATATGTAACAAATAAACCTATTTTTTAAATTACACTATCACTTTGGTACATAGGCTAAACTATTTTTTTGTTTACAAAAAACAAGTTAGAAAAATCCTCGCTAGTTTCAATATAAATTCGTTTAATAATGTCATTTTGTTCGCTATATATGATTTTGATCAATTCCACTTCTTAACAATAAATAACTCGTATATAATTGCCCAAGACAGCGTTATTGGAGTGGCAATCGATAAGTAATTGGTAACTTCTATAGACCGATAAGTTACTAAGCAACGAACGAACGAGGAACTTCCAAGTAAAACTTTCCTTTACCGATAACGTCATAATAACTGCTAACTTTGAAGGCAGAAATTACATATTCAGTTAAATCAATATCAACTCTGGTAAATACGAGTATGCAAAGTGAAGGAAAGCTCTTAATTTATAGACAAGGCCAATTTATTGCCATAGGCCAAGATGATCTGTCCTGTATTAAGATGAATAACTTGTTACAATTCCTATAACTTGTATCACTACATAGTATAAAACAAAGTCGCTTCTCGCTGTCTGTCCCTATGCCTGATTAGATCCTTAAAACAACGCAAAGGATTTCGATGCGGTTTTTTTTAATAGATAGAGAGATTCAAGAAGATTTCAATATCAAAATCATTTATTCAGTTAAATTGTAGGAACATCATATAATGTATACAAATTATAATGATATGAAAACGAATACAGGTTAATAAGGCACTTATGAATTTGTTTATATGTAATAATAGTCAATTTGTGTTTTGTATTCACCTTAAAGCTGGCAGTGCGAAGCCGGGGCAGGTCTCTAGTTTGTAAATGGGCTTTTCGGTAACATTTTCAACTATTACAAAAAATAATACATCTATAGGTACATATCATCACGTTCGTTCCGGGCTAGGCTTCACTTTTTTCTTAACAAGTTCTGCTTACGTTAAGTAATGAATAGATTAGTAAATTAACCGTACAATAAAAGGAAATAGTTACGAAACTTTTCCATTTCCGTACAAATATCAAACTGATTATAACACCGCTAAGCGTTGCTTAACTAATTAAATTTCTTGTTAGCAGTGTAAATTACACACAACTTTAGATTAGGAACACCTTACGCTAACATTAAATTACTTGGATTGCTTGTACAGGGCGCGAGAACAGTCGATTTTCCTGCACGAAGTCTTATTGCGGGATTAGGGTTGGCAACGTGCGAGTTATATAATATAAGCTAGCGAACATAGGCTATCTACGGTAACCGCTTACCAGGTGGGCTGTAAGTTTGTTTGTAAACTCAGCGTTTCATAAAATAAATATTAGCCTATTAATGTAAGTGGATTTTTTTGAACAAAAATTACAGGATAATTTTATTATTAAAAGTGTTCTAAGAAAATTTTGCCTCTTGATGGAATAATATATTTTTGTAAGTGATATAAAATTATTTCCGGGAAATACCTGTCGGTAAAAAGGCGTATTATGGGCGGCATCATTATAGGAAGTTATTAGCGATGAACATTACTATGGAAAGTTTTGATATTATAGCATTCACCTTAATTTTTGTAACTTTTTTTACAAAGGAAAAATATTTTTTGTACTTTATAAAATACTTAGTAAGCCTAAACTGATTTACGTTTCAAAAATCATCGGAATTGAGAACCACCTACTTTTTAAGTCGGTTAGTACTACTAATCTAGTAACTGTCATTTTGCAATTATGTATTAATTTTGTTTCGTAATTCTGTTATTCTAAATAAAATAAACACCACTACATAGTATAAATCAGTCGCTTCCCGTGTCTGTCTGTCAGTTTGTCCCTATGTATGCTTAAATCTTTGAAGCCGGGGCGGGTCTCTCGATAAGAATACATTTCATTACGCCGAGTCAACTTCAACTGTGATTTTTGTGTTGTTTTCAGAGAGCCTGTTCGGGGGGTAGGATGCGGCGGCATGCAGCGCTTCGTGCTGCTGCTGACAGTGCTCTCGAGGGCCGTCGCCCCCCATGCTGACGTCACAGGTAAAACTAATATAATAATAAAGTGTACATATTTAATACAATATGATATAAAAGAGGGATAGTTTTATACCATTTTCCCTGAACTAGGAATAAACCAAGCATGAATAATTTGCTTCTACGTATTCGTATCGTCTTCGACTATTTTTGTATTGGAAAATAAATAGCAGTGAAAAGGGGAACTAAAAATTAGTATGGAAATTTTGATATTTCGCGAGTTATGTTTTCGAATACGTCGTCGAAAAAGGTCTTGCTACCGGCACCGTTAGTCAGGTATTATCAATGTTCACAATTTGCTACTAAAATATGGACAGTGGGAGGTCACATCTACAGATAACTCTACTTCGCTTGTGTAGTCATTAAGCAACTGTACTTTAGTTTAGGAAAGGTTATTCGTACAGGCTATATATATTACTAGCGGCCCGCCCCGGCTTCGCACGGGTAGACATTTATATCAAATATTTTGTCTACCCGTGCCAAGCCGGAGCGGGCAGCAAGCCTATGTTAATCAGTGATAGTGTAGCTTCCTAACGGTGAAAGAATTTTTGAAATCGGTCAGGTAGTTTGGGAGCCTATAGACATTTATCAAATATTTTGTCTACCCGAGCGAAGCCGGGGCGGGAAGCTAGTATAATATATAGCCTATGTTACTCAGTGATGATGTAGCTTTCTAACGGTGAAATATTTTTTGAAATCGGTTCAAGTAGTTTCGCAGCCTATTCAATACATACAAAAATACACAACTTTCCTCTTTATAATATTAATATAGATTTATTCCAAACAAAAATACAAATCTTTTCACTTTATAATATTAGTAGACTAGTGTGGATATACCATCTGTATAGACGGTCACTTCAACATCACAGCCACTATGGCTTCATAAATGATGTCAGATTTCGCAGCCCATTTCACGCTGTGGTATACAATTACGAATTCGGAAACTACTATTTTAGAGAATTGCAGGACAGACAGATAGGCTCTATGCCCTTTTACCCCTAACAAGTGTGCAAATTCGCGATGATCGCTCGAGTGGTTAATGTGTGACAGAATAAAAACTAAACAATCTCACATTCCCATTTATAATATTATATTGGTTTGGATAATAAGCACTAGCAAGTAACCATCCAAATGTTCTATATTGAATGTATGTTTTAACAAACAAACTCTTGAGGTTTGGTCATATTTAGTGGTAGGTAGTGTGGCTTGCTTGTCCATGAAGTAGAAATTATATTCCGTGGGACGGTAACACTCGTAACTGAATTTGAGGAAAGTCCTCAAGTTAGGTAACTTAATTTGAGGAACTATAGTCTTGTGGAAGGTGCTATGGCAGTTAGGTTTAATACCAAGACAATATCAAAACAACAACGGTTTTAATAATATCCCCAAAGGCTTAAAATGTAAAATACTCTGCTCTGGAAATAGGAAATTTTGTAACCAGGTAGGTCTATCTAGATTTAGTAAAACTATATGTAGGAGAGTTTTTATATACAGTTGTAGTAAACATAATGTGTACTGTACAGTATAATGGGCTGGGGAGATCAGTAGCCTTAGCAGGAAGACTATCGAATTACTGTCGATTGTGTATTCGTATCACTATCGACTATTTTTGTATAGGAAAATGAACAGCGCCGCGGCGGCGAAAAGTGGAACTGAAAATTGGTATGAACATTTTGTCATTGTTGTGCAAGTTGTGTGTCAAGACCAACCAAGACCCGTTTTCATGTCATTACTATGTGTTTAAATCGCGAAAGTTTGAAAAACAGTATTTAGAGTTATGATTTCGAAACGAAAATGTTCCTGCTAACTGCAGCCCGAGCGAGAACTTGCGACTACGTCAATTCTTATTACTCGAAAGAGATCCGAAATCGTGAACCCACTTATGTAGCAGCATGAACACATACTTGACATCTAACGTTTTATCGATACTAATACTTCACCGGCGTATTTAGGGCGAAGTATACCCAGTGTCGTAGATCTACTATTTGAAGGAAAATAACGATTCGCTCCGAAATTTGCTAATTTTGGGAGTAATATCTTTCAAGCAGTTAAAATATAGTATAAAATACAAATTGCCCTTTGCTCTGCTAATTCTCTTACTTTGTGTGTCCGCATAGAGTTAAGTCGGAAGTAGAAACACTTTTATGTTTGTAATGTACTATTCAATAAACCAATAAACAGTAACCACCAATCAACATATCGCCTCAATTTCTAACAGGTTATGGGCCCAGTATATAATAATTCTTTACAAAAGGATAACTTGTGACTTTGTGAACAATACTCACAGCGGATGCTCGCTGCCGCGGCGCTGATACGAAACCGGAGTCGCAAGCTATTCTTGCTCGGGTTAACATACCTTCACGACAATATCATTAACGATTTTATATTAGTTATCCCGATGGGTAAGCGATTACCTCATCCCACCGAGATTGAGTTTGATCCCCATGTAAATTTTAACACTGCTGTCGATAAAATTGTCTATGTCTATATGTTCGTAAATGTACAAAAAGCAAACGATGTGTGCAATTCAATAGTGAGATGGCGCTCTATATTCACTGCTGACTCCGAAAGTGACTTAACATGACGATAAATGTACGACGGTGTTTACGCTACTAATCAAATTACCATTACTTTTGAATAATAGACGTAATCCCTGACTGCTATTTTTATTAGTGGTAAAAATAGATATACATTGTACAGACCCACAAGACAGAAAAAGTAAAAAACAAAACACCAACCATTTATGTCAAAATATATTATATAGAAATTAACCAGCCAGTACTCACGTATAAAGCGTCTGTAATGCAAATCAATATTAGCCTAAACAGCTGGTAAACATGTTAAAGGTTTTTTTTTTAATCCTTAGTACCAGACGGTGTCGAAGTGTCTACAATGATGACGCCACCACCCACTGTCTTCCGAGCCAGAGCTACTCCCAAACCAAGGCGACCTCAAATGAAAGGCAATGCGGACTCTCCGATGCTCAACTACATATTTGACTCGTATGCTACGAGCAACAAACACTTTCATGACAAGTAAGTTATAACTACGGCCTCCTAGTCATATAAGATAGGTAACTAGAATTAAAAGTTAAAATACATCTACCATACGATATAAGCGTAGGACGTGTTTCTTTAATATAAACCTTTTATGAGTTGATGTCGTAGCACGTAAATCCTTAGGATAAGAACTTCACTTTAAGCGAAGTGAAGTCCTTATTCTAAGCGTAAATCTATGTAAACTGGCGTTAGCAGCTTGATAAAAAACATTGGTAAAGTACGACCTACAAGCAGCTTCGTTCGATTGATAGATAAATATATACATGAGACATTTAGAAGTTATGAAAATTGTAACTGAAAGCTACAAAAAGAGACTGATAAGAGTTTGTAAAGTATAGAAAATTCAAACAGGTTAAGTGACCTATTTCATTAGAAAAAATATTTTATTGTGTATGAAATGTGCTTGGTTATCTCAAGGGTTTTATATGCATACTAAAAAGAAAGTAAAATAAAAAACCACGAATACACAGAAGCGTAGGTAACGGTATCACCGGGTTAAACGATGGCAAGCCAACAGGGAAAGACCTTACATAGATTCGGGAGAACGAATCCCACAACAAACTTAATAAGGAGGAAATTAGAGAATGGACGGCAAATGTAAGGTTCACTGAAGTGAGCGCGCATAGGAAATTAAATCTGGAAAGTTTTGGGAGAAAAATTTCATTTTATTTTGCCCTAACTGTGATTTTTAGTTTGGTTTATCAAAATCGACAGGGGGAAATTGAACAAATATGATAAAATAATATAAGCGAGCGCAGATTGTATTTTGTAATTTCGAATGGATGAATCTCAGACTATTTACATCTTTATCTCTTTTTTTGCGTATATTATGTTGTCAACCAGCAGTTAAAATAAAGGGAGGAATATGGTGAGGAGCCATCAAATGGGGAGTGAAAGACGAGACTGAAATGTCACACTGTACTCTCTTAAGGAATAAGCAACCTGTTATTTTATATAATATATAAAATACCTATATACATATTTTCACGTTGATAGCTCAAAACTCTTGGCTAATTTGAAAAACCAAACCGATCGTTTTGAAATCATTCGGAAGCTTGTTAACGTAAATTGAAAATGTTTCCTCTTTGCTTCAATTCTGAATGAGACCTTGTCTTGTCTCAGTGAATTGAGAGCATTTGTATATATTTTTTATATTTCATGTGATATTTCCGAGGCATTAAACATTATTAATTTTCAAATATACCCGTCACAAATCAAGGCAAATTATCGTCATACATATAAGAGCTGAGTTCTTGTTGGCGCAACTGCTTCCAGTTGCCTCCGTCCAGAGCAATCTTAAGGAAATTCTTAGAACCTTAAGCGTACAAGCCGATGTAACTTTCCCTTATTCCCCTGTAAAATACATGAAAGCACGTAATAAACCAGCGCCCGTATCGCTTCCAACAGTAATACAGTTTGCGTGATTTTCTTTTTACTTGTCTTGGAAATGCTGTCACTTTAAATAGGATCCAAGTGAACAAGCTAATTTGAAATCGGTGTAGCCCATCAGTTTATATACCTTGCAGTTAAGAGACTTGAGTCAGTATTGGACTTGAGGGTTGTCTCATTCTAATTGACAATGCGTTTATGTGTTTGCTTGGGATTTGAGTAATGTCTCAGAGTAGATAATATACTGTAATGTTGTGTTTAAATTCACATTCTTGGTCTGCTTATTAGCTTTCTATAGTTTGGCTGACAAACATTGGAGCTAGCTGACTGTGCGTTTTGCCAACTTTCTATAAAGGGGGATCGTAGCAAGATGTTTGCAACTGACAGCTCTTATCAACATCTGTTCAAGGAAATTTAACTGAACGGTAAGAATGTACAGTACAGTGTAGGCAGAGAGCTATTACGACTTTGAACTGATTTCATTGTGGCCCACCTCTAAACTGTTTTTTTAATTAATGCGAGAATTCATCACAAGTGACAAGCCACTAATAGTGCCACTGAGTGCTAATCTGATTATATGTTTTACGTTTTCAAACAAGTTTATAAAAACACATTTATCTCTATAACAGCATCAGATTACGGGCTACAAAACTGAAAAGCATAACCTAGATTAATTGCCACAATTTCCTACCTAAGTAGCACATTTTATTTCACGACATACTATAAAGATATTTTTAAGCGTCATCAAAATGAGTTCGAATAATGTTTAGTAATAACAATAAACAAAATTAGCGTGATAAGCTTTATACTGATGCAGCTTATACCTTTAGAGGTACCAAGACGCTTTAAGTGTGAAGTTTAAAGCTTTTAAACGACTTTGAGCACTTTGCATAGGGGCGTTAGCATTCAAATCAAACAGAACTGTTGAGAGATTTCTTTAAAATAATATATAGAGATAATAGGAGAAACAACACACAAAAAGAAAACAAGGCTATAAGAAATAAGGAGCCCTCTACTCATTTCATGTGTTCTGACACGTTTGTTCCTAGAACAGTACGGAGGGATTCTCTCTTTCGTTCTTTATTCTTCCATCATCTCTATATTATGTTAATCAATCAATTCAAGATTCAACTTTTCTACCTATCTGCTGTTGTTTTTTTTAACCACGAAGTTTTCTAGCAAGCACAAAGCCCACTTGATGGCAAGCAGCTTCTTGAATGAACTCCCCGCCGTGGTATACCCAAAGGAGTACAGCATGTGATTCTTCAAGACGGGCGTGAAGATATTTCTTAAGGGGTGATACCCCTCGTGTTGCAAGCGACCATAGGCTGCGGTAACCGCTTACCATCAGGCGGGCCGTATGCTTGTTTTCCACCTTATTGGTATAAAAAAAGCAGTCACTGTAACCTATACACGCTAGAGTGCAGGTGTTATTTTTATGACTTCTTAATGAAAAGGTTTTATTCTCTCTCCCATTGGAATTTTAAAATTTTCTTTATTTGATTCTGAAAAGCTTTTGGTACAAACGAATTTGCTTTCGTTCTCTTGTTAAATTACAATTGTAAATTTAATTTACTAAGTTATTTTGTAAGTCTATTTAATTTTAGCTCTTCGTCTATATTAACATTTAATGTAAATTCTTATTTAGATTACCCTGTCTATTTTGTTAATTAAAATTTTAATGTTTGGAATTAAGTATCAACATAAAATTTAAGTGTCTGTCTGTGATTTCAAAATGAAGTAGGTATTTGCTGGTTAACAAACCTCAACCAAGGAGGTCTCACGTCGGCTGGTTGAGGCCTCCCGTGACAGGCGTGCAGGAACATAGAAGAGAATCAGCATTGCTATCCAGTGGTAATGCTGCCAGTATTCTTGGCACGCTCCCGCATTATTCTGGTTTGGGTCAGATCTTTTATCTGTTAGTAGGTAGGTGAAGTTTTGTTTTTTGTGAATAGTTTAATCTGTTTTAAATTATTAAAGTTTTTAAAAATAAAAATAAAACACACAACCATACCCTCTGTCTGTTTCGTTCTGCGTCTTTAAGTAATGAAATGAAACCCCTGTATAATATAGACAATTTTTTATCTTAAAGCTTGTTATGCCATTCCTACGGGTGCAGAAGCCAAAGCAAGTATTAAATAACTTTGTAAACGGTTTTTAGACATAGTTTCGTACAATCCAGACGGTGTTTTGTATCTGAAAGTTTCTTTAATTAATCAACTTTTTCAGCACTCTTCTTCAAGTAATTTAAAGCGATACCAACGGTCTATTGTTCCCAGATAGAACCTATTTAAACTTGACTTTCAAGTCAAACTGTTTTATAAAACTACTAGCTGTGCCCGCGTCTTCGTACGTGTGCCATTCCCTGTTTTTTTTAGGGGAGCTCTCATAATTTTCCAAATATACCTTAGTTACGTCTTATACGATCAGCTATCTGCCAGTGATAGTCCCGTTAAAATCAATCCAGCCGTTTCAGAGATTACCCGAAACAAGCAGACAGGCATAATGACATCCAAAAAAAATATTTTGTTGTTATTAGTGTTGTGTTTACTTTCATATGTATTTAGTAAGAAAGCTGTTATTTTGAAGCTAAAAAGCTCTTATGGTAACACTTAATTATCAAGCGGGTCGTGTGCACCCACCCGCCTAGTATTATAAAAGACGGTAGTGACTATTCAAACGATTAAATTAATACATATAAGTTTCAGTCCCTAAACCCAGTGTACTTCTCAGTTAACAATAAAGTTTGCGTCATAAAATCTCACCACGAACCTAAAGTGTGGCAACAACGCATTAACGTAAACTCTGATGTAATTCCGGCTAACACAGGCTTATGTTAACTCATTTACAGTACTAATGAAGATCTTTTCGACACAACATTGAGAGATTTTCTTCACACCTTCGCGTATCACATACACAGTTGTTAGGTAGGACCGAAGCTTAAAACGAGATAAATTGTATTGTCATAATATATTTCATTCGAACAGCTAGGGTAACCAGGATCTGTTCGTCCTTTATACTTCTAGCGCAGCGATTCCGCCCAACTTTGGGCTGGCAACACAATAGACATACCTACCTTTAGTATTGCAGACTACAACTTTCAACTTACAACTCTCTATACCATAGGTAGCTTTATTCTACCTATGGTATAGAGAGTTTTAAGACAACAATATTAAGATTCAAGGCGTTCAGCATCGGGTTCTTCAAGAAGTGTGTGAAGAGATTTCTGAACGGTCGGCAACGCGCGAATGACACCCCTGGTGTTGCAAGCGTCCATAGGCTGCGGTAACCACTTACCATCAGGCAGGCCGTATGCTTGTTTGCCACCTTAGTGGTATAAAAAATATCAACAAGAGCATTCAAGGCCAAAAACTGACGTGTTCCTTTCACGCATACCTAAATTACAATAAAATAAAAGCAAGTAACAGCCACAACGGGATAGATCTAGTACCAACCCTAACAATGTTTGGGATAAGGCTAGGACGATGATGATGATTACAAGTTCCAAGTATTACGTATGTATGTATAGCCAGGCGTGTGTTTAGATACATAACCACACACAGTATGGGTAGCTTTGAAACTGTTACAAACTACTTTCCGTTTCGACATTCATCTTAACTAACCGAAGTAAGAGAATAAAAATCTCTTTGCCTCGTGAAGATGTATCGCCATAGATGCAAACTCTTTCACATTTGTTAATTTATCCTTGATATTTTGCGGGTGTTACGTGTCAGTGTAACACATCCACTTTATTTGTACGCAAGCCACGTCTATACAAGATATCCCAGTTCAACAAAATGAGCCTCGCCGGGTCACAGCTTCTCTTTCCGCACAAAAAGGAAGAAGCGCTCTTTTTGCTTAACATATGTTTGAAATGTTCCTTTTGTAAATTAGCCTCGGAATAATATCATAACTTTTCTTTTAGCTTCATATCCCTACTTTTTCCTCCATTACTAAAACCGTGTTATGTATCTATGTCTGAAACAAAATACCTTTTAAGCTGGTATTTAGTGAACGAAATTGTATTTCTGATATATGGGCAGAGTTTATTGGGAAGTTGCTTAGTTTGTGTGATAATATCCAAGCTTAATAAAAAAATGATAAGTCTGTAATTGAAATCTATACATTAAGAAAGCTGCGTATAGAACTCTTGGTTGATAAAATTTTAATTATTATAATATATTTCAATAATTAATACACAGCAACAAGTACTAGTGACTACAAAAGTCTAGACTAAAGGCTATGGTGACTGCTTATGATAAAGCGGGCCGTGTGCACCTTCGTTGTATTATAAATGGCGCATTTGAAACGATTTAATTAGTAAATAAGTTGTAATCCCTAACCCAGTACACTATTCAGTAAACAGTAAAGTATGCGTCATAAAATCTCTCCACGAACCTTCAGCATGGCAACAACGCGCTACGGTTAATACGTTGAATTACATCATTACATGTCGAAATATCCAGCTCATAAACCAGATATATTTAATCAACATGTTTCTCAAGTGCTATTTTCGCATAATACGGTGCTAAAACTAATGGCCCTTCACATTATTTTCCGTCTCTAGACAATTAGCAATATTATTCATTAAGATTATCTTCAGACGCATAGCTCCTTCGAAGGACAAATTTTAATTAAGCCGATTATAGGGAGTTAAAATGTTGTTAACCTAATTATTAGGTGTGTGAAGCCTGGACACTTTGTCTACTATTATATGAGGGTTGGACTTAATTAGTGAACTGAACTAGAACACGTGTGTGCACGTGGTGTTTGACAATATGCTCTGGTAATTAATTTGGAATTAGACACGCGTACTTTCGTTTGACGAATCTTCCTTATTAGGATCTGTCACAAAGGATGCATTAAAATAATATATTAATCACTAAATTAATCAAAAAATTAACTACTCATCGGACAAAAACGAGATTTTGTCATCAAACTTTCCTAGTTCTGATTTGTTATAAACAAATATCCCTTATTCCAGATTTCGCCCCCCTTCGTTTGAAGGAGACACAATATCAGATGAGACAATTATCAACGCTGACACAGGAGCCACGGTCATTTTTGAGTGCCAAGTGACAGCTCTGAGAGATAAAACGGTAAATGAAATCGTTAACTTAATATCAGATAATTTCACAAACTTAACAATAGTGAGTTAATTTTATCTTAACAACTAAGTTTACCATAAATGTGTTTATAATATTCGATGCGTAACAGTCTGGCTTAAGTCCCTACGTGTGGAGATTACCTGCATGCCCACTAAACTACCCGTCGAATTGTATTCACTTCTGAGTATCGTATTAGAGCACAGGTGTACAATTCTGAAACACTTCTATACAATACGGCGCAATTTAAATACTTTGTTCCTAAATTGCCACTTTCATGCAGGTGTCTTGGCTCCGAGTCTCAGAGGATGAGAACTTAGAGCTCCTTACTGTAGACTTGGATACGCATACGGCAGATGCCAGGTAATATAACCATTTCATTTTGTTTGGAAGATTGTCAAGATTAGACTTGAAGTGCGCATTTGGCACTGCGTCTTCGAAATACTCTGATTTACTCGGTACTAAGAAGCAGTCGTCTAAAGTTTATCATCCACACAAATAGCATCCTAGCAATAAATGTATCATTTTGCTTCTATTAGCTAAACGTATTCTAGGTTATCAAGTAACTAATATAACCTACCACATCACAACCGGCCTTTTTCTATACCAAATACGTAACAAATACTTCCAACAGGTACAGAGTAGATTTAGCTGGAGAGAACTGGAAGTTGGCATTAGCTGATGCAAAAATACAGGATTCTGGTGTGTATTGCTGCCACGTGTCCACACACCCGCCAATGTTGCGACGATTTCGACTCATTATTCATGGTAAGTTGGGGATGATCAAATTTGAAAGTAGTCCCTGAAGAGACTAAACGGAATCCAACAGTGTTTTTTATTCTATTCTATATAAAGATAAATAAGTATAGTAATCAGGTATATAATATACAGGTGATATAAACCAAGAAAAAAATCTGATTGAAGAAGTTTTAGGTTAAGGTATGACTGTGGTAAACAGTTTGACTCTGCCCACTACTGTGTGATACAGCCATATATGTAAACTAGAAGTAGTTATTTGCTTCACCATGTGTTTGATTTCATAATTTTATGTTTACGTTGAGGGGTATTTGTTGTTTTAAACAATTACTCTAATAAAATAGCTAAACAAAACATTCTATGCGGTTTTAGCTATTTTAGTAATTCAAATTTCCAGGATCCCACAAAATAGTTTTGGAACAGTTCGACTATTTAAAAGCTTTTGACCGTAACTTTTTCACTATGTGCAAAAGCTAACCTTTTGTACAATAGTTTCAAGCTGTGTCAGTACATTGTTAGTATAAATATTCAGATTACTGGATAGACCTTACCTTTTCCGGCCTTTAACATCTTTGGCTGGAATATTCCAGGCCATTTGGACTAGACTAATGCCTTTCATTCTTTCTGTTATGATTAATGTTGCTGTGTCATCCTTCATTGAACCTATTTATTATACTCGCTTAGAATTTATTCTGTCGGCCTATTTATGTCATCAAAGGACATGGATCTTATTGTATTATTAATGAGCGGTCCTTTGCTTTTGGTCCAATTATAATTTTAACTAGCGTTTCTCCGCGTTATTCTTGTGTTGGAGTAAATTCACCGTTTAGTTAAAATAATTAATTTCTTAGTGCACCCATGCGGTTGCAAGAAGTATTTTCTCCAAATCTTGTGATTTGCCCATCAGTTAAATTTGTGAGTTGTTTGTCAGTGAGTCACTGAAAGTGCCTACTGCTTTAAAAGTAGTAAGTTATAAATACTGATTGCGAGATGATTGCATTCTATATATCATCATCAGCGATTGATTTTGACAAATTGAAAGTACTATTTTGTAACTATATAGTCTTGATTTTGATTATAAGAAGATTGTAACCTTAGTCATTACGTTTTAATTAATAACATTGTAATCCATTATATTCTATAATGTCCGAAAATTAATACCACTTTAATAACATTTTGTAAGCGATAGTCTGTAGCTACATTATGTCTTGTTCACTTAATAAGAAAGACCTTAATTTGTAAGACCTCATTATTAAAAAAAAACGTTATTTTATTATTACTTGTGACATAACTTCATATTGTGATTCTGGTTTGGTTAAATCTTTTATTCATAACTAAGCAAACAAACTAAAAAAAAACATATTTTTTTTCAATTAAAATGCCATAATAAAGTACATTTGATTTTATAAAATAAACAAGCTTTTTCCCGCGGCCTCGCCCGCGTGGTTCTAGATAAAAATAACCTATGTCCTTCCCCAGGTTATAATCTATCGCATTGCCGAATTTCATTACGATCCGTTCAGCCGTGTAGTCGTGAAAAGGTTGCAAACAAACAGAGAGAGACATTTATATTTTACATTATTATTTTATTTTATTTTGCCTGCAGCTCCGGCAATAAGAATGAGCAAGGAGGCTTTTCTCGAGAGCGGTGAGACCCTCTCGCTCAAGTGTGCAGTATTACACTTGTACCCCGGTGAAGTGGTGCCCGAGATGCATTGGTACATTAACAACGGAACCACTTCCCTAGACGAACTGAGGGGCGGGGTGCTTATTGAAACGGATCACTTGACTTTGACGAGTCATTTACAGGTATGTTCTTAATTACTTCTCATGTGGGTTTTCTTCTCAGGGTATAACATAATTTTACTATTAAAAATTTTGAGAAGTTTTTTTGCGTCACCGTAACGGTCCGGTCTACGGACAAATATAAATTAGTTTTTAAGTTGGACTTCGAAATAAACTAATTACTTCTCTTTTTCTAAAAGCAAAAGGAGAAGAGTTTCAGGGTGAATAGAATAATAAAGCAAATGAAGCGGAAGCACTAATTTCGCCAAACGATTTAATCTGACGATAATAATAACAGATAAAAACAACCCATAATAACAATAGCGATTTCTGGAAAGGGCCTATAAAAGGGATAAAAATATACGGAGGTATGTGCGTAGAAGGGCCTAATTAGACCATTTCGCAGGACAAGCGGCCCATACAGGAGGCAACGTAATTATGTCTGTAAACGTTTATAGTCAGCAACGATAACAGAGTGTATGATATTTACAGTATGATAGCCATGGGTTAAGTGCTGGTCGGGTAGGGTCTCCGTTCAAGCGTAGCGGGTTCTCATGATTATAAATATTTCATAAGAATCCAACAGTTTTAACCATATTTCATTATAAAAGTATTATTCTGTGTGGTTCCATCTATTGAATGAAAAAAAAACATTTATCATAACAACACATGAACATATAAAAGAGGAAGACATTTGTAGAGGAAAAACAAAGTGTCGTTATGAAACGGTCCCAACTCAGCATGTGCTAGATGTGACGGACAACCAGCGCTGATCTTCCGTTGGGACCGGCCCGTGACGCCACTTGTGTCATATATAATTGTCACAACAGAAAGGAAACAATTGAATAAAATAAAATAGTAACATATGTTATTTTAATTATAAACAGTTAAAACATGAAAAGTAATTACGATTGTCACTCTTTTCTCGTTTTACTCTGACTGTCCAGAACATAGACTTAAATCTACGCCACGTAGTGGCCTACGAATTCATCACGTCCAAAGCGTTCCTAATTAAATAATAGCTTAAACCATTTAACAGAATTTGGTGTCTAGCCAAGATTTCTACACCCTGATCTAATTTCTCCGAAATCTAAATTAAGCTGCAGCATCGCTGTGGTTCTTAATTGTTAATTTCATAAATTTAATTAGTGGTAATGCTTTATTCTATTTACCTACCCTCCACGACTTGATAGGTGTCAAATTACGACGTCAATAGGCCGTTTATCAGGGCATCGATCCTACTAATATTAAAGTTACATCAAGTGCAGGTAACACGGCGCAAGTCGGCATTAGTCAGAACCATTCTAGTACTTAATTATCGTCTACGTTTATTGGACATTTTGTTTTCTTGATTAATGTTTCCGCTGTGAATGTGACCGCGCCTTACACCGAGGCCTTGGTAATTTCACCTCCCTTTTCAGAGTAAATTGCCGTAATATATTTGCGGGCTAGAAGTGGCGACTTAAATATTCTCTTGCACTCACATCATAAGTGGTAAAATATAAAACACAAGCTTTATATAGAAAATCACGTGGAATTACGAAGGTAATGAGGCATTCACAGGTGCTACGCTAATCTTATACGTCGCCTCGGTGATACTTTGTGAGGTTGTAAAATATCTTTAGGGTAGGTTCGTAAAGATTGAAGAGAAGAGAATGATCGTTCATTTAAAGAAGCAACTTTTTTTTTATCTGTTACCTACGTTTTCAACAGGTAGCTCGTCTGAAAGTTGAGGATGCGGGTAACTACACTTGCGCATTAGTCGCACCTATGAAGATGAGAGCTGTTGCCAGAGTGCATGTCTTGCAAGGTAAACAATAAACTTAAAAAATTATAAATTTAAGATTTTTTGTAAACAAAATATAATATGGTTATAATAAAGGTGGTTATGTACTTGGTTTCCCTTACTCAAGCAGTTTAATGTGTGTATAAAAGGGTCTGATACTAAAAAAATACTTGTGGTTGAAGCAACGGCCTGTCATCTGATGGGCCCAGGTTCGTATCCCGGCCTGTACCAAAGAGTTTTTCTAAGCTTAAGTACAGTGATTAATCACACAGTGAGCTTTTAAAAAGAGAGGTAGGGCGATTTGGGATTTCCCGTGGGTTATGCAATTTAATTTATTGGAGCCGCCCGACTGGGGGACTGTATCTCCGCCTTACAGAAGACCGCAGTGAAATAACACTACTTGATGTAGTGTTGTGTTTCTGCGGTAAGTAAGGTTGCCAGTGCTCCACGAGGATACGCTGGGCTAGTAGTATACTGCTAGCACAGTGACTCCTCATCAACAACATGGTGGGCACCTCGTAAGTGATACCCCTGGTATTGCTAGCGGCTATAGGCTACGGTGACTGCTTACCATCGGGTGGGCCGTATGCTTGTGTGCCACCTTGGTTGTATAAAAAAAAAACTATCAGCCGTTATCTCTGTATTCACTTTCTGTCCATGTCATCTTTCACACAGTCCATCTATTTTATAATTAGAGTCAACATTTAAATATTGATATTATGGAAATATAATTCACGGTTACCACACAGAAAACAAAACAAAACCTAGAAAATTAATGTTTAAAAAGGTGGAAATAACCATTTTCATTATAAAATTAAATTTTACCGAAGAACCAATATTAATACAACGCTAAAGACTTGGTAAAACATCATCCTATCTCATTTCGAGCAAAACACAAAATGTGAAACCTATTTCGTGCTGAGGTCTTCTAAGAAATTACGCGGTACATAATTTTATGATTAAAATTAAACCCAATTATTTTAAGTTTCTTTGAAGTTTCTAGCCTTTATGGTAACAATGAAATACCCGTATAAAAATATAATAGATGTAAACAATTTTAGATTTTGGTGCGAAATTTAATTAATAAAATACGTAGTAAAGTAAATCTTTATTATGTTTTACCATGGGGCTTTCCTGAGTGTAAGCGATTTATGCACATCAAAAAAATATTTTTTAGTGCCATTAAGTCCAAAATATTTATTGTCAACAAAGTTATGTATTACAGGCTCACTATATATAGTCGATGGTATATATATACTAGGTTTTATTTTAAGATTTTATTTAGATAACCAAAATACTTTTAGAGAGTTTTTGTCTTTTGTGGATGATAAATTTAATAGACGCCTAGTTTTAGGGCCAAAATAAAAAAACACAATCCAGCTAGCGGCTATAGGTACGTCGACTACTAACCATCAGATGGGCTGTATGCTTGTGGACCTTAGTGGTATGAAAAAAAACGCGTTTGAGAGGTATAGTCGATCAAAGCGGATGAAATCGCTTGTACGCGATCAAGCGTCCAACAACTTTTCATACCACTAAGTACTGTTACCGAGCACGGTCTAGGAGTAAACTTACTACAAAGTAACTCTTAGTGAAGTACACGTCCATTTTGTTAGACAAAGGAACTTGTGATTTTCTGTTTATCGTACGTACGGTGTTGTAATCCTTGATGCTTTTGTTCCCTGTTAGTGATGCCTTTTAGAAGCCCGAACTCTATGGTCACGAGTCTTATATTTTTAATTATTGTTTTGTTTTTTACTGTTAACATTGTCAAAATTGAAATTAAGATTGTGTTTATTACCGAATTCAAAACTTTTTTTAAATACCCAATTACGGCTACAGTTCTTCGTCTTGGACATCTTCCACTTCACTGGTGGAACTTAATAGGGGAGTACCCCACAATAACTATTGTGTGCTTCATTTGATTTTTTCTTTCACGCTAGGGCCAAAAACATCTAATCATTTGATTTATTTAGGTTTGGTTAGAAGTATAATGTATCATCGAGTATAGGCATGTAAATCGTGATATATTTATTGTATACGTATTTTTAACATTGTATCGATTTTTACTTAGTTCTAAATACGTTTTTGAATAAAAAATAGCCACTTCCCATAATATTCCTATCATAATCTTATATTTATAAATTATTTTATTATAACACTAGCTGTCCCTTACAGACGTTCTCCTGTCTTAGCTATGAATTCATATGACAAATAAACAATAGAACAAAGGCCCTTTAGTTTATCCCGATATTAAAAATATACCGATTCTTGTTTAAAATTGAATTATCATAAGAACCTTAGAAGGTAAGTAAGACAGTAATAAACACAAAAAAAAGAATTCGCGAAGTCGGCCTAACCATTTACGTGTGATTCCAGGACCAAGGGAAATAGTGATTCATTTTTATATATAGAGATATTAAACTAACTTACGTCACACACTTAACACAGGTAACAAAAAATACTAATTTAAATCCTGTTTTCTTTCCGCAGGGTCCAGTTTAGCAGAACTGCAAAGTGGTGTTAAGACTACTACCAGTTACATGAGCCTTCTCTTAACGTCTCTTTTGGCAGCATTTGGCACTCTATATGGTGATGTGAGGTGACCTACTTAGACATATCTCGGAACTGATAAAAATATGAGTGTTACCGTTTCAAGAATTACTAGACATTTTTATTTGATTTTAAATTAAAAATCTGTTATTAGATAAGTTATTTTAAGCAAATATTAAGCTTTGGTTACGAAAATAACAAACAAACCATCCAAGAAAGAACACCTCGAGTTAAAAAAAAACTTAAAAAGAGTTTTACATGTTTTATAAAGAAACAATTTATTACGTCGACCTATTTTGACGAGAGTATAAAAAAGCTCGCTAATATTATAAGCCGCCTAAAAATATTATTACCGACCATTTATTTTGCTTGTCAGTGTATATCAAAAATAACTCATTTATAATTATTTGGTAATACTAATATCTGTGTGTTGTTCACATATCATTGACCTTTTGGTCTTGACGTGTTCTGACGTCATTTAGGTACGTTTTTATTTTTTACTAACTATTCTTGCTAATTCAGTGGTGGAGTATTCTGATCCTTAAATGTTTTAAGCCCGTCCAAGGATCGTTTTGAGAGAAAGGACCAGTGAGAATGTAAATGAAGTTGTAAAAATATATAGTAATAAAACAATTATAATAATTAAAATATATTTTAGTATCACGACTTCATATGATATCTTATCTTCCTATTTAACATATCACAAGAATATTTAATCTTCATATCACAATAAAATTACGCACTATTCTACGACTTGTCTTGTTGTTTTTACTCATCACATTTATGTAAGTTCGGAATACCAGTACTTTAATTAACCAATTAAGATACACGAGTAAGGAAATAAAATAGATATAAAAAAACGTATACAATTAAGACACGATATTAAGTATCCAGAACATTTACTTTTAACTATTTGTGAATTCGCATTGTTTTTTTTTTTTTACTCAAGCAATTTCCTGTTTTTTTTATTACATAATGCCTTTGCCTATCGGCACTGCAACAATAGCAATCACCCGTTTTTTTATAAATATATTGATGTTATTATTTCAAATATTATACTCATACTTCACAACAATATAATCTGCAATACATATCCCAACTTGTGATCACTAAAGTATATGACACCTACTGACATTTTTTGCGATTTAATTTGCTGTAAACTTTAATGACTCAATATCTCAAAACAAACTTCACTGCATTTAACAGGTTTTCGCAATAAACCTTCGATATAATCTATATCAGGGTGATTGAACTCTGTAGCGCTATTTTTTATTAGGTACTTATCAAATTAGACACTGAAACAGCTGATACCTCAAAATTGTTGTCATAATATTGATATAAAATATGAGGGTGTCATAAGGAAAATTACCGGTCAAAAGACCTTCAAACCCCAAAAAGTTGGGACAGACATTGGTTATTAGTTATTTTTTCGTCAAAGTGTTTATTGCCATAGCTTAAATAAACATTTTATGAAAAAATCTAGTAAGATCGGTGATTTTTGTAGCAATGAAAATACATTATTATTGAAAGTTTTCAGCAATCTTCTATACTATACCTACCTATAATTAGATATTCCAATAAAATTATAAGTAATAAAACCGTTTATAAATCAATCAAAAATACAATTGTTAGAACCATGAAATTTTTTTGAAAAAATAAAGATATAATAATTATAAAAATATAATTTATCAAGATCAATGTTTTAACAAAAAACATCAAGTCAACATTTGGTATTTTAGAGGTATGTTTTTAAGTAAATCTGGAAACACGGCTGTCATAGATTATATTTAATGAAATATTTAAACATATCGGTGCTTTTGTTGACTGTTGATTTAGATTTATAATATAAATACCATTATCTAATTATAATAATACTAATTATCATGTACCATATTGTGATACAATAAGATTTTTTGTAATAAAAAAACATCGTAATCGAAATGTGTTTCATTTTACGTATACGTATAACCATGATATACGTAGGTATACATCTTTTTAAACTACAAAATTGTCAAACAGTCTGGCTGACATGGTAAACGGTTACCGTAGCGTATGGACGTTTGAAAATCTTGTTTTTCCGATCTTGTCCGAAAAAGTGCTTGTACCCTAATATATCATTGTTACAATCGAATACCAGCGCAGCGGCATAGCAATATTTCTGGGCTGCTTTTCTCTGAAACTAAATTTTACACACATTACTTTTCGGTACACGAACCTTAATTTGCTGCAGTTGTGCAAAAAACGTATTTTTATATTTCATTTTGTTCTTAAGTAAGTCGCAAGTCGCAACCTCAAAAAAAATCTATACTATATTAATGCCCAAGGTTTTTTAATATAGTACTTTGTAACGAGAAAACAATTTGTTAATATTATATTGGATCACTAATAAAGCTCATTTTTATAGAAATGTATGAAAGATAAACGTAATTTATTTTAAAAGAGGACCGTAGTCTCATATACTTTTAATTCGCAATTGCTTAATAGCTGGAGCGTGTCATTGGCACATTTGAAATTCAAATGATCGGTTTAATAAAATGGGTTTCATCCAGGCGCGGGCCTATACTCACAATCAGGATTTAATTCTATTTAATTAAAATGCTTTTAATTAAGGTAATAAATTATGCAAAAATGTCTTTAATTGTTAGTAAATTATAAAAAAGATATGGAAATAAGATACTAAACGTAGATGTGAAAATGACGCGAATAAAAAACGAAAACGTGTCTGTAACACCCTTACTGTTAGCGTCTATAGGTGACTGCTTACTATCAGGTGGGCCGTACACTTGCGAGCTCACCTACTAGAATAAAAAAATACTAGCAGTAACACGATAAGCGTGAATAGATCTCCATCAGCTGTAACCGCAGTCCAGACTCGGTCCCGACTGGCGAGTTGGTTTTCAGCGAGGCCCTTGAGTGGCATATGCCAGTAAAACACGAAATGAAATATGAATAATGTATTAGATAGATAAGGCTAGAATAAAAAAATATTAAATATAACAAATTGCAATATGCACTTCGCCTTAAAATCCGGTTAAAATCTAGTTAAAACCAACAAAATGCTCTCAGAGCACATTAATAGGGAGAGCACAACATTGTTTTATGAATTAATTAAAAATGTATTAGCGCTGCATAAAAGGAGGTAAATGGATGCAAATTTCCCCATTCTAGCTGGGTACTTACAGTTTAACACTACAATAATAAACTGTTTGACTATAATACGCAGTATATTAACTACTCCGAACTGTTGTTACGCATTACTAGCTTCTCTGATGTAGGAACATGATGAAAAATAACTATTTGTACTGTTTTGTTGTTACCATTCAATCATTGTATCAGTAACAGAAAAGCTAGCGGCTTTGGTTACGAAATTCGGCATTTTTTTATATGTCAACCTTCCTGTAATTAATTTTGATTGTTGAAACTTTTCTTTTTCAATTAATAAGCAATTTGAAAGTGATTAAATTTGAACAAAAGTCAGTACACGGTCGACGGTTTCTTTATGTGTAGGTATTGACAAATATCCAATATCAATTACGATTTTTTTTTTTTAATAGTAAATGTCATCGAGTGAATAATAAATGAATGTGTGATAAAGAATTTATGAAAATAAATTCTAATAGTATACCTAATGTGGATATATTTATGGTAACCGCTGCTGTGTTTAAACAAGCTTTTATTTAGTTCTCAAACTAAAACTAAAATACATGCTTGTAAAATAGACATTAAACGGTCGCTTCAACCACACGGCCACCACGGCCCTTCAATGACTTCTATACAAGAAGTTCATACATATGGAAATGGAATTAAATTTCCCGGAAAAATAATGAAATTACGCCCTAAGCCATTTTATCCCGTGGAATGTGTAAGTACAATATTTGTAAGTAAAATAACACCTCGCTGAGTATACAAAGAAAGGGACGTAGAGCAAAACGAATGCAAAGCCTGTTCGAGTGACACTAAGAATAGGGAGTTAATATGCCTATTCGACATGGGATCCGTACAAAATAGGTTTTGTAAATATTAAAAAATCTATTTTTTGTAAAAAATAAATAATGTAGTGTTGTGTTTCTGCGGTAAGCAAGGTTGCCAGTGCTCTACGAGGATACGCTGAGTTAGTAGTATTGCTGCTAGCACAGTGAGTCCTCATCAACAACATGGTTGGCACCCCGTTCGTGATACCCCTGGTATTGCTAGCGGCTATAGGCTACGGTGACTGCTTACCATCAGGTGGGCCGTATGCTTACATGCCACCTTAGTGGTATAAAAAAAAATCTTAGCAAAAAATATGCAGACGTATACAAATAGTAAGTTTTTTTCAAGTTTATTTATTTATTTACAAATAAAACACATAACAGGGAGTGCCTTATTAGTAAGTTAAATATATTCTGTCACTAGTTTAAGATAGTGAACCCTGAAATTCGTGAATTAAGTCATATTATGCTATAATACTCATTTGATTTTTAGCAATATAGTTCACAAAGCCAGTAGAGTGAATCATAAAAATAAATGTATTAAATAAATGGAAAACCCAACATCTTATTGTTAAAAATGTCTACAAGGTAAGACATAGTCGCTTGTTCCTCGTACGCAACCAAGTTACATTACCAGAAAATGTACAAAGAAAAAATATAGGTAATTCGTACAAAACCGGTCATTGTATAAGACATAATTTTTTCTTCATACACAAACAGTTATTATGTCTAATCTCAAACTAACTGGGGTCGGCACTAGATCGGAAAGTAGTATAAAATGCAGTCTCTAGAGCATATTCTTTTTCAAAAATACAGTTACAGCAAGTAAACTCCATATTAAAGACTAGCCCGCCCCGGCTTCGCACGGGTAGTCTTTAGTTTCGGAGCAAAGACATTTATCAAATATTTTGTCCACCGGTGCGAAGCCTGGGCGGGCAGCTAGGATAATATATAGCCTATGTTACTCAGTGATAATTTAGCTTTCTAACGGTGAAAGAATTTTTGAAATCGGTCCAGTAGTTTCGGAGCCTATTCAATACAAACCCACAAAAATACAAAAACACAAATCTTTCCTCTTTATAATATTATTATATTATATATAGTGTATATTTTCTCATCAATAAGACTCATCTACCAAATATAAATTATCTATATGAAAATTTTGCCAATTTCAGTTATCATAAAGATAATTGAAAATGATATTTCATCCCCCAAGGGATCGCCAAAAGTCGGTTAAGCCGATGACGTAGGCAGCTGAATTCCCACGCAAATCCCTTGACATATTGTTTACAGAAGATAACAAAGTCTTACTGTCTGACAACTGCTTTATAACGGGGTGAACTGGGAAGCTTGTGTCAAAGTGAGCTGCGAATTTTAATTAGCTAGTCACTAGCTAGTTGTTTTTTAATCGTCTTGCAATAGGTAGTAATTATATAAAATACACAGTAATAAAGAAATCTGCCAGTGCGATTTGCTTAAGATAATTTTATTTAATAATTTAGTACACACAATAAAGTAAAAAACAAAATCACATGAAGGAAATAAATTGTACAAGGGCACTGCTTATTTCAAAAGAAATCTCTTCCAGCAGACCCGCGAGAGGAGATATTAAAAGGTAAACCTGCATAGTGTGCATAGGATATTACAATAAACATACATATACTACATACTGAATATACACAAAAATTTATAATAGGCATATATAACATATAGATATACTAAATACAAATACATATATACAACTAGGATGAAGATTTTACAATTTTACTCAAAACCTATTTTATTTTTAGCCGTGACTAAATTTTACTCAAACACTAGATACGTAACAAAATTTGTATATTTCTTATATATTTTTTTATTTGGTGGACAAAATTATAATATGTCATTACATATTTTATAGGCCTATGGGCTACACTTAATTATATTTGTCATATTGAATGAAAATAGAATTCTTCTCAGAGAACGCTTACCAGACATTGTCGAAACCAATTTGGATTATACGGAACTGTTATTTTCCTAACAGAATAAAGAAAAAAAGTGATGAAATAAATATACGAGTACAAGGGGCTTAGTCTGATAGAAAATTGCGTTTTTGTGCTCACCAGACTGTGTTATGATTACTTTATAATGTATTTATGATTTTTTCGTTACTTTTAAAGGTATTCCAATCGAAATACCGGGACGTTTTATGGTACAATCTATTTATTTTTTCAGAACCGTTTACATACGAAGATGAAAGTAGCTTGTAGCGTATGTTTACAAATATAAATTTTGCTGATGTAATTATACATACTAAATACCATAAAATCGGTAAAAAAGTAGCATGTTGCGAATAGCGAAAAAAGCAGCTAAAAGCTTAAAAAAAAACAGAATTCTAGCTAAAACCTAAAATCTTGTATATTTTATAACAATAATGTCATAGAAATACCTATACGGTAAAGAATTATAATTATAATATCTCAATAACAGTTTAAAAAACTGTTCATATTACATCTGAAATAAAACATAATGTGGAATGAAAAATTATCAACTGGATAAAGAACTAAATGTTTTAATAGTATTTGCTCATGCAGCTAACATATAGTCTTGAAATCAGGACAAATTACCTACGTACCTACTTTAGTTGAATGAAATGCTATTCCTAACTAGGTAAACGCGCTCGCAGTGTTATCACAATAGGAGCCGGGCTTTCCTCGTGAATAATGCAAAAGTATGTTCTAGTTGCTGGAAGAAATCTTTTTCTTTGAATATTAAAATATTATAATTTATATCATCGTTGTGAATGCCGCCCGCAAGGAGATTTGAATAAAATCTTCTCACTATCTTCTCAGTAAGCAGTACTCGTATTAAAATCTACATTCTAAATTATATGACGTTGCATGTGTATTTAAGACTAGTTTGATGATACCCACGACTTCGACCGCAGGGAATTCGAAATTAGAAAAGCTTGTTCAGGTAGAGAATTTTGGAACCTCATATTTTCTGAGTAAAATATAGTCTGAACTAGATTGGCACCCAAAAAATACTTTCAAAGCTAAAGCGTTACAATCAAAAAGCCAACTTGCTCCGGGACCACGCCCTTAATATTATAATATCCTCTTTATATGTAAATAAAGTGCAAATAAACTCCTGTTTTGTTAAACATAAACGTTGCGTTGAACGACAGAGATCGTTAAAAATTACCTTTAAACGGAGAAGCCGAACGTAAATGGGATTTTGGCTCAATTTTGGCGAGCATCCAATACTGTAGGAACAGTTCCGGAGCACTCAATTTATGTAACGATACGGCATATTATATTCATTTGAATATGAGATTAAAACAGCTTTAATGGTTTAATACACAAAATACTACCATAATGGATTTTGGCAAAACTGAATTAACTTTTACCTTTAAAATACAGGACACATTCCTGTATTTGTAAAGGCATAAGGTAATTCGGAGAGGGTATTTTGCCACGTTAATAAATAATCTTGTACGTACATTAATAATTGTATCCACTTGAATGTACAACATTTCCTGAGTGTTCAAGCAGCAAACTGTCAGATATCATTCGTCTCCTGTGACATGCGCGCATCTTGGACGATGTTCTCAAAGATTAATAGATTGGCGGGTGTGAAGTGTGAACGTATGGGGAGATTGATGAATATGGGTGAAGCGAATGAGATGTTTAAGATGAGTGTAAAGTGGCGCTCTATGTCCTCTAAATTATCCCGAATGTAGCTTGGCGTGGCAGCGTGAGGATAAGTGGCTTACTGTGAAGACTTACCTAAAATCTACTTGTAGTACGTGGATGGATTTGAGAAAGAATACTGCTTATGTACTGTATTCTATAAGTATTTAAAAATTATTACAGATCATTTCTAATTTTTTGTAGACACGGGGATGCTTTCTTTGTATTTGTGTACTAAAGTATTGATATAAAATTGATCATATTTTTTTTTGACTCCGTTAATTTTAATAAATTCAGTACTATACTCGATTAGAAAGATTACCCGCCCCTAATAAATGACATTCTCGGTAAAGCACCGACTCATGACAGGTTAATTTAACGATAAGAGCTGACTCCCACAGAGACAAAAGTATATGAAGCTTTGCCTATAGTAGGTACAAATTTATGAGGTAAATTTCGCAGAATGCTTGAAAAACAATTTAAATATAATTATTTTGGGAGAAAAGTTCGTAATTTGGTTATCGACATCGTCAATAATTTAAATTAAACTCGTCAACTTTTCTACTAGATCTACTGATCTCATTCACTAAATGTAAATGATGAAGCAAAATATTAGGTCCTTACATATGAAATTGGCGTTTTTCGTACTGGCCACTTTAATCACGAATTTCTCCTCTTTGGTAAGGAATTCCAAATTCAAATTTGTACAGCTATAGACTCATGTATTTGTGCTTCGATGATCGTCATTCATTTGTTTTTTTTCTTCTGTTTTTTTCTGTTTGCGTCACTCATTTTACAAAATGGAAAACCTTAAATATCGCATTATTTACGAGTACGAGTTCCGCCGTGGCACTAGTGCTGCGGAAACAACTCGAAGGGTGAATGATGTGTATGGCGGTCGTGTTGCAAAAGAAAACACAGTTCGTTTTTGGTTCCAACGTTTTCGTTCTGGAAATTTCGACCTGCAGAACAAGCCCCGTGGACGGCCTGAGACTCAAGTTGATAATGAAGAGTTGAAGGCTATTGTGGAAGCGGATCCATCGCAAACCACGTCCGAGTTAGCTGCAGGCTGCAATGTTAGTGATAAAACTGTTTTAATTCACTTGAAGCAAATTGGGAAGATTAAAAAGCTTGAAAGGTGGGTACCTCACGAATTGACTGAAACAAACCGGCAAACGCGCGTCGACTGCTGCGTTACATTACTAAACCGGCACAATAATGAAGGTATTTTAAACCGAATCATTACCTGTGATGAAAAATGGGTTCTTTACGATAATCGGAAGCGCTCAGCGCAATGGTTAGATCCTGGCCAGCCAGCCAAATCCTGCCCCAAGCGAAAATTAACCCCAAAAAAGTTACTTGTAAGCGTTTGGTGGACTAGTGCCGGTATTGTTCATTACAGTTTTTTCAAATCTGGCCAGACTATTACGGCTGATGTCTATTGTCAGGAATTGCAAACCATGATGGAAAAGCTAGCGGCTAAACAACCTAGGCTGGTCAATCGCTCCACGCCACTGCTGCTTCACGACAACGCTAGACCACACACTGCGCTACAGACGGCTACTAAATTAGAAGAGCTTCAATTGGAAAGTCTAAGACATCCTCCGTACTCCCCGGACCTTGCTCCAACAGATTACCATTTTTTTCGAAATTTGGATAACTTCTTGCAAGGGAAAAAATTCAACTCCGATGGGGCAGTCCAAATCGCCTTCAAAGATTTTATTGATTCCCGTCCGACTGGTTTCTTTAGTAAAGGGATCAATGAACTACCTATGAGATGGCAAAAGTGCAAAGAAAATAATGGTTCATACTTTGATTAATTAAATATATTATATTAAAAAATATTCGACTTTTTGTTCCTCCCATACAAAACGCCAATTTCATATGTAAGGACCTAATATTATATAACGTACTTGGAATTACCGATTTTCTCGTTTTAAAATGAGGAATGAGGAGTGATGACATTATTGTCATCAACAGTTTTAGACATTTCAGAAGAATGTTAGGTTCTATCTATTCAAAAATAGTAGAGAAAAATAATATATTACGGAGAGAGCGTTTTTGAATCTAGAGCGAAGTGAGGGATTCTTTAGTAGAATCCTATAAGTAGCTAGGGATTCAAAGTACGTCGCCCGAGCCAAACATATATTTTGCGCCCGAAAATCCTAGGTCTGTGCTTTGAACATACGTCTAAGACAGTATTTTTTACGACTGACAGTATATAAATTAATAGAACTAATATATTTAATCCCGTGGTCTAACATTGCGAGTATATTTAGGTTCATTAAATACCGCGTTACAAGTTAACGAATATAAGTTATGTAGTTAGCCTTTTTTGCGTAGTCATTACACTTATATGAGGCAAAGTTAAACTTGTTGAAATTTCCATGTGTCCCAAATTTCAACAAGGCGAACTATTTTCGTTTGAATACCAACTAGGTCGTGTATTCAATTTGGAGCATATTTTAGTTACTACTGGATTTTAATCTTTGTTATTTACGTTAGAGAATCATCCTTTTCTGCTATTGAAAACTACCCTACATTTATATTGACCTTATTGCTTACACCGATGTGGGTTAATAACACAGACTCTAAACTCAAAATCATCTTTATTTGACTAGACTTTACCAGTACTTTCAAATCTTCAGAACCTACCACCGGATTTGGAAGGTCGTTTTTTGCTGAGAAGAATCCGGTGAGAAACTCGGCAATTACTCTACTCAAATACAATACATAATTTACATTTGAATTACTTACATGACAAGATTATATCACAAAAAGTTATCACATAAAACACTAAGCCGTGGTGGCCTTGTGGTTGAAGCAACAGGCCTGTCATCCGATGGGCCCAGGTTCGAGTCCCGGCCTGTACCAATGAGTTTTTCTAAGCTTAAGTACAGTGTATAATCACACCATGAGCTTTTAAAAAGAGAGGTAGGGCGATTTGGGATTTCCCGTGGGTTATCCCATTTAAATTGGAGCCGCCCGACTGGGGACTGTACCTCCGCCTTACAGAAGACCGCAGTGAAATAACACTACTTGATGTAGTGTTGTGCTTCTGCGGTAAGTAAGGTTGCCAGTGCTCCACGAGGATACGCTGGGCTAGTAGTATTGCTGCTAGCACAGTGGGTCCTCATCAGCAATATGGTTGGCACCCCGAAGTGATACCCCTGGTATTGCTAGTGGCTATAGGCTACGGTGACTGTTTACCATCAGGTGGGCCGTATGCATGTGTGCCACCTAATTGGTATAAAAAAAAAAACATAAACAAGGAGATAATCCTTGAATTACAAATCTAAGCTACTAGCTAAAATGATAAGGCTTCATGACCAGCTTCCACAAGCAGCACCAGCTTCACAAGTATGACGCGAACGCAGTCTAGTTTCTAAAGTACTATTCCATCAGAAACAATGTTTCCAAGAGCCGTGGTGGCCTTGCGGTATGAAGCGTTGTCTGCAAGTGCAAAGATTAGTCACACCAAGAGCTTTACGGTGAAGGAAAACATCGTGTGGAAACCTGCATACGTCTGCGAAGTAATTCAAAGACGTATGTAGCGCCTAAGAGACGGTGACGGACTCGCCATCTGTCACGTTTGCCACCAAATTACCTTCGGTGGGAAGTAGGTGTTTTAACACCTCTGCCTACCCCTTGGGGGACCCTTGTGGGAAGGCGTGAAGATATAACAATGTTTTTATTTCGATGACATTTCAGCCATTTATATGTATGTGTGGTACGAGGTGTTTGGTATGTATTATAACTAAGTATATACTAACACAAAAGTTGTTTAAATATTTGGTCCACTGTCTGGTATACATCACAAGATATACTCAGTTGGAGACCGGTTGACCCTGTATTATAATGTCCAAACTCCAAACGTAATTAATAGTAATGGAGACGGAGCTGGATACACTAGCATGAAATGTAACTTGACCAAAGCGTTGAGGTACATAAACACACTAGCTTTTTCTATAGCAATTATGCTATTCTGTGAAAATACAGAATACTACTGGTCAAAGCAGTTTAAAATTGGTTCCGTGGTTTTTGAGCTCATTACAAACAAAATACAAAAATTTCCCTGTTTATGTTGATTAGATTAATTTTAGCGTAGACTAATGTTGCAAAACACATTTTTTATTGACACAATATCTGGCCCTGATATAGAACTTCTGCGAGACGATTCCTTAAAAAAGCATGCACATTCGTGACTGAATGTTACACGACCATACTGCAATACTAAACGACTCACATAGATATGCGACTTGTCTCATCGTTTTGGTCCACAAGACGAGTGGTCACACGAATTTTAGGCTCGTCCGACTACTAAGTGTCAAGCAAAATTGTTCCATAACAATTTTGCTGCGGCTATAGGCTACAGTGACTGCGTGAGTTACCATCAGGTGGGCCGTATGCTTGTATGCCACTTTAGTGGTATAAATAAAATCTGATTGAAATGAATCATTTAAAGAAACTTTTTTTAAATAACAATTACTCCTATAAATGATTAATTTCAATCAGATTTTATTTATACCACTAAAGTGGCATACAAGCATACGGCCCACCTGATGGTAACTCACGCAGTCACTGTAGCCTATAGCCGCTACGCTAGCAATACCAGGGGTATCACTAACGGGGCCAATCATGTTGTTGATGAGGACTCACTGTTCTAGCAGCATTACCACTAGCCCAGCGTATACTCGTGGAGCACTGGCAACCTTACTTATCGCAGAAACACAACACTATATCTAGTAGTGTTATTTCAGTTCGGTCTTCTGTAAGGTGGAGGTACAGTCCCCAGTCGGGCGGCTCCAATTTAAATGGGAAAACCTGTCTTTTTTTGATATATCAGATGTTTATCAGAATAGTGTGCCTTTGCGTTAAATATATTGGCATACCTTATAAACGTCTGTAGGCATCGCTTTACCACCATTTGTTATTACAGCGCCTGGAAAATTGTTTCCAAATGTATATAGAACGAACCAGATCGAAGAATTAATTGGGCCGAGACTTGCAACCCTCTTCGTATTCATTCCGATTTGTTTGACGGAAGGTTCGATCTTAACGTAATTGCTTCAGCGTTTCGTATCATGTTTCGTCTTGTTTCAGTAGACATATCTAGAACAACTTTCGACTTTCAACGTATACGTATCGCTTTCGAATTTTTTTTATAGGAAAATGAACAGCAATGCACCGTCAAAACTTGGAACTAAAATTTCGTATGAAAACGTTGACGTTTTGCAAGTTTTTAATACATACACGTAGTTTTGAATACATAGTCGAAAGGGTTTAGATCATGTTTCTTACTACCAGTACTGTAATGTTGTCGGGTTCCCGTTTGTTAAAAGGCGCGATAATGTAGTAATATTTTCTTAGATAACTTAGTTCATAACAATAAACAAAGAAGAACATAAACTACTCTGTTAAAAAGCATTTTTAGGGTTCCGTACCGTAAAAGGAAAAACGGAACCCTTATAGGATCACTTTGTTGTCCGTCTGTATGTCTGTCTGTCTGAAACAATATCGATATACAAATTTCGATCCGATATAATAAATGTACATAAAATGTCGATCCGATATAATAAAACTATATAAAATATTGAGAGGATAAATATCAAAAGTGTCGATATTAAATATCAATTTAAATTATCGATACGAAAAATATCTATATATTTTTTACATTCCCATCCCTACCGGCAACTTCATTTCAGTCTTTGAAGATAAATGTTGAGTAAGTATGCGACTAAAGGATATTATAATAAGGATACTATCCATGTCATGAAAAAATTAAGTTAAATGTAGTACCAGATGGCACACAAAATTAAAAAAATTAAAACTTTTTCCCTAGAACAGGATAATTTTTTTTCCCCTATTTTACGCTATAAACACGAATTTGTTGAGCATGAGGAGAGAAAATATTTTACTAAATTCTTTCCTGGTTTTCCTCCTCCATTCTACATCCAATTATTTTATTTTTAAAGCATAAAGTAACGAATTTACCAAACATTATGATATTCCAAACTCTTTAAGTTCTAATTTCTGATTTAATTTCCCATTGAACCGTTTTCTAAAGAAAAATTCCTAAAGATGAAAGCTGGAGTTTTCAGAATTCCGTTGGGAACATCCGACATTTAACGATAAATATTTTGAGCCGGTGAAATGGTTTTACGTGGCGTCTGAATATTTGAAAACTTGTACTCTTGTACATCTTCTTTAATTGAATCCTGTCTTAAATTAAATATTACATTGCGTGGAGTTTCAAGACGGCCTAAAATGTTGCGAGGTAGTTTTTTCTTTTAAGTTCACAAATCAAGGACAAATCAATCTCTCGAGTAAAATGTGTAGCACCGTTTAATTCAACCGCATCAAAGGAACAAGTAATATGTTTTAATTAATATTTGTGGGTATATTTATAATGTCGTCGGTCTATTCATTACCAAAACTTGTTTTAATCAAGAGCCACGGAACGACTTGAAGAAGTATGTACGCGATCCATACTCATACTTACTGGAAGAGATAATAAGAAGATTCGTAGCTAAACGGCTGAAACAAAGAACTACACTCCAAAACCTGGATAATTAGCAGGATAGGACTTAACTGGCCATATTTTCCAGATAATTTTTCGGTAAAATACACCGCCTTCGTCGCGGAAGACCTGCACATAGATGGCGAGACGATCTGGATGCTTCCAATAGGTATTGGCCAAGACCGAGTCAAACTGGAGAAAAAGGAGAGAAAGACAGCTTTTTCTCGCAGTGCGAGTGCTACGCTTCAGTTTGATACCATACCTAGTACTGTAATAGCAGGAGTTAGACAAATAAACTTAAGGCCTCAAACTGAAACTGTTATCAAATCTGACGCCACATTCATATTGACTCGCATTGAGTCGGAAAAAATAATTTTGACGATGCTTTAAACAGTTAAATGGCCTTTACATTCAACGGTTTTGATGTCGTTTCAGAATTCGGCCTTAGTGTTCTTGAGTACAACCTTGTATCAACAGGTGATAAATGCTTAAAACGTAATTAAATTTTCCAGTTACCGCTCCGCACAGCCATGACCAAAATAGCAGAATAAAATGACGCAAATTGCGGAATCGTATCAAGATGACTATGCTGTATTGCCATGCTTTATTGCCAACATGGGCTATTAAAAAGAAAAGGTTATTCCAGTACTTTTACATCGGTGAAGTGTTAACTTGCCTACACCGTAAAAGTTACCCGGGAAAGTTAAAAGGAATTTTAAGAGGCGTGTCGCCTTAGTGTTTGCGCGCATCTGTACCAACGAGTGCTTCAAGTACGATGAAACCCTCTGAAATATTCACAGTCCCTTTATTATGTTTGAGGAAAATGAGTAATCCTACTCGTGTGTTCTAAATAAACGTCAAATAGTAATTTGATTTGGATTCCTGTGATTTAGATGAAAGTTTAAAAATCTATGCCTCGACACTCAGGCTGCAATTTGATTTGCGGATTATTATCATGCCCAAAGAAATATCATTAACTTTCTGACACATGTGCACAGTTTCAGTATATTTACAATTATCATAAAACTAGTATTTCATCTAGCTTCTAATAAAATTACGTTTTTTTGATGAATGAGAAGCCGACGTCTTTTAAACATTCAGATATAAAATAAAACGCTCGGCAAATTTGCAACTTTCTTGGTAATGACTACCTATATGAGAAGCCGACGTCTATTAAACATTCAGATATAAAATAATACGCTCGGCAAATTTGCAGCTTTCTTGGTAATGACTACCTCTTCATATGCTAGTTTTAATATACTACAAAAAAATTAAATAGGTAATTCAGCAAACGTAAACAATGGCCTTATGTAGTTCCAGGGGTATCTTCAGTGTGTTGCCAACCTTTTGTTGAGACGAATCACTTTGATAGCGAACTATAAATAGGGTTCCTCATTGCCAGCACAGCGCATCATAGATGAGCGCTAGGAACCTTACTCGTTGTAGGAACACAATATCTAATGAATTAAAAAAAAATGACACGAAGCAGAAATCAATATTTTTAATGATCTAAGACTTACCTCTTAGGTATAATATTTAATTATAAAAAATACACATCAGACATCAGTTCTTTTTAACTTTTTTTATGTCCGATTTCGTTGTTTTGATTACAATTTGTAAAAAACACTTCGCAGTTTGAAGGGTAATGAGGAATATAATTAGAATAAGCGCTAAGAGATCAAGGTACAACTTCTGGTACCAGGGCACCATGAGCGCGGGGGAGCGCAGCTGCGGCGCGCCGTGCGTTTGTATCACGTGCTCCACCCAGTGCACTAACTCGGCACCAGGCTTCATGGTGCGGTGATGGTACGCGAAAGATAATTTCTGAACACTGTCATGGTATCTGCAAATAAAGCAGGTAAAAACTAGTGGATTTCTAGACTAGTGAGCCTCGTGGCGACCATTTCATGTTCAACACCGTCAAAGACCGAAGTAAATAATAAAAATCTATCTGCATGATAGATTTTCATTATTATAATATACAACAATTAATTCTAGAAAAAAAAAACAAAGTCGTGAAGAATTGGGAACTCGGATGCTAAAAGCAGATTCAATTAATCAAATTGAACTTACTTGGGGTTTCCTAGAATTTCAACAATGGCAACTTTCAATTTCTCAGGAATGTCATAAGATAGCTTGACTTGTAACGCAAATCCTTTGTTAATGGCTCTCTGGATGTTGATATACTGGTCAGCAAAGAGAGGGATACCGATGATGGGTACGCCGAAGTGAAGAGCTTCTGTAGTTGAGAGGAGACCGCCGTGTGTCACGAACAGGATGCAGTTGGGGTGGGCTGAAATTGAGATCATTTTTTAAAATATTGATTGACGAATGTACAGATCATTTATATTTTTTTATTATATTCAAATGCGAATACTTCTGACCAGAAAAAATATATAACTAAATAAACTGACATTCTGGATTACCAAATAAAAAAGTATTTAAAAAATACCTTTTCACGTCGAAAGTTCGACTATATTTTTATATTTTCTATTCAGACTTACCTAAAATGCTTTGCTGGGGTGCCCATTCCACAATATGGACATTCTTTGGTAGATCTGTAAATTTCTCTTCATATTTCCAAATTACTGTTTGTTTCAATGTACTGAAAGTCTTAAGCAAACCTTGTTTCAGGACATCAGGCATCGTTTTGCTTTTCATCATTGATCCCATACTGAAGTAAATGACACCATTTGCAGCCGTATCCATTATAGTCTGCAAGGTCTGTTATAGAAAATAAAATGTGTCTTTAATTAAATACTGCTCTTGTAAATTCTTCCAATTGTAAGAGTACATCATTTGATGATAGTTATGATACCTCTGGCAATGGCGCCACTTTGTTTTCAATATGATAACCAGCAATTGAGATATGGCTTGCAGGCAGCGAAATACCTAAACCTGTTGAAACATGTGCATTTCCAAGCATCAATGATGCATTAAATTTGACCTCGTTAAATGTAGGAAGGGTCCGTCCTCTGTTCGCTACAGCTGGACCAAAAGCATCTCTAAATGATTGTTCTTCTTTTTCTTCGAATGTCCTGTGAACATTTGACGTTAAGTCATTGTTAGTACTTCCTAATAGTAGCTTATATCGTACTTCCATTTCGGGGTTAGCAACTCTAATTAATGAGTATTAATTACAGTTTCCACCCGTGTAGTATGAAACAAACGATAACTTAGCATTTTATTACAAAATGTATTTTTTAATGCAAAAACTATTACCATCTGACGTAATACAAGTACAGTATATTCAGAAACTCCTCAATTCTCTGCCTGAAGGTGAAAGGTGGGTCGCTGAGAGACATATGATCAGGGGTATAAGCAGGGTTGGGCACTCCATCGATGAGCCTCAGTGCCATAGCGTGGGGTTCCATTGACGAAGAATAGATGAATGGACAGTTGAAGACTGTAGCGAAGCTGTAACGGAAATTACAATTGTGGTATTTGAAAACTAAATTAAGGATTGTTTTCATTAACATTATAATCAAGTATTACGTACATCTTAATAATATTATGTATTTCATCTGGTACTGTCGTGTGACAGCAAACTTCTTTGTTGATAATAAAAAATCACTATCAACAGAGAAGATATAAAATATTAAAATGTAATTTGACGTAAAACCGTGACAAAATGTGTGTGACAATCAGTAAGCAATAGTCGTACGTCATTTATTTAACACGTCGCAGGATCGTGACAGACTTTTAACAATGAAAATTTAGAGATGATTACGCTACCGTTACGTAGCGTATTTTGTTTCAATATCCTTATTTGTAAAATCTTACAAGGTGGAAATAAAAGTAGCGATAAATCCAATGACAAACACAACCATAACCTTGTGTCTATATTATATCAGTGATTGCTTCATGTTATATAACTTGAATGTACAAACTCGCAGCCAAAAAAATCCTAGTGCATAGGTAAGCCCTACCGAACAATCGAAGACACTCCCAAAATCAAATAGTAATTTCTAGCATCAATGTAGGTAAAGGTCGCAGTTATTTCGCTACATCTCGATGGTGCTACCTACCATTTGATATGGCAATACTGGCGTTTAACATGCGTAACCTACATGATCCGTGGCTTCGATTGAATGCAACAATATTATGCATTTCTATATCAATATTGAAAAAAATAATTATTAACACAAAACAGATTAAACTATTTACAAAAACATGTCTTAACGTACCTACTTTTAGATAAAAGATCTGACCCAAACCCTAATCATGCGGGAGCGTGCCAAGAATGCTGGCAGCATTGCTATCCGGCGTGGCAATGCTGCCAGGATTCTCTGAGCGAGATATGTTCCAGCACGCCTGTCACGGGAGGCCTCAACCAGCCGCCGTGAGTCCTCCATGAAAAGCTGAAGAGCAGCCGGGCCCCAGGAACCCAGAGTTGAAAAAGCATTTAAATTAAACCAATACACGTAAGTAATGTAAGAATTTACTACTCATCAGAAATTAAACTTATGTATCTCACCCAGAATAAAGTTCACTGTAAAGCCATTCCCCTATAACAACATCGAATTCTTCCTCGGTATTCATTATTAGCTTCTGCACATTTTCATGTTTGATTGAAATGCTAGCAACATCGTAAAGAACTTCATAAATTAAACTAACATCTGTAAAATCCACTTCTTCATTAAGTAGCTTTGTCACATTCAGTAGAGATTCTGCAGAAAAGGAAAAATATTACAAAATTGAAGTAAAACCATATTAAAGAAAGAAAGAATGGGCGGGTATAAAAATAATTTAACGATTTGACTCGAAAAATACTAACGTTAACAAACGATTCAGTTCTTATACAATGAGGTTGCATTATATTGAATATAGCGGCCCGCCCCGGCTTCGCACGGGTAGACATTTATATCAAATATTTTGTCTACCCGTGCAAAGCCGGGGCGGGCAGCTAGCCTATGTTAATCAGTGATAGTGTAGCTTTCTAACGGTGAAAGAATTTTTGAAATCGGTCCAGTAGTTTCGGAGCCTATTCAATACATACAAAAATACAAATCTTTCCTCTTTATAATATTAGTATAGACAATCCTTAAGTATCTAAATTTAATTTGGTAGAACAAACAGATCATTTCTTGTTACCCAAGATAAAGTTTTCAGCATTTGAAGATACGTCAATCTGCCGCAAATTTGAAGATGTATTTTTAAGCAAATTCGGTGTGATGTATGTCACCTGTGATGAATAAAAATATTATTTATAGTATAAAAAACGGCGGCGGATAATAATAAAGACTGCCAATCTCAAATTATAGAATAATAATATAAAGGGTACATGTGAAGACAGAAGGGAAGGAATGTTAAGTTTTAATAAATTAACATTTATACATGAAAACTATTAACTATAAATGTACAAAGTTAATTATTATGTAAAATAAATGTCGGCGTGCCAAGAAGGCAAACTGTATTGCCAAGTCGGATATTCGCAAGCCCTCTTGTCGCGAGTAACGTCGAATATATACGTGACCTCCTTAAAATAGTGATGAGCCTCCGACCCCCACAGCCCAATAGTTTCGCCTCCAAACGCCACAAAATTATAACCAGAATCTATTGTAATATTTTTATTAGTTCCGAACTCGAAGGGTAACAAACCGTCCATCCGTCCGTCCGTCTATTTGTCACAAAAGGTGTTGTTGTCGCTATAACAACGAATAATAAAAATAATTAAATTATTTTTTTAAAAATAGGGGGCTCCCTTCCTAGAAACTTTGCCCGATATTCATAATGGCAACAAGTAGAAGGTTGAAATGCTCACATGGTTATACAATTTTTTATTTGCGGATGGTGCTGTCTCTAGGGATTGAACGCAATATTAAGTTTGTCATTTAGCTGACTTTGTCTTTATTACGGAAATGTTGGTGCGCGAGTCCACCTTGGACAAGACTTGTAATGTTTGATAATAATTGTATAATATTACTCCTGGGTACGTACCTCATGTCCAGCCTTAACTAATAACTTCACATATCCCTCTCCAAGTATTGTATGACTCTTCCCAGGATAGGGGAACACCACTAGAATCTTATAAGCACTGCATAAACTGTGCACCAAAACCACTAGAAATATTGTTAATCTCGTCTTATTCATCGTGTCGTTGGTTGGTACGTGTGAATTCAATGTCGCGATGTTTTCATGTGAATTTCTGAGATTAGAAGGTTATCATTTTGTTTTAAGACGTCTTATGTAATGATAAGCGATATATTTACATATTTTTTATTATTTATAAAATCTGAATACAAGCTACGTACAAATTAAATATTTATAAAAAAAACAGAATAACCTTATTTTATTCTTAAATTCCAAGCCGCCAATGCCATTCTAATGTTGGATGGCAGTGCTATCTCTCTGAGCCAGATATTATGTTCTAGACGGCATGTCTCGAGAGGCTCCAACCAGGTGACGCGTGACCTCCTTAACCGCAAATGGTGCAAATATGTACCCTTAAGCAAGACACGCATTAAAACTATACGAGTGGCAGTCACCGCCGTGTCTAGTACATGAGGCTCTTCCAGTGTATCGACACAAGAAGCACTTCAGACCAAAGGTCGGCTCCAACGACATACCATCCGGGATTCGGCCTCCAGCCATCGCTATTTGCGAAAGCAGTGACAAGTGAAACTGAAAAATAACTAAGAACAGCAGGCACTCCACCGATGACCGGATCCCGGCGCAGCAAATCACTGAGAGGGAGATAGGCACAAGACGGATATCCGAAGTTTTGAGAGAATAAGTAAGTGAAATAAAAAAATCATGTCAATTATTTTTTATCTTTTCAGATTTCTTTTTTCGTCATTGGCACGAATTAAAGTTTGCTTGATAAATATTTTACAGATTCCACGAAAGCGAGTAATAAAACGATAGTTAATCCTAAGACGTCGAGATACAACTTCTGGTACCAGGGCACCATGAGCGCGGGGGAGCGCAGATGCGGCGCGCCGCGTGTTTGTATCACGTGCTCCACCCAGTGGACTAACTCGGCGCCAGGCTTCATGGTGCGGTGGTGATACACGAATGATACTTCTTTCGCTCTTTGACGGTATCTGCAAATAACAGAGGGAGCTGTATTTTTTCTCACTAGAAAAGTCCATAGTCGCTATTTGTGATCGTACTGGTCCACAAATGCTTACATGTAATAAAAAAAAATGTTCCACTAGTAATCTATTAACATATTATGTTCGAAAGTGGAACCCTTGGTTGACGGACATCCGTGACTTTAAAACCATATAATCGAACGCTATCAAAATAAATGAAACGATTTTTTCTCACATGGGATTTTCTAGAATTTCACCAATAGCAGCGTTCAACTTTTCAGGTAGATCATAAGCTAGCTCAACTTCCAACGCAAATCCTTTGTTGACGGCTCTCTGGATGTTGATATATTGGTCAGCAAAGAGAGGGATACCGATGATGGGCACGCCAAAGTGAAGAGCTTCTGTAGTTGAGAGGAGACCGCCATGTGTCACCAACAGGATGCAGTTGGGATGAGCTATTAGAGAAAACTTTTTTAAATTATAATAATAACGTTTATAAATTGTATAGTAAAATTATCAAATAAGAATAGATAAATAATAATAATAAATAAAATATATATATTTGCAAATAATACAGAAGGAATATGCTCATGGTTAATAGTCCACAATATATTTTTAAACATTTAGAACATACCCAATATGCTCTGCTGTGGTGCCCACTGCACAACATGAACATTGTGTGGTAGGCCTGTCAAGCTTTCTTCATATTTCCAGATAACTGTCTGATTTAACGTACTGAAAGTCCTAAGCAAACCCTGTTTCAGGACATCAGGCATCGTTTTGCTTTTAATCTGTGATCCCAGACTGAAGTAAATGACGCCATTTAGAGCCTTGTCCATTATCGTCTGCAGGGTCTGTTACAGAAAATAAAACTTCTTTTTGATTTTACCCTTTGTCAAGAGCACAAAATTGTATTATTGCATAACTAAATTCTGCCTTAGTGAATTATACGATGTATAGTGGTTATTACCTCTGGCAAAGGGGCCACTTCACCTTCGATATGGTAACCAGCAATTGAGATGAAGTTTGCAGGTAGGGAGAGTCCCAAGCCTGTAGAAACATGTGAGTTACTAAGCATCAAAGATGCGTTAAATTTGACTTCGTTAAATGTAGGAAGTGTCCGTCCTCTTTTCGCTACAGCTGGACCAAAAGCATCTTTGAACGATTGTTCTTCTTTGTCTTCAAGTGTCCTGTAAAATGCACCATAAAAATGGGAACTCTCTGATACCGCACAACAATGCCCCCATTTTAGCACAAAATAACCAAGTGAGACCACTCTAATTTATTGTTGGGTCCCTTCTATAAGAAAAATCAAAGAAGATCAAACAGAAGGTCTTTGAGCTATTTTGTGTTGCCAGTAAAGTAGAAACCACTATTTCTCTGTGATGTTACGAGCAACGGGAGAGTTATTCCTGGTGTTTCGGCAATCACATAACATTTTAAGGCCGTGAACTTAGTTGCAGCATTTGCTATTAGAAGAACTTATACCTTTTATTATAAATACAAAATATCAATAGCTATTCGACTTTGTGTGAACATGATTCTGTAACAATAAAAATATATTTACCATCTGATGTAGTACAGGTATAGTATATTCAGAAGCTCCTCAACCCTCTGCTTGAAGGTGAAAGGTGGGTCGCTGTGTGATGTGTGATAAGGGGTATAAGCTGGGTTTGGCAGTCCATCGATGAGTCTCAGTACCATGGCGTGGGGTTCCATTGAAGAAGAATATATCAGTGGGCAGTTGAAGACTGCAGCGAAGCTGTAACGCATTGTATTACAAAACTGGTTTTAATAAGGTCGACTATTTCCATAAGAAATGCTAGTTGACTACTTAGTGTCAGATTATCTGGCTCTCTAGTAATGACTCTTGGACACTTTTTTTTATACCATCTATAATTTTTAAGAGAATTTCATTATAAGTTTTATGAGCCGGGTTGGCCTTGTGTGTTTTTTTTTTTTTTTTTTTTTTTTTTTTTTATACCACTAAGGTGGCAAACAAGCATACGGCCCGCCTGATGGTAAGCGGTTACCGCAGCCTATGGACGCCTGCAACACCAGGGGCATCACTCGCGCGTTGCCGACCCTTCAAAAATCTCTTCACACCCTTCTTGAAGAACCCCATGCTGTACTCCTTTGGGAAAACCACGGCGGGGAGTTCATTCCACAGTTTAATTGTGCGCGGGAGGAAGCTCTTTTGGAACCGCGCAGTTCGGGACCATTTTGGTTCCAACGTGTGGGGATGAATTCCCCGCCGGTGGCGAGAAGTGCGATGGTAAAATGTTGCCGTGGGCATCATGTCAAACAATTCCTCGGAACACTGTCCGTTATACAAGCGGTAGAACACACACAGGGAGGCAAAATCTCTCCTAAGACTTAGTGGTTCTAAGCCGCTTGAGAGCTTGGGATCGTCGACAATTCTTACAGCGCGCCTTTGAACCGAGTCAAAAGGCGCAAGCTGGCACCCAGGTGCCCCCGCCCACAGATGACAGCAGTACTCCATATGGGGTCGGACTTGCGACTTGTAAAGTTGCAGTCTTTGCCCCGATGTGAAGTACTGCTTCGCCCTATTGAGCACACCGAGCTTTTTGGATGCCAGCTTGGCCTTGTCTTCCAAATGACTACGGAACTGAACGTCACTAGAAATGTCGACGCCAAGGATCCCAATGCTCTTCGAGATGTTGACGGACGTGTTCAGGAATTGTGGAGTTACAGCAAATTGAGTTTTCTTAGCGGTGAACGCGCAGACTTGTGTCTTAGTGGGGTTGAAGTGGACTAGGTTAAGTCGACCCCATTCGGAGACACTTCTTAGTGTACTCTCGATTTCGGACACAAGTCGTTCGCGGCTTTCCTCTACCACGGAACGAGGGATGTTTGCACGGCCCGTGTAATAAGCATCCCCGGTACTGTCATCAGCATAGCAATGAATACCGTCAATAGACAGCATATCATTGATATGCATCAGGAACAGTGTCGGGGATAGCACGGAGCCTTGCGGGACGCCGGCATTTATGTCCATGCTATCGGAGCAACTACCGTCGATGACAGCTCTTATGCATCTCCTGGACAGAAAGCTGGCGACCCATTTGCATAATCCCTCGGGAAGCCCGTATGATGGTAGCTTCGCGAGAAGACCACGGTGCCAGACCCGATCGAACGCCTTCGCTACATCTAGGCTCACTGCCAAGGCCTCACCTTGACTCTCGATGGCGAATGACCAACGGTGTGTGAGATACACTAAGAGGTCACCAGTCGAGCGACTGTGGCGGAAGCCATATTGTCGGTCGCTCAACAAGTCGTGAACCTCTAGGTACCTCAAAAGTTGTGTATTGATCACTCGCTCCATCAGTTTGGAGAGAAGGGAGGTAATAGCGATCGGCCTGTAATTCGTCGGGTCTGACCCGTCACCCTTTTTGGGCACTGGGTGCACATGGGCAGTCTTCCACGAAGACGGGACTACACTTTTGGAGTAGGAAAGCGCGAAAAGGCGCGTCAGCACAGGACACAATTCGGGAGCACACTGCTTCAGCACCACTGCCGGTATGCCGTCTGGCCCACTCGACTTATGGATGTCAAGAGAAAGTAGCTCCTGCCGGACCTCCCGTTGGGTTATACGAATCTCCGGCATGGAGCTGTCACACCGCGGGATGGTAGGCGGTATGGCACCCCTGTCATCCAAAGTCGAGTTCGAGGCAAAGAGAGACAGGCTTCTCTTTAGCACTGTGGGCCGAGTTGCCGTCCGGCTTCCGTAGTGGTGGCAGGGACGACTGGCAGAAGTTTCCTTCGGCAGCTTTAGCGAGAGACCAGAAAGCGCGGCTCCCAGAAGGGAGGCTCGCCAGCCTCTCGCCAATTCTGCCGACGAAATTGAATTTAGCCCTGGCAATCATTCCTTTACTGGACCTCGAGGCAGCATTCATTTGACGTTTCGCAGCAAAGATGTTAGGATCCCGATTAGCGCGGGCCGTGGTCCAAGCCTCGTACAAAGTCTGCTTTTTTCGTCGAGCTTCTTTGCAGGGCCGATTAAACCACGGCCGTCACTTCACCCCTGCAGCCACCAGCGGGTTGGGAATGTAACATTCCATACCCGCCAGTATCGCCTCAGCGACGGCGGCCGCACAGGTGTCGGGGTCATCTGTTGCGAAACAGAGCTGCCTCCACGGGTACGATGCGTAGAACTCACGCAATCCATCCCAATCTGCTGACTTGTAGTGCCACACGCGGCGCCACCCGGGCGGCTGAGCCGCCACGGGCTGCGCGCAGGGCGCTAGCGACCGGACGAGGCAGTGGTCTGAGGAGCCGAGTGGCGCCTCCACTGTGACTGTATAGCCGTCCGGTCGCGTAGTCAGCAGAAGGTCCAATAAGGAGCTCGTATGACTCTCGATGTCTGGTATTCTCGTGGGAGAAAGAACCAGTTGCGAGAAGCCATAGGCCAGGGCAAAGTCATGAGCAGCCCTACCCGCGGAGTCAGTGGACCGAGAACTAAGCCATTCAACGTGGTGAGCGTTGAAGTCTCCAAGAATCACTAACTCCGCGGAGGGATACTGCGCAAGTATTGTAACAGTCGTCGATTGCAGGTGCTCGAACAATCGATTTGTGTCCAAGTCACCGCTGTGGGACCTGTAAAGGCACGCGTAAATTCGGGTGTGGCCACTGTAATCTACGCGCGCCCACAAAATCGACAGGTCCCTGTCTTCAAGGCCGTGGAGACGGCAACAGCAGACATCCTCCCGGACAAACATACACACCCCGGCACGGCGCACAAAGCTGTGCTCCAACTTGTACCCGGGGTAGTGCAAATACGATGTGTCGTCGGGGGAGGATATCTGCGTCACCGTGAGAAAAAGAAGAGTCGGCTGTGCAGTCTCAAGATGTTGGTGGACTGCATTGATGTTAGCGTGGATTCCCCTGATGTTGCAAAAGTCCACAGAAATTGTGGATGGGGAGGCCGCTGGAGAAAACATCTTTTTTTTCTTTAGTCTGGCCATATTAGGAAGGGGGTGGGAGAGGGTTGAGAGGAGTCGTTGTGTCACAGAAGGGACAAACCGCAATGCAGATCCACCAGAGAGTCGCGATGGTGATGTGGCTTGCTGGCACGGCAGTCGGAAGGGCCCCCGGTCCCCCCCTGCCGCAGCCGGCCGGGTCCACCCCGGTCTCCTCCTCCGGCACGACCGTCTGCGACAGGGATTATGCGCGGGCGGCGGGTCAGCCTCCCAGGGCGGAGATTAAGTAATCCCTGGGTTCGGGACCCCTACAACCCGCGGGCGGCCAGCGGACAACCGTTTCACCTGGTCTCCGTAACCGCCGCGCCAACATGCCACGCCCACGCAACTCTGTGGCGGTAATACATCACTGGTCCCCCTACTGCCGACACAACGCCTCCTCACGGAGCACTGGCGACCTTACTCACCGCTGGGAACACAACACTACCTTGACGGTAGCGTTATTTGGCCGCGATCTTCTGTAAGGTGGAGGTACGATCCCCAGACAGCTCCAATTTTGAACGGGTAAACCCGTTGTGCCCTACCTCTCTTAAGGTTGAAGCGACTGCCCTCATCTGATGGGCCTAGGTTCCAACCCCAGCGGCCTGTACTAATTAGTTTTTCTAAGCTTAGATGAGTACAGTGAATTATCACACCACGAGCTAATAAAGAGAGATGTGAGGCATAAATGGGATCTCCCGTGGGTATTCACATTAAAATTGGAGCCGCTGTGGCTACAAGCTACGGTGACTGCTAATTATCAGATGGGCCGCAAGCTTGTGTGCCATCTTGGTGGTATTAAAAAGAATTTGATTAAATAACTTTAGTTTCCGATATAAAAGAAAAGGCTTGAAAATATATTTTATTAAAGTTATTAATAAAATATGTGTATTTATTAAATCAAATATTAGGTCCTTACATATGAAATTGGCGTTTTGTATGGGAGGAACAAAAAGTCGAATATTTTTTAATATAATATATTTAATTAATCAAAGTATGAACCATTATTTTCTATGCACTTTTGCCATCTCATAGGTAGTTCATTGATCCCTTTACTAAAAAAACCAGTCGGACGGGAATCAATAAAATCTTTGAAGGCGATTTGGACTGCCCCATCGGAGTTGAATTTTTTCCCTTGCAAGAAGTTATCCAAATTTCGAAAAAAATGGTAATCTGTTGGAGCAAGGTCCGGGGAGTACGGAGGATGTCTTAGACTTTCCAATTGAAGCTCTTCTAATTTAGTAGCCGTCTGTAGCGCAGTGTGTGGTCTAGCGTTGTCGTGAAGCAGCAGTGGCGTGGAGCGATTGACCAGCCTAGGTTGTTTAGCCGCTAGCTTTTCCATCATGGTTTGCAATTCCTGACAATAGACATCAGCCGTAATAGTCTGGCCAGATTTGAAAAAACTGTAATGAACAATACCGGCACTAGTCCACCAAACGCTTACAAGTAACTTTTTTGGGGTTAATTTTCGCTTGGGGCAGGATTTGGCTGGCTGGCCAGGATCTAACCATTGCGCTGAGCGCTTCCGATTATCGTAAAGAACCTATTTTTCATCACAGGTAATGATTCGGTTTAAAATACCTTCATTATTGTGCCGGTTTAGTAATGTAACGCAGCAGTCGACGCGCGTTTGCCGGTTTGTTTCAGTCAATTCGTGAGGTACCCACCTTTCAAGCTTTTTAATCTTCCCAATTTGCTTCAAGTGAATTAAAACAGTTTTATCACTAACATTGCAGCCTGCAGCTAACTCGGACGTGGTTTGCGATGGATCCGCTTCCACAATAGCCTTCAACTCTTCATTATCAACTTGAGTCTCAGGCCGTCCACGGGGCTTGTTCTGCAGGTCGAAATTTCCAGAACGAAAACGTTGGAACCAAAAACGAACTGTGTTTTCTTTTGCAACACGACCGCCATACACATCATTCACCCTTCGAGTTGTTTCCGCAGCACTAGTGCCACGGCGGAACTCGTACTCGTAAATAATGCGATATTTAAGGTTTTCCATTTTGTAAAATGAGTGACGCAAACAGAAAAAAACAGAAGTAAAAAAACAAATGAATGACGATCATCGAAGCACAAATACATGAGTCTATAGCTGTACAAATTTGAATTTGGAATTCCTTACCAAAGAGGAGAAATTCGTGATTAAAGTGGCCAGTACGAAAAACGCCAATTTCATATGTAAGGACCTAATATTATTCAGTCATTCAATATGCTACGTAAACATACTGCAATATACTCATCTGTATCAATATTGCATCATCTTTCGAAATATATCATGATATATTTGAATACCCACTAGAAGTCGCTGAGGTTTCTGTTAGCGTAAATAGTGCGATTTCTACTTCTTAATGATTTCCAATCCACCTCAAATTAAAGATAATTCTTACCCAGAAAAAAGTTCACTGCACACCCATTCGCATATAACCAGGTCAAATTCTTCCTCAGTATTCATTATAAGATTCTGTACATTTTGATGATTGATTGAAATGTTTGCTATATTGTAAAATTTTTTGAACGTCTCACTCATGTCCCTAATAAAGGCTTCTTGATTTAGTACGAGTAGCTTTGTTACACTGAAGAAAGGTTCTGCAAATAAAAAATAGATACAATATAAAAAAAGCCGGCTAACTAGTTTTTTTAACTAAAAATGCCGGTTTTTTAATTAAATAATAGATTCTTGAGGCATCAAGCACTATGAAACTAAATCCTTAATGCAACCGATGTCATTTACAAAGATCTGATAACAAACATTTTAAAAAAGAATAAGACAACTGTTTCATGTTACCTATTATAAGGAATTTCTCTTGATTCGAAGTGACGTCAACTAGCCGCAAATTTGAAGATGTATTTTTGGGCAACACTGGTGTTATATACGTCACCTGAGATAAACCAATATATTAAGCAAAATACTGTGAAACAAAGATACCACATCACAAACTAAATATCTCGGTATATTAATAGACGAAAATGTCTTGTATAAATTACACATACGCTACGTTTTTTAAACAGATATTAAAAAATTAAGATCACCTCCAATGCAGCGTACGGTCTACTTCGCACTCTGCTAGTCTTTGTCACGTACGGCATATCGATATGAAGTGAAGCTGGTAGTTAAATCTGCCCTCATCGATCTCAAAAAAGCTCAAAGAGCAGTCATCAAGTTTTCCTCAGAAAACCATTTCTATACCCCACTGATGCATTATACAAAGAATTTAAGGTACTCCGCGTTCCTGAACTCTTTATACCATTCCCAAACTTACACACACAGAACCTTAAAGAACAGACCTAACATCGAAATCCCCAAAGGCAAGCGTATTTTTAGGATACCATCGATTCGGCCCACTACTCTCCTCACCAGAGGCTGTCCCGCTTAAATACATCCACTTATTTACAATAATTTCAACACTTACTGCTTTACAAATCATTCCTCCAGCAAAAATACAGTTTAAATGAACAATAAATCGACGTCTTTACTATTTTATCAGGTAATATTTAGGCAATGGTTTATTGGATCAACCAGATATTGACATGTTTGGGAATAATAATAGATTTTAATAAAGTAAACTGAACCCTCCTGAGTACTTACCTCATGTCCAGCCTTAAGTAGTAACTTCACATATCCCTCTCCCAGTATCGTATGACTTTTTATTGGATTGGGGAACACCACAAGAATCTTATAGGTTTTACAAAAAGTGTTCATCAAAAGCACAATAAATATTATTATCGATTTCTTCATCGTATTGTTGGCACGTGTGAATCCGCTGACGCGATGGTTTCATTTGAACCACGGAGACTATTATAATAAATAATATTTATTTTCATATTCTTAACTTGAAAGTTAAACGCGAGCTCGACCATTAGAAATTCGCTGAGCAATCCTTCATGCAGCTCTTGACCGTAATCCATGGTCATTCCGTTATTAAATCTAACATAAAAAGTCTGCAGTCATTTTTGAGTTGCATTCGAATTATTTTATTAAATTAATATAGTGTAGCTTTTCATGAGCGAAGTCGGGTATGTTATTAGTTTTTAAAAGAAAGATCATTAGTTTTATTACAATTGCAAACGTTGTTAACGCCCTAGTATTTTGTGGGTTTTAAATAAAAGGTAGACAGAAGGTATATGCTTTTATTAGTTATATCAATTCTTTTTATCTTTTTCAAGTCTTCTTTTTCTGCAGCCGTAATATTGTAACGAAGGCGAGTATAACAATAAGAGTAAATATTAAGAGATCCAGGTACATCTTCTGGTGCCAGGGCACCATGAGCGCGGGGGAGCGCAGATGCGGCGCGCCGCGCGTTTGTATCACGTGCTCCACCCAGTGGACTAACTCGGCGCCAGGCTTCATGGTGTGGTGGTGATACATGAATGATACTTCTTTTACTCTTTGACGGTATCTGCAAACAAAAGAGAAATGTTTAGATGATTGAGTATTTCTTTAAAGGCAAAACCGTATTGTCACCATATTATTATCTTGTCCACGACTGCCTAATCTTCTTCTCTTCCATCTTCCCCTAAATCAATTATACCATAATATAGTTGAAGTATTTAAATCATTTATTGTTCTGTGTCTGATGAACTGAGGAACCAATCTCTAAATCAAATTATGTAGGTACTCACTTGGGGTTTTCTAGAATTTCATCAAGAGCTTCTTTTAACTTCTCGGGAATATCTAAATCCAGCTTGACTTGCAAAGCAAATCCTTTTTTACGGCCTCTAGATATTGATATGTTGGTCAGCAAACATAGGGATACCGATGATGGGTACGCCGAAGTGAAGAGCTTCAGTAGTTGAGAGGAGACCGCCGTGTGTCACGAAGAGAATGCAGTTGGGGTGGGCTATTCCAGAGAAAAATGTTTTAACCTTTTTTAAGTTTTTATACATACTTACAGCTGTACCTGTATTTAGTTAAGGCACACAACGCACCAGTTGTTTGATTGCATTACCGACCCAGTAAGATACTGATTTAAGATAAAATCATATATTATTTATGTTTCTCAAATTAAAACTTGTTTTTTATACCACTAAAGTGGCACACAAGCATACGGTCCACCTGATGGTGAGAGTCACCGTAGCCTACAGCCGGTAGCAATACTAGGGATATCAAACGAGTTGCCAACCCGGTTGTTGATGAGGAGTCACTGTCGAGTACAGTGACTGACAGTATAAGCGTATCCTCGTGGAGCACTGGCAACCTTACTTACCGCAGAAACACAACAACAACAAAGTAGTGTTATTTCACTGCTGTGTTCTGTAAGGTAGAGGTACAATCCCCAGTCGGGCGGCTCCAATATTAATGGTAAAACCCGCGGGAGTTCCCAATTCGCCCTACCTCTGTTTTTTAGCTCATGGTGTGACTAATCACTGTACTTAAGCTTTGAAAAACTCATTGGTACAGGCCGGGATTTGAACCTGGCACCATCAGAAGACCGTTGCTGCAACCACAAGCCCACCACGGCTAATAAAATAAATATAACAAAAGGTCGACCTGTGTAATTTATTGAGACGATTTTCAGTGTCCAACTACGTATTGATGCAGGTCACACCACAACGCAATGTTGACCATTTTGCGTATAATTTCTAACTAATATATTAAACTTTATTCTGACCTTAAGCTTTCTTATACGAAAGTTGTATGATTGATGACGTAATACAGAAGGTATTTAGAAACATTTTTTTATCAATATTTTATTGTATTTAATTGAAATACCCAATATGCTTTGCTGTGGTGCCATCGCACATATTATCGTGAAGGACATTGTATATCAAGTTCATATCCATCAAATCTACTTCTTGACTTAGTAGCATTAGTACATTCAAGAATGGTTCTGTGAAGATAAAAAGATATTAATATTTTTTCCAAATAAAAACGAAATGACACGACCTGGCATAGATAGCAAAAGAAATCAAAACGTCTTAATGTCGGTTACTGCATCGAGCTCCTTCTTATAGAAGATTCGCTTTTACTGGCGAATTCGCCCGCGTAATAATAAAGCCTATATTGTATACACTCAGTGTTATTACATTCTACTCCGAATACACTTGGTGTACGGCGAGATTGTCTCGTCACAGAGTTGATAAAGTCACAGTTCAAATAAAAAATAAAGCTTTGCGAACAACGAAGTGATGCCACCTAAAACTACGCCTTGCAGTGTACATAAAGGTACACAATTACACGCACACGCCTACAACGAAACTATGCCTTGCCCACGCACTACATGTTTTAAAAACCGGCATCATTTCGTTGTTCTCAAATTCCATATACCTTGTTTATTTGATCTGAGTTTATAATCATGCTTAACATAATGACGTACCCACGTCGTAAATACAGACCATTTAAGTCGCACCTGTATTATAATTCAAAGTGACCTTTTATACATTGAATAAACTCTAATCGACAATGCATTCGCTTGAATGTTGAACAATGTTGAATTAATTGTGTTTGTTATTTTTAATTTCATTTGTTTTATAATTAACAAATATATAATATATATGTAGATTGTATATAAGGCTTCGGCGGGAAAGCTAACTCTGAACAAAACATTTCGTTACCTTAGAGGAAGTTCTCGGAATTTGATGATACGTCAATCTGCCGCAATCTTGAAGATGTATTTTTGACCATAACCGGAGTTATGTATGTCACCTGCGATAAATAAAAAATAATCTCTTTTACATTATGCAACGCCTATATAGAAGACTTAGCTTTTGCCCACGGGTTCGCACACGCGATAAAGTGAATAAGTCTTTGTGAGTGTGAAGTGAATAATAAGTTAAGCCTCAGGATAGGCGGGTACAGGAAGAGGGAAGCCCAAGAAAAGGTGGATGGACAGTTTAAAGAAGGACATAGAGAAGTGTGGAGTGACAGCTGAGATGGCTAGAGAACGATTAATATGGCGTCAAAAGACATTTCGAGCTGATCGCAAATGTTCGGGACAAAAGCCAGGGAGTTGATGAGTTAGGGTTCCTCGCAATAAATAAATAAACTTATGTAATTGTGAACATAATCAAAAAGGTAGGACCGATTTGAACGCAACTTTCACTGGTAGATAACTGATGTTATAAGGCGACACTTAGGTTAGTTTTAGTTTGGAAAAATATTATTATTAATATTATTAGTAAAAGATTAAATCCATGAAAAATATTCATTCCACGCGTACGAAGTCGCGGGGTACAGCTAGTTCTGAATATGTCTACTGTCTATCTATTACGGATTATAAGATACAGCCCGGTGACATACAGACGGACTCACAGCGAAGTCTTAGTACTAGGGTTCTGTTAGTTATCCTTTGGGTACGAAACCCTAAAATGAAGGATATTAAAATATCACCCGGGATTTTCTCGCGTTTTCTCATGTAACACGTCGCAGATTATTTTTCCTCTCATTAATATCGCTAAAAGGAAAAATAATAAAAAATATATGGTTCGTTTTGTACCAAAAATCAGCAACAAAGGCCGAACTTTAATGATCGGTTCGATTTCACGTCTCGCGACAAGGTTGAGTCGATCTCCCAGGGAGCCCTAACAACCTTCCAATATTTTATAAACGCCATAAATCCGTCCTTATATAAACGCCAAGAACTGTTTCAGAAACCCTACTAATTGTTGGGAAACAGGAAGTAGATAAGGAAGGCAACCTTTGATATTTCAGACGAAAATAATATTTTTTTATACTACTTTTTACAATGCGCACCAAAAATTTATATATGCTAAAAATATTATGCTTTTATGGGCTAAGATAAAGGGATATATTGTCTATCTTTAAAATTGACCTTCCATTCGATATAATGGTATAGCCCGGGATTAGGATTTGCCCGAAGGACGACAATGTCCTAACTACATGTCGTGTTGGAACCTAAATATATTCGGTGAAAAGTAGTAGTTATTAACTGATAATCATATCTTATATATAAAATTCTCGTGTCGCGGTGTTTGTAGTTCAACTCCTCCGAAACGGCTTGACCGATTCTCATGAAATTTTGTGTGCATATTGGATAGGTCTGAGGAATCGGACAATATCTATTTTCCATGCCACTAAATTTTAAAAAATAATTGAAATCGTTCCAGTAGTTTCGGAGCATATAGACATTTAACAAATACGGCCCGCCCCGGCTTCGCACGGGTAGACATTTATCAAATATAGATGACCCGATGAACTTCTTATCACCATTCATCAAATGTTTGACAGGTAAGAACAGTTTGTACGGGAAAATAAATTTGTCATTTTTAGTGTTTTACTCGCAATTTTTCCATATTTTCTCACCGTTTAAACCGTCCCTGGACTTCCAAGACTAAAATTAGCCAAATCGGTTTAGCCATTCTCGAGTTTTAGCGAGAATAACGAACAGCTTTTGATTTTTATATATATAGAAGATTTTGTCCATCCGTGCAAAGCCGGGGCGGACTAATAGTAATTATATGTGTAATATTCAGGTATACGGTCCATAATTTTCTCCAAAGCCCGTAGATTTTCCTCTGAATTAAAATACCAAAAGAAGCTAAAGTTAAAACGTTTCTTTCATTCAAATGAACATGTTTATCCGTTCTTAAAGAATGAAAATGAAGTTGCTTATTACGAAAAATTCTTAGTAAATGGAAAAGTTAGTTTGCTACGGTTGGAATATAAAATATTATTAATTCATAGCTTCTGGGGAAACTTTTGTTTTAAACTCAAGATATACCTACATAATAGACGCGAATTGAAAGTTCTAGTTCTATATAATAAATCAAGGTATTGCAAAAACAGTAGCAGGATTGCTAACATACTTTTGGAAACAAGAAACAGTATGCTGGATGTATAGCCAGTGTATCAAAAAATGTGTTACATAAGAAATGCACACACTGAGTTTAATTTAAATTGGCTTCTGAATCGATTTCAATCTATATATATATATATACAATTTAGACAAAAAATATCATGCTAGCATGCTGCCAAGCCTTGATTGAAATGCATTTATAAATACTGCCACTTTATTTGTTTTGTGACCGCTTGTGTCGCGCAAAATAATAATAAAAAAAAAAATGTTATACATTGTGATTTTTTCACTGAGTATACTATTTGTGGAGTGAGTGTGTGCATTCTGGATAAATGTTCACTTGTATGAGCTGCTAACTGAATTTGAATAAAGTTAATTGCTATACTTGACCGCTCCTGAATAGAATGACGTCATTTTGCTGTGCTGCTCTCAATAGAATTCTTTGAAAGCAAATGTTGTGGGCTTAAATTTAAGTTTCATTCGTGAATTTGCTTTGTGGTCAGTACGTGATGCCCGATTGTTGTAGGCTGTGCCCACATCTACCTACTCACGTATTTCTTTGTAGCGTCTGCTTTCAACAATAGCTTGATATTTTAAGTCACTAAAAAACTTTTTATATGGCTTCCTTAATTTTCCTTAATTGTAAGAAAAAAATCTATAAGGCATTGCCTATTGCATTCAGTTAATTATTTCTCTAACATTAAATGAGCACACAGACTCAGTGGCAAAAAAAACTAGTTTTATTGGTTCATAAAAATGCCAAAATATCGATTCTATTTTATAATGTCGAAACACGTATTTTTTAAGTTATTCGGTATCTCGCTTACTGCTCATGCTATCTCCTTTTCAGGGTAGGCAGAGAGTGTAAAGTGCTGCACCCCATTCGTTTCCATTACCGTCATCTCATCATTATTATCGTCAGTGGGTCAAGACAAGTCGTTATAAGCATAAGTATATAAATCCATCGACTAGTGAGTGAACAAAATTGAATTTCGCGCCAGTGAATTCAGGACGCCTCAGAAATGGCGGGCATTAGTTCCCGTTGCGGGTGAAACTTTGTTTGCTCCGCGTAATGAATGCGACCGCACCACTTGTTTCCTCTCGTACACACTACAATATGGTGTGGCGAGGGGTGACCATATTTTACTTGGAACTTTTGAATTAGGTTCAGATTTTATACATACATACACAGAACTAACGGACCTGGAAATTCATGGTCTAACTTTTTCGGTGCTATTAATCTTCTATCTATGATGTATGTCTTCTTCTCATTTAAGAGTTTTCCTCTTGACGGTGCAGCCGATGAATATCCCTCCACTTCTGCCTGTCCAGTGCTTCTTCTTTGACCTCCTTATGCGACGTGTCCTATCTTATAACTTGCTAACTTCATGATGTATGTAATAATTTTTAATTAACGGATATCCGTACAGTTACCATCACTGGGGCAGTAGTACCTGCGTTCAACTGCCAGAAGATCGCAGCTAAATAAATAACTCGACTGTAATGTGGTGTGTTGATACAATAGGGTTTCCAAACAAGGATTATCTTGTGGGCGTAATTGCCGTTTTGACCGGGCCTTATGTTTCTTGCCTCCATTTATATTAAATTAATTAACGTTATGGGAAACAAAAGCCTTTCTCAATTTCCTAATCATAAGTAGGTAGGTATGCATTTTTATTAATTATCTAAACCTGTCCTGAAAATAACAATCGCATGGAGACCCTACCTGGAATTACTTTAAAATGTAGATAAGTTCTGGTTACTCTTCGCTATATTATGTTTACCTGTGAGATATTTCTGTTAAGTTGTATAACTTTAAACCCTCACCGCTCCTAGCGGAAAACTAGTACACTTGTTTGTTTTGAGTTATTTATTTTCACTTCGTAGAATATTGAAATCGAATTATGTAGGTTGTTTCGTTGGGAAATATTGCGAGAGTAAATATTTCCCTCACGGATAAAGCGAGCAGTGACGTATTTATTAGAGTGAGTGGATGGAATTGCACCGCACACCAACGTCATGAGTGGTCTGCTTACCCAGACAGGTATCTAAGCTAGATAGATAATTATCAGTCATCAAGCTCACAAACGGTTTAGAACCTCTAAGTCTGAGGTTCTTGAGACTTTGCGTCCGTGTGTTCTACCGCTTGTATACCGGACAGTACTCAGAGAAATTGTTCGACATTGAGGACCACGGTAAAATTCTACCAACGCACCTCTCGTCATCGGCGGAGTATGCATCCTAACAGATTGGAACCGAAATTTTTCGCACTGCGCTGTTCCAAAGGAGTTTCCTCCGGCACACAATCAAATTGTGACAGAACTTCGCTCCTAAGTTTTCCCCGAGTAGATAAAATTCTTCAAGAAGGATGTGAAAAGACTTTTGCAGGACAAGCTACGCGCGAGTGGTACCCCTGGTGTTGCAAGCGTTTGCCATTGTAAAGGTATGAAAAAGTCATGATGTGTTCGTATTGTCACTGATAAAAAGATACGAAGAGCGCTCGCACCCATCGGGCCGTATACAAGTAAATATAGATATATGTAAAAGGAGCGAAAGAGCACACCTCTTTCGCTCCTTTTACAACCCGTCAAGAGTGAAAATGCGCGCTCTGTAATGCCTACAACGAGCCATATGGGTAATGATAAAAACCTTCTAGTCCTTAATAGTTTGTTTCTGTCTCTTTCATCCATAATATTCAAATTTATTATTCCCATTTCAATGAAAAAAATCCTTATATGCTATTACAAACGAAAATGTCTTACCAGAAAATAAAATAGATGAGTCCAGATTCTGTAGAAGGACGCGCGGTGATAATAAAAATCATGAGTGTGACACTAAAATATTATGCCTCCTGTAGTACCCTCGTCAAGTGATTCGCACGTTTTGATTTCAGTCGACTTAGAAGAGGATTTTTTGTGAACTTTCCTGCCACACAATTATTTTTGTACTTTGGTTCCTTTTTTTACATACATGTTTTGCGGATTTTCTTATAAGTCTAACAGTTTAAGCTATACCATTAGCTCAGAGTAGATAATATACTACGTTAATTAGGTATGTAGTAAAAAGAGGTATTTTTAAATGTATTTTAGTTGATGAATGTAGACTGACAAAAAAGAAGATGAAGAAAGACACAAAAAAGACTTACAATGCAAAATTGAGCGGAAGAAGCCGTGGAAGACCAATTTTCGTAACCATATTACCAAAGTATTCAGTGATGGAAAGGTAAAAAGAAGTCGGCACCGGCGGTCATGTATAAAATTATTGATGAATGAACGAAGCAATGAAGTGTGTAAGTTGATAGTGAAATGGCGCTCTATATTTTGCATTACTCAGGAGGTACTCGCTGTGATGATATATAATATCTATACTAATATTATAAAGAGGAGCGATATAAAGAGGAAAGATTTGTATTTTCGAATTTTTGTGTGAGTGTATGTTTGTATTGAGTAGGCTCTAAAACTACTGGACCAATTTCAAAAAATCTTTCACCGTTAGTAAGCTACATCATCAGTGAGTAATATAAGCTATATATAATATTGATGCGCGGTCGAAGTCGCGGGGAAACAGCTAGTGTATTATAAAGTTTTAGCTAAATCACCTAATTACTTATTAGGGTTCCGTAATAGAAACAAGAAATAAAAATGAAAATAAACAAAAACTAAGTGGCTCCCCTACAAGAAACGTGTGTTTTTTTTTGCTCTATCTTAATAATGGTAACAAGTAGACTCTTGAAATGCTCATAGAGTGTGTTGTATCAGGTAGCTATAAACCGATAGTAGGTAGGTCATTGTATGGTGTAGCGGTTAGTTACAAAATCAGGGCTTCAGTATGTCTGTCGCACCACTTGTGAAAGAACAAAAAGGTTTTATCTTTTATCAAACTTAGTATATAATGTATGCTGGCCTCGTTTAAGTAATACAAAACAAAGGCGCTTGTTGGCTTCCATCCAACTGCAATTGAAGATCACAGACCAGAATTGTGTTTAAAAAAACAGTTTATTTGTTCTTGGCGCTTAACCAATGTTTGCAGTGCAACAAAAGAGCTATTTTTGTTTCGTCAGGTGTACATAAAGTAACTTTGATTCTTCCAAAAAAAATATAACTAGTAAACATTTAACAATAGGATAATAACTACCTATAACTAATATGGTATAGAATCAGCAGAATGTTTGTTGTAAAACATATTACAAAAGAAGACCAGTCGACAAGTGTCATTACCAAAAATTTTCGACCCTCATCTCGTTTATGCTGTGTTTACACGTTTTGTTTATGTTTACACACATTGTCTACGTCTTAATCCACTTCCGAACAAAAATATTATACCCCGACTTTTTTTATATTTCGTACCATACATTTCGAGAGATGTATACATATAGCGGATTACGTATACCCACATATTACAGTTTAGTAATTATTTAAGTATCTGTATGAATATTCGTGCTAATTAAGCCAAATTGAAAGACTTCAAGAGGAAGGTTAAAATATTGGAGCCGCCCGACCGGGGACTGTACCTCCGCCTTACAGAAGACGGCAGTGAAATAACACTGCTTTGATGTAGTGTTGTGTTTCTGCGGTAAGTAAGGTTGCCAGTGCTCCACGAGGATCGCTGGGCTAGTAGTAATGCTGTTAGCACAGTGACTCCTCATCAACAACGATTGACGAGACCTCTGGTCTAGTGGTTAGTATACCTGACTGCTGCGTTAGGGGTCGCGGGTTCGATTCCCGCTGGGGCTAACATTTATGTGACAAATATGTTTGCCTTGCGTCTGGCGTTGGTGTTTGGCATACCAAACACAATATGTATTATAAGTATGTATTTACAAACAAAAAAGTCTATTAAGTATTATATCAGCTGCTGGTTCCCATAGTACAAGCTTTGCTTAGTTTGGGGCCAGATGGCGTTGTGTGATAATGTCCAAACATTATTAAAAAAAAAAAAAAAAAAAACAACTTGTTTGGCAACTCGTTAGTGAAATCCCTGGTATTGCTAGCGGCTATAGGCTATGGTGACTGCTTACCATCAGGTGATCCGTATGATTGTGTGCCTTCTTAGTGGTGTAAAAAAAATCGCAGAAGCCGGCCTCCACCATGATACCTTCAGCAATAGGCTAGCCCCTATTCAATTACAATAATGATTGATTGACGAGTATACAATCTGAGATCCTTATCTTCTTGCTGACAAGGTATAAAATGACAACAAACAATGTTTAAGATCAACTCGAAACTCGCTTTGCAAAAAAACCTGCGTAAAATTATGTAAAACAATTCAATACAATTTAAAACTGAGCACAACAGAGAAGAAACCAATTACGTATTTCCATCCAATTTCGCGTCACCTCCTTAGGTTTCAATATGAAAATACAAAATCTCCTTGCGGAAAATCTTATTCTATCTTGTTTTATTGCTGTCTGCAAAGCATGAGCTGGAAGTGGTTTATTTACATAAAACTCTTTATAAATATTGACTGGAAGGTGCATTCGACTTTGCCAGTATAGTTTCAACCATAGTGAACAATATCAAAAATATGAAATGACAATATAAAAACATATCTTTAGCCATCTATGTCATTTGACCTAAGCCACGGTGACTTTCATATAAAAACGTTTCTTTCTTTCTAGTATTTTAATTATACTTCTTCACACCGAGTAGGTATGATAAACAGGAAAAAAAAGTTTTCTACAAATATATTTTTAACTTTTACTCGCGTTCAATATTGAGGTTATACGGGCCGCTTTTTCGTTACTTGAAGATTTCTAACAGTCAAGTTCTATAGCACTTCGTTCCAATACATATAGGCTGTAAATTGTCGTTTCTCACTTGTGGCGCTATCAGTACTATCTTACTAATTGTTGTATACATAAATCATCGTATACAAACCACATTAACTATATATTTATTTAATTAGCAATACATACAATAATTAATTCTAGGTCAACGGGAAGTACCCTATAGGTTTTGATTCCCTTGTGAAATAGCAAAATATGCAAAAATTTGCGACATAAACGGTCATATTTTTTCTTCACATTGCCTTACAGGTTTGATGATTTATATTTCACAAAACAGATTAAACTATTTACAAAAACATATCTTAACCTACCTACTTATAGGTAAAAGATCTGACCCAAACCGGAATCATGCGGGAGCGTGCCAAGAATGCTGGCAGCATTGCCACGCTGGATAGCAATGCTGATTCTCTGAGCGAGATATGTTCCAGAACGCCTGTCACGGGAGGCCGCATCCAGCCGACGTGAGACCTCCTGAGGTTTGATTATTTTACAGCTGAAAGAGACCATAGACCCGGGTATTTCATATTATTTACAATTTGATAAAACCACGCGTGCTTGCGATAAAAAATCTTAACTGACACACAGACAGACGGAGAACAAAGTGATCCAATAAGGTTTCCTTCTAAGGTATGGAACCCTAAAAATGTTAGGTCTATTGCAGAAACAGTTTACGCAGACCACTAGTTCTATAAAAGTCAGTACAAAAACCCTCAAATAAGTCATCTCTTACGCCCACGCATACAAGAGAAGCTAAACACAACATTTTCCCCGGTTCCAAATATCCTTGGCACCACCCTCATGAATCATTTCAACTTACCGCGCGCCTTCACGTTTTATTTAACAATTTGTCATTCCTCCTAAATGAACAGTAAATCTACTTGCATGAGACGGATCAACATTGGTACCACAAAGAAGATGCTTACAAAAAGGAATTACCTACATCCCAGGAATCCTTAGAATTTCAATATGACTCCTCTATTTACATGCGAATAACACTGGCCGCCTATCACAACGACGCGATATATATGTCACCGGAAGATAAGATCAGTAAAGAGCAACACGTTACGCCAAGTACCTACTCTAATTTCTGCTAACACTAATTCGTGAGCTTTCGATTTACGATTTTGCTATTAAAAAGGCACTATTTATCGCTCCTACATATGAATATGAAAACAAAGTTAAACTTCTAGATTTCTTGTTATTCCGAGTATTCCTAAAATTGTTTTTGAATAATAATTACCAGGATATACAAGTTGCTAAGAACGTCACAGCTTCAATCACGGTATTTTGATATTCCGCTGCTAGCTAATGGATTAATTTAATCCACCTTCAAACGGTACATCGATTGTACAATAGCGGTCGTAGTTATCGACAGACGTAAGATGAATTTGTACAATTGATTCGCTAATCGAGCACAAATTAGGTACTTATTACGTGTCGGTGTGAGATGCCGTCAAATAAAAACGGAGCTAAAGAAAATCCCAAAAGACTAGTGGGTTATGTGCAATCCGTTCCGACGTATATTCCCGCTTTTTATTTTCAAACTAAATGTCTACCACGATACACTCTATACAAAGAAATTGAATTTATTTATTCATTCATAGAATAAATTTGGATTTGTCAAATGTACCCGGATAGGTACCTACTATTAGGTACGTTATTTAATTCTTAAGGAACATCTCCAAAATTAGTCGAAACAAGTATCACTCTTGTTTATGTGCTTAAAATTGAAATTATTACTAACGGCAACAAGACAATTTGTTATAACTAATCCTAGGTATATCATGCATCTTTGATGATAAAGTATATAAGCAAAGATCTTGAAATATATTATAAAATTTCACCTTTTTCAAAATTTGATATTGTGTTAATGAATACTTATGGCAAACAATTAATTTGCTTAAGCCGCATATTGTAATAGAATTTAATATGTATTTTAGTCAACATAGTACACAAAATGTACACGGCGTTGAATTAGTGTACACACACAAGTGCTAGTGTTTAATACGGTAGGTATTGATTGAGACCCGGACACTTATGTACAGTTAACTGGATATGCTCGTAACTCAATAACGGTTGGAACTAATTGGTTTAATGCCTAGCGGTGGTTCTGTCGAGCTTCGTGCTATATGCGAACATGACGCAATTTTATCGGCGATTATTCATATATTTACAGTTCTGTTAACGGTTGACAATATGTAGTTTGAAATATAACGACATATAATGCGGCGGCGGGCATGTGCAGCACTTTTGAAGCACATCGAATCTCAATGAAACAACTGATGGCCTTTACCTCAGGGACGCCACCGGCACTGCACAAGGTCTCTTGAGCGTTCGAGAAAATTATAATACGTACAGTGAATTGACTCGGTTTTGAATCGTCTCTCCCTAACATTTGCTGCGCAGCGGAATATGCGCTGGCAGATGCACTTCCGATTAGCTTCCATGAAAGTGACTCAGCTATTGCATGAAAACTCAAAAGTGCTTCATGTGGCCCAAACACAAATTTAAAGAAAAACTAATGTTTTTTAATTTTTCGTCTTTCAAATTAGAGTACTGGCAGAGAGAGAGAGTAGAGTACTGGGTCATTATTAATTTAAGTAAATAAACAGATGTTATAAAATAACCAGTCTTCACAATTAAAGTCAAGATTTACTCAAATGTAGTCTGCGGATTCCAGTCTGAAATAATGTTTGCCGTGGTCCAGCCAGACTGAATACTAGATGAAGACCGCTTAATTCAGGTTAAACGTGACCGAGTCGTCCTGTTTAGCAGACAGCACATTTGCATTTTGATTATTTGACGATGAAGTGACAGAACAAAATTTGGTCTGGTTTCATTACTTATAAGAGCCAAATCAGGTGTGCAAGTCGATAGTGAAATGGCGCGCTATACTCTGTGGCTCCCCGTTACGGACTTAGCGTGTATGTATGTACATTATGTTTTTTAACAAAATCGTTGTCACTCGGGAATGTACCAAAATGGCTAGTAGTAATGCTGGTAGCACAATGTTATGCGTCCTCATCAAAAAACATGGTTTGCAACTCGTTAGTGATATCCCTGGTATTGCTAGCGGCTATAGGCTACGGTGACTGCTTACCATCAGGTGGGCCGTATGCTTGTGTGCCACCTTAGTAAAATAAAAATTAAATATGGCCCATAGCAATGTTGCCAGTATTGATATTAATGCCGATTCACTGAGTAAGACATTTGTATTTTTTCACGCCGACGCGATTTTGTTTAGCTATCAGGCCCCAAGGACCCAAAATAAACAGCCCCAAGCAACGCAAACAGACATAAACCAGAAGTTTAGTAACGAATAAAATACAGTTTTTTATATTATTTCTAAGTAAGTACCATATTTTTTTTTTAATGTTGTTCATCGTCCCTCTAACAGTGGTCAGAGCCTTTAGGTATCCAAGTTTCTTAGTTCCATTCCATGACATGTTTTGTATTCGTTTTTAGGTGTTTTATTTTTACGTTTATTTTTATTACGTTATATTTATATCATTAAAATTATTCATAATTATTAACTCATATGTTCTACTTTATTTCTAATTTATTCTACTAACATGATTGTTTCCTTAAATTTCCAATTAAAGTTTTAACCTTTTTCTATTTGCTATTTTTTCGAATATTATTTTGATCTATTTTATTTAATTATGTTATTTATGGCCTGCCTATTGTTTTGTCATTTTGTTTCCTTCTTGAGTACCTTACAGTTACAGTACCTTAGATTGGCATAATGAAAGATCAACAGATCCTTTACGGCTGGTTCCAGAAACAGTAAGGGTTCATTGTTTTCTTTTATAATGTAGAGGCGTACGTCTTTGGAAGGAAATATCTAAAATCGAACCCGAATTGCGCGGTGTGGGTTGTTTTTATGAATAATATAATTTCCGTTAGCCGATTTACTTGAAACTTGGTACTTATAAATACAAAACAAGTGTTTTGTTTGTTAAAGTTAACGCATTGACGAAACCTGAGGTGAATTCTAACCATGTTCATTGGACGAAGCCTGCGCCGTGGATATAAATCTGTCCTTAACTATAGTTTATTCTCAATAAAAATTCTCTGTAACTTTAAAAAAAAAAAAAAAAAAACAAGTGTTTTCGGCGCACTTGCAAATAATCCCTAAGGATATTAGGGCATTGAGGCGGGAAAATCGTGGCTCGAGGGATTATTACATGGGAATTTTACAAATATTCAATGAAGTTATTCCATAATTTAACCGAAACCAAAAAGCGGGGCATACGCTACCTTTTTCTTGAGACTGTAGTTTGATTATTGTCATCAAATAATGCCAATATGCTACTGAGAGTTTACGTCTGGATTTAATTTCAAATGAAAATATATTGATTTGTTATTCCAGGACATTTTAACCACCTAATTGGTTTTAAATTAAACGTTTACTGCTTCAGAATGTTTTAATAATTATTATGAAATGGGTGGGTAATATCCAAAGGATAGGATAGCTATATTTAGGCAATATTTGCTGATTCCGTTGATTAATTAATTGATTGGCGCACATGTTCCGAACAGTTTACGGATATTTCCATTAGCTTAATTCCAGAATTCATTTTCTGATGAAGAGTTCTTTTGATGAAATTAAACCGGTTGTTGGCTCAAGCGGACGCAATTACGGTGTATGAAAAATTCATGTGTACTAAAATTCTCATGAATAAAGTTGATCAGCCGAATGAGATATTGTCAGTAATTTGGTTTCTATTTTTTCTACTGAATTTACGTACAAACTTACTCCCTGCTCGTAACTTAACTATTTAAGTTAGTGTATAAGCTTAACTATCAATCGCGTGTTGCTGATCTTTGAAGAATTGCTGCACTGGCAAGATAATGGAAAATGGGAGCACTACGCACAGTAGCTCTTTAAACGAGCTTGTTAAACTATACCTCACCTAAAAAAAAGAAGGGCCTACCCCAAAATGACTCAGTTTAATGTATGTGGTTATATTATGTATGGATGTCACACTAGTGGTATTTTGCTACAATCTTTTGTAAGATAAATGTGCTTAGCACGGTAGACACTGACATCTTCAAAGTCGCAGTCGCAAAGGACCGCACTCAAAATAATCAAAGCTAATTTTATTTTATTTATTTATTACGCACAAAAAAACAGAACCCAATTTTATTAAAACAAGTACAAATTGAAATGGTTAAAATCGAATCTGAATTAAATTACTTAAATATATTAGGAAATGCGACTCGTTGTTGTACATATTCATAATTCATCATGATTGTTTTAACTAAAAAAAACACTCCCCTAAAATAAAAAAAACATGACCTACTTGTTTATGTGAAAAAATACTAGGTCAGTTGACAAAATATACATAATTCCAATTCCAGAATCATAATTTATTATAATTCTTTTCGCATTTATGCTGTGAATCTCCTTGCTTATATTTTACTATCGACCAAAATCCAAGCTCAGCGAGATCATTTTTCATGCGTCACTATACTCCATTGGCGAATATTTTTACTTAAGCATTGTTTTAGGGACGGCAACGCGTGAGTGATACCCCTAGTGTTGCAAGCGTCCATAAGCTATGGTAACCGTAAGCGGTTAGGCCATCAGGGGCTGTTTGCCACCTTAGTGGTATAAAAAAAATTCAAGATACTTTTTTTATTAAAACATCTATCCGACCTCCGGCGATGGATACATTTTTAAACTGCCTCTGTAACAATCCAGATTTTAATTAAATTAATAGGGATACGTTGTCGGTTTCTTTGTTGTAGAGCTTGTTAATTCGACCCCTCTATAGAGGCCCTTTGTGAGTCTAATGCTTGTAATTATCATTTATATTCCTAGCTACTAGCTTTCGCCCGCAGCGTCCGAGTAAGTAAAGCCACTATAGAGCCTTTAGGGGGCACTATGAGGTGCTGTTACCAACCAAAGGAACATTTATATCAAGGCAAAGTTTACCCAGGGCAATGAAACTCATTTAAATGTCGCTAGAAAACAAAACAACTTTCTACGTATACATTTTGGGTGAGTACTCTCTGTTCGTATCATCACACACAAACCTTAGTCTACACATTCATTCGTACGGTCTTAGCGTGCCCTTTAATAAGATACCCACTTGTCAAATAAGACCATGTTTTAGTTTGTCTATTAATTAAAGTATGAATAATAATGACAAAATAATTTGTCATTTTATGATTAAATTGGATTTGTTTTATCTATACGAAGATTGTAAAGAGGTAACATTTGTTTGGGTGGAAAATCTACCGGATGATCATATAAAAGTTTAGTAACAGTGTCTGTAACAAAACAATTTTTAATTTATTGTTCGCTATTATTAAAATAAATGCATTCGGATAGACGGGCCAGTTTAGTAACGACTGGTCCCCAGGGATGGGCATCGTCGCCGAGGCAGATCCAAAAGAAAGTGGCGTGAAGACCTGGATGCCTTCCGGAGGGACTGGGACCATATTGGTGGGGATAGGGGGAACATGGAGGGAATTGGGGGAGGCTTTTGCCCAAAAGTGGGACAGTATAGGCTAGAAAAAAAATGTTACTGCTTTTTATTTTTTGGCGGGTAGGTGTGAACAAAGAAACAGTCAAAAAAGCAATCTCATACATTTTTATATTTAATAATTACATTTACAGTGTTTATAAGTGTGATTTATGCATAAGTTTATGTAATAACCTATCCCACCTGCCATTAAGTGTTATCTCCATACTAGTTACACTGAGCACCGAGTTTTAACACATTTCACTTCTTCACACTAACTTTAAAACAAGATGGACGCCATTCAACAGTCTTTGGACCAGATGATGTCAGCCTTCAACCAACGTCTTGATACAATCGAAGAGCAGTTACCAAGGGCTGCTCCGGCAAGTGCAGGAGGATTAGCCGAGGAATTTGCCTCCTTTAAAACATTTGTTTTGGCTTCGATGCGGGCATTGCAGGGCCAGATTGGGATGCTGGCACAACAGGCAGATCAGCTCGAGACAAGGTCACGTCGCAAGATTCTTCTCCTGCATGGTGTACCTGAGACTCCAAAGGAAGACACTGCAGCTGTGGTTGCCAGGACCATGCTGGAGCAACTGAAATTGCCCAACTTCACTGTTGGTGAGCTAAGCAGATGCCATCGTATGGGTCATGAAACCGACTCAAATAGGCCCCGGCCTATACTATTCAAGCTCCGTGACAGCAAGCGTCGTGATAGCATCTGGTATGCTAAAACCCAATTGAAGGGCTCCGGAGTGACACTATCGGAATTCCTTACAAAGTCCCGTCATCTCGTTTTCTTAGCAGCACGTCAGCGACTTGGCGTTACGAAATGTTAGACTAGGGATGGCTGTATCTTCGCCCTCGGCCCAGATGGTAGTCGACATCGTGTAAGCAGTCTTGGGGATCTCGAAGCGATCGCACCAAGAGAACAAAGTCAACAAGTGGGCGCGCCTAAGGAAGTTGCGACTGTCGGCATCACGAAGAGAAGAAGAGCAGCCATACCCAAAAAATAGGTTCTTCAGTATCATCTGATATGCTGTGCTTGTGCGTTGTGTTTGTGGTTTGTGTTGTCTCCTAGGTAGGTACCTTTGTTTCTTCCCAATATCCACATGTTTGCGGGTATGTGCACGCGTACCACTTTATATGTATTATTATTTTTACTCTCATAATGTTTTAAATCTGACTTGAAGCAAGCCTGACTGACTGGCTGTCAATCAAGCACAAAATATTTTATACACGACGTACGTAATTTTCATCAATACGTAACGTTTGACACTTCATGTCATGATGACACTTTAGTCTTCTTTCTTCTTCTTCTTCCTAAGTATGGCAATCAATCCCTTCAGGGACTATTTTTGCCAGTGTCGAGTGTTAGAGAATTTTCATGTTGCAAAATTTCTCGTGTTTGCCGCATTAAAATGCCTAGTGTCATGCATTCTAACGCCCAATGGAGTTTCTGGAGACAACCTACGGCAGTAGCAGATCGTAACACGCCTTTAGAGTAGAGGTAACCTATTGACCAAAATGATAAATCACTTAACCCAAAAGTCGTATTATGGCATTATTTCCAATGCTCCTATAAATCAGTCACTAAATGAAACTTTACTGCACATATCGACACCAAAAATACACATTAAAGATCACTATAACACAATTTACGACACACTGGAAAAAATCTCAACCGCTCCGCCTGATTCCCGCCAAAAACTCCGACACTTTAGTCATATAATAAACAGACTAACTCCGGCTCTTTTCTACCTACCATAGATAACATATACTAGTAATAATATCATTGCTTAAATCGATTGTTATCGATTCATGTGTCGTTTCGTTCTACGATAATGTTGATGTTATTATATAATTTCATCTTATATTTATATTTAAAATTTAATTATGTCTTTGCGGTTAACACGTGTATTTATGGGAAATAGAACCAAACTAACTAGTGTCTTTGCCTTCAAATCTTAATGTCGTTTTTACTGTTTTAATATTGTTACATGTTGTTATAAAATACGTTTAACTATTTTAATTGGAAATAACCTAGTGGTTGGTATGTACATACATTTTATATGTTTTTCTCCTCGTAGCACAACACAGTTCAGTCGAATTCTGTTTTGTTTTTCTTTTTTATTTGTTACTATCAGTGTTCAGTCTGACGTAATTCTATTTTTGTTGTATTCTTAAATTTAACACACTTGGCAGATGGATTATCATAGTTGTATAAGTTTTTTTTTTTTAGTTATTTATCTTTTAATTTGATATAGTTAGGTATAATTTTACTTGATTTATCAGTTATATATATTTATTATTATATTATTTTATATACATCCTTATTTATTTTAAGATTTAACTCTGTCTTGTTTATCTCTATTATTTACTGTAGTCGTATTTATTTAAATTTATATGAGCTCTAGTGACGATTCTTTTTTATCAGCCGACTGACTTTTCATTCATTAGTGCAGATGATACCGTTCCATCTCTTGGGTCCGCACTTAAAGATACTTTCGCACCATACCACAAAAATTTAATGTTTGCCATATAAATGCGCAAAGTATCCCTGCTCATTTTAATGAAATCTTTGACACTTTTGATTCTGTACACGCTCTGCTCGTATCGGAGAGTTGGCTTAAGCCCTCTCTGCCTTCTACTTCCTATCCAATACCCAATTTCGTCCTTATTCGCAATGACCGCATCGGCAAAGGTGGAGGCGGCGTTGCAATATATTTAAAAAGCCACATTGCCTATAAAATAGTTCACCAATCTCCTTCTCAATATCACTCTTCCGCTGAATACCTTTTTATTGAAGTGGATGTGGGCATTAAGCTCCTGCTCGGTGTAGTCTACTGTCCACCAAATATTGATTACTTCTCCAAACTCGAGGGCACTCTGGAAAGTGTTGCTTGATTATAACAGAGCTGTTATTATGGGCGATTTCAACACCTGCCTTATGAAGGCAGACTCTCGATCTTCCAAATTAAAATCATTAATACATTCCTCCAACCATAACTTTGCATCACTTTCCGCCACTCATCACTCACATTCTAATAGCTCGTTACTTGACCTCATTGTTACCACCGACTTGGACTTAATCTCTGCTCACGGCCAGTTAGACGCTCCTGCCTTCTCACACCACGATCTTTTGTATGCCTCGCTTCGTATTAAAACGCCAAAACCTAAACCTATAATTTTAAATCAACGTAACTTTTCCCGCATTAATGTAGATGAGCTAAATAATGATGCTAGTATAATTCCTTGGTCATCAGTCGAAAATATGCAAACGATCGATGAAAAACTTGCCTTTCTTAATACTAGCATCATTAGCTTATTTGATCGTCACGCTCCAATACACCCAGTAAAGCTTAAACACAGACCCTCCCCATGGATGAACGATATGGTGCGTAAAGCAATGACCCGGCGCGATAAAGCTTTCCGCAGCTTGAGACTGCGACTCCAGCTGGGGTTTGGAAGTTCTTAAGGTCTATTGGCATAGGAAAATCCAAGTCCCTCAATCCTAAGTTACCTATTGATCTGAATACTCTAAATTCTCACTTTTCTTCTGTTACTACTCTTGACCCTAACAATAAACAAACTGCTTTGCTAGAAATAGAAAATATGGCCCAGTGCAATGTTCCCCCTTTCTATTTTTCCACTGTTAGCCAAGACACTATCTATAAAACTATCCAATCCCTAAAATCCAATGCCATTGGTTGTGATGATATTGGACGTACTATGCTCCTGCTCGTATTAAAACACATTCTCCCCGCGCTTACCCATATAATAAATTTCTCCTTTTCCTCTGGTCAGTTTCCTGATATATGGCGTAAAGCACACGTCCTTCCGCTTCCTAAAATTCTTAACCCTGCTCTCTGTAATCACTTCCGTCCTATTTCAATCTTGCCATTTCTTTCAAAAGTTGTAGAAGCTGTTGCTCATAAGCAGGTAACAGATTTTCTTACAACTGCTAATCTTTTTAATCCTCTTCAGTCTGGCTTCAGGGTGGGGCATAGCACTACAACTGCGTTACTGAAAGTCACTGAGGATTTGAGAACGAGCATGGCTGACTCTCATGTTACGATCCTTGTTCTTATTGACTTCAGTAACGCATTTAACGTCGTCGACCATGACTTACTTCTTGCCACGTTACGTCAGCTGAACTTCTCCACTGACGCGACTAATTGGTTCTCCTCCTACCTGAAGGGGCGCAGTCAGGCAATTCAATCCGGTCAGACTCTCTCTGACTGGTGTGAGTTGCATACTGGTGTCCCTCAGGGAGGGATTCTATCCCCGCTTCTTCTTTCCTTATTCATTGACCGACTTTCTCCCTATCTTCTCTGTTCCTATCATTTCTATGCTGATGACCTGCAACTTTACTGTCATTCCACTCCTGAAGACTTGGTTAAAACTCTGGTGTCTGACAATAAAGACCTACAAGAACTCCTGTTGTGGTCAAATCGTTTTGGTATACAAGTGAATCCAAACAAATGCCAATCGATTTTAATTGGAAATACGCGACAGCTCAGTAAAGTTGACATCAGCAGCCTTATTCCTATCTCCTTCAATAACTGTGTGATCCCACTAACACCTACGGTCAAAGATCTGGGTATCCTTATTGATGAGAATCTCTCTTGGTCTGCTCAGGTTCATGAGGTGTCACGCAAATTCTATGCTGCACTTCATTCAATTCTACGCCTTAAGAACTTCCTACCTCATAGCACCAAAATAACCATTGTTAACTGCCTTCTACTACCAATAATTGATTACGCTGACATCTGCTACCTTGATCTATCGGAGGAGTTGCTAAACAAATTAGACCGGTTACTAAATACATGTATTCGTTTCATATATGGTCTACGCAAGTACGATCATGTATCTGAGTATCGGGCTAAGCTTGGATGGCAAAGAATCCGTGAGAGGAGGAATGCCAGAATATTAAATCTATTATTTTCTATCTTAAATGATCCTAATTCTCCCTTCTACCTTAAAAACTCTGTGTGCCTTTTATCCGATGCTCACGACCGGCCACTGAGGTCTAAGGGTTCTCTTCTTCTCCGCACTCCTATCCACTCCACTTCTCGTGAGCATTACTCTTTCGGAACTACGGCAGTGCGTCTATGGAATCAGCTTCCAATCACAATCATAAAAGCTCCCTCCAAGGATATCTTCAAACGCCTGGTCAGGGAACACTACCTCGAAGTCTCCTTGCATAGATAAAGGATATTCGTCACATTTCCGGCATTTATGGTTATAGCTATTTATATATTACTACATTCATCTCTTATTTATATATTTGGTATATTTATTTGGTATATAATATATTAAATTATATTCTATTTATGTATTTTATTCGTTGTTGACATCACACTCAATTTCAAATTGCAGCTTATGATATGCACACCTGCTCCTGTTTCTCCTGCCAGCTGTGGTAGACTGGTAGAAAATGCTTTAGCATTAAATCCACCATTGTACTTTAATTGTGCATTAAGTTTTTAAATAAATAAATAAATAATGAAGTCACAAACAAGACGGCCGATTATTGTGCGTTGGAGTCTCTTTGACGTGACTCTTTTTCAAATGTAAGCACTTTTAAATTGTTTATAATTCAATGAAGAATTATATTGTATCTCTTGACTACCAAAATTATTAATTTAAGGTTGTAAAACATTTAAAAAAACAAAAATACAATTACTGAAACGGTTTTCATAAATTACACTGTCGTGTAACATACTAGGTTATAATAAACGCGAGCGTAGTCGCACCGACGAGCTAAGTTAATATCGTTCTTATAGATGATTGGGTATATCCCCGGCAGGCACAATCTTTTGTCCCACTAAAATAACTATCCAATTAACTGAAGTAATATCTCAACACATCGATACATTTTTTTTTACACACATTCACAAACAGTCCGATCGGTATTCCCACCGCATATCGCCGTATTTTGAGTCAGCATGGAAGCAATTAGTGTAGAAAATAGTTTTCCCGTTTCCCTGAATCATAACAGATTCGTGTCACGACTTTTCCTTGAGAGTTTTGCGGTTTGGCGGGCCGGCTATAGAAAGTTTGCTATCGATTTTGACAGAGGTGGAAGTAATTGTAATTGTAAATGAGTACTTATGGAATTAGTTATGACATTAATTCAAATTTTAGGTTACGACTGCCTAGCAATAGAATCTATATGGAGCCTCTGTTGTACACGCAATTTATAAATATTTTTAACATCTCTTCAAATATAATAAAAATATAATATATTAACGTAGGCATACGTGTTACAACACCCACTTTTCTCATAAGACAATTTGGTGCCTACGTGATATAGTGAGTCCGCGTTTTGGAACCCCACAAATTAAATCTTTCTATATAGATCATGGTAATCCTTTACACAGGTAACCTATCCAACAGTACCTATTGATCGTTATACCTTCTTGATACCTTCCTCGCAATGAAATAATAATACAAGACAGTGTTAAGTATTACTGTAGATATAATATTTTAAGGCTTCTAAAATACAATAGAAGTGTAAGCACTGCAGATTTCGCTTTAGTGAAAAATTGTTCAACAGGGACACTAGGAAGAAAAGTAAGCTTTTCGAGATTTCTCTCTACCCTAAGGAATTAAAGCGGGACAAAGTCACGGAGAGTGTAGTGCTGAAAATTATAAGACTACGGTAAAAGTCCTGTATAACGCTGGCGGTTAACGTAGATACCGTAGATACAATATCATAGGGTGGACAAAGCGCGAGTGATACCCGTGGTGTTGCATCTACGGTAACCGCTTACTATCAGGCAGTCCGTATGCTTGTTTTTCAACATAGTGGTATAAAAAAATATATTTTAATAGGATGGTCTTGTAACTAGATTTGAAAATACTTAAAATTTATATAAATTACTTCAACTTATTTGTTTAACGGACTTTTGAACACTAGATGTCGCTGTAATGTAAATAGGCATTATTAGCACGCGCGGTAGAGAGTCTCCGTCGCTGTGCTATATATCTCGACGACGGAGACCAGGAGCGGTGGATCTGAAACTACCTACCATCAAGCAGTGTCCAAAACAGATGGCCAAACGTTTTTTCGACTCTGCCGAAAAACATTCCAACCCGCTGATAGCAGCGGCCGCCCGATATACACCATCTCGAATATCGAATCGTCGTCGACCAAGGCATGTCCTCTTCGATCCCGACGATGACACCACCCTACTCCAGGAAGCCACTTAACGCGCACAAACCGCAAACCGACCCCTGTACCGCCCTCGCCGGCGAGCAGCGTCGCACTCATCCCGTCTTCTTCGTCCCCAAAGCCAGTCTAGGCTCCGTAGCCCACCTCCCAGCAACGCCCTTAATTCTGTTGCTTAGATTAAGTCCCCCTTCTGGCTGGAGGCCTTAAATGGCCTCGCCACTTTAGTCCGGTTAAGCAGTAAAAGTTCCCTCGAACTAACTGCGAGAGACCATATCCCAAAAAAAAAAAAAAAAGACCAGCAGCTCTACGGTTAAGTAGCAAAAGTTCCCGGAACTCACGCTACGAGAGACAATTAAAAAAAAAGACCAGGAGCTCAATCAAACCAGTAAATCGGATTTCGCATACAACCAACTAGTTTTATTTACCACCACGCACAACAAGACCTGCTGCTGACTGCCTCCACTCCCAGGACTCAGTATGGTGTCATACATATTTTTTTTACGTTTATAAATCACATTAACATGGTTTTCTTTTTACTGCTAGGTACTCGTAATAGTCGTATTATTAAGTTTAATTACAATTTTAAAATTATGAGCATTCAGTTTCAGTTTTATTACAATTATCAAAACAGTTTCAAACAATACCGTGAAACTTTATCGTAACTACGGTGGCACTTTTATCATGCTTTTCGGCGCAACAAGGCTTTCCGGCCGGATATATTGGCATAAAAACCGGTTAAACCGGTCAACGGTTTCACGAAACGACGGCTTTTGACCACAAACAATGCAGTTTACGGTTCGTGTACTCCATATTTATTATAGTTGAGCCTACACAATTATTATTCTGCTGTTTTGTGAAAATGGGTAGGTAGTAAAGGTTAGTTAACGAGATTTTACATCCTCGTAGAATGGCATCAACCAAATCAGTGGATACACATAAATATGTACATTAGTACTTAATACATGATTTAACTAACAAATGCGAATTATTACAATCTTATTATTTGCAGTTGTTGTAATAGGCGTGCTTAGGGATCGAACCGCAAAGTTAAGTTTATCATTTAAACTGGTTTATTTTTAGTACGGAACCCTCGGTGTGCGAGTCCAACTCGCACATGGCCAATTTTTTATTTGGTCCGAGTTCTTAAAATAAAAACATGCAAATTTACCAACTACGAGTACTTCAATGATTTCCTTTAAGTTTGGGATGTGAATGATGCTTTAACAATTAGATCCTCCACGCCTTCCCACAAGGGTCCCCGAAGGTATAGGCACCTCAGTGCTACAACACCCACTTTCCAACGAAGATAATTTGGTCCCAACGTGACAGATAGTGAGTTCGGCGCCGTCTCTTAGGCACTACATACGTCCTTTAATTTCTTCTCAGACGCATGCAGGTTTCCTAACGATGTTTTCCTTCACCGTAAAGCTCTGAGTAATCACTGCACTTTAGTCAGAAAAACATATTGGTAGCGACCGCTGGGATTAAAAAAAAAGGCTTAAAAGTGAAAATATACAGATTTTTAAATAACAATGTTCCTTGTGAATCATGGGAAAGTTGAATAACGTTACGGATCTGAAATAACACTCAGTAGTAATACCTACTGTTAAAAAATACTGAAATGTTGGTTATAACTTGTACGAACGAAACCTCTGAACCCTCTGAATTTTATAACATTGTTAAAATAAGTCCAAGCAATTGAAACGTTTTGTCTGTAACCTTTCATATTTTGTTGATTTTCATTGTTTTTGCGAGCGTTCATTGTCTTCGCTTGTTGGTTTAGGATAAGGAAAATAGTAGGTAATGTTTGAAAAGGGATTGATGTTTGTACAAATTCGTTTTTGTATCTCCTAAAGTTTGTTTATCTCCAGCTATGTTTTTGTTGTAGAGTGTGTTTTGTTAGCTTATTGTTTCGGTATTCATCAGATTACCAATGAAATATTAAGTTATTAGTAGGTATTGGTGTAGATTCTGCAAAAAAATACTGCCATTCTTATTTAACTCCGCACATGAGAAAGGGATAGCAAGACATTTAGACCTGTCAGATTAGTTAAGTTTAGTAATTTTGAACAACAGAATCGACACCATATCTATTTAAAATTCTCTCCTTAACAAATTCTATTCAGTACTACCCCCCCTATGATATCAAGTTGGATGTAAGATTTGCCTCTTATTCGAAAATTGTATTCGTCCTACGTCGAGGCATCGACCTATCCTCATTACGAGGGTAACCGGACAACGCCTTATAACATGAATTCAGTGCGGATACACATTGACCTTTGGGTTAATCGGGTTTGTTTCCAGACATTGTATAAGGTTACTGATTTCTTTCACAAAAAGTTGTGTAATATAAATTGTCTTTTTGTGCATTATCATTAGCACCTTGCTAACGTATTTGTGAAGTAAAGATAATGGTAGGATATCATAGCGATATGTTTAAAGTGGAGCTACTAAATTACTGGAATAGTATCCCTACCTTATGACCGCTTCTGTTCAGTGACCTTGCAGAATATCGCATTCAAATAATGTGACTCGATTGTGTGATGTTGTAATCGTGTGCTAAGGTTTTCAGAGCTGCCTAAGGATGTGTTGAAAAGAGATATTATGTTCGTCCCTTGTGCTGCTAGACAGAAATTAATTGTTTTCGAGATGAAGTTGGCCATGCGCTAGTCTAGTGAGTGCCCCTGGATTAGCAGGCATGCATAGGCTATGAACGGTGATCGCCTACCATCAGCAATCCGTATGTACACTTGTTTGCCAGCCATGAATACAATATTGTATTTTATTTAAGAACAATAAACATCCCATAGTTAAAAGCCTATGTAAGTCAGAGATATGATGGTGTAGCATTTTATAATTGAGCTTTTTTATCCGTTCAGTTTTTTCAGAGTTAACTCTTAATATATTAAGAAAAACGTTCTACCACTAAATATCTTAGTATTAATATAATAGGATAGATAATAAAATCCTAGTAAGACACTTTAATTCATTTTCTACCTTTTTATTATCGTAGCAACACTTACGAGCAAGACCAAACACTATATCGGTTCATCCATTTTCAGATCAAAACTGAAAACTTCCTCCCCAGAGCCACAAACTGACATTCATAACACAGTAAAAACTTCCACAGTAACACATATGCCATTTGACCTCCGCTGCCGTGTCGTAGGTGTGGCCGCGTTAGTCCGCTTTGATTTAACACCGCCCGTAGTCCCAATAGCGTAGCTGCATTGCGCCACTTGACAGGCTGTTTTTTCCTATGCTCTATGCCTGTCCACTTTTTACTTACTGCTTTATTATACGTCCCGTATATGGATGGTTTACTTTATTTGAACGCATCCTTTAGTTTTGTCTTGTTTGAGTTTAGGAATTTTATTGATATGAAATGAAAATTTAATTTAATTAAATGAACAGTAAAAGAAGAACATTTCGGGTTTAATCTAGCTCACCAGAAGATAGGTACCCATATTTAAACTGGCCCCGAAGGAACAGTTTAGGAAATTCGACTTCGACCTTCCCACGGCCAAAGAATACATCATAATAATTTATAGACGTGCTAAAACGTACGCACTAAATTGTACCTATTCAATAGCTTACCTTTATTAGAAATCGATAAGGGATTTCAGATCCAGGCTTAAGGTATGGATAACTTAGAGGATAGATAGCACCGTTGGTGCAGTGGTTGTACCTGACTGTTATCTTGGTGTCGCGGGTTTGATCCGCCGAGGCAAACATTTGTGGGATACTGGATAAACATTGGATTGGATCATTATTCTGAAGAATATTGTATAGGTATTCTTGTTACCAGATGGGAGCAAACAATACCGATAAAAACAACTGTTGCTTATAAATAGAACATGCATTTTTATTAATCTATTCTTTTTAAATAAAGAATAAGTAAGTGTGCCAAACAAGTGTTTTTGTCGCATTTATCAAAATTGCGCCGAATATTATGATAGATATTTCTGCAAGATATTTTTTTTAATATGAAAATTACAATATTATTACATGAAAAAAATATTTCCTTAAATATTCAAACATTATTATTTCGGTTTAACTCCCGACAATGAACCGTTCCTATCAAAAGGCCTTTTTGTGTTTTTCATAAAGAATATTATATTTCCCACGGGAATTTATAATTTTCGACATTATGTTTCAAATTTACATATTTAATGTACCATTGATGGATGCTCGCAGTAATGGAGTTTCGTAAAAATTCAAAGGCTTCCTTTCTTTATAACAATAATATATATTTTTAAATAATACTTTGTTTTTTACCATAAAGATTGGCAACAATAATACGGTAATGAGTACCCGCAACATTATATTAGGTCCTTACATATGAAATTGGCGTTTTTCGTACTGGCCACTTTAATCACGAATTTCTCCTCTTTGGTAAGGAATTCCAAATTCAAATTTGTACAGCTATAGACTCATGTATTTGTGCTTCGATGATCGTCATTCATTTGTTTTTTTTCTTCTGTTTTTTTCTGTTTACGTCACTCATTTTACAAAATGGAAAACCTTAAATATCGCATTATTTACGAGTACGAGTTCCGCCGTGGCACTAGTGCTGCGGAAACAACTCGAAGGGTGAATGATGTGTATGGCGGTCGTGTTGCAAAAGAAAACACAGTTCGTTTTTGGTTCCAACGTTTTCGTTCTGGAAATTTCGACCTGCAGAACAAGCCCCGTGGACGGCCTGAGACTCAAGTTGATAATGAAGTGTTGAAGGCTATTGTGGAAGCGGATCCATCGCAAACCACGTCCGAGTTAGCTGCAGGCTGCAATGTTAGTGATAAAACTGTTTTAATTCACTTGAAGCAAATTGGGAAGATTAAAAAGCTTGAAAGGTGGGTACCTCACGAATTGACTGAAACAAACCGGCAAACGCGCGTCGACTGCTGCGTTACATTACTAAACCGGCACAATAATGAAGGTATTTTAAACCGAATCATTACCTGTGATGAAAAATGGGTTCTTTACGATAATCGGAAGCGCTCAGCGCAATGGTTAGATCCTGGCCAGCCAGCCAAATCCTGCCCCAAGCGAAAATTAACCCCAAAAAAGTTACTTGTAAGCGTTTGGTGGACTAGTGCCGGTATTGTTCATTACAGTTTTTTCAAATCTGGCCAGACTATTACGGCTGATGTCTATTGTCAGGAATTGCAAACCATGATGGAAAAGCTAGCGGCTAAACAACCTAGGCTGGTCAATCGCTCCACGCCACTGCTGCTTCACGACAACGCTAGACCACACACTGCGCTACAGACGGCTACTAAATTAGAAGAGCTTCAATTGGAAAGTCTAAGACATCCTCCGTACTCCCCGGACCTTGCTCCAACAGATTACCATTTTTTTCGAAATTTGGATAACTTCTTGCAAGGGAAAAAATTCAACTCCGATGGGGCAGTCCAAATCGCCTTCAAAGATTTTATTGATTCCCGTCCGACTGGTTTTTTTAGTAAAGGGATCAATGAACTACCTATGAGATGGCAATAGTGCATAGAAAATAATGGTTCATACTTTGATTAATTAAATATATTATATTAAAAAATATTCGACTTTTTGTTCCTCCCATACAAAACGCCAATTTCATATGTAAGGACCTAATATTATACATATATAACGATGCTCGGAAAATAAGTACGCACTTTTACTCACATCAATACGTCTAAAATGTAACTAAAACGTTTTACATAAACTTCGACGTCTTAAAAATAAACTTGATGATTTGATGATTACCAACCTGAAAAATAAAACCATGTTTATCGATATCAATCCTAATAAAATTCGCATAGTGTTATTACCTAGTGTGTGCTAAATATTCATATTATTATAAGTGTTCGAAACAACATCTCAGTGACGGAATTTATCTAGTTTTAGCACTGGCACAAATATTATTCACAAAAAAGAAGTAGAGATAATTTAAAAAAAATAAGAAGAACTCAAGACAAAGCGATTGCAGTTTGAAATTGGAAGATAAAAAAGGCTATGGTTAAAATGAAGTAATTATGTGTTGCTAGAAAATAAAAAATCAGGCAACTCTTGTATTATCAAATTGAAGTGGCGGCCTAAAGAAATAAACACTAACAATATGTGACACCTGTCTTTGTATGTCTCATGATAAACGATAGAACTTTACCATTCCACCATCAAAATCTGACCGTAATATGTCTGACAATAGAAATTGCATTACGAAACAAATGCATTCATGTCAGTTACTAGTATTTACTAAATTAACAACATCAATGTTTAAGGACTGTTGTCCATTTGTCAAATATTACCGTGATGTAATTTCCATGTTCAAAGTTAATAAGCTGAAAATATTCCACCAACACGGATACAGTTACAAAATCCGCTGAACACTATCGACTGTACTTTATTATCCGAATACAATAGATCCGCACGATAATGCACTGATTTACCATTCATGAGCTGTTCCTCTGTATTCCCATTGCATTATATTACACCAATGTTTATTATAGTTAAACAAACTAAAGGCAACCATGTGACACATTGTGTAAAATAGTGCCGGTTATTTTGTAACTTTCGGTAGGTACAAGTTTAATGGTAAATGAGAAAAGGATATAATGACTTTTAGTCCTGTCATATTAGTTGAGTCATTTTGTTCAACAGCATCGACGCCAGTGTCTGTACTATGACAGAATTAGTTCCACTGTCTTTTCTACTTGCTTATCAATTTCGTGTTCAAATTCATAGCATTGTTGTTTCGGTTTTTAAACAAGCAAAATAATTTTAAGCCTTTTGAAAGGGTTTTATCGCGCAGAACGATAGATCCAAATTAAAAGTTTATTTGAAACCACTTGATGTTTTATTCAAATACATTTACTCAAATAGAATTGAAAAGTGCACTAATGTAGCGTGGTGTATCAAATCCAGAAACAAAATTCTAGGTTCACAGAATCTGTGGAAATTATACGAAAAGCATTGTTACTTATTCAATATTTTATTTTGAGTGATCAGTGTCATGTAAAAAGAGCATAAAGGAAATGTATACATTAAATTAAAAATAAACATAAATGATCTTCCTTATGAAACACTGCAGAGAAGTTTCTAAGATATTAAACCTACAAGGAATTACAACAGAATCATATAACAATCAAACTCTCCAAACGCCCGAATTCCCTCCAACAAAGACTATTAAAATTAATTTCATTTCTAATCGTTGTACTGAAACTTCCAATGGTTTTTTAAATAGGATATTGGAGTGACGTCGATGCTAATAAAAATGATGAGCCAGCTCCGTCGAGTTTGCTATTAAGAATACTAATGAATAATACATGGAGGCAGAAATCATTTGGATGTTATAGCGGGACGGTTCACACAGAAACGCTTTTAAGCGGGAAGTTGGGATTGAATAAATATTTTTATGACCCTGTTGTGTCAATGGTTTTTCGGTGAATGAATTGTATTTTTCATATAATTTGACGTATATAACAAAACATTGCTTATTAGATTTTTATATCATCTTTATTGGAAAAACATTTTTATGACAGACTGATAGCCTTAAAAATAAGTTAGGCAATGGGAAATTTCATTGGATTAATCCAATGATAGTATTTTGAACTTCAGAAAAATCAATAGAACTATCGATGTACAGTTTGGTACAAAAATTATTAATGAAAACACAAGTTTTATTTGTTGATTCCCCGATAAGGGAGGCCGAGGTACTGACTGATATGACTGTACACGGCACAAGCATGCTCACTTACGACCGAAAATAATTTAGGTCTTACATGACGGTTAGCTGATAATCCCACCAAATGAGACAAGCTACTGATGGAGGTGAAATATAACATTCTTTGATCTCATTTAGTGAGATGTCTAATGAATGTACCTACAGCCACAATAATATTATTGCCAAAAACTATCTTTGCCCCATCAATTATTCATAGCCAATGAAGCACAAGTTATCGTAACATTGTAACATCGTATAATCGATAATTCATCTACTCGATACTTTGATCTTATCTCGCCTGATTAGTCGTATATCGGAAGATTCAATTTGACATCCATCACAATAGTAATTGTTTAGGGAGTCTCGCAGCTAATACTGTAAACATGATTATCCTGTAACAACGTACCTAGATACGTTTCTATTAAACGGATATCGATTTGTTCGGTCCTGGATAGATAAGGGACCGACAGCCTACTCAGTTACCAATAAAACATGTTTTAGATTATCATTTTGTTGATGAACTATTTACGCTATTAGGCAAAAGAAATAAAATAATTACAAAATATTTAACCACTTTATCTATCTCCAGCTCCATTGTTTTCAGTCGATGGTTTTGGTAATAGGAATACTAAGCCGGCGACACCTGAAAGGAAGTAAATAAAGTGTAAGAAAGGAAGAAAACAACCGAATATTAGGTATATAGTCTAATAATGTACATTTATCTCCGCATTCAAATTGTAGATGGACATCATGTATGGCATTATTTGAATCTTTGGCAATGTGAATAACTAACATCACTTTAAAACAATATGAAAACGACGTGTAGTCTGAAATCACGCTAAACTTAGCACACTTTGAAAATAATGACAAAATATTACCAGCGACTTGGCAATGCAAACTGTCTTGGAAGGCGTCCTAACTTACAGTAATCTAACTCGACTTTTCGTTGTAATGCCAATCCTGTCCCAGATTTGGCTCGTATGCAGTTTGAAGTTAAATTGCATTCCTACGAGAAAGATAATGATTCGAAATAAATTGAGAAATACTCTCTGAATCACGGATCTTTTTCTCTTGGGATGAAATAATATTTTATTTTGTAGTTGACTTTATGTTTGGAGAATATGCACCTATAAACGTACTACGTCAATTTGACCTTTAATTATTATAATAGAATAGTATAGAATAATGTATTATTAACCATCTTATATATAAAATTCTCGTGTCACAGTTTTTGTTGCCATACTCCTCCGAAACGGCTTGACCGATTCTGATGAAATTTTTTGTGCTTATCCGGTATCTATGAGAATCGGCCAACATCTATTTTTCATCCCCATAAATGCAAAAAAAATTGTCCACACGAGCGAAGCCGGGGCGGGCAGCTAGTAGTATATAAAGACGTTGATCTATACTTACTTAAAGTAATAACAGACAATGTTACAAAAGGCGTCATGCAACCAGATGCCAGCATCACGGGAAACAAAATGCTCCCTAGAAGTGATCCAAGTCGTCCGAACATCAACACTAATGATAATGTTATAGTTCTGGAAACACAAATCAAGACCACAATGTAATTTGAAATAGGTTTCAATTTAAAGTTAAACTGTTACGTAGACAAGATTCTATTGACGTTGATCACAAATTGCCGTGTTAGAATAGTTGTTAAAGAAAAGCAAGTTGTTTTCTGGAGTATAAATTAAATAAGATATACTTAATGTCCGGACATTATCACAGAGCGTCATCTAGACTTAAACTAAGAAGGGCTTATGCTATCGGCTCTAGACAACTATAATAAAATACTTATCACACATACATCTTTTGTAAAAACATACTTATGATCCAACCATATTAAAAAAAAATTCTATGACAATTACCTTAGTGTTGTAGGGAACACCCTTACTAGAAGACTGTGTTGGAGGCTTAATGCAGTTTGCATAAAGCCGCATGTTGCTGACACCAGTATTCCTATTTGAATCGAAGAGTACGTCCAATACAGAACTCCTGAGCAAGTTCCACAGAGAATGAGAAGGACGAACATTAAAGGCTTTTGTCCAAAATAGTCTACTAAGAAAGCACTGATGCCAATTCCTGATAAAGATACCAAGCCCAAGATAATGCCGTTGATGTAGGTTTCTGAGCCACTTACATTCTGTAAAATGAAGGAAATATATTCATAAGCTTTCAATTATCACTTGATTATGGTGAATAAATGTATGTTGGTGTTAAAATTTAAAAGTATTGTACATTAATAATCATTTATTTCAGGCTCATCTTAAGATCACATCCATATTTGTTAGTATAATTGCAAGCTTACAAACTAGTTTAAGTAATAAGATAATAAACACACAATATAACAGTAAGTGAACGGACCGGGTGGATCCCTCGATAATGTCATTGATAGTTTTATTAACTGAACTCATATAAGTCTAAAGGAGTCTTTACATATTAATGAATCATTCTTTCTTCAGTGCAAACACTTATCCTCTAAATCATTTTTACCATACGAAAAAGTATTACAGTCGCAAATACGCAGGTTATATATGAGGATTATTTTGAAGTGAGAACATGAAAGCTCACTTACCGGTACGCATATTTTGACTTCAGTCATATTGCTCATGTTTGAGTTGTCAGGAAGTTTATTTCTGTAGTCATCAATCATGACGCAGAATCTCGCTGTTTCTCCGTTTTCCTTCTGATATGTCTCTACGATGGTCGAGATTTGAGGATACCATAATCGTAGAGCGCTATAACTGTTGTAAAAGAGGTTTGTTCATAAAATATTACAGGTTTGTAAAATAATGGTTAAATTTTATTATAGGTCATAATATGTTATGGCTTTTCTATATTAAGAAATTTTGAATTTGAATTTGTACCCGTAGAACTGTAAATTTTAATGTAGGGATGGTAAAGTGTCCAAAGTACACCGATAAGCTCACCACTTGTCATATTAGGAGTTACTGTTATTGTTTCAAATTGTTAGAACCCCATGACTTCATTAAATTAGAATTGAATGACAATTTATTAGGTTCTCTAAGAGTAAAACCTTTGATTAACTCGAAATTTATGGTAATTAAATAATGGCAAACCTGGAAACCATGCAACTTCAGAATAAGACTAGTATTTTTTTCCAAATAAAACACTTACGCTAAGAGGCACACAAAGCTGATGAATGAAAATAACAGAAGTCTACACAGCAATGGTTTCCGAAATAAGTTCTTTGCTTCAGACATCCCTTCTACAAGTTTGACCTTAATGCTACTCTTAGAAGGTGAAGTAATTGCTTCGGAATTTAGGGACGTAATCTGAAAAGTAATTTAGATTTTATTATTGTTTAAGAAACTAGCTGCAAAACATTATTTTAATTTCAATACGCTTGTTAAAAAATATTGTTCAATACCTTTTTCATTAAGATGGGCACTTTGACAGTTACAAGTTAAATATTATCAGGAAACGTTTTAAATTCGATTGCAATTTTGTCGTTCATTTAATTATAATGAATTCCCATTAAATTAATTAGAATTCATTTTGCTTATTGAAGCGTTCACTGAACGATACCTATATTTTTTATAAGAAAGGATAGGTACCTACATATTAAAAGTTGTAAAGCGACTGACAGTTTATGCAGATGATAACCTTTACGCAATTTCGCCTTCGAACTTACTGGAAACTATTTTTTGTAGCTTGTCACTGTGTACTTATGTATTGCCAGATGATAATGGACTAGATAACTCTATTGAAACCACACCGCATTCTGAGGAAGCATGCTGTAATTTCTTGAAGACTACTATAAGTCCTTTCACATTAGGACCAAATCTCTTTGAAACCTTAATGATATTATTTTTCACTTACCGAGATAGTACCAATAGTTATAAAATTATTTTCAACAGAATCAGTAAAGAAATTCTTATATACTCGTAGTTGTCAAATTGCTTTTCTAATTAATTTCTTTAATCTGCAAATGTTTAGGTTTCTTTGAAACTTCAACAGTATTTTTAAAGGTACTTACAGGAAACGTTTTCCTATCATTCCCAGTATTGAAAACGTATATGTCTTTCAGCACTTCCAATGCTTGGTTTTCCTGGCCGTGTGACAGGAGAAACTTCGGACTTTCTGGCAAGCTATAGTAGAGCACCGCAGCGAGCAAACTCCATATTGAATTAATTAGTAAGTATATGTTCCAGGAATGCAGGACTAGAATAAAACACGACATTTATATTTTTTCTTCCGATATCGCCGTCTCACTCACGCTCAACACAAATAGACTGAATGTCTTTTGTAAATAACGATAACGACTTGGATATTTAAGCACTATTTTTATTATTTGGTATGACATAATTGGCAAGATAATTGTTTGAGATATGAAATGTAGTAGGTAGTAGTAGGTAGGTTCAATAGGTTTACTGCGCCAAATGGTATACCAAAATAACTTCACCATAAAATTGTAAGGTGACTTTATTTGCCTTTGTGAGATATTTCGTTCTTTTGTCTGACATCAGAAATTGGAAATTATCTATTGAGAGTTCATTTACAAAAAAAAAACCTTGTTTGATTAAGTGTTTTTTTTTAGTCAGTTGTATGTTATAGTTTATTTTCTCATGTAAGAATTCACACACACTTACAAAATGTATTATTATATCAGAATTAATTAAAACGACCAATAGCATATAGACCTTGTGTGCCTTAGAAGAATATAAAATTTTATCGGAAGAGAACGTACCAAAATAATCCTTTACTATAACAAAGTCCCACGGCTGTGGCAGCACGGCCCAGGACATCAGAGCAGCTACAATAAGAGACAGCGACATGAATGATGAATACAGCAGCATCGCTCGGTTTCTCACGTCTTTATGTGTGAATTCGGTCACCATTGCTGCTGTGGCACCAAAGCAAAAACTCAAGCTGGAAGTTTAAGAGTCATTAGGGACGTGGTTGAATGACATGCAATTTTAGGGTTGGCAACGCGCGAGTGATACCCGTGGTGTTGCAAGCGTTCTTAGGTTGCGGTAACCGCTTACCATCAGGCGGGACGTATGCTTGATTGCCACCTTAGTGGTATAAAAAAATGCAAGAATAATGTTTATAATCACATGTAACGTAAGTTGATTAAGGCCATAAAATTACTAGAGTGCAGAATAGCAACCCGGAACGTTACCGGATACATGAAACGTGGAGAGTAAGCATCTGTTCGATGTCATTAGAACATATAAAGCCCCGTTCTGATGTCCCAGAATAAACGGCGCTTGATGCAAATGCAGTAAAAATGAGTATTATTCTTTTAAAACGAACGTGAATAACGCGACAAGCGATAATGATGCATAATCGAAGCCTAATTGGAAGCATCCGATTTTTGCGATATTTCTAAGTCGATTCCAAATATTATATTAAATGTCCAAGACAGTCTTTTATGCTAATGATTCATTGCAAAAACGAGATCATCTTTATATTGAGTTGAGTATAACAAGTATAACAAAATCACTCAAGGAGCTGATTAAGACTATCAGAGAGATCATTTTTTTCCGATTCCCCGACGCATATTAACATTTCAACGTACTGTTTTGCTCGTAATGTTGATAGATTCTCTTGAAAAGCAATATTTGCTGTTGTACTTTTGATAAATATAAAATCTCCAGTTTAATAAATGGCTGTACGACAACGCTCCATCACTGTCAGTGTTATTAAGACTTTTTGACAACTCATCCAGTTTTTGTTTAAAAGAAAATACTTTTATCACTCTTATTATTTTGAATAACAAAAGAACAAAATAAATGTCGTCGTTTACCTATACTTTTAGACAGTCGAAAGAGTTGTCTTGCTTTAGCCAGTTCTAATGCGTTCGTGGTGAAAACACAATTATTGTTGTCCTTGAATTCTAAGAACTGAACTTTATTTAATAACTTAAACTTATGTTCTTTGTATTGTATAATCTAATCCTATGTCTTATAAAACATATAACATAAATGACCTGTCAATAACAGTTCATATAGCCTCATAAGCTTAACAAATTCGTTTTATTTTTTATTTTCTTTATAAAATAATAATACTCACAAAATACCTTCAACAGCCTTGCCCAACACGAGCATCCAATATGCCTGGCTAAAGCCCTCGAATATAGAGCATACAAATATCCCTAAATGGCCACCGATCAAAAATATCTTGCGGCCAAACGCGTCTGTTATGAATCCAGTAAATAATGAGGCTCCCACTTGCCCTGAAAAGGGATTGAGTATTTACAGTTGGATAATATCGTTTTACGGACTTAATAACGATGACATATTATGTATAAAAACCTGTGGCACGAGTAATTTTAAACTTACAACGATAGCACATTATATAAAAAAATACCCTTTTGGTACTAGTATTTTTTTGGCCAAAAAATAAGTACCGAGCATTTATTGAATTATACCATAGGAACCTGAACTAGGCAGTCTAAGTACTGTATATACATGTGTGTATGTATACCTTCAATTACTGATACATAGATATATTCTATACACTGACCCAAAAACACAAAAATACACCTGTTGGCAACACCAAATACAAAATGCATTTTGGAATTCCTTTAGTTTTTTAAATATTTCAAAGTAATTCGTGACATATTGTTTTTTTTTCCACTTAGACTATTGATACTTGTTTCTAGAAACAAGCGGAACCGCTCTATATCACTATGTTCAGTATTCCCTTTCTTCACACCCTATCCTCGGTTGACCATTACTCAGGCATCTTTTTCAATACCATTTACACAAATATTTGTTTTTAGCTGAGATCGTAGAAAATTATATAGGTAATATAATCTACACTAATATTATAACGAGGAAAGATTTGATTGTTTGTATTGATTAGGCTTCGAAACTACTAGACCGATTTGAAAAATTATTTTAGCATTAGAAGCAGACATTATCCCTGATGAACATAGGCAATTTTACCGCGGGAAAATTTTTCTTTCATAAGGGAAAACGGGTAATAGTATACTTTATTGCTAGGCGGGTGAAATCAAAGGCGAAGAAAAAGCTAGTAGGTAATATTTGAATCTTCGTTTTCAGTCAACCATTTATAAATTGTGGATAAACAACTAAAATTACGAATGAAAAATTTCGGCATAAATAGTACCTAATTGGGACAACTTTTAAATTTACCTCTACGTAAAAAAATTACAGACGAAACGTATTATTTTCTTACCAAAAAACGGCACAGCATTCAATAGTCCTTTCTGCATGATATCCATCTCAAGATCGCACTCGGCACTTGGCAGAATGTAAGACGACGTGGTGGTTACCATAACGGATGTAAGCACCGCACAGAACGTTGTTAGCAGTAGTTTTACGTGGAAATAGCCAAATTTACATAATACTAAGGCTTCTTCCAACTTTTGCATACCATCCTGGACGCTCTCTGCAATTGTAGCCAAGTTATGGTTAGGTTTTAATATTGGAACGGAATGCATTATGCATTCTGAGACGAGACCTCGAATTTACGAAGAAGAGTCAGTGAACGTTCAAGAATATAAATGTAATATAAATTATACTTGATTGTGTTATATGTTCTACACAAATTTGTTTGCAGGAAGCTCACATGCTATAGCAGTATGAACAGTGTTCCGTGTACTTTTTCTGACTGTAGGTATTCCTTCTCCAAATAACATAGATTTTTGACAAATATAATGTAGGTGAAATAATCCCTAAAATTATGCTAGCAAGTTAATAAGCAAATTTTCTTTTTTCCTCTATAACAAGTTTGTAACACATAAAATAATTATATTTCCTTTTTTAACTATAAAAAAGATATTCCTGAACGTTCACTGACTCTTCGTAATTTCCAAGTTTCTGTTAATAAAAATATGTTACTACTTGTAACATATTTTTGATGGGAAATGTCTGCTCGACCGGACATAGAGTTTTTGACACCTCGATCTTCTTAGTCACCGAAGTTAGAAATCCTGCACCAGAAATTCGAGTAAGATCAGACTTTTATATTCACTTTTTGTGTATATCTATTTGAATCAATGAATGTTTTATTTATTAAAATCGAACCTGAAATTATTACTTATAAACAAAATTCAAAAGTTTTAAGAATACCTTTCGTCTCAGTATTATTCTTCGTTTCCATTGACATACTTTATTTATATTGATAAAAGCACAACAATAAAAATCACATAATATCTTTAATGTATTTTTTCTTCATTTATTAACTATGAACGTTATTAAGCACAATTATATTTTTAACATATGATGATACCACTTCATCGCAGATCTGTTATGCAAGTAGAATCAAACTGTTTGTTTGGTTGAACACTGTGTACTCTGTGCTATCTTATCTGCAAGCATTTTGTGAGTTTGTTTAAGTAATTACAATAAATAAATCTGTAACAGTATTTTAGCGGAATGCGAGACGGGGATATGTCAACTGGTTTATCAAAGTCGTGCTGATTTGCATTTTTGATTTGAACTGAGTCACCATGTTATGCGAAAGAAAATTTTGTTCTTTTTAAAAAAAGAAGTAGTACAGTCATATATACCTACCTATTAAAAATAAAATATTTAACACAAATGCAGTATACTATCCACTTGCATATATATCTTTATACTCCCTATGTTATATAGGAAGGCAGAATAAAGGTACGTATTTACCAACTGGCACTTTAAAACCTGAAATACATTGGTTGATCGATAGTAAAAACTTGGGGAATGACTGATATTGTTTCTCCAAAGGGAGGTGTTAAGATAAATATATTATATTCTCCTCCCATGAGAGAACAATACTATTTCAAAAATAATAAGAGGAAAAGGTTTCTACAAATAGCCATTTGATAAGTAATAAAACAGAATTATCTATCCAGATGTAGCCTTATGACGCTGCAACTTAATTTAAAATCCGGACTAGTACAGCTTAAAGGCTCCCAATTAACCCAACCGTGTACTGGGCTGAAATGCCGCAACACTCGAAATTTATGCAGATATAATTAAATAGAATTAGGTGGAACTGTGGGCATTCATATTGAAATGGCAATTTATATTTGCTTCTGTTACATCTGCTTCTTACACTAAAAATTTTTTACTGACTTAAGACCAAGCAGTAAAAGTGATACAAGTAAAATTTGCCAATGTTCGACACGCCAGTAGCAGAAATTGCGATCAATTTTCAATTCGAGCACTTTCAGAAGCCAGATTCACTTCCACTGGATTTCCAAGATACTAAATTAAGTTTTAATGAAAGGCCAAACTCTTTTGAAAGCTGTAGTTTGGCTGGATTTAATTTTACATTCAACTAAGACAGCTAATTATTTAGCCATGTAGTGCAAAATTTAAATGGGCCCTTTTATTTCGTAATTGAATGTGTTAAAACAGCCACTTTCCATCGAACATAATTTGTTGGCAAAGTGACAGAGTCCGTCGCCGTCTCTTAGGCACCACATGCAGGTTTTCTCACGATGTTTGCCTTCCCTTAAATCTCGTGGTGAGACTAATCACTGTACTAAATTTAGAAACAGTCATAGGTACAGACAGGTGGGATTTGAATGTCGTTAGAATAGTAGACAACGGATCATACCACAAGGCTACCGCGGTTCTTATTGAATATTTTATAAATTAATTTTACAACTTTCAGCAAGGGTTCCCCGTAGGGAAGCGCTGAGCGGCGATAAAAGCCAAGAATCGTCACATCACAACTTGTCATCGGATACTGTGGTGTTCTACTTGATAGAGAGTGAGCCTATCACCGTTTTTCAAGCGTTTTCTTCAATGTATGATAGATGTCTCGAGCGTTTTAAAACCACTTCGGTTATGAAAGTGAATATGGAACGGTGATGTGAGACGAAACTTTGCTTGACCCACGCCGAATATTGTTTTAAGTATTTTGTTATAAAAGATTATGGTACTACTATGTATTCTATGAGCGTATTATGTGTATCACTAAGTCCTGAATTTACTGACGTTAAAATAATGTATCCTGGAGGTCGGAGAGCACGCAAGACGAGACCAGTCAGACTGGGACAACGTCAACGTCTTTCAAACAGTCGATAAATAATAGTTTTTTGCCTATGGGCCAATAATATTTTGCAGTTTACATTTATATTATTGGAAAAACATTTTATATTATTGGAATTACATTTTATATTAATGGAATAATTTCGATTGATCGGACTGTGCTGTTGGATCACGTGATCACGGTCAATAATACTTAAACGAAAGATATAAAATATGTATTAATCACTGCGAGTCAGTACAATTTCAGAACTAGATAAAAATATTTTTATCAATGAAAACTGTGTGTTTAGTTACAGAGTAAATAACGGTTGGAAGCGTCATCAACCATAGAGCAAAATATTATCAACGAGTAACTGATTGTTGTAAAATCTTGTGTGTATATTTAAATAAAATATTACATTATTCTTATAAAATGATTGCCGTAGTATTATGGTATTCTTTGTAGTCTTTTTGGAGTAGTATGTGATATTATAAAGAGATAAAATTAGATTGTTTGTAGGTATTGTATAGGGTAAATCTGGATCTCATTAGATCCAGATTTATCAAAGACATATTTTAAGGTCGCTTAATGAAGCGACCTTAAAATATGTCTTTGATAACTAGTAATAAACAAATAACTATATAGAAATACACTATCCCTGAGATACATACATTATATTTTATCTGAAGGCTATGTTGTTCCTAGTACTATGCAGGCGAAGTAGCAGTCCGATAGCTAGTGATAAATATCCTTAACATATGTTTTTATCTCCTCTACTCTATTCTTTATCATCGTCTGGATCCACATCGAAATTAAACCTATTGCGGCTAAAATAACTCCCAGAGGCTTCGTTGCGTTTCAGTGTCAACATTGAAATTGAATTTCTTGGGCAGAAATAATTCATTATTCGATTCTACGCAATATAGGTTTCGTAAACACATAACAATTTAACTGCTAGAGAACAAGGCAGCTTTGAATACACATGTCATGGAACCAAATTAGCATTTTAATGGTTTTAACCCACATTGACAGTCGTAGAACAATTAGTGGTTATGTGTTCAATCACAATTAGCTTTTGATTACGTGTTTGCCAGTGGAGTCGCGTGTATCCAAAACTATGTTAGGAATCCCTTGTTATCTAATTTCAGTCAAGAAGATTAAAGAGAGGTAGGGCGATTTGGGATGCACGTTGGTTTTCCCATTTAAATTGGAGCCGCCCGACTGGGGACTGTACCTCCACCTTACAGAAGACCGCAGTAAAATTACGCTACTTGATGCAGTATTGTGTTTCTGCGTTAAGTAAGGTTGCCAGTGCTCCACGAGGATACGCTGGGCTAGTAGTAATGCTGCTAGCACAGTGAGTCCTCATCAACAACAGGGTTGGCAACCCGTTAGTGGTACCCCTAGTATTGCTAGCGGCTATAGGCTACGGTGACTGCTTACCATCAGGTGGGCCACATGCTTGTGTGCCACCTAAGTTGTATATAAAAAAACACTTATCATTTTTAATACATACATAGTATCATCACAATCCGTTTTCGGGGTAAGCAGGGTGTATAGAGGGCTGTCACTTTTGACTTACAAGTCCCTCTCACGTCCAATTTTAACTTTATATAATTAGACATTCTTGAAATTGTGTTTCATAGAATCATGCGTGATATAAAAACTGTTTTCTTAGAAGAAGAAGCAAGAAATAAGCTGCAAAGATATTCGTTTATGAATTGAAAAAGCCATCACTTTAAAATAAACTCCTTAGAGAACATGGTTGCAGATTTTATCTTAAGCAAAATAAGGAACCACAAACAATTCTAGACAAATGCAATGCTGAATCCTTGCTTGCTAAAACAAATGCAACGAAACGAACGTTTGCATTGGAGTATATTTTAGTTGGGAGCAGGCACAGTAAAGTTGAGATAAGTACTGAAACTTTTCAATTTAAGGATTTAAAATTGAGACAATGATACATAGATCGATATGGTTAAGTACATCTATAAAGATCAAGTTAATTCAATATCCACTTATGATATTTTTATCAAATTATCGATGAGTCTTGTGTACGTTTTAGTATCCGTAATATAAGTATAGAAATGAATGGAAATGATTTATAAGAGATAGATACATTGACATTTTTTCGGGCACGACGGATATTTTACAAAGTTTACATGTGGGCCAATGTATTGAAAATCATTATTAATTGTGTGGAGAAGTTTAAGAATTAATGTATGGGATTTTATCTTTTCAGAACGATAGAATGGAGTACTATGAGAATAACCCCTTGAACCGCCTTGGCCTTCGTTTCAGTTCATGAATTTTAAGTTAATAAAAGCACTTATTTCCCTAAAATACTAGGTAACTTTGAAAGTATATACAATCTCTTTTGTAATGTTTGGTATTAACCTACCGGAATGACACTTACCTATATTTAGTTCTATAATATTCTTATCAGACCGTTTCACCCACCGACCTAATACATTATATATAACTAAACTAAACAAGAAACACTTTAAAATATTCGGAAAAAACTACAACATCAATACCCGCGACCTCAAAAACTAAAATAATATTTTTACTCTAGCGTCGATCGACAAATGTGTTATGATGCTAGCTTCGTAAATCAGTTAGATCATAATAAACATCACCCGTGGTATAATATCGACAACATTATTAAAAAATCTACGGCATAAACACGACTCGCTCACTTTGTTTATATTAGCCTGATTATAAATAACAAGCTGTGCTTCGGACTTCGTACCTAGCGTGAAAATTTAAAAGAGAGGTAGGGCGAATTGGTATATCCTGTGGGTTTTCCCATTAATATTGGAGCCGCCCGACTGGGGACTGTACCTCCACCTTATAGAAGACCGCAGTGAAATAACACTACTTTGATGTAGTGTTGTGTTTGTGCGGTAAGTATGGTTGCCAATGCTCCACTACTATACGCTGCGCTAGTAGTAATGCTGCTAGCACAGTGAGTCCTCATCCACAACAGGGTTGGCAACTCGTTAGTGATATCCCTGGTATTGCTAGCGGCTATAGGCTACGGTGACTACTTACCATCAGACTGTATACTTGTGTGCCACCTTAGTGATATAAAAACACATTTTCATGGACTTTATTTATTTTTGGGCGGAACCCTTTTTATCTTTCTAGGTCCCGGTAAAAAATGAACAGCCGTTTCGAAGAATAGCTGGAAAAAACAAACGGAGAAACAAAAAATATTTTTTTCGTAATTTGTACGTACCGTATTTAATTTAATATACATTTAGTAAAAAGCTGTTATTTTGACATTACAAAAATAAACTTCAATTTTATTTAATTGTAACCATAGTTAGATTATATGGAGCATCTAAATATACATTGCTTAGCTTCTGTTAAACCCCGTTATACTATGTCAAGTCTGTGGTATTCGTATACAATTGTATTAAATAAATCTAATAAAACCTACCCCGAAATTGTTTTATATTTCCGACAGTAGTCGCTTGTAATATCGTACTCCCCTCGCAAATATGAGTACCTATATAATTCATGTAACTTTTTTTATACCACCGCATACGGCCCACTTGATGTTAAGCGGTCACCGTAGCCTATGGACGCTTGCAGCACCAGGGGTATCACTCGCGCGTTGCTGACCCTGAATACACAGATCGAAATATGTACATGTTTGCGTGACATTTTACCAGAATATAATATTTTCTGGTTGATAGTTTAATTTCCTCAAAATGTATGGGTTAATTTTAAGAAATACTTTAGAGAAAAAAATATTTATTTTCGTTACGAAACGATATTCTTTTGTACGTTTTTGTCTACCAAAGGTACTTCTTACAACCTACTACAACTATAGGTATTGAAATTACACCTGATATCTCACTTAATGTACTTAGTTAGATGATATTGTACTAGCCTGTTAGTCCCATATGTTACAAAACTAAAAAGGAATAAAGTTAATCTGTTAAGAGTACAGTCCCCGTCCCTCGTGTCGTCGGATACATTTGCGGAATGGACTTAATTAAACTTGTGATGCTTTCTTCTTTTATAAACAACTAGCTGTTACCGGTGACTTCGTCTACCTTTGTTTAAAGACAAAATTAGCCTTTGTCCTTCCCCAGGATTTTATTCTACCTCCTTGTATTTTTTTATTACGATTCGCTCAGCCGTTTAGTCCTGAAAAGGTAACAAACAGAGCTACTTTCGTTACATTTATAGTATTAAGTATAATACCTACTATTTGTTGCGCAAATAACTGCTTCAGGCGTTATGTAAAGACACATATATTGACTGAAAATACGGCTTCAATATACTATACAATACAACTATATATCCATCATATTCTGGTGGAATGTGTTTAGAATCAGTCGATGAGATCATATTTGAGCAGGCAATACGGTTTGTATCTGTTAAATATTGGTGTTCTGGAAAATATATTATCCAAACCATTGAATGAAGCGGCTAGGACGCAATTCACAATAGACTCAGATATAGTGTAGCGTTTATAATATTGTAAGATGTTACAATACAAGTCTGACATAGTAGCAAAGCGACTCAAAGTTAAGATAAAAAAAACAGTATGGTACAAACATTTTGAAGAACTACAATCATCTTGGTTACCGGAGTGATACCGCCTGTCATTCCAGGATATAACACCTTTTATTGACCTTATGTCGAGAGGAACTGCTTTGTATTCCAACCAGAGAGTAGCTCTGAAAACCTACTCCTCACCAACAGGAAGTCAAGTCATGAAACTAGTTTTCTTTAATTACGCTTCTTCTGTAAGGCTTGGAACGATTTCAAACGGGTTATTCCAGAGGAAATCATGTATTCATCATAGAGTTAGTAAAATTTTACGTTTGAAATAGGTACCTATTGATACAAATTACTTTTTATTCCACTACTAGAGAGATTTTCATGTCTTGAGGACAAATCACAAGGATGATCAAGATTATTATTTATAAATTTCGAAAATTTACTTTATCCCGCTTGAACAAACATACCAAATTTTGATTGAATTATTAACATTATTATTAGGTAACTAGCGGCCCGCCCCGGCTTCGCACGGGTAGACATTTATATCAAATATTTTGTCTACCCGTGCAAAGCCGGGACGGGCAGCTAGCCTATGTTAATCAGTGATAGTGTAGCTTTCTAATGGTGAAAGAATTTTTGAAATCGGTCTAGTAGTTTCGGAGCCTATAGACATTTATCAAATATTTTGTCTACCCGAGCGAAGCCGGGGCGGGAAGCTAGTATAATATATAGCCTATGTTAATCAGTGATGATGTAGGTTTCTAAAGGTGAAAGAATTTTTGAAATCGGTCCTGTAGTTTCGGAGCCTATTCAATACATACAAAAATACAAATCTTTCCTCTTTATAATATTAGTATAGATAATCACATTCTAACACACAAAATAGTACTGCTCTTACATAATTAAAAAAATAAAACCTAAAAATATTCTTCCTAGTAAAATATTTCCAATTCGCCACAGTTAGACTGATCACTGAACGTCTCTAGGGATGTCTAGGCATAAAAATATTTGGAGAGAAAAATTACAAAGACAAATCGTGAGGTAAGTAACTAGCGCAAAATATCAAAAACCAGCTCTTTTGGCTTTTATTGATACGATGTTGTTAAATGAAATGATATTCCCTTTATATCGATTTAAAATCCTAGACACCGATTATATTGCAATAACATATTTTTTTTATTCAAAAATTTGGTAAGATTAATCAATTAAATTGGAACATGTGGTAATAATTAAAAGCGCAGCCAGGAAGACTTGGATTGCGCTCCAAAGGGTAATCAGTATTTTTATTTAACCTCGTATTAAAAGTCTACTTAAGATAAGGTAATATCTTCCGTGTGTGTTTTGAACGACAATTATTTAGCGGGAGACCCCAATTCGCCCTACCTCTCTTTTTAAACCTACTAACTCAAATAGGTAGGTAAATAGCAACGAACAGTATTACCACAATAACGCAACAATTCCAGAAATATCTGTAGCAAATACAATGGATCCCTCAGTTAATGAACAGCCCCGAGCGGGGATCGCGAGAAGGTTAATTATCCGCTAAGTTGATAATACGTCTTCCAAGTTGTTCGCGGTCCCTCTGACCTTTTGTCATAACTTTATGGGACGAAAACTTTCTTAGGAAGACTTTTACGGTTTCTACGATTGGATTGAATTCTTACTAGGTATTTTATATCTAAAGAACTGCGCTAGCAGTAGGTATGTTAAACTACATTCAACCCTTTATGGATAAGACCACTTATTTCATTTTAAGAAACACTGTGTCAGGGAAATCGTTAGAACTAACGCATAAATCATATCTTTGATTTTAGTAAGATTTTTACGCTTGAAGTGACAGTTAGAGCTCCCACTCTGGATGGCCACGGGCCCGTTGGTCCCTTTTACGAAAGGCAGGAGATACGATAGCCAAATTCTTAGCGACCCTGGCTTGTTGGGTCAAACCTTAACCTATTATGAAAATCATTCAATTTTATATGCCAATAAACGCTGTTGAAAAGAGATTCTGATACTTATAAATTATATAAATTGTTACAGGCAGGCTAGAGTTAAGTTATTAGTGGTCTAATTTGTATCTTGTGTTTGACATTGTCTCATGTCGGTACTATATTTTTTACTGTAAAATACAATATATTTATTTATAAACTATACTTAGTTGCTTATAAGCAATACTTTTATAGTGTGACAGCAACACGCACAGGTACTTTAAAAAAACCCATTAAAGTAAGGTCAAATTGTGAATGATTTCACTCATTAGGGAGTCAACGGTAATAAGACCTTCAGATGGCTTCGTTTCATAGGGTGTCAGCGAACATACTTTGTTTTGATCAAGGTCGGTTTCTTCTGAGGTTCAAGGTGTAATATAATTGTTCTCTTGACTTGAACAGACCTTTCAAGAGTATCAAAATTACTTGTGTACAAAGTAAATTTATTAATCTGCAAACGGACTGAAGCTAGTTTAACAAGCATATTTTGTCACGAATAAGCACATACCTCATTTACAATTCTACCGCGCGTACCCACGTGCTTTGCATAGCCACAATTGGCAAAATTTAATTTTGTTGTTGACATCGTTCCAAAAATCATATTTTTCAGCGAACGTTGTTACTTCTTCAGACTTTCAAATTTATTATTGTACCAGACTGATGAAGATTGCCAGTACTTGCGAGCTCTGAATATTATTCAGTTCATTAACTTTTATTATTATGTTTAGCAAAATTATTATTTTATTAACAATATAATTAAATATATAAAACAACATAATTAATCACTTTTAAATTTACCTATTTCATTTATCCCAACGACTCAACAACGTAGTGAGTAGATGAAAATCTGTTATTAATTGTTTGACTGGAGAGTAATTGCTAAAACTAATTTCTAGAAGTGGTGGTCTCTTAGAGGTCGGCTAAAAAGGAACTGCCGCAGTAATATTTTAGTTATTCATACCTCAGAAGTTAAAATACTCAAAGGTAAATTAATACCACTTTAATAATACTACAAACAAAATAAGGATTCTTGAACAGTTGATTTGATTGGTATAACTAAAACCAACAACAACAAGTTTTCTTTTTAATCTCTTCACAGATTGTGAAGCCCGAGGCCCATCTCAAATTTCGTTAGGTTTAATCTAGAACAGAGGTACCTAAACTTTTTTTCTTGTAGACCCCTCTCGAAATTTAACTGCAATCAGTGGACACCCTGTTGCTACATTGTTACCATATTCCCAAAACTCGTAATACGAGTTACCGATGGAAATTTTTGTTCTTCACCATAGAAATCAACATTTTCGTGGAACCCCACATACAACTTGTGAACACCCCCATTTATTTTTCACGCCAACGTAGACGCCATCTAGACTCCCGTGGACCCTTGGGGGTCCACCTGGACCACTTTGGGAATCACTGATCTAGAAGCTAATTCTGTATAACCTATGACCTAAAATCTATATCATAGGTTATACAGAATGATTATTCGAATCCAGACAGAAGATATTAGCTGTTTATTGTAGGATTCAACAGCCAGTATCATTATACATCTCAGACGTCAGAAACAAATGACAAATAGAAATGTAAAAAAACGAACTCAAAAATAGCACGTTGTGAAGTGTAAGCTTTAGTTTTCATTCATACTACCCTGGCTAAAATTAAAACGAGATAGTATTGTAATATTTTTGCCACGCATACAAACCCACTCAACTTTGTAACTCAATGGAAATACATACCTTATACTAGAACAATAATACTGTGCATCAAAGACGAAGCATTAATTTATCTATTCACTCGATCAGTGAATGAGTGAATGGCTTCAGTGTTCCAGAGTATCTTTTCATGTGGTTTCATTTCATTCGGGACGTCGACATATTGAAGTGAATAGAAGGGGATGGAGAGAATAGGTTAGGAGAGTTTTGAAGAACGGGTACTATTTATTAGATTGACAGAACACTGGGAATCAGGGTCGGCAACGCGCGACTGATAGCCCTGGTGTTGTAAGTTTTTTATTGAGTACCAACTCAATTAAAAACTGTATTGGTCGAGGCCACCGAGGCTTGAACCCAGACCAAGTCAAATTTCCGACGGCCGCTCATTGGCTTACTTTCTGCAAATATTATTCTTTTGACTAAACTTTTTTTAGAAAGGTCGAATAAATTCCAACAGAGGATGGAAACATAAACAACAAAGGATTGAAATAAACCAACGCTTTGAAATTGGAAAATAATTTTGAAAGGCATTTTACAGTGACGTCAGACAAATAGAAAGGTCGGCCCTTATTATTGAAAAGGCTAAAATATAATGAAACCGCTGTAAAACATTCAACAAGGCATCTAAACTTTTTGACTCTTAAACTGACATTTAAATGGGTATAGTAGATAATATAATATTCTGATGAAAACCGAAGGCGATTTCAAAAACAATTTAGATTTAATAAATGGCCCACCTGATGGTAAGCAGTCACCATAGCCGCTAGCAATACCAGGGGTATCACTAGCAGGTTGCCAACCATGTTGTTGATGATGTAGTGCTATTTGACAGCGGTTTTTTTTCTCCAATTTTAATGGAAAATTCCATCATATTTCACCTTACCTCTCCTTTTAAGCTCATGGTGTGATTAATTACTGTACTTAAGCTTAGAAAACCTCATTGGTACTTGCGGGGGGTTTAACCTAGGTTTGAATAGAAGCAAACAGAAAGGGCAAAATTACTATTTATTATCACTCAAAAGTTCCATCCATAGCCAAATAATTTTATCTTAGTTTTCGTCGATTAGTTTGTATGCAAACTCAAAATATCCCAACGAATCGAGGTAATGCAGACAATATTTAGGTAGACAGAGAGTATAAAGCACGTGTGCTTTATACTCTCTGCCTACCCCGTGAGGAACTTGGCGTGCTATATGTATGTATGTATTATATTCAGATGTGTAGGTACATTTTATAGAATATTTAGGTATTTTGATACTTTCTTCTATATAGCGATCCTATAAAGCGAGCGGCGGTAGTAACCGAATGTATAATTATAATATTATCTTTTTTTTGAAGGGGTATCCAAAGATTTTTTAACTGTAGGTAGTGAAAATATTTGTACTTAGGTAATGAGTAATAAAAAAATAACTTACGCTTTCATCCGATCTCGACTTCTTATATATTTAATTATGCTTTACGAACACTTGTTTTAATGTTAATAAGAGAACGATGGCGAAATTGTTCCTAAAGTTACTTTGATATTATTATTAAATTCAATAATTTTAAATATTTGAAACTGCCTATTGATATTCTGCTTTGATTAAAGATACTAAATTAAAAATTCCTCTTGCCAATCTACCGAATTTCAAATTAAAATGGAAATTTATTAGGAACGTACCCTTAGTTAGCGTTAAAATATTGAGAGTACAACTACATAATAGAGGGTCTTCTTTATTTGTTCAATTGATAGTTTGAGATCAGTTCATTAGCGAAAAAGTCCGACCCAGTTGGCTTATTACATAATGTATTCGTATTTATATGTATTTGTCTGTCTAGAATCTTGATATCTATTTTCCGAGGAATTACGTGCGTCAGGTAGATGCTATTGGGATTTCTTATTTTAATCAAATATTCGTATTCTCAGGCTTTAGGTATAACAGTGCCGTGTCTTGACCTAAGTTGGAGTAAAAAAAATCGAGTTTTTATTTTTCTAAAATCAGACTTACTTCAATAGCAAAACATACTATCACTACATGGCCTTCCGAGAGCCGGATTCGGACTTGGTTGACAATGCAACACTGGCCACTCTTTCGCACCCACGGGCTGCAGATTGCTGACAAGGGCGAAGCGCTAAAAGCGCGTGCTGTCAAGAAACTCCACTAGGCAGCGGTGACGTCTCCTAGTGGTGGATGGCGGCAACAGTCCAGTGGCGCAGTGGATCGACGCAGTAGCAACATTGGAACTACGTCCAGCAATGTGGTTGTGAGTTTTAAAGTGAAGTGCAAACTGTAAGTACTTTTTGTTTACATATCAGAAGATTTAGCAATTTGGACCTTAAATACTTGAAGCAAATACACGAAGCACGTCTATCACTACATATTATTAAACAAAATCCCTTCCCGCTGTCTGTCTGTCCTTATGTATGCTTAGTTCCTTAAGACTACGCAACATTTGATGCGGTTTTTTTAATAGATAGAGTTATTCAAGAGGAAGATTTATATGTATGTATAATTCCTTTGTGTTTTAGGTATCGCTGGCCGTGCGAAGCCAGGGCGGGTCGCTTGTAATATGTATACAAACAAAATAATACATAACAGCGCAATTGAATTTTTGCCATTTCGAACGCTATACGTTTTGATGAAGATGTTATGATTGCATTTGTAAATTCATTTCTTTCGGTTGATTCCCATGGCGAGTGAGATTAATACGCAAATGCTCGACAAATTTCCTCTTTTAAATTCATGAGAGATTCTTACTGAACGCGACATGTTCTAAGGAGAGGCACATACTTGAGTGAACTTAAAATAAAAACTGTCGCACATGTTTTGAAATCAAAGTTTTTACGTCGCTAGATATTATACATTTATGTCTTCTGACATTGAAATAGTAACGTGACCGACATTATTTAGGCACTAGTCTGCGTTCGTCTGCAACCTTTTCAAAGATAAAAGGAAAATGTGATTACTGTGGAAATTTGAACATGTACTTTAAGTTTGAAATCTAGGGAAAGTGTTGTTTTTGCGCCGACGAGTAATATGGGCGATGGTTTTCTGTGTAGGTTATGATTCTCTCGCCTACTACCGCTGTTTCATTGCAATCCACAGAATGTAATTACATTGAGCTATTTAAATTGTATGTGGAATACAGATATGATCGAGAGGAATTGAAGAGAAAAACCTATTATGTCGATCCCAAATAACGTGGGATAAGGGTAGGAAAATGATAATGATGGTAATCTACGTCGTATACCTACGTATTAAGTCTGTTTTTAAAACGTGTATCTCTCGTATCGGTATTTTTTTCGCTAGAATAACTAAATTGTGCCTAGTTTTGTGATTGATTTGTAACTTTTTCCTGCAGATATATCCATGCTAGTATGCTAGTCGGATGTTCTTATTGTATCAGGTATCGGTAGCCCAACGATAGTCTATCTATCGTGTCCCGACCACGGGGTCTCTCTTATCTTACAATCGACTTTCTCAACCTCTATCTAGTATACTCAATTTATTATCGATTAAATTGAATATAATATTATTACGAAATTTTAAACAGTTTGCCTTACGTCTGTCCTCGCCTTTGTTAACTTGGAACGCTAAAGAGTCCTTTTCGAACCTAACAAACTCATAATGGAAGCTATAAATAATGCAAATTTATGGAAATGCTTTCTTTGAAGTAATTTTATTTCAGGTTTTTGTAAGTGGACTTGGGCTTTAATGAATGGGCCTTTCCAATGGCAAGACAATTTCAAGACAAATTTATTGTTCTACATCGGTCTTGGACCAAATACAGGGTCGGATACTTAGCTTTTGCTACGACAATCGCCACAGCTGCCAATGATGTTAAGGCTAAAAATCAGGCGATAAACATCAAAATCTTTTACTATTTTAAAAATAATTACCCAGTCAACGCTGCTGAAAAAGCCTTACCTACCTACCTATTTCACCTATCCATATTTTAGCCCTACTTTTCCAGTATCTTATTCAGGAATGTCCAGCTTATATCTAAGATAATTTTAAGGCGGCGGATGAGTTCTTCGGACTTTAATGATGTCTATAAAAATAAACGTAACATTTTCTATGTATATAAAATTAAATTACTTGCAGGCCCAGGTGAAAATCTGTTTAAGTAGTTTATTAAAATCTTATAGGCTACGTTTAATAGCAGTAGAAATATTTACTAACTTTTTTTATTTACATTCTGAGTAAAATACTTGGAAGCCGTGGTGGCCTCGTGGTCGAAGCAACGGCCTGTCATCTGATGGGCCCAGGTTCAAATCCCGGCCTGTACCAATGTTTTTTTCTAAGCTTGAGTACAGTGCTTAATCACACAATGAGCTAAAAAAAGAGAGTTAAGGCGAATTGGGATCTCCCGTGGGTTTTCCCGTTAATATTGGAGCCGCCCGAGGGGGATCGTACCTTGATACAGAAGACCGCAGTGAAATAACACTACTTTGATGTAGTGTTGCTGGGCTAGTAGTAATGCTAGCTCCTTAACTGTCCTCATCAAACACAGGGCTAGCTACTCGTTAGTAATATCCCTGGTATTGCTAGCGGCTACAGGCTACAGTGTCTGCTTACCATCAGGTGGGCCTTATGCTTGTGTGCCACCTTAGTGGTATAATAAAACTATAAGCACTTTCCACGTAAAGGTACGTTTAGCTTAAACTGAAAATTTAGCCATGGAGTCATGAACTTCGTCGAAACTTTTATTATTAAAAATTTACAGTTGAATAGACCGGCCCATGTATCTAGCGTCCCCTATCTACCCGATTTTCCAGAAACACGACTCGCCTGACGCGTCCAATTCTCGTCAGCTGAAATTCGTTTTTTTTGTGTGGATTTAAACGAGTCAGCGAGAATTCGTATTTTAGTATCGATAAACTCTGCAGCGTCGCTAAGCATTGACTGGATAATAAGATTGTAATTTAGTGTCCCTGATCACAGCACTATCTTTGTAAATTCCAATGAATTATAACTGAATATAAGGTCTAGGGAATTTCTGAGTGGGAAAAATCTGAGAGCTATTTAATATTTTTAAGGTTAATTTTATCTACTGGGGAATTTATACCTATTATGATTGAATGCGAAGTAGCGCAAGCATGAATAATTGCGACAACGTTTTCGTTTTCGCCTTCGACTATTTTTGTATTGGAAAATGAACAGCTCTGCGGCGGTGAAAAGTGGAACTAAAAATTTTTATGACAATTTTGAAATTTCGCGAGTTACGTTTTCGAATACGTTGTCGACAATGTTCCTGCTGAACACAGATGCGTTGCGGATAAAGTTAAGTTATTACGTTCATTGCGACGTGTCCAGATTTTTCTATTCTATTGACATATATTAGGAACATTTATTTTGAATAGTTATGATTCGAAGCGTTTGATGAGATGCAGTTCCACCCTTTAATCGAAAAGCGCCGATTACACCTCATTGCGGTCGTCACAACCTATGTCCAAAAGTATTATTTGTCTAGTAATTTCTTTTGTATGAATTTTAATATGAAATTTAAGACATCGGGCGCCTTATTTGCAATATAAATTGGAACGGGACCGGCTTGTTAAGTACCTACCACACATTCGCGCATATTCTAAGTCAACAGAACTCGTGTTACGATGATTCATTGGACAATTTCTCAAACATGTTGTTTAGAAATGTAGTGCTTAAAATAAAAAACGTGAAACTTCACATAATTTTATTTTTTTGCACTTCCAATTTTATATGTATTTTTTCATATTGCTTCAAATTCTAAGGTGAACTGCTAAAAATAAAAGAATGACATATTATGAAAGAATGTTCTTTATATTTCTAAGTATTTTAAGAAAAATATGAGTTGTGGCAATCTTAGAATGCCCTTGAATAATCTCGCAATAGGGTGCTTTCAAGTTCTTCATTAAAATTGTTATTATCTCATTGAATTTCCATTGCCTTTCAGTAAACCTTCTCTGGAATTAATTTCATTTACAGCTCAGTCATAACAAAAAAATTAAGCCAAAAAAAATATTTTTCTTCATTAGTTATTAGTATTGCTATAAATTCTTTTCTTCGTAAATAACTCGTGAATCGCTCATAAAATCCTCGCTTGGACTCAAACATATTTTTTATGAAACGCTGAAGAAAGTGAAATACTTTAATTCCATTGGAGTTCAGATACGTCTGAAAATACATAATTCATTAATGTATATTTAGATTATTTTTAGAACCACATTTAAAACTGATTTATGAGATGGTGCGAACAATAATAATAATAATAATCTCACAACACACTCAAAAAATGACAAAGTATATTGATGTAGGCACAGAAATCAAAAGGCTATGGCAAGAAGCCACAGCTAGGATTATACCAATAGTGATATCCACCACAGATATCCGCTATACATCTCCACAACCGGAGTCATCCCGAACACCCTTCAAACGCACCTCAACACACTCCAAAGTCCACTCTCACACTCATACAAAAAGCCGTTATACTCAACACGTGTCGTCTCGCTCGCAAATTCCTCTCATCAGCCTCATCTTCTTAAGCATTACTCTTGTATCAAAATCTGCCACACTTCGTTAAGGCCCGTGTTCCAGTAATTTTCCCCTACTTTCAAGGGAGACAAAATAACAAAATTTCAAGGGAGAAAAAAATTATTAATCATTTAATAATATGTTATGACAATATGTTCAATACAAAACATCATCGTTTGTCACTTCACAGTGACAAAATGTTCAAACCTTATTTGATGCATGTTGCCCACAAACTGTCTTATTACCCCGCACAATTGGGTAACTTTCGTTTTTACCCCACAAAACTGGTTAACTTCTTTTTTGCTTGCATAGAAAAGCCAAGTCAACATTGACTATAGTCACTTAAAATTAATTTCAAATATGCGCACTAAGTTTATATTAACCAGATGTGTACCGTAGGTTCAAAAGGTTAGAATAACCCTTATGTGCAAATTTTAGGATGAAATAATATTGGTTTTGCTTACGGTTTGCTGAATTTCTCTACAATTCTAGCAAAAGCTATGTACTGATATCAATATAAGTACATACGTTGAAGATAATGTATTCAACCCTACAATAATACCATTTCAGATATAGAAATATGTTTTAGATTCAAAATGTATATTCTTATGACTGGTCTTTGTGATAAGTTGTCAAACAAGCAACTCGTTAGTAATATTCCTGGTAATGCTAGCGGCTATAGACTACGGTGACTGCTTACCATCAGGTGGGCTGTATGCTTGAGTGCCACCTTATGTTTACTGCTGCATTCGTTTACAATAGTTTACATGGTAAATATTTAGTATTCTTCTCTCTGTAAAACCGGTATAAGGGAATTAATTGCAAAACCCAGCGGGTTCAATCTCAATCAATCACACTGCTTGTATTGTAATATTATTTCTGTTCCTATGACATGAGGGATGCAGTTACTGACGAATCAATTTTATTTGTTCTTTCGTTTTAGGCAATGGAATTAACTACCAAAATCAAACTAATAACAGATCCATTACGAAGTGGCGATTTGTGTAAATTATAACAGTCGGACTGTGGCTGTAGCCGGTTGGTCTAATTGCCCATTAGCACTGGTGCCAAATTGGCTCTTTCTCCCTCAAGTGTAGTTGCAAGTTTGACGGCAAGTGATAGTTGAACTGTTTGCGTTTGCAACGGAAATGTTCCATTTTGGCCTATGAATATACTGATGTGGAAAATAACATTTTAAATTATCTCTATCTGTCTTTTCTTACCATTTAAGTAAGTACTGTAAGATTTTTCTCACTTAAAGTCATCCGAATACATGTAAAATTTATCATCAGCTACATTCATATCTTCTCATTTCACACCTCATTTCTGTGAGAACGCTCTGAACCATAACTTTCTACACAATACAATTATAAAACTCTTCTCTTTAAAACACTCGCAGCACGTCCTGGTCATATGAAAATTCGGCTGAAACACAGCTTAAAAAATAAGTTATGCCTACATGTCTCGCTAAGCTTTTATTATGATTAAAAAATTTGAGCCTCGTGCGATCCACAAACAGACGGTTACTATAAAGGTTTTTTTGCATGTAGAATGAATAGAATACTAGGTTGAACAGCAGTGGTATTCTTAAAACTTCACAAGAGGTTTTAAACAGCAGATTGCCACGGTATTTAATGATTTTAAAATGTATATTCTTACATCGTACTGCAAGCATATTTAATACTGTCATTATGTTGAGGTAAGGCCCCAATTCATAATCTGAGATAGAAGTGTTCACTTTAAAGCTTACTTAAGCACTTTAGGTTTTATAACAAATAATTATAAAATTAGTATGCATTTCGTTGATATTCCGATATAAAACTGTCTAGATTAAACTGTAGACTTGTCGCAACGGTGTAAATAGGTTCCATCCAGTTATACTATCACGTTGTTGTGAGTCGACGGTTCATGTACATTGAAAACACACGCTGTAATGTAAACGCTGTCCATGTCTTTACACACGTTTATTTCAAATTATTTGATACGAAATAATTGATTTATTTTGATTTAGACAAAAAAAAAAGTTTTTTTAGAAATGGTAAAATCATGTACCTCTGATGTAAATTTTTTTGTCCGATTTAAATTTTATGTTCAAATGCCGCGACGTAGTGACATAGTGTATGTTAATTTTATTTTTGACAGTGATTAGTTTTCCAACTATAAAAAATCTGCTTCAAAAAGCTTTGTTAGATAGTGTTCCACCAACTTTTTGCAGGCTTCTGCGGATAATTGGTAGACACTGAACCGTGAATATCCTGACACTGTGACGTGGCCCAACGTTTATTGGAGAGTTTGAAAACTGGTTTGCAGTGATACTATATGAAAAATAGTTGTTTTTTTAATAATACGTACGTTACTCTCCATGTTGATTATAATAAAATATATTTACTTAATAAAAACATTAATAGATACATACATACCAGCTATCCAAGCGCGTTAAAATAGCATTCAAGAATTGATAACAAACTTTAATTATCATTTTATAATGTATTCTACTGTCATTACCGGCGATGTTATTAAAGCGGCGAGAATACCTGTAAATATCGACAGCAAACCCATCACAGTTATTCATATCAGCAGCGGAATTACACGCGGCGACATGAGTAACAGCGAACATAAATATTTATTCGAATTTTCCACGACAATCAAAGCTCTGTAAATCACTGGCCGCTCTGGTTCACTTTAGTCCTTTATTTTTACACTGTGACAAACATTTTACGGGCAGGATTCAGTGCAGTTCGGCGAAAAAAAGTTAAAAAGACATTAACTCTAGTGCATTTTACGCGTTGACATATTTCAGATACTTATTTGAACATAAGATGAAAAGGAAATTGTCCTGATGATTTATTTTGTTTAAACGACACTGTGTGTCGACATGATTGAAGTGATTTTTTTTTGGAATATGGTACGGTCGTCACATTTTTTTACTCTTAATCTTAAAAGACGTAAATGTCACGTTTGTCCAGTCATCGAGATATTATTTATTTAGAGTTTTATCTACAGGTCTTATAGATATCGTTTGATGATAAAAAGTATTTAGAAAAACCACTTAAGAGAGAATTATTATTTTTGATTACTTTCACATACGTTTTTAAGCTTTAAGTTGATCATGAACCTGATTAAAACAGATAAGCATATTATCTAATGTCACTCACAGAATAATATAATTACTTGTACGTAGTATATTATATACTCTGAGTCATTACCTAGTCATTACATTTCATCACACAATTTATTTGAAGCCTCAAGCCTGAAAACAGGAAATTCATGGCAAATTTTGTCCAATAGCATATCAATGATTCATAGCTCTATCGATTACCAACCCATAAGCTACAGGAAGTAGGTTGCGGATATTCGCACATGCCACCAAAATATGATCCCATAACTTATCTTGATGATAGCTCATGAGAAGGAGGGAGGTGCATTTCTTATATGTTTCAGTCAATTTGGTCGCGATAAAAATTGTGATGACTAAGATCGTTTAAGATGGAATTGCTTGGCACTTCACTTGTTTTCACTTTATGTTTTGTCAGCTACACACAGCACACAGCAGAAGGGTGCAAAATAGCTATAGTTTAGCTTCAACGATAGCGACCTTTGACATTTACATTTCGCTTGCCAATGCTATTGAGTTTTAAAGCTTAAGACCCTGCATTAAGAAATCACTTGTGAATTCCGACACTGATATAAATATTTTCAGGAACCGCATTTATATACTTACATTTTAATTTCAAACTTTAACCTAGATTTATATTATCTAGGAAGTATTTCTGAATATATCTTTTTCCAATAACATCAACAATCAGCGTAAAAATACACCCAATATCTATTCCCTGTACCTTATTCGTACATTACGGTATTTACGGCAAGTATATATGCCTTATCTATTTCCCCTAAGCGTCATAACTCACGTTAGCAGTCTTCCGCTATCGAGGGATTAGGCCTACCTACACCTATGTTAAATATTACCCAGATAACGTCAGTGTATTTGTAATGTTTTCTTATGAATATTGCATTTTCATCATCAACATATGAGATTTTTTCAGAAAATATTACGTACTACGCTTTAGATTTACAAAATACTTTATCATTACATACAAACATTAATTCAAACACGCCTTTTACGCATACGCCCAATGTTTTCGGGTGCCATAAATTGTCACATACATTTTGAATTATGCCGCACACAAATACTCAGAATAAATATTGTCCGCCTTGAAATATTGTTTGCCTTACGTTTACATTTTTTATTAATATACTAATGTTCAGCATTCCACCCAGTTCTCATTTCTTACACGCAAAAAACATAGTTCTGGCTAGAATTCCCTCAGACTATGACGACGCGAAAGTGAAACGACATGTTCTTTCTCTGGATTTTTTAATAACATAGTAACTATTCGTAAAAGGGATAACATAGCGAATTGATGATGTTTTGGTTTAAAAACTTTGTTCCCATAAGAATTTTACATTGACTTACATGAGAAATAAGTGAAATAACACTACTTAATGTAGTGTTGTATTTGTGCGGTAAGTATGGTTGCCAGTGCTCCACGAGGATACGCTGGGCTAGTAGCACAGTGAGTCCTCATCAACAAAAATGGTTGGCAACCCGTTAGTGATACCCCTGGTATTTCTAGCGGCTATAGGCTACGGTGACTGCTTACCATCAGGTGGGCCGTATGCTTGTGTGCCAACTTAGTGGTATAAAAAATATAATTTAAAAAAGCTAATCTTATTTAAGATATTTCAATTAAACATACGGGAGCTTATAATAATTACATTGTTAAATAATCATTTTATGACAAAACAAAAATGATAGTATGTGGTTATAATTTTACAATATTGTATCAACATTGTTACATAGTTTAATTTTTATGCGAACAGACGCTATATCGCTCATAGCACGGCAATAGGTATATATTATGACTGTGTATAACTAAAGTAATAAGTGTACTAACTAACGAGGCGCACGACACACGGTAGGGAATAATTCATTCGCCCGCATTCAGAACACATTTTACAAACAAGATGTAATAAAATGTCGTTTTGACTCGGTGGCGGAAAGTGTCTGTTTTGCTATTGTGAGTTATGTGCGTAGAAGTTATGTGTCGCGCGAATAACTGTGTGTTTCATAGGCTTTTAGCGATGGCAATATGCTTTGTATCAATTTCTGAATATGTTAAATGATAGTTTCGTAGGTTGAATAACTATTCGTTATCCCTATCTCACTAATCTATTGCGAATATTAAACTCGGAGTATTTCTGTCCTGAGCTTAGTGTCTATACACCATTATTGAAAATTTTATTTAGTTATTGACTTGAATATCTGTGGAACGCAAGATGCGTAGATAATCTTCCAGGGAAATTTAAATCTATCCGAGTTGTAACCCAAAATAATTGGTTAAGAAAAACTCATATAAAGAGAGGTAGGGCCAATTGGGATCTCCCGTGGGTTTCCCATTTATAATGGAGCCGCCCGACTGGGGACTGTACCTCCACCTTACAGAAAACCGCAGTGAAACAACACTACTTTGATGTAGTGTTGTGTTTCTGCGGTAAGTAAGGTTGCCAGTGATCCACGGGGATACGCTGGGCTAGTAGTAATGCTGCTAGCACAGTGACTCCTCAACAGGGTTGGCAACTCGTTAGTGATATCCATGGTATTGCTAGCGGCTATCAGTTCGGTTGCTGCTTACCATCAGGTAGGCCGTATGCTTGTGTGCCACCTTAGTGGTATAAAAAAAAAACATTACATGTTGTCGCTATGTACGCTTATAAGCGTTGGCACTACTATATGTTGTTTATGTATGTAATTAGTGTTTTATATGTAAGTTATTAAATAAATAAAAGGAAATAGCCAATAGTTAAAACGAGAAATAAACCCAAGAACTTTGGTAAATCTTTATTTATGACAACGTTTCTGAGCTTTTATGGCCTATAAGCCGAGGTCAGTCTAATGACTAGATAATATCAAAGGTCATAAGGTCCCAATGGCTTACAAGACTATAATAATTTATATGACAAAGGCTGTGCTAACAATTGGACGGACCAGACCATAGACTTGTAGTCTCTAGATGTGACTTTTGAGAAGTATTCAGGTTCATATGTATAGTATTTTTCGTCTCTTTTATCAAGTTTAAATCATTACGAGTATACCTATATGTCTTCATTCTTCAAAGAACATAAGGCAGTTTTTAGAGTTCCGTACTCGAAGGGTAACCAACGGAACCCTATAACTAAGACTTCGCTGTCCGTCCGTCCGTCTGTTCGTCTGTCTGTCTGTCAGCGGGCTGTAACTCATGATCCGTAATTGGTAGACAGTTGAAATTTTCACAGAATGTGTATTTCTGTTGCCGCTATAACAATAAATACTAAATGATAAAATAAAGTAAAACAAGGCGCTCCCATACTAGAACCACGTTTTTTCTCTATGTTAATAAGGTAACAAGTAGACGCTTGTAATGCTCTGTTTTCTGCTATGTTTGTTCTGTTGTCTGCTATGTTTTCTACAAAAAAAAGAGCGAATTTTTACTATTACAAACAGTACGGAACCCTCGGTGTGCGAGTCCAACTCGCACTTGGCCAATTTTTATTGCTTTTTCTTTTAATAATTTATAATTTAATTAACATAAAACAGATTATTACCTATGTTGATGTCTTGTTGGGTCCAGTTTAGCTGATTTACTAGTGTCAACTATCAGGGGATATAATTTACATACTACATACAATTAAAATCTCTCAAGAGCTGTTTTTTGGACCGAATTCGAACACTTTTTTTGTGTTTTTTACAGTCCGGAGAAGGTTCTTATGAAAGATAAATAAAAAAACTGGAGCATTTTTAATTTTGGGATAAACTTTACTAAAGTTCCCCATATCTATGGTGTACCTATATAGGTATATAGGTACATTTGTCATATGACAAACGACATGTAGCGAATTGAATATTCATAGCTAAGACAGAACAACGTCTGTATGGACTACACTATGTTATAAATACACATATTTCAATGAAATACATAAAAATCAAAGTACTTACCGCACTATCAGGTGTTACCACACTACTTCTCTATGTACTATATATGAGCAATGAAATGTGCCATGAAATTTCTGACAAATATATTAACATATATAAAATTCTCCTCCCACGAAAAGGGACTTAGGGTGATTAATGTGTATGTTTTTTAGTTTAAATCAAAATAAATTCTAATTAATATACTTTGAAAACGAAACAAAATGTTCCTATTGTCAGTGCTAGAACCGCCATATATTTAATTCCTTGTCTATACCACCCGGTAGTAGAAATTCTGCATTGATTGCGTCAGATTGAGGTTTATGCCCGAGAAACGTAGATTACATCTTATCACCCCAGTAAATAGTGTTTCCACTCTCCTAATGTTGATGCGTGGGCCAAACAACTTCTTGTCCTCATTAGCTTTTAGGTTGTTTTGTGGGTAATGAACTACACCAAATGAAGTAACCTGTACCTAATGTATTCCATGAATGAATTAATAATGAGAAAATATAGATGATACAAAAGTACATGATGATATCATATCTAAATAGATTTTGTGTAAACGCGGAATCAAGTAATGGAACATTTTTATGATGGAAAACAACTTGAGTGACTGACATAATTCAAATGACTAATCACTTTACAATTAATTTTACGAATAATGTCTAATGAATAATCTTAACTAAATTCTACCCATAAAACTTAGTATGTTTTATAACTGATACAATGCATAAAACTGCCGCATTTTCGACGTACCGAATACCTACAAGTGAAATACGTACGAATTATTTCCAGAAATAAATTTGACGTGATATAATAAACAGTAAAAAAATATCAGGAAACCTTGCATAATTTTGGACAAAGACACAGAATTAGAATGGGAAAGAAACTGCTTTCGTTAAAGGCCTGACAAAAGTTCCCTACGACCGTCTCGTCACAATGGAGTTGTTTTGATCCTTGGATTTAAGCACAATGATGTCTACACAAACAATGAATAATGAAAATATATTATAATGTTTCATAAAAAAATATGACAAAGGATGAAAGGTAAATAACATGAAAAATATTGCCAAAATTAATTATAATAATAATACAATATCTTTACGCCTTCTCACCCACTTTTCACCGTAGATAATTTGGTGCCAACGTGACAGATGGTGAGTCCGTCGCCGTCTCTTAGGCACTACATAGGTACGTCGTTGAATTACTTCTCAGACGTATTCCAACAGGCTTCCTCACGATGTTTTCCTTCACCGTTCGCTCGTGGTGTGACTAATCACTGCATTTAAGTTGGAAAAGCTCATTGGTACAGCCAGTGTGATTGGAAGTTGTATCGCTAGAGCAGCAGGCAGCGCTTGATGCCACAAGGCCACAAAGGCAGTCCATAATCAAAGGGACGAAAATACTAAACGATAGGTAGCAAACCCTTGAACCATTCTGAGTCTTGGCAATATTTTTGTGTGATGTTCTTTAATGTAGTAATTAAAAATCCTTATATCCCCAGTGGTAAACAAGCATACGACACGCCTAATGATAACCGGACTTTTCGCAATATTTTGGATTAACACTTACGCTTACGCTTAACGATTTTGGATCGCTAGTTAAATTTTGAAGGCCCTCAAACTTCTTTGATACGTCGTCAAAATACAATTTCGCATAATCAAACGACAATTAAAAGAGACTTGAAAATATAAGTTTCCTCGATTTAAGTGGCACTTAAATACCACTCAATAAGAAAAATACCTGCTGAAACGTCAATTAACTATAGATAGTTGTCAAATAGACCGCTTAATTTCGCTGCCCTCAAATTTAAAAGCTGTCATGACCTATTTATTTTATTTTGGAAACCAAATTTCGGATGCGGTTTCGACTGTCCAAAGAAACTGACAAATATTCGGAGTCAGCATTTGGTGTTAATGAAAAGTCCCTAACTAAACTAAATCGAGCAATAAAGCCGATTGAACAGATTTTAATAACATTGCGGTTTTATGCGACCTGTTAGAACCCAGAGGCTCTGGCCCAACGAGTTATGTGGTACAAAAGGTTCACAAATAAAAATCCAACATTTGTTTCCGAGATATTTTCTGAAGTCATTTATTTTTCAATATGTAATTTTATACCATAAACAATTTAAAACATCGATACAATAATAAGGTTTATACATACATCGCCCACCAAAGGACAAATTCTCATTTGGACTTTAATTAAAATATCGCCCACCATGACAAAACTGAGAAATTATACAACATAAAGTATAATAAACACTTAGGATAACATAACAACACAAAACAAAAAAAAAGTAACACTATCAACAAAATCAATTATTAATTAATTATTAGTCTGTAATAGGGAGGAGACAAAGCTTAGATATCGGCCTTTTGAGTGTGCCGTTTTTTACCTTTAAAGTTACAACCCTTACAATGTCATCGTTACCAGGATGAGTAGCAATCACTTTACCATAGAGCCAACGACTTGGAGGCAAATTGTCCTCTTTTACAACAACAACATCGCCTATCTTTGGTTGAGGATTCTGTGATAACCACCTATATCTTTGATAAAATTTGTTTAAATACTGTTGTGATCATTGACGCCAAAAATCTTGTAGCATTTTTTGGGTATATTGCCATCTGCGCAATGTACGTATGTTTGAAGATTCAAAGTTTTTTTCAGGAGGTGTGACTAATGCTTCACCTATAAGAAAATGGCCAGGTGTTAATATGTTTAGATTGTCCTCCTCATTACAAGTAATAACAGATATAGGTCTAGAATTTAGGCACGCTTCTATTTGAGTTAAAACCGTTGTCATCTCCTCAAATGTCAAAGTCGAATTGCCAATTACCCTTTTCAGATGGTACTTGACTGACTTGACTCCCGCTTCCCACAAACCACCGAAATTGGGTGATCGAGATGGAATAAAATGCCACGTGCATCCATTTGTTGCTAATGTTTCTGCTACTTCTTCGACCATCGAATTCTTTTCAGAACTAAATAATCTTTTTAATTCGCCAGCTGCTCCAGTAAAGTTTGTAGCATTATCACTCCAAATGTCTGAACAGTAACCCCGCCGCGCCACAAATCTTTTAAAAGCCTGAAGAAATGCTTCTGAGGTAAGATCAGTAACTACTTCCAGGTGTACTGCACGTGTCACCACGCACACAAATAAACATATATATGCTTTGTATGATTTGTAACCTCTCTATCCTCACGCACAACAGCATGATGCGGAAAGTATATTGCCTGTGGATTTATTATATTTTTATGTGGTACTAATTCCATGTGATTGGTTACAATATATTCATTCATAACTTCTTTGTATTTTTCTTTCAGGTTTTCGTCATTTTTCAATCTCCTTTCTAAGAAGCTTAATCTTCTTTGAGCTATCTGTAATGAGTTAGTCACTTCTGGATCTCCCACCTTAAAAGGAAGCCGCACAATATACCTACCTCCTTCGTCTATTTTAGTTGTATTTTTGAAAATTTCTTCACAACGCTTTTCGTCTTCATTATACATATTTTCCTTTCTAAATGGAATTACTTCTTCTAATTCCCAGATTTTTTTAAGCTGTTCATTTTCATCTACCTTACAATGCATGACATTAATCCTTCCCGACAGCTCACTTGAAGTATCTACTGCACCGGATAAAATCCACCCTAATGTAGTGGATTGCGCTATTGGTGTACCAAACGGTCCTCTCTTCATCCCTTCTTGAAGAATTTCACTATACACTTCCGCACCTAGCAACAAATCCACATGACCCGGTTTATTATAATCGGGATCTGCCAACACTATGTCGGTAAATTCCTTCCATTCTACCTTTTCCACCTCATTTGTTGGCAATAGAGTAGTAATGGATTTTAAAACATATGCCTTTACATGAATCTGTACATTTTTATCCACACGGGATGAAATTTCTATATTCACCATAGCCTTGGAGATCAAACGTTGTTCTCCACCTACCCCCGAGATTTGACTCTTGATAGGAATTTTCTTTAATCCTAGTAATTGAACCGTGGACTCAGTCACAAAAGACGATTGAGATCCCTGGTCTAATAGTGCACGAATCATATAATACTGACCGTTGTTCGATTTAGTTTTAACCAATGCCGTTGCCAATAAGACTTGATTTTGTTTAACCTTCCTCGTGGAGACACAAGAAACGAACGGGGATGGTTCGGAAGTTTCTCTATTATGCAAAGGTAAGTCCGTTTCTGCATTATTAATAACGAATGACTTATTCTCAGTTATCTTAACTTGATCAGGAGTGTGAACCTCGGATGTACCCTGACCCGTTGGGTGTAAAAGAGTATGATGTCGTTTACCGCAAATTCGACACTTAAAAATACTTTGGCAGAATTTTGCAGAGTGATTGCTGCCCAGACAACAAAAACAAATATTATTAGATAAAACATAATTACGCCGCGAATCTACAGATTCCTTGAAAAACTTTTTGCAGTAACTAAGTTTATGCTCCTCTGAACAGAAAGGACAATGCATGTTCGTAATATGCATTGATTTCATTTTATTAATCGGGTAATAGTTAAAATTTTGGTTTCGCATCACTGAACCAGATCTGGGATCTAGAAACTCAATTGCCCGATAGCGGTTGGTGAGAAAATCTTGAAATTGTTTATAAAGCCGACAAACAATCGTTAGTTGTGTCCATTAACTCCTTCAAACTACTGGCAGATTCATAAATAATATTTCGTTGACTCAACAACCTTTTCAAAATATGACGACAAATATAGCGTTTGTTATTATAGCGCTCTTCCAGTAATTTCCAGCATCTATTATAATTACAATCAGTAATGGGAATATTACTCAAAAGTTGCTCAGCCTCACCACTTAAATATCCTTTCAAATATAGTAACTTTTGAACATTTTCTAATTGACTATTATTGTGAACTAAGGACTGGAATAGATCACGGAAGGTGTTCCATTCTGAGTACTTCCCTGAAAAATTTGGAATATTTATTTTAGGTAATTTTACATTGCAACTTTTTATACTAGATGTGCCAGGAGATTGAACGGATTGTTTGCTATCGAAAATTGACAATGCAGTTCTTAATTCAATTTTATAATTAAAATAAAGTTCCTCCGCAGAATCGTAAACATTATTAATAACATAACTTGTGCCTTCTATTTCCTTTGAAGAAGATATAGAATGCATTAATTCTTTATGACCAGCCGAAAACTCTAACCACAATTGATTAAGTATCTCTAATCTACCTTCCAAATATTCCTTGGAGATACGTTCTTTCGGACTTTTCTTATAATTTGATCTCGCTTTAATAAGCCGAGAGTAAACTTCTTGCAAATAATTTGTTAACTTTTCCATTTTATATATTTTTTTTAATAATCACCAAATAGGAACAAAAATAAATATAACCTCTTTTAAAACGTAAATAGAATTAAGTCCAAGAAAATAAAATTAAAATTACGTAATGTACAATATACACACAAATAAAATAAAATACTTTCCCCGTAACAACGTATTCTATGAAATTATTCTAAGTTATAATTAATTATTTAAAGTTCAAATTCGTAAAGTATAACTGAAACTTCACTTTTCACTAAGTTTATTTCTTCATTCAAATAAGGTTGAATTCCGTTTGACAATTACAATTATTAAAAGTACTCACAATTTTGCTTCTGTCATCACTCACATGTCATATACGTCACTGCAGCTCAGCATGAAACATTTCAAATTTCTGCACCCTCCACCGGCCTCTACTCGGCCCGTGGCCTTCCTTGGAATGCCAACTGATGATGATCAGCACAGCTCCACCTTGTTGGTTGCACAATCACCAACACCAACCACGTCACATTTATCGACGACTATTCATCTTTTTCTGCGACTATTAAATTTTATCCTGCACAACTATGTGCCCTGCCGGAGATCCCAGCCTCGAAGGACCATATGTTAGAACCCAGAGGCTCTGGCCCAACGAGTTATGTGGTACAAAAGGTTTACAAATAAAAATCCAACATTTGTTTCCGAGATATTTTCTGAAGTCATTTATTTTTCAATATGTCATTTTATACCATAAACAATTTAAAACATCGATACAATAATAAGGTTTATACACGACCGGTTCATTCCAAAGAATAATTGGTGATGTGTTTCACGTGGAACAACCGACGGTGCACCGTATCGTGCATCGTATTACTACTGAAATAGCAGAATTAAAGAATACCTATATATATATATGGCAAACCCACAGGAATGCCTATACACTGCAATGGAATTATTTTCAATAGCAAATTTTCCGAGAGTTTTGGTTTCTTTTGACTGCACTCATATAAAAATTTATTCACCATGTATGTTCATTGGTGTTTGGGTGTTTGGTATGTATTATAAGTATGTATTTACAAAAAAAAAAGTATATAAGTATTATATCAGCTACTGGTTCCCATAGTACAAGCTTTGCTTAGTTTGGGGCCAGATGGCGCTGTGTGATAATGTCCAAGCATTATTATTATTATTATTATTATTATTATTATTTGAACATATTTCACTAACTTGGTTCATAAAATATTTATATATGTAGTATGGGGGTTTATTATACCAAACAAACAAGCGCATGGCTCGCCTGATGATAGCATTACAGTACAGTTACTTTACTAATATTGCTTGTTTGCAGGTGGCATGCACTCCGAAAGCTATCGAAATAGGAAGGGCTTCTTTCCATTCAATGTTCAGATGGGGTGTGACGCCAATCTGTTGATACGCAATGTGATTGCTAGATGACCGGGCTCTGTACATGACAGTACAATATTTAATGATTCCCCGTTATGCGCACAGCTTGAAAGAGGAGACTTCGGCAACATGATTTTGTTAGGTGATAGTAGCTCTCCAAGTGTCTATGTCACTACTATGTGTTGACGCCTATTTTAAACTCCAGAACAGCTGCAGAGGAATCGTATAATAAACCCTATGGAGAGGCTGTTTGGGGTATTAAGGCGAAGATTCCCTTGCTCAAAAATTGTGTTTGGACTTAAAATACAAAATATCCCACCAATTATAATAGCATTTGCAGTACTCCATAATATTGCGATTTAAAAACAAGAAGAAGATACGAAATAGAGGACACACACCCGGCGGAAGCACACATCAACCAAAAGGAAACAGCTCGGTCTTCAAATAAGGAAAGTCTATTGGCTAATTGGTCGGAAATCCCAATGGTAAACAAAATCTTAATATATAAATAAACGCTTTAAACGTACAAACGGCGGGTGCGACTTTGTTTTATACTACGTTAAAAAGATTAAGTACTAACTTTGTCAAGCCACGAATGTACTACGTACCATCTTACGAAGTTCGCATTCCACCATTCGGTCCGTTATAGACATTGTTATCTGTTGAATCTTTTCTTCAACCCTCATAATGCACCCTATTTGAATTGGACGATACCTAAAATCTTGTGAAAGTGCCATCTCCCAGATATCGGCATGATCTCACTCTTTACAAAGGATTGTTATGTAAATCGAGTTACGATAGTCTTTCCACTGCGAAAACTGATTTCTGTTTCTGAAACGCTTTTATTTTGCCTGCCGGATTCATTGATTGGTTGTAAATTTGTTGCCTCGTTGTTGGATTGCAATTGTTTCGGAATTACAAAAAATTTCATGCTTGGATTAGCAGCCAAAATGACACGGATTTCAAGAAGAGTTTCAAAATTGTAATTGCAACGATGGATAAATACGTTTAATTTGGTAACCGAAGTCTAAACTATATATATTGCAAGGATATCATAAAATACGACTTCAGTACTCCGGAAGGATAAAATTATTCATAACAAAATGAATAGAATATCTCACACTTACTTCAATTAAATACTCTAGTACATACGTATTGTTAAATGGAATGTGACTACGAAACAAAATTTCTTTTCACAGTAAAATTGTTTTCGAAATATAGCGTGTAATTCCATTAATGAATGAAGGCATGCTACACACGTACAGAGCGAACCCTGCTCGAAAATGAAAGAACACTGGAAATATTTTCACAGACAAGGACGAAAATATCTTTGATATAATTTTATTTTCATAATATCTGTGCCAGTTACAGAACCAGTGCACTTGAAATCATATAGAAAGCAATAATAAAAAATGTCATCTTTTATGAATAAAAAAAATTGGCTATTCAAAATAATAATATACATTTTAATAGGATATTTCGAAATCTTTACACGGATTTCTTTTTCTTGTTTCTCGTTTTCTTTTTCTATTAAGACGATGCAAATAAAGAAAAAAACATTTTGTTTAGTTGAAATGTAACAGTCTACATTAGGTACTTTTTGCATGTCATGTAAGTCAGTGCTAATAACAATTCTCGGTCTCTAGAAGAATCCTTATTTCTACACTATGGCGCAAGTCTTATGTTATAGCCTAGGGTAGTTAACAATGTAGGTCAGGAATTTTCTGCACATCTTCGACCTGAGAATTGTACCAGCCATTCCATTAGCACAGTTAGGTATAATACGTATACCGGATCTATCTGGAGGAAATGTATTAAAAAGTATGAAGGAGTTCTGTGGTGAGTTTTACCATGAAGAAGATATACCAATTTATCTTTTTTGAAACAATGGTTAATATCTCAGGTACGTTTTATTTTTGGTTCACCACGATTGTATTTATTAGTGAAAGTTTTATATTTTTGCCGTTTGTTTTCTTTAATCTTAACCTAATAATAATAATGTTATTAATAATAATATACAAATATAATAATAATAATATAGCTTTACACCTTCACACAAGATTCCCCAAAAAGGCAGGCAGAGGTGATATTTTTTTTTAAATAAATGATATACTAGAGTAAAACTGTTATAGGGTATGTATGATGACATAAACTCTGAAACGTTTTTTAACTATAGATATATATAACTATACATATCTCGCTCAGAGAATCAGCATTGCTATCCAGCGTGGCAATGCTGCCAGCATTCTTGGCACGCTACCGCATGATTCCGGTTTGGGTCAGATCTTTAATCTATAAGTAGGTAGGTTAAGATATCACTATAGATTACTGAAACTGTTTTACAATCGAATACTACAATATCCTTGACTAAAAATATCTATTTAAAGAGTGAAATTTATTTTTAGCAATGCAGGGGACGTAAGCTGAATAAGATTAATCATAATTTTATAGCCTTTTATCATAATAATAATATTTAAAAGCATTTATTTCAAGCTGTCAAATACACTCTAAACGCTAAATCACAATGGCATCTAAGAATAGGTACCGACTGCGAAAGCCTGAAACACGTATTTGAATTTCAGTTAAGCGTGAATAAAATTGCCAAGTCAAACACCACAGTATGTGTTTGAAATGAACAAAAACGCTTTACTGAAAGACTGCAAGGCAAAAATAATTATTTGAAAAGAAATGAAAATTTCTTAATTTTATATGGATAAAACTGCATGAAACCTACTTATGGAAAGTTTATCCACGATAATTTATAATTAAATCTTCAAATGAAAGTATATTAGATGTTAGTAGAATTGTTAGTTAGAGTTTTGTAAACGAAATGAAATATCTATGATCTGTTATTGTATCTATGGTTTACTGCACTCTTTACTAAACGCTACCATTTACTTACAAAAAACCATTCGCTTGTAAATAATAGGGGTAATTTCAAGGTAACTTTATTGGCTCGCGAAGTTATTATACATTGCGTTGATCTCAGTTTTTGTAGGACCGAAGAAAGGCACAAAGTTTATTTTCCGTGAAAGCGTATCCGGCAAAAACAAACTTACTATAGTAAAGATGGGTATACACGCTGTGTGTACATTTTTTATAACACAATATATTTTTTTTCTTTGACTTTCAATTTATTGTTTCTTGTGATTAATTTATTACTAACTGAATATGAAAGAAAAACAATATAACATCGGATTTTATTCAACTGTTTTCTATGTTGGAGACATACAATATATCAACGGCCGATCTCGATGGTTTATGATAAAACTGTTTAATAAAATAGTCAGCGGAGTTCAGCCTTCACCGCCAGACAGCAGTCAGTCTCTTGGCGCCTACAAAATAGCTTATTACAAAGGCTATTTTGTAGGCGTGAAGTAGACTTTCAAGTTTTTCGAATTTGGTTGTAAACTGAGGTGGCATAAATGTATACTTGGCCTAAGATTCTTAGCTAAAGCTCGTTAGGGGCATTTAAGATAGGCCGGCGATTACGACGATTCAAGAACTTTTCGACCGTGTGCGTAAATAAAAATACTTCACATAATATGGGATACTTCCCTGTATTGGAGGTACTTTAGAGATTTTTGGCGAAATGTTTGGTACGTTTTTGTCAGGACTCGTGTTATTTGAGACGTAAAAAGTTTCCGGCGATATGTGAGGAATATTTCGCTTTCCCCTGTTTTGAGTACTGTGTGTATCTGTATAATAATGACATTGGCAAATCGTCAGCAGTAACAATTAAACATAATAATTTATGTTTATCTGGTATTCCTATTCAAGCATAATTGTATGAGTTTTTGATTACCGTCTTTTGATATTTTTTCGGAAACTCAAATTTATTAAAGAAATTTGGGAATGATTTAAGAACAAAATATTAGGTCCTTACATATGAAATTGGCGTTTTTCGTACTGGCCACTTTAATCACGAATTTCTCCTCTTTGGTAAGGAATTCCAAATTCAAATTTGTACAGCTATAGACTCATGTATTTGTGCTTCGATGATCGTCATTCATTTGTTTTTTTTCTTCTGTTTTTTTCTGTTTGCGTCACTCATTTTACAAAATGGAAAACCTTAAATATCGCATTATTTACGAGTACGAGTTCCGCCGTGGCACTAGTGCTGCGGAAACAACTCGAAGGGTGAATGATGTGTATGGCGGTCGTGTTGCAAAAGAAAACACAGTTCGTTTTTGGTTCCAACGTTTTCGTTCTGGAAATTTCGACCTGCAGAACAAGCCCCGTGGACGGCCTGAGACTCAAGTTGATAATGAAGAGTTGAAGGCTATTGTGGAAGCGGATCCATCGCAAACCACGTCCGAGTTAGCTGCAGGCTGCAATGTTAGTGATAAAACTGTTTTAATTCACTTGAAGCAAATTGGGAAGATTAAAAAGCTTGAAAGGTGGGTACCTCACGAATTGACTGAAACAAACCGGCAAACGCGCGTCGACTGCTGCGTTACATTACTAAACCGGCACAATAATGAAGGTATTTTAAACCGAATCATTACCTGTGATGAAAAATGGGTTCTTTACGATAATCGGAAGCGCTCAGCGCAATGGTTAGATCCTGGCCAGCCAGCCAAATCCTGCCCCAAGCGAAAATTAACCCCAAAAAAGTTACTTGTAAGCGTTTGGTGGACTAGTGCCGGTATTGTTCATTACAGTTTCTTCAAATCTGGCCAGACTATTACGGCTGATGTCTATTGTCAGGAATTGCAAACCATGATGGAAAAGCTAGCGGCTAAACAACCTAGGCTGGTCAATCGCTCCACGCCACTGCTGCTTCACGACAACGCTAGACCACACACTGCGCTACAGACGGCTACTAAATTAGAAGAGCTTCAATTGGAAAGTCTAAGACATCCTCCGTACTCCCCGGACCTTGCTCCAACAGATTACCATTTTTTTCGAAATTTGGATAACTTCTTGCAAGGGAAAAAATTCAACTCCGATGGGGCAGTCCAAATCGCCTTCAAAGATTTTATTGATTCCCGTCCGACTGGTTTTTTTAGTAAAGGGATCAATGAACTACCTATGAGATGGCAAAAGTGCATAGAAAATAATGGTTCATACTTTGATTAATTAAATATATTATATTAAAAAATATTCGACTTTTTGTTCCTCCCATACAAAACGCCAATTTCATATGTAAGGACCTAATATAACATTGAAAGATGCATCGACTCCGTTTTGTAAAAAGAAACACGACTCGTGTATTCCAAGAAATTTACGCTGTATTTTCATCCAAACAAATTAGATCACTTATTTCAGCGGCCTTCAAGAGGATAAAATGAAAATGTAAGGATCGTGTTGTTAAATTTACATGCAAATTGGTGGATTTTTTGTATTGTTATTCTGATTCAGGGTTGGTTATACATTATGATGCTTACATTAACGAAAGCGAATACATTTTGGGAAGATTGATGAATTTTTTCTTCCGACTCTTCTCTTTTATTTGTATCAAAAGAATGATGCATTGTTTACTTTCATTTGCACCATTCTTGGGTCGACTAAGAATGATTGTATTAAATAATCATGCATAGAATCCAATTTGGATGTAGATAGACGGAATTTCCAATATATTTAAAGCACACTCTCTGAGCTCATAATAATGGATATGGATTCATCTTTTCATTCAATTCACCTATCGCGATTTTAATATTAATGACTTTTTATCGGACTTCGGTACGAATATGTAGCGAAAATAAATTTCAATAGAAATGTTAGACTAGAATATGAATCTTCAATCGAGTGATCATCATCGTCCTGGCGTTACCCCAAGTATTGTTTTGGTAGACCCTTAACCCAAGCCGATGTTGCTAGATACCACATTTTTACACGAACTACTGCCATTTGTACCTTCGCAACCAATTTTACAGGAACAAAGTACCTGTTTTAAGTCAGTTGTCTGACTTTCTGCTTCTGACAGTCCTTTAACGACTGCCGAGGTTTCAAAAAGGACACCAATAAAAAAGAGGACAATGAGTGCTTACAATTTAGTTGTATTTGGAATTCCATTTAGTCGAGTTCAAGTTTTCTCACGGTGTTTCCTTCCCCCCCAGTGGTGTGATAAATCATGTATTTGTATCCGCTAATACTTCTCTGTGATAATGCCATATCTAGTTGCAATTATTCACTTTTTATTGGCCCGTTCTGGGCAGATGCGCCGATGTTGCCATTTGGCAAATAGCTTTAAGTTCGAACGAGAGGTTATTGTTCCTGTGGTTGAGCCTAATTGCCGGAAGCATCGTTGTTAATACTTGTATTGGGTTATCAGCAGTTTATAGGTGAATATGCTTTCATGTATGGTAAGGTAAATCAGTTTACCGATGTTATTATTAGAATGTCATAGAAGGGTTGTCTTATGGTGATTATAGGATAAAATCGTGACAAAGCTGATACCTAATGCAATGGTAATGATAGTATTAAAAGTTGACGTTAGGTGGTACCCCCTTGTCAGGTAGCTTCGATTTTGAGCCTGGTGTATGATGATTCCTACATTGGGGATGACGTCCGGTCCAAGCCAATTGTGTTAAATTGCTCATTACTAGATTTTACTCACAGCTACCCTAACCTTCTTTCACAATCAATTGGGAAAGCTATGGAAAGAAAATCACGGGCAGAAAATTTTTAAGATCACGGCTCTGCATAATTTTATATGATTTATTTCTTCATAGAACATTTCCATATACATGTGAAGACAAAAAGCCCGTCCACCCCCTCTCATAGTTATTAATGTTCCTAAAAGGTTGAAATTTTTCGAATTAAAAAAAAATCAATTGGGAAACGTGACCAACTAGACTTTTGCTATTTATCTTATCATACTAATCTATCATGTCATGGAAATGCTCGGGTACTACAGACGGTCATCAACGCTTACCTATGACACTGGGTATACGAGTACGTCGCTTTAAATTACACCGGTGAAGTATTAGTACCGATTAACTTTAGATGTCAAGTATGTGTTCATGCTGCGAAATAAGTGCGTTCACGTTTTTGTATCCCTTTGGGTTAGTAAGAATTTATGTAGTAGCAAGTTATTTGTGCTCGGGCTAAAGTACCTAAGAAACTGGATAGCACATAATGAAACTATCACTAAATCTTACTACAAGTGAACTGCGTTTAATATACGGCGTGTTCAAGGCCCAAGTCCCTTTTCGTGGGCCTGGTTATTTATATGCTAAGGAGTATTACGAGGAAAGGTCTAGAGGTCGTGTTAATATCTCGTCCTTAAGCCTCTATCCGAGCGGCTATATCTTCTAATAAAGAACTATAGTCATGTTATACGCAAATATTAGTTTAATCAACAGATCAGATTAAAAGAAACTTAAGCTAACTACTTATAGATTAAAGCTCGGACCCAAACCAGAATCATGCGGGAGCGTGCCAAGAATACCGGCAGCATTGCCACGCTGGATAGCAATGCTGATTCTCTGAGCGAGATATATTCCAGCACGCCTGTCACGGGAGGCCTCAACCAGCCAACGTGAGACCTTGATAAGCTGAAGAGCAACCGGACTCCAGGGACCCAGAGTCTCAATCGCAAGTGCAGAATATATGTGCGCTGGAGACAGGCATATTTCCGGCGCTTGAGGCACTCTTGCTAAACAGCAGCGGCATGGTAACTAATATAAATTAATTAATGCACTGTTACGTTAAGAAGAAGTGGCGAAAGGCCAAGGTCTAACTTCCTAGACCAAATTGATAGAGCACCCAATGATGGACAGGTAACTAGAGCGAGATAAAAATCTCCCAAAAAAGCGTGTTTCTGACTTTAAGTGAAGCTTTTATCATTCGAACTAACATCTAAGATATCTAACGTGGCATAATGATTATGACATTAAATATTTCAATTGCGAGTGACAGCCACAGATAAATTTGTCCCTATCGATAAGTGGAAATTGCTGGCTAACCAAAATTCCTTTTTTGACCCGCAGCCGGTACCATGCAAATGATAAGACCCCTGCTTTTTCGTAATATATTATTATGTCCATCGTATTCCATAAGGCGAGACAATTAAATTGTCCGTATATGAAAAAATACAAGGTTTATATGAATATAAAAACAAACAACTGCGTGATTTTAGATGTTTTATTGTGGCTCACTCACGCTCAAACGCCTGACCCGATTTTAAATAAATTTCATGAAAAGATTGCATTTTTTCTTATATTTAAATTTTACAATTACAAATCCAACAATCCGGCGAAGAATATAGAATTTATCCCTTCAAAACAAAAAAATAACCCACGCGATTTCAAAATAAAAACCTGATTTTTTCAACCTAAAACCAAAAGCGTACAAAGTTATGGTCAAATGCTAGTTTTAGTTAAGTCAATAAGACAGGGTTCGCATAATCAATAAACTCCAAGAAATGTCTCTGGCGGCCTGTAAACAGAAGGGATTGACATACTTGAACCTTCAACTTTATAAACTTTGATCCCCCAGGCACTTACCAACTGGCTGATCGCTTTAAAGTGATTAATTGGCCAGTCATTAAACACGGTACTATTCGACCTTAAAGTTATAAAATTGATTTTGGACTGAAGCATAATTATACCAGCTCGTTTAAGGATTTCGATCAAAACCAATAAAACGGTATTAAGTTATTGTGTCTCAAATTGCATTTACCGTCTCATTTAATCTATTTTCTGGTTAACTATTTAATTATGGATCGGGTCCAGAGGCTCATCTGCTGTAGAAGGAGGTTTCACGACCTATTTTCGGCAAAGGATCAGCATTGCCATACAGCGGGGCATTGCTGCCAGCCTTCTTGGCACCCTTCCGCGTAACAAAAATTTGGGACAAGTGTTTTTTTTAGTTTATTTTATTATTGACCTGGAAGTAGAATTGAATATTTCCTATTGACCTGTTAATTATAATTAGGTATAGTTCCAGGGAATAGGCATAAGCTAATTAAAAAAAAAACTTTAAACACGTTATAGTTATTTGTATAGTGTTATTGAAAATTTATATGTTTAAGTTTCGTCAGTTTTACATGTCGCAATTAAACACAACTTAATGGATGGAAGGATTTCATTGAAAATGTCAAATACTTATTATATTGATAATTTGAATCAAAAAAAGAAATGAAAGGGTTTCAAAAAGTGTCAGTTTTAAAGATTTTATGAAAAGCATTTTTTTATCCACGCGAACGAAGTCATATTTAAAGACGAGCTATGTTTAAACACCAATGCACGTACTATATTAAAAGGATAGTTACACCAATTACTGCGCAACTTTAAATTATTTTCGAAAAATTCAGAAAAGCAGCGGCTTATTTCACTAGTAAAGTCTGCAAGGCAATAAATCAAACGCTTCCACCGGTGTTTAACTTCATAATATTTAACTTCCTTTTCTCTACGTTGGAGATAAGATGCACTTTTCCTAGTGAAATTTATCGACGGGCCTGTCAGGCAGGCTTGCCCTTCAGAGAGATTTATAGATGTTGGAACTACCTATTCCACGCTAGTTACGATGGAAAGGTAGATCCACTCTTTTACGTCAAGGTAAGGTGAATTAGGTATGGCCGTAATGGCTTTATGTACTTTAGTTACAGATTACAGCAGTTTTATTGCTACAAGTCTAATAAGGATAACTGAATGCTCGGCTAGTAAAGACAGAGTACTGAGTTTCTTGCCAGTTCTTCTATCTGACTGAATAACTATCTTTTAAAGCTGTGGTGGCCTTGTGGTTGAAGCAACAGCCTGTCATCTGATGGACCCAGGTTCCAATCGCGGCCTGTACCAATTAGTTTTTCTAAGTTTAAATACAATGATTGATCACACCATGTGCTAAAAAAGAGAGGTGGGGTGAACTGGGATCTTCCATGGGTTTTACCAATAATATTGGAGCCGTCCGACTGGGGTCTGTACCTCCGCCTTACAGAAGACCGCAGTGAAATAATACAACTTTGATGTAGTGTTGTGTTTCTGCGGTGAGTAAGGTTGCCAGTCCTCCACGAGGATACGCTGCGCTAGCAGTAATGCTGCTAGCACAGTGAGTCCTCATCAACAAAATGGGTTGGCAACGCGTTAGTGATATCCCTGGTATTGCTAGCGGTGATAGGCTACGGTGACTGCTTACCATCAGGCGGGCCGTATGCTTGTGTGCCACCTTAGTGGTATAAAAAAGATAAAGAATATACAGTACGTATTCGACTGTATTTCCGAGCAAAGATTTTCATTTTGATATTTTCCACTCATGAAGAATGAATCTCAAAGTTACTAAATCCATATTAACCTAGTCGGTCGGAAGTTAAAAAGATGCCTCTCCAGTGAAATGAGAAATAATGACCAGTCTGTGGCTGTAGCCCGAATTAACCCCTTGTGTCGGTTGAAATTATGCACTCGTGCCCGACATATGGCTTAATACCGTTTCCGACGTATGAAGGGCGGTTAGTCTGAGTATCGTGCAGTTTAGTAGAAATGTATGGCAAGGTCCAAATTTGGAAAATGTTAAATTACATTTTATTTCAATGTTCTAGGTATAAGTTGGAGAAGACAAAAATTACCATGAAACCTTTCTTATACTTATCTAATATATAAAATTCTCGTGTCACAGTTTTCGTTGCCATACTCCTCCGAAACGGCTTGACCGATTTTGATGAAATTTTTTGTGCTTATCCGGTATCTATGGGAATCGGCCAACATCTATTTTTCATCCCCCTAAATGTTAGGGGTAGTCCACCCCTAAATTTTATTTTTTAGACCGATTTCAAAAATTCTTTCACCGTTAGAAAGCTACATCATCACTGAGTAACATAGGCTATATATTATACTAGCTTCCCGCCCCGGCTTCGCTCGGGTAGACAAAATATTTGATATAAAAGTCTACCCGTGCGAAGCCGGGGCGGGCCGCTAGTAATATACTAAATGTGTTTATTTTTAGTCCCTTCGAGTGCAGCTAATGAGGTTACACGTGCATTTTGCCAGCCGCGGTACATCAAAATCAAATCAAAAATCATTTATTCAGTTTAGGCCCTAATAAAGCACTTATGAAGGTCTAAATTACCATAAGAACATCTCCATTCACACCTAGATAATTAAAATGAAGAATGTAATAATTTAAGTATGTACATACAATAGACTTACACACATCTTCTGCTTCTTTTACTGTCATCTCTTCATACAAGCCCGCCGGTTCCGGGCACATACTCTTTACCTTTAATTTTTACTCATTATTAACCTTTACACACTTAATAAACTCCCCGCCGTAACAACTCAAATATACAACTAAATGTATATAGTACCATACTCCTACTCCTACCGATCTACTTTCCTTCTGTTCCTTACTTCTCGTGATATTTTAACATCGTAGCAAGTTTCATATGTAAAGTTTTAGCGAGTAATATTACCCACCGGGTTCGAACTTGCGACCTCATTTACATTGCTTATGATCCAACCCGTGAACTTATTTAAACCTCATATTTTTGGCTCAAAATTGACAATTTGATACGAAACCTTGGTTGAGTGTCTTTACCAATTATCCGATTACCGAAAAACATTTTTTTTAAATAAAAAAATATGTTTCAGGATTTTTAGAAACACCACCTTTAAAGAGGTAAAATAGGGGATGAATGTTATAGAAATTCGATTTTTTTTTAATTAAATCCTGGAAAATAGGTACTCATAAATTATAAGCTGCGGGCAAAAGCTATCTTTTATATTGTACCTATGTAGATGTCGTCTTATTCAATATACCACGCGTGCGAAGACTAACTTTTATTCATTTTTATTATCAGTGATATGACTTAGATTAGAACCACTTTACAATAAAATTGTGTTCCTTTAATTGCAAATGCTGTACATGCCTGTCATAGGTGTATATATCAGAATTAGTAGTAACTAATTGTAACGTAACGTAGTAACGAAGTGGTAGTAACCACTTTATAAGATGTATAGTTTAGATATTTATACTGTTGGTGTGTCTTTCTCAAAATAAATAAATAAATAAGACGCGGGAAAAAGCCATTTTTGTATTATAGAGAATTAAATGTTATTCTTGTGACTTATCTTTCCTCATGCATTCATTAAGACATACGGGCAATATATTTTCATTTACCTTTAACATGTTAGATTACTCCAAGATAGACAAAGGGTTTATTGAGCAATAATAGGGTTATTGTGGTTCAAGCCTAAATTAACACTAAGAGCAATTTAACTTGAATCCTTCTTAGTTACAACTTAATTCTCAGGTAAACTTTATGTTTTAAATACTATACGCCGCGGGCTGTAGACACGCACATCGTTTTTTAAAATGGTTTAGGTAGTTTAGTTTTTTCTATGTACATTTTTAAGGAATAATTACTAAGAGATGATTACTACGAGAGATCTAGTTAGAATATATGTCATCATCAGCCGATGGACGTCCATGCTGAACAAAGGCCTCCCCCATAGATTTCTAAAATGACCGATTCAATGCGGCCCGCATCCAATACTTACCTTTATCAAGTCATCGCTTCATCTAGTAGAAGAAGTAGAAGGATATCTCGTTGTTTATGACTTGTGTACGCTAAGATGACCATTTTAATAATGTAGCCGAATGTGTTTTACTTTGCAAATCCATGGATTTCGTTGGGAGATAGCAAAATACCAATACTTTAGCACGCAGTTGGTTAAAGTTACAAAAGCCGAAAATCGCGACTTCGCCTAACAAAGCCGAGAAAATCCTGCATATTCCGCGGTGCTTAACCGGAATAATCCGGTCTAAGCCCCCCAATAAAAGTAGCTGTAGCTGACGAAATTTTACAGTTAGCGGATTAAGCTTAGCTTCTTTTTTGGTGAAATACCTTCATTTTTGTAACACATATCATGTAGTTTTGATGGTTCATTGCTGTCTTGAACTAAAATAGTTTTTTTTTACACTATGGAAAAGGCTAGCAAGTGGCCTTTAGATGAAGCTTATAATATTTATTAATAATAGGGAAGAAATAATAAGGGTATCAGGAACGCGTTGCTAATTTTATTGATGAGGACTCAAGGAGCTAGCAACGGTATGGCTTTCTTACTACCAGCAACCCTTATTTTTGAGGAGCTTTCAGAACCTTACTAGAACTAGAAACCAGAACTTACTATTAAAAGTAACATTACTCTGATAGCAATGTTTCTTTTTATACCACTAAGGTGGCAAACAAGCATACGGCCCGCCTGATCATAGCGGTTACTGTTACCGCGTTCTTTTTGAGGATACTTAACTACGATCTTCTGTATCTCTTAATACTGTTTAATCCAAATATAATACAAATACATATCTTCACGCTAGATTGACGAGCCTGAACCGCGAAAACCCTGATCACGATAAGCAACTTTTGAATGAACACTTGTCCCAAATAAATAAATGGAATTATGAAAACTAAATAGAGCTACACCTGCAAATGCAAGCAAATTCCTACTCGTGTACTTTTATTAAATTATTCAGTTCTTTAGCAATGTTGACGCTCAGTTTATATATTTCATAGTTCGTGACACTTTTACTTAAAACTTAGCTCTGCATTTTACAAGTTTTAATAAAATATTGGAGCAGCTGTGCACTGATTTTGCGTCGAGGTGGTCTTAATGAAGATATATATTAGGTCCTTACATATGAAATTGGCGTTTTTCGTACTGGCCACTTTAATCACGAATTTCTCCTCTTTGGTAAGGAATTCCAAATTCAAATTTGTACAGCTATAGACTCATGTATTTGTGCTTCGATGATCGTCATTCATTTGTTTTTTTTCTTCTGTTTTTTTCTGTTTGCGTCACTCATTTTACAAAATGGAAAACCTTAAATATCGCATTATTTACGAGTACGAGTTCCGCCGTGGCACTAGTGCTGCGGAAACAACTCGAAGGGTGAATGATGTGTATGGCGGTCGTGTTGCAAAAGAAAACACAGTTCGTTTTTGGTTCCAACGTTTTCGTTCTGGAAATTTCGACCTGCAGAACAAGCCCCGTGGACGGCCTGAGACTCAAGTTGATAATGAATAGTTGAAGGCTATTGTGGAAGCGGATCCATCGCAAACCACGTCCGAGTTAGCTGCAGGCTGCAATGTTAGTGATAAAACTGTTTTAATTCACTTGAAGCAAATTGGGAAGATTAAAAAGCTTGAAAGGTGGGTACCTCACGAATTGACTGAAACAAACCGGCAAACGCGCGTCGACTGCTGCGTTACATTACTAAACCGGCACAATAATGAAGGTATTTTAAACCGAATCATTACCTGTGATGAAAAATGGGTTCTTTACGATAATCGGAAGCGCTCAGCGCAATGGTTAGATCCTGGCCAGCCAGCCAAATCCTGCCCCAAGCGAAAATTAACCCCAAAAAAGTTACTTGTAAGCGTTTGGTGGACTAGTGCCGGTATTGTTCATTACAGTTTCTTCAAATCTGGCCAGACTATTACGGCTGATGTCTATTGTCAGGAATTGCAAACCATGATGGAAAAGCTAGCGGCTAAACAACCTAGGCTGGTCAATCGCTCCACGCCACTGCTGCTTCACGACAACGCTAGACCACACACTGCGCTACAGACGGCTACTAAATTAGAAGAGCTTCAATTGGAAAGTCTAAGACATCCTCCGTACTCCCCGGACCTTGCTCCAACAGATTACCATTTTTTTCGAAATTTGGATAACTTCTTGCAAGGGAAAAAATTCAACTCCGATGGGGCAGTCCAAATCGCCTTCAAAGATTTTATTGATTCCCGTCCGACTGGTTTTTTTAGTAAAGGGATCAATGAACTACCTATGAGATGGCAAAAGTGCATAGAAAATAATGGTTCATACTTTGATTAATTAAATATATTATATTAAAAAATATTCGACTTTTTGTTCCTCCCATACAAAACGCCAATTTCATATGTAAGGACCTAATATATATGTGGCTTATATTTGCGTTGATATTTTACATAAAAGTATGTAATATATACAGAATACTGCAGCATATCATTCTTAATTTAAACTACTCAATAAAGAGTAGTCATTAAAATTAGAAATAAAAAAAACGCTAGAGCATTTCTTTTCACAACCATTGATTGAACCCTATTAAATATTTAATAAAATCCGTTATGCCCTTTTGGTGGGATTGACTAACAAACGAACGGACATCTAGATTTTCTCATTTAAAAGACGAATTTAAAGACTTATTTATATTTATACGTCGAAGGTGGCCAAAAAGGCCGTTGTCAAACTTATTCTACATCAGAAAAGTGTTCCTTCTGTAAAGTGGAGGTACTGAGGTAAATCCCGTAACGTCATCTGCTATAGTCCTGCAAAAAGAGTAAAAAATAGTTAGGGGCGCCACTGTACCATTCGTATGGCAACCAGCCGCAGCTCGTATAGAACATCAACCAATGATATTGTACGTGTAAAAAGGCGGCATCAACCGTCTTGATTAGCTTGCTTAGAGCAAACGTCATAACATTTCATTTTATTAAGGTTGCCAGTAGCAATATTGTTTGGTTTCTAGACTTTTTTGACGAGCTTTACGCTCTTGGTTTGATTTGATACTACTTCATAAGTACATATAGAATAATACTATCAATAAATTCGTTTACCATTGTTGACTACAATAGCATAAACGTCAGACAGATCAATTTAACCCACACAAAATAAACGAAAACAAGCGACCGCAGAAATAGGTAAAATACAGCCTGTATATACGTTTATTAGCCCGTGAAAGAAAACCGCTATACAAGTTACCTCATTTAGAAAGTCAAACGACCCGTAGCCAGCTTGTCCAACAAGGGTGAACAAGCGATACGAAATATTTGGAGGGGAAAGTTTTAAACAAATCGCTTTATAAAATGGCCCGATCGAGCTGATTCTCCGAGAGTTCAAACTGATATACACTCGATAGCTTTAGTTTTGGACATTCTGCTTAACGTTAAGTATAATGACTTAGATGATCTTCTTCCTTATACATTTTAATGTTGGTTTACCTACATGATATTTTGAAAGGAACAAAGTATGAATGTTGTTCTGAGATTCTAATTTTAATTCAGTTGTTTATAAACGAAATGAGAAGAGCAACTGGTTTAAATAAACTAATTTAAAAAAAATTACCTTCTTTTCAGTCAGTTTTATTTATCCTTTATTTATTAATGCAATAGGTACATTTGGCCTGTACATAAATACTGTAAATTTACTTGTGCAGTCATGTGCTTGGGTTCAGATTCGAGTTTGAGCGTTATATAGCAAAGTATGTTAGCAACTGTGTCCATCGAAAAAAATCCTAGGTCTGTGGTTGCATCTTTTGCATGAGCGGACTTGACGCTTACCCCTAGGTGGACTACTTAATCGTCTCGTCATCTTGTCGTACAAAAAACACTTTCCCTGCCATAAAGTATGGTAGTCTTCTATAAACCTAATCTTGTCTTACTTAAACCAAATAATTAATAAGCTTTATGAAACATTCAGTTTCATAATTTTACTTGAAATACTATCTAAGTAGCAATAATAAAAAGTTATGGCTGGATCGTGTAAGCCTTAGCGAAGACAAATGACAAACAATATTTGCAAAAACATTCAAAGTTCACGTCGTAAATCTGAGCTTTAGAGTGCATTTGGCAAAAGTAGTTACAATTAATCTGGACAAAACTGTCGAGCTCGCGAGTCCCTGGAAACTCGCCAGGGCTATCTACAATGGTTGCCCAAAATGGAAAAATTACTCCAACATACATATTGGTATTTACATAATAAAACAACAAGATGTAGACATTTTAGACGAGATCGCTGGTCTAGTGGTTGGTATAACGGAAGGGCTGGCGGTGTCAATGTGTGCGTGCGCGCTATGTTGTAGTGTGCACGCTCAAATCCCTAATTTCGACCGCTTCAAATTTGCTAGAGTGTCCTTAATGCGAATATGATGTAATTTTTATTATTATCGTATGTGAATGGTAATAATGATGAGTTTTATCACAGAAGATTACTTCTGTCACCACATCCCATTCCAGAATTATGCATTAAAAGTGAAGCTTGACGAATGAAACAGGATATTCCGAGAACAAAGTATATTCAAATTAAATTTTCGGTTGCACCATCTCGCGTCGACACTGATATATTTTGTATCACATGAGTTGAGAAATATGGCAGCAACATGCAAACAACGCGACGACGGCGTGTTGCGTACCTACGCGAAGATTTGAAATTATGTCCCGCCGGTATTGTGTTATTTGGATAAAATATTTGGTATACCATTTCACAGATAAAAAAACCTTTTACTAAAGAATGATTTAATCTGTCCACTGGCATATGTAGTGTACTATATTTTCGAGTGTCACCTTTTAATACAAGATTAGGATTTTTATACTTATAATCTATTTAGGAATTATATTTCAATACCCGTGATTTAATTTTGGTATTTTGCATTCTGAGTCATATATCAAAAATGTATTCATTGACGCTGCAAAGAAAGAACTGTTTTCAACGTAAATCGTCTGCATTTACTCGAAATTCTGTTCCAACAATGATGTAGACGCATTAGTAATCTCTGCAGAAAGCAATCGTGCTAATAACCCCGCACAATAAAACACTGACTGCTCTATACTGCAGTTTTACTGCGAATGAAGTCGTTATTAACAGAATGTCGGAGAAAATCGACAACTATCAACTAAGCTTTGTGAGGTTGGCTGGAAATACACTTTTCTTTTTAATTTTCTCATCTCTTTTTTAAAACTTTGTTGAATAATTGCAAAAATATTGTTAACATTATTTCGAATGGAGCTATCACACTTTAGTATAGTTTCGAAGGAGACTATCCGTGCCTCATTGAACATGTTACGAACCAAATTTAGTATACCTACATACAACCATATATCACCTTGATAATGCATAGAGAACAACGGTAACAGTGTAGTCACCGGCTTCTTATCTTCCATAAATATTCTCTCTTATTTCTTATCCATTAAAAATAAGAAAAATAAACAAAATAAGAAGCGAATTTATCCGAAAGAAGACCAAGCTATTCGATGTCCTACAGTACAGTCTACGGGCGAAATGGAGATGGGCTGGGCACGTAGCACGATACAGCGACAAACGATGGACAGAAGAAGCAACAAAATGGAACGGACCTAGTGGGAAAAGACGGAAGGGAAGACCTATGAAACGATGGAGTGACGAAATCATAGCCATAGCGGGAAAAAAGTGGACTGAGCGATATAAAGATAGGGAAACTGGAACGCACTGGAGGAGGCTTTTACCCAAATAGGGGTTGCTATCTAAACTTTTTTATATCTCAATAATGTAATGTAACTTGTAAAATAGCGTTAAATACTTATAAGTTGAAATATATGTAATAACTATAGGATAGGAAATAAAGAGGCTTTATTATTATTATTATTTATTATCCTTCTGAAACTCTGGATGAGTTTTGAAATACGTGCTAAGCTATGTGTAGATGACAATGACGTGCCGCTGTGAATATTATACTGATTATAAGCCTGTGTTACCCACCCTTTAGACGAATGTAATGTAAGTTCAAGCTTTGCTATTGATGTATAATGTTAATTTCGGGGATTCCTGAAATAACACGTAAGTATTCGAAAACATAGTTTAGGTTCTGATAATTATAGCTCGTTCTAATTGTAGAAGTCCAAATTGTAAATTCTCTAAAATGTATATTAATAAATGAAAACTCCCTACTAGTTTTATATATTTGTCCCTTTTTTTCTTAACGTGTCATGGCCTGTAGATGCAAATAACTCTTTTATCTACCTAACTACGATGTACGATATAAAAGATGTACTGTTCAACCACTCCACATTATACAAATGACATAAAATAACACACCTTTTATGTGTGGCATTCGTTCTAAGCCTCCCACTCAAATTATTATGGCTTCTAAAATTATCAATGTCACTTTTAAAGCGAGTTTACAGCCAAAAATATAACTCAATACTTTACGGTTTCACAAAATGCCAACAGTGTCATAAATACAGGGCGGTAAAATAAATCAGGATTGTCTTGTTTATTGCAACCTCACGTGAAAAGCATTTACTGTCTGTGTGCTTCTGGTTAAGGATCGTTTAATATCTAAATTGCTCGTAAATTTTGGTTCTGCGATACCTTGATACTGAATTGAACAGTGTAAATCGTTAAATATCTTTATGATAATATATATATATTTTTACGAAATATAAGTGTGTATAAACCTAAATGCCGCAAAATTATTCCATACGCCCTCGTCACTCCCAATTGTGAATAGGCTACGATAGCTGCTCACCATCAGAGCCGTAAAACAGCTTACCACCTCGTATAAATAACGTGGAACACTTGTTGTGCCAAATGTTATCGTGATTGATCCAAAGATTTTATCAATTTCATAAATAGTAACATACATTTTTATTTAAGGTCGTATGAAGATCGTCAGAAATCACAAACCTGAGTATTTTCCTTTGAACATGGAAATGTTTAAGCTTCGTCAACAGGCTGTTTACTTCATAGCAAAGTTTAATCCGGGTCTCATTCAACGAAACTGAATTAACGCACTTCCTGCTGTCTGATTGCTCACTTGGGGTTCAGTAATCGTCCATTCTTCCTGCAACTGAATAAAGTACGCGAAGAATAAAACATCTAAAGCCCTGAAAGTGGCCGAGCAGTCCGGCTGTCCGCTTGAATTATTGAAAACTGCTGCGGCTGACCTATGAATAAAACATACCAGGGTACCAAAGACGGAATAGAGGTAACCACGCTTCAAAATTCTGAATACCATAATTCAGAATATAAAGTCTCGTCTCTCATATGAAGCGTCAGCGTAGCTATAAGAAAAATATGTTTTGGATACGATCTGCATAAAATTTTTACTCAATCACGTCTAGAAACGAGTAACTATGCCAATTTTAAGTCGATTAGGCATACAATTTGAGAGGTCTCGTGATGAGAGAGTGTTTCGCTTATACAATTTGATGAATATAAAAAAGTGTATGCAACTCAAGAGTAAGATGTTGATCTATACTCTCATCCTGCCCCGAAAGGGATTTCGTGTGATGATCTTAATAATATAGGTGTCGATTCTGTTGTTGTTAACTAATTTGACAGGTCTAAAAAAAATCTTGCTATCCCTTTCTCATGTGCGGAGTGAAATAAGGATGGCAATAATTTTTAGACCTGTGAAATTAGTTATGTTTAGTAATTTTGAACTACTGAATTGGCACCAATGTGTATGTATAGTAACGATTTTTTTATATGGATATGCAAAGATAAATCTGTCCATCATTATACAATCCACAATTTGTATAATTTTAAATAAATAATGAGTAATGAGTGGCTACTAAAACGAGCTCGATCGGTGTCAGATTACAATTGCAATTTCCTGAGTAAATGTTGCACTGATTGAAATAAATCGATAAGGTTCATAATCCTGTGCAGAGGTCTTCTCAATCGTTGGAAATCCTTGTTTACTCTCCTTATTTAACTTGATAAGCCCGCTATGATATTATCGTTTTTCAAGTGAAAATAGTAGCGGCTTAAATTGTATTAAGGTATCAACACCAGGCACAGCTACCTCTTATCTTCTACTTACATATATATAAAAAACAATTGCCGCAAGTATGAAAGATCATCCCTTGAAAATGGCTCAACCGGTTTGTCCGCTTTTTTTCGTTATAGTCTCAACGATCGGGACACGGTATTTTTTAGTAAAAACCTCGGCCTATTTGAAAATTTGGAACCCGTGCGAAGTCTTAGGGTCGGCAAGATACCCCTGCAAGCTTGCAGGTTGCAAGCGTCCATAGGCATTGGTAAACGCTTACCATCAGGCAAGCCGTATGCTTGTTCGTAGTATAAAAAAATGCCAAGGCCACTAGCTAATAATAAACAATGTCTTTTTATGATTATTTCTCTTAACTTGTGAACGAAATGTGCATAAACTTCTGCAATTTGGTTTATAGTAGTTGGATGTTTCGTTGTGTAAGTACTGAAAAAGACCTTCAGAGCGTAGATTTCCCTTGCGGGAAGTTAACGTTGGCAACAAGTTACATTATCAGGTAGAATACAGGAGCGTAAATTGTTAAGTCATGCTTTTGAACGCTTAGGCTTTTGATCTTAGGTACGTTTGACAAAAACAGCGTTTAACCTCTGAGTGAAATACTTTTTAGAGCCCAGTATACCCCACAGCTGGGCAAAGGACAACATACAAAAGTAAGTTGTGAAGTGTGACACAGATTATTATATGGTCCTTTTTTTATACCACTGGTGGTGGCACACAAGCATGCGGCCCACCTGATGGTAAGCAGTCACCGTAGCCTATAGCCGCTAGCAATACCAGGGGTATCACTAACGGGTTTCCAACCATTTTGTTGATGAGGACTCACTGTGCCAGAAGCATTACTACTAGCCCAATGTATCCTCGCGGAGCACTGGCAACCTTACTTACCGCAGAAACACAACACTACATCAACTAGTGTTATTTCACCGCGGTCTTCTGTAAGGTGAAGGTAAAGTCCCTAGTCGGGCGGCTCCAATTAAAATGGGAAAATCCACGGGAAATCCCAAATCGCCCTACCTCCCTTTTTAAAAGCTCATGGTGTGTTAATTCACTGTAATTATATATAGCTTAGGAAAACTCATTGGTACGGTTTTGAACCTAGGCCCATCAGATGACAGGCCGTTGCTTCAACCACAGGACCACAAAACCACACAAAATCTCCGGCAATTAACATCTTGCATTCTCCAGCCATAGGCTATGTTTACCGCCTAGCATCTGAAAGGCCGTAAGCTTATTGTCATCTTAGTGTTGGCTTGACTTCATTAACATTATGAAAACCATGCGCAACACAAGGTCACGACTTACCTAGTAATAAGCGTAGAAAGCAAGACCAAATTGTTAGGCCTTCTACACAACACGATGTGGAGTTAGTATTGTAGGCACGTACCCATCAGTCTGCGAGACCTTCACTGGAACATGGGATGAAATATAAATTCTTATTACTCTACTAGCGTTAGTTATTTATTTTGAAAATTTTGTTTAGTGACACGCATTTACAAATGTTAATCGACTCGTTGACTCGTTCGATGTGTACGATAAATCGTTTTCTAAATTTTGAGTCTTCAATTTTAATAACGTGCCTTCATGCAATTAACTTTTAACGCTAGTGACAAAGATTAGCTTTATTACCACTGGAAAAGGATAGCTGTTGCTAGTGGTCATTATATATTTAAATGACAGAAGTCATGAAATTACTCCTGGCCAATTATTTAAAAAGAGCATAAAAACAGCCATCTGCTAATTCGCAGCGATACAAAAAAACACACGCGTACGATTCGGGTTAATCGACTGAAATCATGTGAGTGTTAAATTTCTATTCGATATTTCAACCATCGCAACAATAGTCAGTTCTCGTACTTGCGCAACGCTGATTCGCTGGTTATTCCATTGGTACGCACGCAGGCTTTCTTTAAGCTTGTTACGAGTTGAGGTCACATCCAAAGGATTTATTAACTCTCTGTGAGGTAGCTTGTTTGGGGAATAACACTATTATTATTGAAAAAAATACTACAAGCTTAAATTACTTCTTCACTAGAAGGTTTTAAGGTATGATAAAATTATATTTTGTGGCTGAGACTGTTGCGTCGCCAAAACTTACTATATTCTAATATGGTATCTAATAAACTAACGCCTAGTTTGATTGTTAGTAGAATAAAAAAATGTATTCTTAGTGATTACAGATATGTTAGTGATTTTGGCTTCAACTTAACTTATGGACTGTGTATATCACATGAGCTTTACAGTGAGGGAAACATCGTGAGGAAAAAAGGTACGTCTGAGAAGAAATTCAAGGTCGTATGTAGTGCCTAAGAGACGGCGACGGATTCACCTCCTGTCCATTGGCACCAAATTGACTTTATACTGGAAAAGTCAAGAATAGTCGGTGTCATAACACTTCTGCCTACCTCTTCGGGGACACTTAAAGGAAGGCGTGAAGATATATTATTATTACATACAATGACGAACAGATAAAACAGGAGTAATTAGAATCGACCTCGGAACTGAATGGACGTAGTCACCCGTATTGCGGTAAAACTCGTCATCCACTGAGCCTACCGCAAACCAACACGAATGTGGAAAGCAAATGGTATTTCGACATATTATACTTTAGACAGTTTAGACGTCTACATACTAATGTAATTTACGATTAAATAAAAATGTACATAACGAATCGATTGACACCTTATTAATCAACTAGCTTCCCGCCCCGGCTTCGCACGGGTATTTATATCAAATATTTTGTCTACCCGTGCAAAGCCGGGGCGGGCAGCTAGCCTATGTTAATCAGTGATAGTGTAGCTTTCTAACGGTGAAAGAATTTTTGAAATCGGTCCAGTAGTTTCGGAGCCTATAGACATTTATCAAATATTTTGTCTACCCGAGCGAAGCCGGGGCGGGAAGCTAGTATAATATATAGCCTATGTTACTCAGTGATGATGTAGCTTTCTAACGGTGAAAGAATTTTTGAAATCGGTCCAGTAGTTTCGGACCCTATTAAATACATACAAAAATACAAATCTTTCGTCTTTTTAATATTAGTATAGATATCGGATCAATAGGCGCTACGGAAGTAAGCACAAACATACATAGACTGCTAAAATTATAACCCTTCCTTTTGTCTTCGCCGTAGTCGGGTACAAAAGCTATGTCCGCCAACAGAAATCCGCAACAAATCTGAATTTTCCAGTATAAATTGTTTTGTTTGTTTACAAATAAAATTTTGTAACGACAGGATCCACTTTGACAAAGAGAAATATTCTTTGTAACACAATTACAAAGTCACTCGGAGCGACTTCTGATATCGCATTGCAATTACGAATTTCAAGTATAGTCATTTTTTCGTCTCAATTTTAAGGCTGTAAATTTTGTTGATCACACCGCTCATTATTTATCTTGTGATCACAAAATAAATTCTTGGAATGCATGATTTACTTAATTTCTCAGTTACTTTTTAAATAGACTGCTTTAAAAACGGGATTTATTTTGGCGGTAAGCTCTTTAACCTAAGCCGTTTGAAGTGTCGTAAGATTCGTCAACTATTATAGCGTATCCTCTTTCTGGTTTTTCTACCCACTGGAGTTTTTTCTTAATATGTATTTTTTTAATACCGCTAAGGAGGCAAAGCAGCATGCGGCTCGCCTGATGGTAAGCGGGTACCGAAGCCTATGGACGCTTGCAACACCAGGGGTTACAACACTCGCGCGTTGCCGACCCTTTGACTTTTTGACTATACTTCTATTTGCATCATCATAATTATTTTGTTATCTACTTATATTGCCTGCTTATTATATTCTTAAGGGTATCGACCTTAACAATAAAAGTCGTGCTAGTAAACAGTTCGTGACCTTAAAAGCCTTAGGAAAATACGTTGTTTTTATTCAATCCCTTTTCTCAGAGCTCTAAAAGCTTGAGGTGATTGAACTACATACGGTTCTCAATTACAGTTCGAAAAGGCTTTCTAGAGCCAACGGATGTGATACTTTGCACATCCGGCTAACTATGGCCGGCCTCCCTTGAATCGAAGCCTTTTGCAGGAATATACATACATACATACATACATATTATGATCACGCCATGTCATCGGAAATTTAATATATTTTGCACAACGTCATCACTAGATTAGTCGAAAAACGGATGGTAATACAAGTACTGTATTACTGCGGCTTTGTTGTGTGTGAAACTTTATTGTAGAGCAAAATTCCTGGAAAAGTCGTTGTAGTGAACACATAAGTGTAAATATGTTTTTTTTTTCACCACTTCCTCGGTAACGATCATCTTTAAGTATCAAATCAAACCAAAAACAATTTATTCAGTTTAGGCCCTCATTTAGATTACCACCACGAGGTATGATAATAGGCGATCAAAGCTACAAACAAACGTTAAACGAACCAAATCTCGCGGCTCTCCTCTTATGACTACATCATCAAGAAATATACTTTTACTGTGATTGCTGTGTACACCTATAAATAATTGATACACATATATTGAATTATGAAGGTGAATGCTATTGAAAACTATTTTAATATGTAGTACTCTTGGTGTTTCGTATTAAAATAAATATATATAAAGTATTTTCACTACAGACGACGACGTCGGTGGTGGCATTGATTGATGCAATATGTAATATTATGTTGTAGTTTAAATGTTGAAAATGAGTTAAAGGTTTCACTGAACCTTAATGAAATTATCCGCAAGATAACATGACATTGTAGAATGTAGCCAATGAACTGACAGTAAGAGAATTTTCTAGATAGGTATTTTTTATTTCCAAAAAAACCGCGATTTAATGAGCCAATATTGATAAAAAACACCACTAGATAACTTTCGGTACAGACGTTACATAAGCTGGAACAAGCCCATTTAGGTCCATAACATTTTATAAAGTTTGAAAACTACGGCCAAAAATAGTATACATTTTTTTATAGAACTAAAATATAACAAGTGGCATATAAAAATATTGATCAAATTAATATAAGTAATGAGTAGGTTCTTCGAGTCACTTCTAGACGCAGTTATGTCTGGAACTTTTCTTCTAATCTCACTTGGAAAGTTAAAGCCGCAGTACGCTAGGTCTGTGTGCACACAGTCAATATAGGTCCAACTTTTCCTGTTATCGACCTCTCAGTACCTCTCCCGTAGTGAGAACTTTGGCTTATTTTGTTTAGTTTGTTATTGTTTAGCGTGTATGCTTAAGTAAGAAGTATATTTTTAAAGGTTACGTAAGAAAATAAAAAGCTACTCTTATACCTTATGTACAACTATTTTATGTTATGATATAATTTTCTAATATGATTTTATTATGTCGTGAAAACTATTTAAGCTCCAATATTTTCCGATAATATAAATCACACATGCAAGCTGTAGAAGAAAGCTCTTAAGTTTCCACACAGTAATTGATGATTCTTTTCCCGTGAATTCAATTATTTAGTAGGACGATCTCTTTATAATACTATTTAAAATTAGAACTGGCCGCATTACAAACAGTTGAGTCCATTGTGCAAACGATGCTCTTATAATAATTTAAAATAATTAAAAACATAATTATATAAGACAACCCTACGCAGACACACACACACACACATACATACACATACATATACACACACACACACATACATACACATACACACACACACACACACACACTTTTTTGTATGATTGTTTTTCTAGTTTATCTAAATTCATATACTTTAAGCTAATTTGTTTAAAATGTAAGATGTAATTAAATAGATATAAGGAAGAGCGGAATCTCCTATTACAAGCACACCCTTGCTTAAAAGGAGGCTTCCAACACTAAAATGATAACTTGTTATGTTACTGAATAAACAATTTATTTATTTGATTATTTATTTGTTTGAATTTTAGTAAACATTGTCTTTTGTCTTTTTTCCAAATTTTTTTTGCTATTGAATTTAAAAAGCATAAAACCATCGACCGACAGCACTGGAATATTGAGAATATATTGAAATTACAATCACAATTGACATCAGACGATTATTTATGTACAAGCATCAAGGCATGTACACCGTGTCTGAGGTTAAAAACAATGCAAAGCATGAGGTCACAAATAAAATCCTTAAGTTAAAGTCGTCAAATGCCCAAATAGAATTTGCCGTTGAATGAGACTCAACAGAACTCCTCAGGGGCTAATACCAACTATAGTCTCATTAAACTATGTTAATATAATATATATTTAAGGTTCACAACCAAGGCGGGTTCATTTCTATTTGGACCTACTTTAACAAATCCGGTCACAGATCAGACCGAAGTTAGAAAAAAAAACTATTTCCTTATGTTTGGGTTTCTTTGATTTTTATTATTAATTGGAGGATCCCCAACATACGAAGCATGAAAGAGGAAGAGAACTCAATTAGTAATAAATTAAATTATTCCGTACATGCAAAATATATGCCATTCACTAGTAGTGCTAAGTATAACTACAATAACCACCAAATCAAGGCTTTCATTTGAAACTTGATATTAACCTGGAGGGTTTTTTTTTGCCGTATCAATGAAGGAATTTACCACAAGAATGACGAAACCAGGTCACGCATACCAATGCGCCCATTTAAAAACAATAAAAGTAAGAACTAACTAGGAACTAACTGGAACGAACCAGATAGCAATAGTAACAGAATGCAATGTCCCGTGAAATTGCATTCTGCTGGCCTTTGAAAACTTCCAACTACTATATGTGGACCCTGCCTTTTTAAATAGGTATGTACTAGTCATATAATAATTGGAACTGGGAATCGGTTGGAAACACCACACTGAGTGGATAGGTTACCTAATAAATACTTACCTAACTTCATGAAACTTAAAAGCCTAAACTAAATTAAACATACATTGAAAATACCAACAACTTTATTTGTTCACTAATAAGTTTTCATTTCACAAGGTATTATATTTATGATGGGAATATTCTTTCCAGTGAGTAAAAATCAACGCTATCAAAAAAACAACACCAGACGCCGAATCTACCCCAACTTTACTGCACACACAATTCAAGCTTAGCAGAGTGGAAATGCCAGGAGTTTAAAAATCCCTCGTAATTGCCAGTTTCTAACTAACCTCTGCACACTGTTGCCTCCATATCGCCCAATCCGCTGAGCTTGCAACGTTTGGCTTCCAGCCAAGACCAGCCATACAGCGTAGATATCTGCCACTCTTTAAGTGGCTAAGCCGGATTATTGCAGGCAAAAACAACATTTCCTTATTAGACAAGGATGAACTGACTGAATACTGCATAATTAGCAAACCTAACCATCAACATTCATCATTCACGAATTACAAAAACGCAAAATCGGTAATGGTATCCTGAAATTTACTTTCAATATTAGTATCTATGATTTAATATTTATGCATTTCAAGATTCATTGTAGTAACTCTTGGCAAAGATGTTGACTAGAGTTCAAGGAATTCTTATCAAATATTATAAAATCAGATTAAAACTTATATTTATTTCTAGATGAAATTAAATGAGTACTTAGGTTAGATTCATATACAAGTCAAATGTAAAAAGGCGCTTTTTTCACTCTGTCTGCTCTGAAAGAGTATCGGCGTGTATGTATTTTGTATTTTGATGATTTAATTATATATTAAGAGTATAAATAGAATCTCTTTCCTAAATCTAAATCTGTCCAGTAATTAGGTAAACGTAACAAATGACATTCAAGAATTTCTAAGCGGTAATATCAGATCGACAAAATTATCTAATCACCAAATTACAGCTGTATCATGCAATCTCTAAAGACTATATAGAACAATATACATATCTTATCTCGAGATATTATTTAATTTTATTCAAGACTCCAGACAATGTGCTGGGCATCTAACAAATAAAACAACGAAAATGTTAAATTTAATTTTAAGTGTGAGTGTCTTAGTTTTAGTGAGTGCACAGGATAACAGATTTGCCCTAAACATTTTACATTACAATGATTTTCATGCAAGGTATGTTGATTAATATTATCATTTTTAAGGATGTACATGATCCAACTATCTTGAATCATAAATAAAACAAATCGAATAAATAACTCCCTCTTATTGCTTTGATACAATGATGTAGTGTATTTCAACGACGTATCGATTAAAATAATCGACATCTTGAGGCAGTGGGTGCACGGTTAATTCTTGATTACCTACCCGTCCAATCACCAGTGGGTGAAGGCAGTGGGCGCACGGGTACCTCTTGATTATTCTTCCGCCCACCAGAGGGTGAAAGCAGTGGGTGCACAATTAATTCTTGATTACCCGTCCACACACCATTGGGTGAAGGTAGTGGGTGCAGGGCTCACGACCCGTTTGTGTGTATATGGTAACAAAAATTTTGATCTACCTATTACTAAAACCAAAGACTAATAACATTTGCATGCCAATCACGCAAAGCCCACGAAACAAATTGACGATAACAGCTGATCACCCGGGAAGCGATTAGGGCCCACTGATTATATATTACAAGTACTATTAGATTTTATGGTCACATTGACTACGTCATTAATAATAATGATCATAATACTATTTTATAGCTGTTGAATATTAAATTAATTTTGTGGTTGATAGGTTCACGTAAAACCCATAATTGGTAGATATATTTATAGAAGACTGTTTATTTTGCAATATAGAGGACTATAAGATAGAGGACTATTATAAATAATTTCAGAATAATGGAGAGGATATAAATATTATTCCAGATTTGTCGAAACTAGTCCTTGGGGTGGTGTATGCAACCCAACAGAAGCTCCCTGTATCGGAGGTTTTGCCCGATTGACCACACTGGTACGGGAGGCGTTGGATAGGGAACCCCAATCTCTACTATTGAATGCAGGAGATAGTTTCCAAGGCACTATCTGGTACAACCTCCTTAGGTGGAATGTTACACAAGAGTTCATGAATATTTTGCCTCATGACGCTCACGTAAGTAACATTCTTAGAAGAATTTCTTACTCACAAGTTAAATGCGTTTGATACAATCTTAAATGACTTTTGATTGTTTCCCAATTTTCTTAAGTACTTCGTTTACTCTTTCGCAAAAATAAAATGCTTTTGATTAAGGTCGAAGAAAACTAATTAATAGTTTATATAACTCAAGATATTTTAAAATGGGAGATTATGATGGAATATTAAGAATTTTACTATTACTATTCCTCATCAGGTCCTTGGCAATCATGAATTCGACAACGGCATCGAAGGAGTTGTTCCTTATCTTGAGCATCTGAACTCTACAGTTGTCACAGCCAACATGGAAGATGACTTGGAGCCCACAATCCAAGGCCTTTACGAACCCAGCATCATTGTTGAAAGGGACGGACGGAGGATAGGCATCATTGGCATCATTATATCGACAACTGATGTGAGTCATACGTTTATGTGTTCAGTGGTTTTCTATATAATCACCATAGGAATTTGTAACATTATTTTGCTTATTGATATCTCTTGGTAAGATTCAGTTACGAATGCTCAAGTTCATATTTAAGAGAACTGTTTAAATATAATTTAGGTATGATGAAAAAAAAAATCTTACTTTACCAAAATAGACTTATTACATACATACATACATACTAAAATATCTTCAACTTGCTATACTGACTACTATCCATAGCCAGTAAAATGACTAAAATTGAGAAATTGAACAGATACGAGACAAATTTAAGGTCCTTAGTGGTTGCAATAGGCATAACTAGACTTGTTACTTATTACCAAGCGAATGCATCAGTCGCTTCGTCAATTTTATTAATTGTATGACTGTGTTTTAGACCTTAGCATCTACTGGGCAATTAAGATTTACAGATGAAGTAGAAACAACAAGAACTGAAGCTGAAAAATTACATGAACAAGGAGTGAATATCATCATTGTTCTATCCCATGCAGGATTTGACATTGATCAGTAAGATAATCTAGTAATTCTAAAAGTTAAAGCATCAATTCAATATCAAGAATATAAAAACACGATCACCAATACAACTCAGTCATTCAGTTTGCATTCTAAATAAAACTCTGCTTCCTATTTCGCCATAGTATTTGGTCAAACGCGTTAAGCCTATAATCATATTATCCGAACTGAAACAAAGATTTGGCAATTTTGATTTCTTTATTATTTCTAGAGAAATAGCCCGTCACGGTGGTCCATACATAGACATTATAGTTGGTGGTCACAGTCACACTCTTCTTTTTAATGGTGAACCACCAGAGGACAGTGGGTTTCAACCTGCCGCACCCTATCCCACTGTCATAGAGCAAGAAAACAGAAATGTGCTGATAGTTCAAGCAGCGGCTTATACTCAATACTTAGGAGAAATTAAACTTTATTTTGATGATGCTGGCAACTTACTGGATTGGGAAGGGAACCCACATTTCATTGGAAATGAAGTTGCACAAGGTACTTTCATTTGTAAAAGAATATGAATTGTGAGCATATTAATAAAGAACTAAGCACACTACATTATTGAAGACTACCTAACTGAATGTTTACCACCCTTTGGTGTTAGCAGTATTAGTGAGACAAAGGCATTAGTAAATCATAGTCTAAGCAGTGACATGGTTAAATTGTGTGCACATATCTTTTGAATTGCATTCCAGATCAGGATTAAGACCCCTTATTTACCCCTTAGAGATATACGGGTAGAAAGTTTTTGGTATAATATTAACGGATAATTTTAACACTAAATCCAATATGTATTCTTTTCATTTCAGCTCCAGATGTACTCCAGAAGATCAATGAATACTTGCCAATAATCGAAGCTGAAGCTTTAGTTGAAGTCGGCACTTCCATGGTACACATGTCGTCTAGTTGTGCTTGCTCCGAATGTAATCTCGGCAACTTCTTGTGTGATGCGTTTATGCATTCTGTGAGTAACTTTAAAATATCTATATGGTCCATCGATATAGGAGAAACAGAAAACTTATATTGTTTTCCCAAGGGAATACAGCATTGGGTACTTCAAGAAGTGTGTGACGAGATTTTTGTAGTGCCAGCAATATGCGAGTTATACCCTTGGTATCACTGACTTGGTATTGTATGGTAAGCGTCCATAGCCTACGGTAACCTTACCACGACGCGGGCCGCAAGCCGGTTTACCAACTTGGTGGTAAAAAGATGTTGTTTTTTTTTAAATAACACACTTCATAAATAACGGCTTGTTCTTCTTGAAAAGCTGCTGATCTCGAGCAGGTTTTGTAAAATTTTGTAAAGTCAAAAAAAAACATGTCGCTCATATAAAGAACACATTTGATTAACTTATTCTATGAGTGGACTAAAATAATTATGTTCCGTAGGTAATAAGTCGAGCTCAGGGCAACAACTGGCACTACGCACATTTCTGTGTTATCAATCAAGGTGGAATTAGGGTAGACATTGGTACTGGAGGTAAGTCTATAATATTATTACAATATACTACTAGATGATGGAGGCACAAATAAAATAATCGTAGTATAAAACAGGTTTCAAGTAAAATATTTCACCATTACGAAAGTTCATTTTCTACTTAAGCCATACAATTTTACGTTCCAGTAATAACATTTGAGTCAGTACTTCTATCGACGCCGTTTGAAAACAACGTAGAAGTGTTTGAGTTGAGAGGCAACCATATAATGGAAATGCTAGAATTTTCCGTCGCCAATGATCCGTATGCCGGAGCTAGGATGCTGCAAGTTTCAGGTATTGCATTATGATTAAGTATTTTTTAACAAGAATACGTTGACTGACATTTTAAGAAAGATTAATGTCAGCTGTCACTACTATGTAATCTGATTCAAATAATCGTAAAAATATTATATAAGCTTTCCGGGCCCCTATCTACTATATAAAAATAAGTCGGGTTTTCCTTCCTGACGCTATAACTCCAGAACGCACGAACCGATTTCCACGGTTTTTCATTCGTTGGAAAGGTCTCGGGCTCCGTGAGGTTTTGTTTAGCAAAGAGAATTCAGGAAAATTTGATATAAATGTCTACCCGTGCGAAGCCGGGGCGGGCCGCTAGTTCTTTATAAAAATTTCAATCGCCATGACATCATTTTGACGAAGTAATGTCAGAATTTGACTGCTGTTGATTGTGATTCATTAAATAGTGATTGAAATACCATTTAAATTCCGAGCTTGGTCTCATCTTTCGCCTCCTGATAGATTACTGAGTGCATTTGCCTATATACCTTATTTTTGAGGTCAGTACTACTACTACTACTCATGATTGTATCGTCCATCATTGAACCCGATTAACTTTCCTGGATACTCATACAATAATATTCAACATATCTTTATTCAAAACAGATTAAATTATTTACAAAAAACAAAAATAGTACTTAAATTTTGGACATTACGTTATGTAGGATTAAGGTCAGTCTTCGATGGCTCCCGTCCACTTGGAGAGAGAGTGACCAACGTAACAGTCAGATGTATTGAGTGCGATGTGCCTAGATACGTACCACTTCAGCTTGACAAGTATTACAAGATTGTCTCGCAGAGTTTTATCGGCAATGGCGGCGATGGGTTTTCCGTGAGTTTGAAGAGTTTAGTTAATTTCCCAAATATTAGTACAATTTATAGCAAACACTTAATTGTTTCCGAACTTCAACATACCAAAGCATATGAGGTCGATTTTTCCTCTTCAAAAAAGAAAATCGAATCTTCATAGCTTGCCATATGCTAGGCAAAGATTTAAATAATTGCCTCCAAGGTGTTGAGGATATCTGCATGGAGGAAATTTAATTTCAATAAACGAAGTCACTGTTCCGTTACAATATCTTTCATCTTCAGACTCGTTAGCATAGTATTGTTTCCATAATGTAGTGACCTATGAGTATACCGATCAAACCGAGAGTTATATGTTAGGTTACAAGCAAAATAGACATATTATGTGAAGCCTAAAATCACAAATACTGAAAACAATACATGATATTATCTTGATTTAAAACATGATTGTGTCCGAAATTCTAAAAAGAAAATGGCGCTCAGAATTGCCTTACCAGCCTTATGAGGAATTTATCATTGTCAATTTATAGGAGAATAACAAATTTCAAGAAAGTAGTACAAGTAGTAATTCTACTATTTTATTTTTAAACGTCTATAATGCAGTACTGCGCTGTATGCTTTCGAGTCGGCGTTAATATATTATCACAATCAGTATTTTTTAAAGCGAAACATGCTTGCTTGATGGTAAGACATCTTCTAGTAGGTACTGTTATTATATCTAGAGACTAGACAATCAGAGGCCTACTACTTGGTTAGTAATATTAATGAAATCAACATTACAATTATCTGAACCCAATCATTAATTTGCGACGTAAAGTCGACGACGACGGAAGTCCAAGATCTAACCTCCAACACCAAGCGTAGCAATCAGGCTTACTATTCACTGCATACGGTGTGATTGAGATCCAATTGACAAAACCGAAAATCCGAAACCGAGCGCTAAACAGATGTCATGTAAATTACATGCTAATTCGAAACACAATCGGAGCGCAATTCTGTATGTGACAGCATTAGTTGGTTTGGTAATTTGGGATGAACATTGGTAATATTTGGTGTTGTCTGACAACAAATTGATTTGATTTTATCGTTAATTTAGTAATTTGATGCAATCAGAAACACTTGTTGACTTATAATAATAACTTTATCGATTTTGTTTCTAAATTTTCTAACCGACCTAACCAACATTCAAATAAGCCATATATCCATTTTATAATATGAAAATGCACATAAAAATGACGTATATCCGATTATCTCTTCTACCACTATCAGTAGTAGAGAAAATCACTCCACATGAAACCCATATAATGAACTCTTTTTTTATTTTATGTTAAATTCGAGGTCGATTCTTTATGAAAATAAACTTCCAAGGATATAAAGCCGTAAACGTTTAAATACAGAAATAATTAAATGGATCATAGAACCCTGTTATTTTGTCTTTCATGGGGAAATCAAAAGAATAATAGCAAATTCGTAACTCCTCTCTACATTGCTTTCGGTACATAAAATACTGATTATTCCTTTTAAAAAAAAAAATCCTTATATCATCATTACCCGTTTCACTTTCCAAAACACCTGAAACAACCGTACCCGAGCTATGATTATGGTAAACCATATTTCCTGGAAGCAGGATTGTATTTTTCCAATCGCAGCCGTTTTAAAAACCTCTCACTGGCTTATTCCAGGTATTCGTTCAGTATTCGACGGCTCTAAGCCGGTCGGTAGCCGAGTCCTCAATGTAACAATACGTTGTATAGAATGCGATGTGCCAAGATATGAACCTCTCGATGTAAACAAGTACTATAGGGTGGTCTCTACAGATTTCATAGGGAACGGAGGTGGGGAATATTATGTAAGTTGTAATTCTGACCACAATACTTTTAGGTTAGTCACGTCTCCAAAGGACTGATGACGTCACTACCATAAACGCTTTGAAACTGACTTATAAGTAGGAAATATAATACATTTTAAAGTCTAGATTTTAAAGTTTTGGTAAAATTAACCTTATTATACCCTGTTTGCCAATTGCTGCGATCCTTAATAAAATTTATTTCAATTTTACAAAACTAAAAATGTACTTTTGGTAGACTATCTGACCATTATTAAAAAAACGGCAAAGGAGTATTCAAAAACACAATTTTTTTTTTCAATTAAGAAGAGGGAAGATCTGGGCATTAAAATGGTTCTTTATAAGCTAAATCAATATAAATTGAAAGTGATTGTAAGAGTACCTTTATTTTAATGGTCCTGTCGAAAACGAAATTATATTTTTTTACCCTCTGGAAATGGCTTGATTTAATTGAAATCAGTTTTTATTTAATTGATTTATTTATTTAAAGACTTAAAAAGATTGTATTGAAAATACATTTCCATTGGATTTTATTTAACCTGATAGTTTCAGAAGCAATTATATTATTATGTTTTAGTTCATTCACTCAAGACGTTTATTATAAAAAGAAGAAATATTTACTACAGTTATCTCAAAGCTAAAAAAATGCAGATATCCTCAACCCGTTATTAATAGTTAATTTACACAATATTATGTAGATAAAGACGAAGGCTAACGTTATGTCGTACCAAGAGGTCAAAGAGATGGCTAACGATAGAACGGCTTGGCGATTGCTCCACCGACAAGAGCCTAGCTCTTAAATATATGATGATGATATGTATTTAGTATCTTGAATAACTCTTATTATATTATAAATAAGAAAGGTTTTTAATGTGTACCTTAACTTTCAGGTAATATCGGATAACCGCATCAACGTGGAGGTAATTGGAATCGACTATAATGTGTTGGTCGACTATATCCAGCACCAATCACCTATCTTCGTTGGGACTGACGGCCGTGTCCAAATCGAAAATGCTTGCATGGTGTGATACGAGAACTTAATTATAGTTTTACTATACTATTCTCTTATTCGCTTAATTTTGCCTCTATCGCTATCCTGAATTTTATCACCAGGTTCAGTCAATGCAAAAAATATGCAGAGGATAATAAATCGTGTGCGTTCGGTGGATACCGTCAGAAAAAAGTGAAATTAGACATGTTTTCCACCTCTGGTTTTCCTATCTCAGTTTAATAATTATCCGTTATTTTAAGCACCTTTATTCATTTCGACCATTTTTTTGTTTTACATGTTACCTTTCTTAATATTTACATAACCTAATTAAGATTTAAATTAATGTAATAACAACTGGTTGTCCAAATAAATAAAAGAAGTTCTTTACAAATAAATTTGCACGCGTTCCGTATTGTTTATACAGCCGCCCGCTTCAGTACGTGTCGATTTCTAGCAACCAAACTCGTACTGCATGGCGCGTTAAGAAACTTCGTTCCAAAACTCGTAATCTCTCTCGTAACTCGACTTCTAAGACTGCATTAAACTCAACTCTTGTCATGTAGACTTATATAATATTTAGCACTTAATTCAACGCCCATTCTGCGTATCTACACCAAAAATTTTGGTGCTTCTTCTGCATTTCATATCTCTATTTATACCTCGGTATATATAGGAATGACTGGGCGGCTTTCTTTCGGTAAGAACGTGATATAAATAATAAATAAATTGTTTTTTAGTTCGGCTTCTATGCGTTCTTATATCATTCATCCCAGTTAAGTGACAGCTGGTGAATCTGACGCTGCCGTCAACTTCAACTTCTTTATGATGTCTATCTTTGCCGGTAGCAGAACATTGTCGACAACGTATTCGAAAACGTAACTCGCGAAATGTCAAAATTGTCACACTAAGTCTTAGTTCCACTTTTCACTGCTACGGCACTGACATACTAATTGAATTTCACTTGTGAAGTCGAGAAAGCTTGATGTAAAACTCCATCCATCAACATTTAGGAAAAGAAATTAATCTTAGTATTTTTAATACGCAGTTTCCTCTACTTAAGTGACTTTGTACTGTAATAAAATTACTTCTTGTCTTGGAAATCCAAAGCGCCGGGAACAAATTAATTGCTGTAATTAATTATGGAAAAATAATCCAAGGATATATTTTTTGGTGGTCACGTTTCTGGAACTTTTTTCGTATCGAAAGAAAACAATTTTAATGAGCGTGTTGTCATCTTGTTTCAACATTAATTAATATTTTTATGAAATTAATAGCTCGTTACAACTTTATATACGTTATTTATAATAATGACCGGGCATTATCACACAACGTCACCTGGTCCCAATGCGTCAAACAATTGATAGTTTTTTAATACATACGCTTAATCTCAGATTAGCTCAGGTCAAATAAAAAACGTAGATGTAACTTTGCGAACAACGAAATAACGCCGGTCTTTTAAACTGTAGGGTATGAGCAAGGTTTGATTTCATCGTATTGGTTGTAGGTGTGTGCGTGTGATTGTGTATATGGGGCCAGCGAGGTGATCATGCTCAGCCACCGCAAAGGGAAGATCTTCCAGACAGGCGGGTGTTTTTGCCTGGGGAACCGCGGCTCCGACTGTTCTGGTCGGAAACTTGTATATATTTTGAATTGCGTAGAAAACTTCGCTAGCGCGTGGCAGGATTGTGACGTATGTAGTTGTCATTCGTTGAATGTTGTCCTGCTAGTTAGTAGATTTCTAACGTTGGTTTATGTAGCCGTGATGTCGCTACATTTATATGTACACTGCAAGGCGTAGTAATACCCGGCGTCACTTTATTGTTCGCCAAGTTCTATCTACCGTTTTTATTTGATCTGTGCCGGTCATGAACTTTTTCGACAACGTATTCGAAAACTCACGATATGTCAAAATTTGCATACTAATTTTTAGCTCCACTTTCTTCGGCGCAGCGATGTTCATTTTCCAATACAAAAATAGTAGAAGGCGATACGAATACGTCGCTAATTATTCCTGCTAGCCCTACTGAGCTCATAATTCGTACAAACTAAAATAGTATCCAAAGAAAATTTACTATTATAAACACAGACATGCCTTCGGACAGGCGGACGGGCAAACTGACTACATTAAAGTTTCGTCAACGTTTCAAAGCTACACATACCGTGAAATGTACTTCAAAAGCCTGTCAGGTAACGTACGATCTCGTTAGTGCAGCGCGACGCGCGTCAATAGCGCCAACAGCGGCGTCCAAACAAGGCTCACTAAATTTGCGGTAAAGCACCCGGCTTAATTAAAACCCCAGTGGGCACTCATTTACTCGCGCCTGTATCGGAGCTGCGGATAATTATAGCTTGGTGTCGTGACGTAATAAAAAAAAAGATAATGACATAGCAGTGACAGGTTGACTATTAAGTCCAACAGTTTGTAGATGAATGCTAGCTGGTAGTAAGGAAACGTATCGGCCCTTTTTCTTTAACTTCTTTGAATTAATAATAAGAGTGAATAAACCAACTGCTCTTTTTAGACGGATAATGCTCTCAGACGTTAGCCATGATATTTTGGAAACTTTATTTAGTTTGAGTTCATCACGCCGAGAATCGAGAATATTCTTAATTTTTTTTTTCTCCCACGAAGTTAGTAATAAGTAATGCATTAAAGTTAATTAAAAATAATTGGTGTTTAAAATAAAATTTGACAAAAAAAAATATGATACGTATATTTTAGTAGTACTTAGAATAAACTTCGTAAAGTGATCGAGTGGGGAAAACTGCATAGTTTTCAATTAACGCGAGTAACTGTTATTATGCCACCGTTATTTTCAAAACTTTACACAGCTATCCGTGTCCTAAGCACACAACATTAAAATGCAAATGTTTATGAAATATTATTACATATTTTAGTAGAAATTATGTTTGTTTGTAGATGTATACATAATTTACATGCATTAAGGTTAAAAATAAAACACTAATTTATTTCAAAAGGCTAAAAAATATAAAATGATTTTAAAGTGAGTAATCATAACGGATGCATGAAAATTATTATAAGGTAGGTATTTCGAAGCTCTCTGACGATTCAGAGAGCACCAGTACAGTGCCGGTAGCAGGAACATTGTCGACAACGTATTCGAAAACGTAACTCGCGAAATGTTAAAATTGTCATACTAATTTTTTGTTCCACTTTTCACCGCCGCAGCGCTGTTCATTTTCCAATACAAAAATAGTCGAAGGCGATACGAAAACGTTGTCGACATTGTTCCTGCTACCGGCACTGTTGCCAATTCTGTTACATAAAATCACTAAACTAAACGAATTTGATAGGACTAAAAGTTTTGCTATCTCGTTATGATGTAAAGATGACATATTACTTTTTAAAAACCAAAAAAGTATGTTATGAACCTTTTCTCAATCAAGATCATTTCATTTTGAAAAAAAGATTATGCAATGTATTTTTAGATTTAGAATGCAAAAAAATAAATAATTTAACTAAACATCTATCCAAATCTTGAAGCAACTAAAACGGAAAAACTAAATGTACTAATTACTACTAAATTTAATCAAACGCAAATCAAGGAAACAATCTACATTTGATTAAAAAAATCATATTACGAGTGTTACACGCAACACGCGTAAAACTCCGACCACGTAACGGACACGAATCGCAGGCATCGTCACGTACGGACAGGGCCGTTACAAGGCGACGTGTCCGGGACGACGTGCGGCCGGACACCGGACGGTTCGACGTTTAGTATGCGTGCAGGTGGGATCCTGCATTTTATGGAATTATGGCACATTTATTTTTATTCCTTACATTTGGGAATCGAATAGACATTCGTGAACGCTTAATTTGTTTCTATTCAATGAAACTGCCACCGTTATTTCCAAAATACGCAAGTTTTGTTTCTTGGGTGAATGAGACAACAAATCGGGGTTTTAATTTGATGTCACTATTTGGTCAGAGTAAGAATAACTAGCGACTACTTATTTGAAAACGTAACTGACGAAAGGTCAAAATTTTCATACGAATTTTTAGTTCCACTATTCACCGGCGCAGTGCTGTTCATTTTCCCATACAAAAATAGTAGAAAACGATACGAATACGTAGTCGTAAGTTGTGGTTGCTGAGGCTATAGATATGAATAACATGCGTAACCATCAACCTTCAAGTTCAATAAACGTCAGGAATCACCCTAAGTACGACAAATAAAAAAAATATATCGTGTCCTACAAGTCGGTATATTCTACATGGTCGGATTCACAATATCAATGGATATTAATTTATTAATCTACTATAGTTTCTCATTTATTTTCTTTTAAAACTTCAATAAAGGTTATTTATTTCGTAGACAGCCTACATAATTTATCACGACACCGTATTTGAAATACGAATCCTTTCCCTATATATATTTATTAAAAAGAAATCCCACGCAAAAGTCGGCCGTTTCTTGCCAAGTTCAAAAGCCTGTTCCATAATCAAATAAAAGCCCTTCACGACCTTACGTTAGACCCAAGTGTGAGTGAGGAAACTTCTGTATTAGGAAGGTAAATAGTCTACACTTCCAAATTTCCTTGTAAGTTGCGGAAACTCACATCAACGAACGTCATTAATAACGCCTTGCCTAAGGAAACAGATTCGCTAGATGAAGCGAGACTGATGCAACATTATGTTGTAACTACCGACCCGCCCCGGCTTCGCACGGGTGCATCTCGGGTCAAATTGTCTACTACCTACTATGAAAATGCATGGACTATATGAAACGTCAATGAATTAATCATAAACATCCCAGTAATCATTCCCTCCATCAATAAAAGCCACATAAAAACCGTGTCGCAGTTTCAAAGATCTAAGCATACATAGGGACAGACAGATAGCGGGGAGCGACTTTGTTTTATGTTTCTCGAAATACGTTTCGAAATCACATGACTACGTGCCAAAAATAAACATTATGCGACTTATGCGTCCATGGTATGCGCATAAACTTCTTTGGTGCTAATCTGCAGGTATTAGCGGACCCTATATCCATTGTCTGTCATACGATGGTCATACTGCGATCATACGCGATGATTCTTCACAAACCGCACATTATTACTGTAATCAACATGTTTGAGCAAATAATAATAAAATGAGCAGGAGTCGACTACGTATTCGAAAAAGTAACTCGCGAAATGTCAAATTTGTCATAATAATTTTTAGTTCCACTTTTCACCGCCGCAGCGCTGTTAATTTTTCAATACAAAAATAGTCGAAGGCAAAACGAAAACGTTGTCGCAAATTATTCATGCTCGCGCTACAGGAGAAATAACTTCGTTTACGTAAAAGCTTAACTCAATAAGACGATTATCCTTGATTTAAGGTATTGAATATTGCCTTTATCGAAGCTCTTCGCTCACTGTCATTAGACTAGACAATTGCTCTGTTTAACCTAACACTTCAAGAAAATTACAGAGCCGTTGACAACACATAGGTACTATAACAGCTAAATAAATTACACCTTACTAATAATACGCTTTCCGTCTGCTCACACGCATATTAAGAGGTTCAATCTAAAACGGCGGTTAAATTGCTCAGCAAGCGCTAATTTGCTAGCCTTTGACTAAAATATACACACTGATACCGCGTTTGTGGAGCATCTCTTTAGGTGATTTGATTTCGAGTTTACCCCAATTACCCCTATGAATAAGCCTTTATAAATAAATGCAATTATTTCGAAGTTTGCTGTTACGTACTTCAAAACGTCATATCGGATTTTAATTAAATTTGGTGCATGTATGTTGAAACATAGTACTAAATTACTTATTGATTTATATTTCTACCAAACTGTTACTTGTTAATTGTTTGCTGGTGCAGCTATATTACTGCTAGAGAGCAAAACATCAACTGGCAGCAGCTTCCATCTAGCCTCCCTTTTTTACTGTTTTTTTGGTATATCCATCATATTATTTTGAATTTTCTTCTGCTGGAATTTAAATATTTAAAAAGTCATTTTCTTTTCGTCACTACATTTTGAAAGTGTGCCATTTTTATTAGCAGTGCGTCCGCAAATAAGCGAGGTAATAGCATGAGTTGGGAACATCGATTTACTAGCCGATTGAAGCTAGTTTCTCGACTGAAATAACTATTTTCAGTAGTATTATAGAGCACGGAAGTTCTAGGAATAGATGCGCTACAATCCGAAACTGTCGCGAAAATGTCTTAGATTTCGGATTGGATTTCGCTAGTGGGAAAGTTATCTCGATGTCTATTTCAGAGTTGGTGAAACACTGTAGTGTGCATGTGTTCCGGTAGTTAATGTAATGAATCAACTAACTTTACTGACGGTATTTGAAATGCATAAGTACTATCCACAGTAAAACGTATAAACTTAATTTTAATTTTCTGCTATTAATATTTGTATTTAATACTTACTATTCATCGCTCGAGAAGGTTCTTGGCATAAAACCTATCAACAATGGAAAGAAAACAGCCAGGTACTTAGAACTCTAATAGTAACAATAAAAATTTAGAGAGGTAGGGCGATTTGGGATATCCCGAGGGTTATCCCTATAATACGGCTTGATGTAGTGTTGTGTTTCTGCGGTAAGTAAGGTTGCCAGTGCTCCAAGAGGATACGCTGAGCTAGTAGTATTGCTGCTAGCACAGTGAGTCCTCATCAACAACATGGTTGGCACCCCGTTAGTGATACCCCTGGTATTGCTAGCGGCTATAGGCTACGGTGACTGCTTACCATCAGGTGGGCCGTAAGCTTGTGGGCCACCTTAGTGGTATAAAAAAAATAAAAATAAACTTAGGCAAAATGCAAGTCCAAATCTGAAAGTTTCATACACTATCTAACACGTACATATTTCAATAAATACCACTCTACAAAATGAGATCCTGATAGCAAGCTACAATGCCTTCTAAGAAAACAACGTATTTTACTGATCATAAATTCAACGTTCATGTTGATATAAGGAGGTTTACTTACATTAGAAAAGGACACCAACACTTCCTGACATATGCAAATTACAGGTCCAAAGTAGCTATCTTCTTAAGTTAGATACCAGCGGCAGCGCGGAAAACTTGACTACGTGATGAAACTATCACATGAAAATATTACCCGATATCTCATAATTACTCTTTCAAGAGTAGCTTTAAACTTTTTAATAAGTGCCTAATTTATGATTTATTATTTAGGTATCTACTTTAAATATTAGTACTTCTTGAGAAAGACAAATGGGATAATGAGTTTTAGACAACTATGGATGGATTAGGTGGATATCACCTAAAAGACGATACAGGAAGGTCGGGTTTGTTATTGTGAAATATACTATCGTAAACTAAGAAATTGAAAATCCTTGGTTTTAATTTTAATTTAGGAAGCCTTATATGATATCATTATTCAACGAAAGCAGATCAATAGAACAATAAAATATAACCTAGGGCTAATGGAAACATTGTTACTTTACGACATCCATTCCGAAATTATCAACTTAATTGTTCAGATACCGCCAGCACTGATATTAAGCACCGATAAAATCCACAGTCACAGATTGTTAGATAGACGCAATAAACTTGAGATCAAATAAAAAGGCGTCTCTCATCCGAAGGCTTTGTGGGAAACAAATCGAGGGCGAGCGATAAAGAAAGTCATTAACTTTTACCTTTTTCTCGCACTATGAGTGTACTTTGAAAGCGCGCAAATTAAACGTGGTTTTTTCTAACAAATCACCTTATCCTAGCTAGAGGTTCCATGAAAGAAAATTGATTGGACTTAAGGCACTCTCAATACACTGTGACGAAAGGTGCTGATTAAGACCTACAAAGACAAAGATTTACGGGCGCTAAGCGTTGGGTTTTTGTGAAACAAATTCTTATAATTGAATACCTATTGTTATTTGAAGTTATAATTATAACTGCAAATCTTAAGGAGTAAACGCGTGGCAATGCCGCCAACATTCTTGGCACGCTCCCGCATGATTCTGGTTTGTGTCAAATCTTTTATCTATAAGTAGGTAGATTACATATGTTTTTGTAAATAGTTTAATCTGTTTTGTGTCAATAAAAAAAGGAGTAAAAGACTTGAAACTGTACTTAGAGTTAGCAAGTAGGTTCTTTATATGGAGTTAACATTCGCTCAGTATTTTTTATTCGTCATTGCGAATATTGGATGTTGGTCAGTTTGTGTAACAAACAATAGCTTATCTTTTGAAAGATGGAGTGGCAAATGAAACTTTATTTAATATCAATTCATGAATTTAAGACATAGTTGGTAACAAATGTTTTTTTTAAAACACTAAGGTGGTAAAGAAGCATATGGGCCGCGTGCAACACCAGGGGTATAACTCGCACGTTGGTGACCCTGCAAAATTATCTGCACACCCTTCTTTAAGAACCGCAAGTTGTACTCCTTTCCGTAGCATTTTAAAAAGTTTTAAAATAAATCCATGTGCCGATTTATTACACAGAAAATTAACGTCGTCAATTTATATAAATATCAAAGAAAGCTGAAGCGGTATATTTTTCTGGCAAACGGAAGCTGTCAGTTGCATAAAATAAATGCTCAACCGCTCGTTTATACCCCGGAGCCAACGTTTTGTCATCAGCATTGTTTGTCATTAGCTGCCTTCTGGGAATGTTACATAAAATCCTATTTGCCTCGGTTTACTGCGAAACACTTAGTATGTTTAAAGAAACTGTTTACTCTTCTACAAGGTAGGTAGATTTTCTGCATTGAAATTAAATAAAGCCAATTTAATTTCACACGCATGTGCCAATACGTAACTTTTATCTTTATTTATATTTGTAATTTACATACATAATTATTTACACTGAAATTGAATTTAGTTACGTTTGTTTTTTTAGTTAGCATTAAATATAGTTTATTTACTAACGATTTTTTTCCTGTTATATGTATATATATATATATTCTTATATATACATTTATATACATATATACATTTATTTATATATATATATATATATATATATATATATATATATATATTCTATTGGGTACTACCTCATGCCCAGTGTGCTAAACGCGTGTATGAACAGAATTATGAATGTAAAAGGAACTAAGTGATTTCCAAGTGAGTGCAACAGTGAAATAGCGCTCTATTCTCTAATTCAACTCTTTGCCAAACCCAGAAAAGGACGTTGAAATACGTATGAACAGGACATCATCCATTTTGGTCCAAATCTGAAAGGGCCGGCTTACGCATTTTTTTGTATATTCTGTTATAGCTTGCCCGTCTGTTTTTTTTTTAGTGTGGCACCGAACCTGTAGGACTATTGTAGTGATTTTATTTGAGTTCGAAAATCTGAATTTTTATAAATTTTTGTTAAAAATAGGATTTCAAATAACTAAAACAAATTAAACGATCAGTAATGTCAAGTTTAGGTGTCATAGTAAAAAATTCTCCGACGTACAACCTTTAACAGAATATACAAAAAAAAGTATTGGCCGGCACTTTAAAATTTGAACCAAATCTCTATGAAACATGGATGATGTCCTTCAATTAATTAATAAAATACTCGTACACTTAACACTGGCAAATTAGTGTTTGAAGATAATTTGGCTGCAATAACTAAATCAAAAAGTAGAGAAGGCTCAGTGTGTATTGGAGTATTATATCTAAACTGCGGTCTAATTAGCAAGACTGCAACCAAACAAACTGAGCCAGCAATGTAACAGCTTTTGCGGTTTGCGCCAACAAGACTAGAGTAGGTACATAATTGAAACCGCGCGGTTTTTGCGCCCAAACTCTCTAATGGGTTTTCACGTTTAAACCCGTATTTTAACGAGATTTGGTTAAGTAGGCCTACGTGGTGCTTAAATATTTTATACTGTGCTATGGATTAATGAAGTCAAAAGTTTACTTCGTCTCGCTTCTTAATAGAAATAATAATCTAATATGAAGAAACTCAATAATCCTACTTCCAAACTTAACTTTCAAATAAATACCTGAGTTTGAGTGGTTGTCTTTTGTTTCTTTATTAAATATGCGACTTCGTACGCGTGGAATGCATATTATATGTAAATAACTTAAATTTACTGAATTGGAACTGTTACAGTTTTATTATAAGTATAGATAATGTAGAGCAGCAAAAAAAATATCCCTAAAACAATTGCAGAGTTCTTAGAAGTATTCATAATCTAGTGAAATTGTAAAATGGGGTGCGTATTTCATATCGTCAGGCCGTCCCAGAAGGGTCCCCCGGAGAAGTGGGCAGAGGTTTTACAACACTGACTTTCCACCGAAGATAATTTGGTGCCAACGTAACAGATGGTGAGTCCGTCGCTGTCTCTTAGGCACTACATACATCCTTGAATTTCTTCTCAGACGTATGTAGGTTTCCTCACTATGATTTCCTTCACCGTAAAGCTCGTGATGTAACTTATCATTGCACTTAAATTGGAAAAAGTCATTGGTACAGACCGGTAGGATTCGAACATGCGTCGCTAGAATAGCAGGCAACGCTTCATACTACAAGCTCACGACCGACGGCTGTTTGCACTCCATTTTGGCAAAAATAACCTTCCTTAAAAATCATCACCATTTCTATCGACGGACGGCGATGAACAAAAATCTCCCCAAATAGATTCGTGAGCTGGTAAATTTTTATAGTCAGTAGCTTTTTGTCTAACACGTGGTAAAGTGAATAAGCCAACGGATTTTCATACAAACTTTCATACCCTATTTTACCCCCTTAGGGGTGGAATTTCCAAAAATCCTGGATAAGAAGAGAATATTTCAAGTCACTAACCTCACTCGTTGAGGCTGTGCCTTGATATGTCAGTAGTCAGTTTCATCTTATATATATATATATATATACAGATGAAAATTTGGATGAACACCAAACTAAGGTTACCTGATAATACCTCAATGAAAGCGTCTTCATAACCTTCGGTTGTGTCCGAAGTTGATTTTGTAAAGGCGGTCCCTCTCCACATAAAAATGCATTGCATATTCCAGTCTTTTATGCAAAATGGTACCTGGGCTTAAGTCTTTCACGTCGGAAATAGGAAAAACATTTCCGTGAGAAATCCTTTTAGTTTCTACGCTGTTTGGATTTACCTATTCCTAGTGGCGTCTTAGTCTAAATTTACTGTTAGGCTAGTCTGTGGTCTTAAAATGGGGTGGGCTATTAAAAGCTCCCTCTTTTATGATCCTATGTGGGTACTTTTATTATGTACACAACATGTGGTTTGAATCTTGCGAAGACTATAGAGTTTGCTTAATTGCACTCTAATAAGAGTACCTACTGATTCTCGATTTTATTATTTCTATGAATTGCTGCAATAATGAAACATATATGTTACCGCGCTTATCATAAATAAAACTGTTATAAAATAAACAATTTATCAAATGACTGTGCGTTTTCGTAAACAAAAGCTTACAATCAGTCTTAGATCACTCGCAGTAAGCCGACAATCATGCTCTGACCTAATGTAATCACAAAGTGCTCAACTTGACTAACAGCTTTGAAATTCGTGAATGTTTGAGGCGTTTGAATAAATTATTTGGAGGTCGCAATGCTACCTTCCATTCCGGGACCCTTCAATTTATTATTTGCAGCGACAAAATCTGCGTCTATCCATTTTCCTCGCCAGTATTCCCAGATGACATAAATGGCAAGTGTAATATCATAAGAGTGCGAGATCCGTGCGAGGGCTTCATCGCACCTCTGTTGGGCTGCGACAGTGATTTATTGCCGGTAAAATCAATCAAATATACGACAGTACAGCTAATGACATTTATTTTTTAACCTTGCGTCCTTACCTTACTTATAGACTACTAGAAGGAGGGCGGGCATCTGTTTATCTTACTTTTTTAAGCCTCATCTTTTACGTCCCCTGTACCCAAATATTTGGGGTCTGCATCTTTCATCTCTTTCTTCTCATCTCTTATAAATATTATATGGACCATACTCACACATTCAAGTTAACTAAGTTATTATAGTTTTTATCCAAGACGGCAAGCCAGGAGACCCTTAACACAGGGAAACCTCGATTTGGCACCTGACTCCCACAGATAAAAGTACCAACCTTGTTAAGATAAAAAGTATTTGTTTCATTTATTTAAGTGGAAGTGATTTTTCTTATATAATTTTATTACCCTCTCGTCATTCACTTCTTTCACGCAATCCATCCATCTTTTGCAATCTTCTTCTACCCGTCCATATATTTCATTATTATTCACTTCTAAACTACATATTTTCCTAAACCCCTTTAAGAGACAATACGATTAAAGAAAAGTGTTGCCATATCGTAACCATTAGCAAGACCATTTTCATAAAGCGAAAGGTTAATGAATAGCCAAGATAATGGTGATATGCCAAGGGTTAGGTCATCTGCCGTGTAATATGTGTAAACACCGTCTTGTGATCACTCGGGCTGTTTGCCAAATTATCCGGGGACATGTTTATGGTAATCATGTGTAATGTGGGATAATAGGCCGGGTATCAAGAGATTGCTTGAATTATAAGGATATCTCGGATTTAAATTTTTCAAAGGTCGGCAACGCGCGAGTGATACCCCTGGTGTTGCAAGCGTCTATAGGCTACGGTGACCACTTACCACCAGGTGGGCCGTATGCTTGTTTGCCACCTTAGTGGTATAACAAAAGAGATACCTAATAGCGAACAGAACAATGTGTAAGTATTTCTGTATTAGCTTTTATTGTTTCTGTATAGTTTGTTTGGGTCCAATCTTGCAACCTGAATTAGAACCACTTCTGATTATCCTACGGAGTTGAATTTATAAGTGTTGTTTCAGTTTCGATGACAGTGCCTTCTTATTGTAAGCCTGCCCTAAATCGACAACCAGAAAGAGCTCCAGTTAAAGGGACTCTTCAACGTACAATGCACAGTCAAGATATTTGGTGTGGATATTTTAATATGATTTAGTTTTACATCTTAGATCCTGACTAGGGAATTCCTCAATATAAAGCAGCACACTTGAAACTGTTGCACGAGCTTATTGTAAAATTTGTTTTTTTACTGGTAATTTGTGTCCTTTCAAAATGTTTATATTACAGAAACTACTCTGGGTATAATTGTATTTGAGGCAAACAAGCATACGGTCTCGGCCTTAGGTAAGCGGTTACTATAGCTTATGGACCGTAGCGGTTGCCGACCCATTTATCATGGTGATGACTTAATATTTTTCACAACTCCTAACTCATATAAAGCAATAAAATTATGTATCTTGATATTATGTGAAACTAGCTCACCCGACAGGCGATGTCCTGCCTTCGCTATTAATTCATGTCAAATACAGCAAAAAAGGACCTTTAGTTTATCGCGAAATTAAAAAGGTTCCGGTTTCTTTTCAAATTTTTGACAATAACAAACACAAATTAAAAATATTTAGCTAAATCGGTCCAGCCTTTCACGCGTGAAGCCGTGACCAAGGGAAATAGGGATTCATTTTAATATAATATATAGATCACTTACCCATAGCTTATTATTGAGTTCAGAGATTTCATTTTCAGCATACTTTTATTAAGACGGTCATCTTTAATTATCTGTCCATGACTGCAACAACGGGAATAGCATTCATTTGACGGTATTTTCTTGTCACAACATAACATAGTAGCAGCAGATAAGACGCGCTAATAACAGATTTCATTATCTTTTATGAGGGACGTGACCGCCTCAGCACACTCGCTTATATCGTCATTAACACTTTTATTAACGTACAGTTTGTCCAGTTACTGTTATTGGACAGTTAAAGAGTTATACTAGCATTATTATTATACAACGTTATTAATATTTTATATTTTTCATTTAAAAATATTCATACTTAGATCATCGTCTTCATCATGAATTTAAGAGTAAGGCTCTTGTCGGTGGAGCAATCACCAAGGTTTCCTATCGTACGCCACCTCTTGTCCTCCTGGTAACATATGGTTAGCCTTTAACTATATCTGACGACAGAGTAGTAAAATAAAATCGTGTAAAGCGCTTATGTCTTTCCCCAGGATATAATCTACTTCCTTGTCAAATTTTATTACGATCTGTTCAGCCTCACCGTCCTGAAAAGATAGCAAACAAACAAACAAATAGAGTTTTCTTTCGCGTTTATAAGTACGAATTCTGACGTAATTTTATGTCAACACCAAAGATTGGTTAAGTTGCTGTAACGTCCGAAGTGTATCATCATTTCGAGGACAGTAGGCATAATTTATGTAAGTCACCTCAAATCCTCCATAGATTAATCATCCCTTATAGTGAATCCATTGAGTGAATAACTAACTGGATCCGGTAGTTTGGGATCGTAAATCTGTCTACACAGGAGTGTTGATTTAATTGATAGGCTTTGTATACACACAGTCGAATTGGCCGCATCTCGGTCAGACGCAGTGGCGGCACCTGTAGCCAATGTTGTGGTTTGGAACAAGGCTTGGGATTAGGTTACCCAATCGTCAGTTTCAATCCAACTATTAATTATTATGCAACAACGTTTCTCAAATTCTCAATGATGTAAATATAAAGAGTACTCGGAACTAGAGGGCATGTATAAAGAGACTGATGAACGTAGAAGTACTTAAAAGAGTGCAGGCTAGGCACGTCAAGAGTGCAATGACGTTTTTCCTACCCCGCACGAAAGTGACTTGGTGTGAAGATATGTATGTACATATATCACACAAATATTATAAATGCGACAGTGTGTGTGTTTGTACCCTCATCAAGCCTCAACGGCTAAATAGATTTGGGATGGAGGTAGCTTTTAAGCTGGATTAACATATAGGATATTCTTAGGCTCGAAAAATTTTGTGGTTTACTATAAAAAGAAAAGCTAGTAGAGATTTATTTTTTGCTATTTGTTTTGTATCTGGTTTCGGAAGAAGTTTCTCTACGATAGTACGATATAATCTGTTAAAAGCTGTGGTTAAAACTACAGACCTAAATTATTTTGGTAAAACCCAAATACATTCCATAACATGGAATGTCACCAAGCTTTCCACGCGAATAAAAAGAGGTACCTAAGGCTCAAAATAATCGTGGTGAGTTACGTTCGTATACACACACCCTTATAATATAATTGTATGCTATATATAAACATGAAAAATATTTTAATGATAACCCGTTTACTATACCTACTCGACTCGCCAAGAAATTATAATGAATAGGCTGTCATCGACTAGTTAGAGCAGGAGGATTTGCGGCAGTTTCTGTAAGCACTAGACTAAGCCTATTATTATTGTAATAGGACTGAGGAAGACTATAGGGCCAAGGGAATAGCAAGTATCTAGAAGTGGCCGTGAGTGGAATATAGAGCATCTTTGCCAATTCTGGCCCCTTGTGTTCACCTAGTAATCATTCTAAATCCTACCTCGGGAATTACTAAAAAAGTGTAAATAAGTTGTATCATTTACATTGATAAGATGCCAAAAAATATTTGACTTATTATAAAATCGCAATGAATTCTAAGCATAGCTCGTCAGCAAAATCAGGTAACAGAATTTATAGGTATAGATATGTCATCGCATATCTATGCATTACCTATACATTTTTTATTGTTCTAATTCTCCAAATACAATATATATATTATATTGTCATACAATTTGTATAGAAAACATAAAATAAATGTCGGAATCCTATGTCCATTGTCACCATGACCATAAAATTATTCTGAGAAAATCCCAAAAATATTGCTCTTGGTCTAGTCTAGTACGTCATAATATTTTTCTAAAACTTTTGCGATCTTAACTACAAGTTTTTTTAAGTTTTACTAAGTCAACTCATGTTTCGTGACACAAACACAATACGTACTTCATTCTTGGCATGTCATATTTAGCGTTCTATTTTATTGGATAGATGTTATCGTATTTTATATCAGGCTTATAAATGATCGCAAAGTTTCAACGCGAGAAGTTGTAACAAGAAAAGTTCCATTTGTAATAAATACAACGCGCAAAAGTTGAAACAAAGAACACTGTTATTTTAATCGTTTCTCTATTGTGGGTAAACATTGCTTAAGTGCCTTAGTTGTTGAACACACCGCGGATAGCTTAGTTTTCAGTAAAGTTTATTCCATCAAGAAGAATTAGCGGTGAATTATTAAGGAATTCTTTAACAATGATGATAGACTCGACGTTTTGGTAGAACATCTTTCGACTACATTTCGAAAACCTAGCTCTCAAATGTTAAAATGTTCATACGAATTTATTGGTCCACGTTACACGCTGTTCATTTTCTCATACAAAATATAGTCGAAAGCGTAAGAACACTCAGCCGAAAGTAATTCCTTAGTATTACTGCTGAGGCTAGTAGCTTTAAGATGGGATTAAGAGAAAAGTGGATGTCTACAGATTTCACACCTGAGCCTTTAGAAGAAACTGCGAAGTGTGAACTGTGAAGCGTGAAGGTATTTTTAGTAAAAAATCATAATATCTGAATCGCTATACGCTACAGTAAGTTTTAATAGAAATACGAAAAATATAAAAGAGCCGAAATGTTTTTGGTGGGGTTACAACTTTAAAACAACCTGAGTTTACACCAATACTTATTACTTATCTATACTAATAATATTATAAAGAGGAATGTTTTCTATTTATGTGTGTGTGTGTTTGTATTAAATAGGCTCTGAAGCATCTGAAACTAATGGACCGATTTCAAAAAATGTTTCACCGTTAAATAGCTACATTATCACTGAGTAACATAGGCTATATATTATATTGATACGCGGGCGAAGTCGCGGGGAAACAGCTAGTCGTAGTCTTATATATTGTAGAACTAGCGACCGCCTTGGCTTCGCACGGGATTACACAAAACCTAAATGGCCACATAAAAACAATTCCTCAGCAATCACTTCGTTTATTAGTGAAAACAGATTAAAAGATTTGGATCTTTTATGTTAAAAGTTCTGTACGTTTGGACGTACAAATGACGGTAAGCGATTTCTTTAAATAATTTAGTTAAGATATGAAAACAAGGCACCGAACGTATCGAAATAGGTACACGATATTTAAACCCGCAAATTGTTTCAAGGTTTTAATTCTTTTCATTTCAATGAAGGTAAAAAATATATAAAATAACAATGTTTTAAGAGAAGTATTAATTTAAAGGGCCATAATAAACGGAACTTCCCGGGATGATAGCTAGATAATGCGGAATTTACTAGAGGAAGCGAGGTATAATTACTTTTTTAAAGCGGATTAATTAAATACCTAATCTGTTTTCGGGAGGTAAGAATTATTTTGTGGGAACCCGTAATATTATTACATTCAAAATGTTTAAAGCATTTTCAGTTTACTTAATAATTTGATATCGACGGTGATGCAAAATTTTGTTATTAAATTATTTTCTCATCGTTACGAAGGCTTTTACCCTAGAGCCAAGTGTGTCTATACTGATATTATAAACCGGAAAAAAATTAATAAACTGAAAAACCACTAGACCGATTAAAAAAATCTTTCACCTTACTACAGGGTAACATAGGGTTATCATTTTTATTATAGCAGTTTACACTTTAACTATAATTTCCTGACATAAACAATGAAGATAATTATACAATATTTTTTTTTTTATTAATAAAATATAGTCCACTTCTTTTATATATAATTTGCTGCTATGCTGTTTCATTATATCGCCTCGCCTCCACAGTAAGGCACTTACGAATGTCGAATTTAATTTCCTTTACCACCGGTTCAAATTGTATTTTCTCTTGTGCAGTTAATTTCTGCACTGCTTTCCATTTCAAATCATTTTATTCTCACGACGCTAACATAGATGCTTCATTCCAATAGTAAGGGACCTATAAATCGCATCAACTGTGCAAGCTAGGCGAAAACAGAGCTGTTTTATATTATTACTCAGCTGGATCCCTGCTGAGTTTATCGCATCTGGTGTTTTGTGTCATTTGAATTTATGACCCGGATTTATATGTTCCTGGGAGGATGACAACACCGTTGGTCTAGTGGCTAGTAAAACTGACTTCTACGCCAGGTTTCTCGGGTTTGATCGCTGTATGAGGGCAACATTTATGTGATGAACTTTGTCGGGTTCCTTAAATCTGCATGCTTAGTATTCTGTATTTATCAGAAAAAATATTGTCTGTTGTCAAGTGCAGTAGGTATCCAGTTGGGGGCTTACTTTATTTCTCTCTATCAGCCGTTGCTGATATGTCCCTTAAATTCTTTATAAAATAATTTATGAATACATGCGATAAAATAAACATTATAATTATTTTAAAGCTGATTGAGAACAATTTTATTGTCAGTAACAATGACCCTAAAAAAGTTAACCGCTGCGGTAAAACTTTAAAACACCAGGTCAATGTATTTGGAGTTACCTATTAAGAGTGTGATATAGAAACAATGGGAAGCAAGTGGGTCTTTATTAAGGAAGGTAAGAATTCGTGAAGAAAGTCCGGGAATGTCGGGAGTAATTTCGGCGTTCTACCGCGCGTGACCGGAATTCGTGTCGGGTTACAACAAGAAGCATAACGGTGACTCAATTATCTTCTGTTAAATTATTGCCTTCAGCTTGTAAGCAGTTTAATGAGGTTAGCTAACACACTAACAAACTAGGAGGGGTCATGTCTAAGATCTAACTATTACATCAGATCGATACCTGGGAACAAAAGTCAATGTACTCAATGATGGAATGGTATTGAATACTCGGAACCGGCGGGCATGTACTGAAGAGATTGATGAATGAAAAAGAAGCAAAATAGATGTGAAATTCGTGAGTGAAGCAAGAAAGTATATTTCCAGAGGAAACACATCATAAATTAATTTGACCTTGTTCGTATAAAAGACTAAATACTCATTCACGAAGAGAGGCGAATCTTATTTAAAAAAAAATATTTGCTTCTAATTGACGAGACGTATCTTTTTTATTAATTCGACTCATTAATCTTTGGAGAGTGACTTCAACGCGAAGACTCCTCTTGACTGAGCTTGAGCTGACAAGAAAAAAGAAAAAATAGGCAAAATTAAAATGTGGCATTAGATTGAATTAGGAATACAGTTCGGACTGAATCAAGAAAAAATACCTAAAGGATGACATGTCATTGGATGCATACAAAACAAACCATAATTGCAAGGCAATGCCAGACACAGCAGAGAAGCTAGTAACATTTATACAATTCCCCCGATTTGACGCCATATTTTAACAATATAATATTTCGAGAGTAATTCTCATATAAACGAACGCACATACATTTATTTTTACAGCATCCAAAAAGCCGCAACTTGCTTCCCCCCGTAAAGTAATTACCGAACGAGCTAATTGCATCCGTCGAGGTTTCGCCGCTAACTCGTTTACTGAATCTTGCAGTTTGTGTTGAAAACTAAAGAGGGTGGGGATTCCGGATTAAAATAAATTTGTTCTGTAACGACATTGATTAAAATATAGGGCTTAAAGCTTTATTAAGGTTGCTTAATTGTATCACACGCCCTAAATTATTTATAACTAGCGGCCCGCCCGGCTTCGCAAGGGTAGACATTTATCAAATATTGTGTCTACCCGTGCGAAGCCGGGGCGGGCAGCTAGTATAATATATAGCCTATGTTACTCAGTGATAACTTAGCTTTATAACGGTGAAAGAATTTTTGAAATCGGTCCAGTAGTTTCGGAGCCTATTAAATACAAACCCACAAAAAAATAGAAATCTTTCCCTTTTTATAATATTATATAGTGTAGATGTAGAAGTGTAGATTAAAAGCTAGGAAACTTAATAGGTTATCTCCATCTGAAAAGGGGTTCATAATTCTGCTTTTATTACGCTACAATACCTAAATGAACGCTCCATAGTCATATGTATAAACATACTATGTAAATGTCGGTTTATATGATCCTTCGTCTTGGCCCTTGCCAAAGCGATTCCAATAGGAATTAATATTGCATACGGCATTGCTGACAACAGGTACTAGTGATGCGCGGGTCGAAGATATATTTCGACAATTCGATTTTAATTTCGAGATTAAGTTATACTTAATAGCTACTTGAAGGTAAGCGTTCACCGTAGTCGCTTGCGATATCACCAAGCAGATCAAAATAAAGGACAAAACCGGTTTACTCACTGCTAGCAAAACGCATCCCAGAAGATCATAGGAAACCTTCCTCACTGCAGGAACACGACCACAAAAATACATATTGATCTTCCAACCACTATTTCCTAAACCACTTGGGTAGTCCCAAATTTGAACGATTGTGGCCTATGTCTTTTTTTATTTTGAGCTTTTTTTTTCACGGTCCCCTTAGAGAGATGTTGTCAAGGTTACCATCATTCGCATACCAAAAGTTGACGATATAAGCTCAGCACTAAATATGGTCGGTTATTGGCAATATAGACTCAATGCGCGCCTAATATGTAAATGAATGTCTTGTACCCTCCCAGAGCTATGCATGTTGGTATGTAATTGCGTATGCGAGATGCGTTTGAGCTGGCTTATACCAATTTGAAATTCAGGGAAGGCACTTCAGCTGAAATTAGGCTTAATAAATCAAAGACAATGTTAATGGTCACTCAAATATTTCAACAATAAAAACTACTGCAACTGCAACTGCTTTATTCATGTACCTAATGAATCACTCACGCAAAACAGACAGCGTTTTCAATTTGAAAATTCTGCGCACACGCAATTTGGACGATTTCAAAATGCGTTACATTCCTTGACGAGTAAAAAGCTTAAAGATCGCAAGGGTCGAAATTCATCTGCGGCATCTTGGACCCGTAAAGCCTTATTAAGTATAGTAAAGATATGTATGTGCTACATCTACAATAATGTCTAGAGTGGCGAAAACGGCTGTAAACGGAAAGATATCCCAAATGAAAACAATATTATGAGTTTTTCATCTTGTTTTCCGTATATTTTATTAATCTGATTAAAAAGCAGGCATTACCCAAACCATAACAGTACACAGTCGGCATATAAAAACCCGTTCATTTAGATCGTGGAAGAAGCATAGAACGCTCGCAGGGCGAACTCGTAAAGAGCAAACCGAGCATTTTATTAGGGTATACTTGAGGGCCCTATTGTACAACAAAATATATGTACAGAGGCGTAAGTTTCATAAACATTACTAGTTTGAACAAAATAAAAACAAAATTGAATAAATAATTATTCAAAATCATGTTAAGCTAGTTAATTAATGCCAATTCTTTAGTTCATCTGATAAAATTAAACAAAATATAATATTTGCCCTATTCTATTTATCCTGGAAAATAAAAAAAACTTGTTTTGACAGTTTTTTTTTACTTTGACAGCACTAAGCTAAAATTTTGTATTTTTGGCTGGAGTGTGACAAGGAAATTAGCACCCTTGTAAAAATATGCACTAATAATGTTCTTAGTGCTAAATGTGCTCATGTCTCAAAATTTACGCCTTAAGAGATAAGATTGCTAGCATAAAGCGTGTTTTTATGCACATGAAGCCCATAAGCACGAATTTGACAGAATAGCATACTTAATAGCTTTTGTACCACGTGATTTGGAAAGCAGTCAATAAATTAAAATGGCGATTTATATTGCACCCACCCTATTGGCACCGTTCTAAGAATCTGCTAGCCATTGAAATAGTAAACAATAAGAGTTGAGTTACTGTATTCCAATTTTTATACTAGGTATGTTATAATAACTGTACCATCGTTGGTGTTTACTGTACATTTGTTTTCAACGTTCGATCCGGTCAATGGTTTTTGTTGATGACTGTTTCGCTGTACAGAAAATTTTTGAACTAAAATATTTGCCATAGTCTATGCTGGTTAAAATCTAGTGACCTTTTCATTAGTGACAGATTTATGCGGTATTCTGGAACTAGTTAGAATATTTTTTACGAATATGTTTTTATAATATTATAAAAATATTTTTTTAAGATGACAATAGCTATCGGGAAATAGACTAATTTTTTTCCTTGTCTTCTGTAATCTATAAAAGAAGTATCTGACTGACATATCGGCTGGGGCTTACCCCAGACTTGGAATTTTGACAGTACGGTATGTAATGTCAAAATTCCAAGTCTGGTCTTGTGTTCAAGTTTTATGACGTAGGCATTCACTAAGGAAGAATTTTTGGAAATTCCACCCATAAGGGGGTATAACAGGGGTTGAAAGTTTGTATCAAAATCCGACATTTTTTAATTTAAGCGCATTTAAATTGTTATTTGGCCTTTCAGTTATAAAGAAAGAAACACGTATTACAGGATTTTTGGAAATACCACACCTAAAGGGGTAAAATAGGGGATGTAATGAAAATAAAAACATTTCCCTTGGTCACAGCATCACGCACGAACGGCTAGACCGATTTCGCTTTGTTGTTTGCTATTGATTGGTTTTTATGAAAAAAAAAAAACGGAACCCTTTTAAATTAAGGATAAACTAAAGGTCCCTATTTCTATGGTGTATTTGGCATATTAATTCATAGCTAGAACAGAACAACGTCTGTCGGGACGCTAGTTTATTGATAATTGTAACGAACCCTGCAAAGCACAGATCGTACAGTTATTATGGCCACACACTGAAATCAAGTTACGAAGTAGTTTAGAAATACTTAAGTTATATAAAGCCATTCCGTGTAAAGTCGTGACGTTACGACGCGTTTGTTAATCCCCTCCCAGACTTGATTAATGATTCAATTCACCTTAATATGTATATTGATAGGTTGTTTGTCTAAACTTTATGCAAATGTATTCAAAGCAAGTACAACAGTTAAACATTGTAACATTGTTCAAAACGTGTATAGGGAAATAGAGAAAAATATGAATTATTTTACGAAAGTAAGCAAATGTTGTTAAAAAGAGAGCCCTTTGTTACCCAATTACGTTACAAAAAGATTCAAACAGAACTTAATTTGGTAAGGTAAGGAGAGAATACGGTTACAAAATTACTTTATAAGAACAACAATAAAATCAAATATTTTATTATTCTTAAGTAAATTCTGGGGAGTATTTTAATTAGAACTGCCTTTGTTAAATCCTATCGTGGTTTTAATCCTAGCAATAAAGGCCTACTTTATGCTGGTAATAATAGTTGATTATAATAAAGCTCATTTGCGGAACACTATAAGATATAAACTGAGTTTATACTTTAATTCTAAAACTTACGTTGAATCTACAGGTTGTGTTTATTTTAATAAAAACTCGCTATAAAAAGTAGCACCATTTTTAATATGGCACATAAAAAAAGAAGGTTTGACACTTGCATCCTACCATGCCTTACATATGGGTGCCAAACTTGGCCACTTGCAGAAAAACATTAGAATAATTTAAAAAGATATGTCAGAATGCAATAGAAAGAAGTGTAGGAGTAAAAGAGACATGAAATGTTTAATGAACATCAAAAATAAAACTAAATTCAAAGACGTTCAAAAGGCTGACAGTAATAGTACTATAAAAATAGTCCTTGAAAAGGATTGATTGCCATAGCGAAAAAAAGAAGAAGAAGAATAGTACTATACACGACACAAATTGAAAAGAGATATAAAGCTACCCTAATATAAAAAAAAACTACAGGTTAATTTTATATTTAAATGGTTAACCCAATCTTGTAACGGTTTTTACAAGTACGATTCGTACAATATATTCAAGCCTAGCTGTATTCCCCGCGACGTCGCCCACGTATCAATAAAATAATAATAGCCTATGTTACTCAGTGATAATTTAGCTTTCTAAAGGCAAAAGAATTTTTGAAATCGGTCCAGTAGTTCTTAAGTTTATTCGTTACATACAAAAATACCAATCTTTCCTCTTTATAATATTAGTATAGATGTAAATTACCTTAGGAAATGTAACGTTAGGCTAGTGAGCTTATCACTTAATTATGTTATAATTAGTTTCAATCAATATCTTTACCAAAAATCCATTCAGTTATGGCCATTTCAGATTGACTATGAATTAATTTGACTTCACATGACAGGATAACAAATTCTCAACAGCAAATCTAAAAGCGTTATAATTTTACGTGTTATTTTATTTATACTTCATTTTACATAGGAAACCAACAGCTACGTAATACAAAGTTAGAACTGAAATAGACCACGACATAAATAAATATCGTTCAAGCCATATAAATATTGTTGAATTAATAATGTGGTAGCTGAATTTCTGAGCAGGGCACAGATGTAGAAAATTATCCCATTAGTGACGTCACGTAGGTGTGCGGTGTGCTGGCTGACTAGCAAACTGGGCTTTGCTAAACGACCTAGCGAGATAGCTACCATCATAACTGGCTGAAATATAGGAAACTGTTCTAATAGAAGTTGTAGGTACTCACAAGATGGTAATTAGCACACAGCATAACACACACATAATAAAATTATCTGTATTGTGGTAACACAAGAATAAATACACACATTAAAACTACCTCTATTGTGGGTGACACACGTCTACTTCGCAGATACACCAGTCTCTAGGAAATTTAGGACTGTTTTTTTTTTTTCAAATAATAAGTCATTTGTTTGGCGTGCAAGGCCGCAAACTATTCAAGAATTTATTAGATAAATTGAAAAATAAGTATTTAATGGTTGACATGCTTAACATTGTCAACCTTCAGACATAATGATTACTTATCACGACATTCGTAGGCACTTGTTCGGCTAAAATGGTGAGTTTTCCAACATATTTATTTTTCCAATATACTTTCTAAAGTCTAGTTCGCTATGTAGTGTGTACTCAGATCAAATAAAAAATAGAACTTGGCGAACAACGAAAGCGACGTAGTTTAAAACTACGCTTTGCAGTGTACATATACACAATAACACACACATACCTACAACGAATACAATGAATCTACGCCTTGTCTACGCATCACATGTTTAAAAACCGGCATCACTTCGTTGATCGCAAAGTTCTATTTCGATTATTTTTCGATCCGAGAATGAGAAGGTACCATTACCATCAATATTATAATAGAATACAAATCCAACAGAAACAAGATAAATGAGCTTATTTAAAGATACAATGTGTTTTCAATAAAACCCTTGAAATATAGGTACCTATTTTACACCTTTACATTGTGACCTACAACGCGGTACATGTTTCCTCATTACGCGTTAACTTATGGCCCGTTCTTAGATTGCACCGAGTATTTATATCACACCCCTGGGCTTACACCACTCACGACTATAGACTTTACGCCGAGAAAAGAAGTCACACAATATTTGTATCGCATTCTTCAGGGAAATTCACATCCTTTTACAAATATATTCCATTTTGATGTTTTCGGCTTCTTACGAAATAGCTTGATTTCATGCGGTCTATTGTAATAGTTGTGATCTTTCGTTGGTTACATGGCGTACCGTGGTGTAAATTATGATTACAATTGAATACTTATTTATATTCACCTAAATTCTTAAATGTATGTAGTGTGTGTGTGGCTTAAAAAAATAATGTTTTTGCTCGACCAACCAACTAACCTACTAGCACCGGATGATCAACTATGACATATTCGTTGAATTGATTCAGGTTTTACTTTGCGGAAATTCATATTTATAGAATACAAAATATATTATAATTTGCTTTGTCCGCTTAATGACCGTATCACACTCATTAAGCGGACAAAGCAAATTATAATATATTTTGTATTCTATGACATATTCGTGTATGATCCTCAAATAAAGTCAATGATAACAGCAAAACAATAGGGACAAATCTTTAAATTAATTGTATCTTGTGTAGTTTTAAGGTTCGTTTTTAGTGATAAGTCTTTACTTCTGAGATGTAGATAGTTTACTTAAAGTTATAAAATAAAATAAAATCTTTAACACTAACAATTTCCGGACGATGATAAAGTAGTTGGACTCGTTTTCTTACCAAATGAAAGGTTCACGAGAAGTTCTTTGCAACTAGACAAAGAGCTTATAGCTTAGCTTTTGAGTAATAACTTTCATGTTCAGAAGTTTCAGGATATACTTCCCAAGATCTTTATGTTCAATTTGATGTTATGTTGTTTTTGTTTATACTATAATAAAGGCCAGTTTGCGGTTGTTAGTCTGTAGTTTTTTTTTTATTTTGATCCTACTATATTTCTTAAAATGCTTGATTTAGTTAATACGTCGAGATTAAACCAGCTTTGTAGTTCTTTGAACTGGAAAATTAAATTTAATCGAATAATTAGAATAAAACATCACTGAGTAATAAATCAATGCAAAAAAGTAAAATAGTAATAATCAAAATATATTTCATACTCATTAAACAAAAAGTAAGTAAAAATCTTTATTTTTCTTAAATACTAAATTTCAAACGCAATCTATTTTGGACAGCTAATCAGCATAACTGATTGGACGGCCCTAATGCTACTTGAAAACCACTTGAGACCAATCAAGGTGTCAAATTGAAATTTAGAGAAATTTTACTACCAAGCTCTTGGCCTAGAGCTGTCACTCGCGACAGCTGTCATAGTCAGAGAGCTGTTTAATTAGTCCAGTCTTGACTTGAGTTCGCAGCTGCACTCACAGCCGTCTACAATTTAGCGGGATCAATTTATTAAGCTTGTACAGACATCCATTCGTGTCCCATTCAATCCGCTCTCCTTTGAAAGTAGTAAGATTATGCAAAAAACAATTTAAGACTTGACATTGAACGAGTAAATTCCTACATTAAAATCAATACTACACTTATATCTTTGTTAATTCACATTCTAATTGGATAGATAGATACAATATTTTTTCAGAGAAAGAAGCAGTGAAAATCGAATGCACAACATGAGAAAAAAGTAAAGCAATTTCTGAGCGACATCTCAATTCAATATGTCAAACTACACAGATTTAACGAATTAAGTAGCGAATTCAGACGCAAGAGTAAAATAACACGCCAGTCGCGTGACCGCTTTTTTTAGACAAACCAAGCCGTAGAACCGTAGGTATATGTTCAAAAAGCGATCTTCAAATGGCATTTCCTGAATTTCCCACTCCAGTGAATAGAGCACCGTATACATTTGCATAGATCACTGTGGATGCCTCCCATGCAGTTGTCAACGAGATCGGGACAAACAAGTCTCACACAGATCCATCGCACCGTCAGTCTCGGGAAACGGAATAGGTAAGTACCGTTAGGGTTGGTGGTGCACAAAGTCTATTGGTTCTGACGCACGAAAAATAACAATAAAATATAGCATTTTAAATTTAGAAGTACCTACTTTTACTCAAGGTTCTTCGAAAATTAATTCTGTTGGTGGCCATGAAACACACGAATATACATACATTTATTCATAAATAATTGTTATAAGATGAATAAATAATTTAAAAAATACACCACGAAACTTACTAATGATATTGCAAGTTTCTTTAGGCTACGGTAAGCGCTTACCATCAGATGGGCCGTAAGATTGCTTGCCACCTCCGTAGTTTAAAAATAATAATAATAATAATGCTTGGACATTATCACACAGCGCCATCTGGCCCCAATCTAAGCAAAGCTTGTACTATGGGAACCAGCAGCTGATACAATACTTATTTACTTTTTTTTTTGTAAATACATACTTATAATACATACCAAACACCCAGACGCAAGGCAAACATATTTGTCACATAAATGTTTACCCCGGCTGAATCGAACCCGCGACCTCTAGCGCAGCAGCCAGGTATACTAACCACTAGACCAGCGGTCTCGTCGCGAAAAAACGTGTCCTTTAACATAATCCTTTAATTTAACATAGTTCCTTTAAATACGTTTTAATTAATATTACACGCGTTCAGTATTGAGGTTATAAATCTGGTCGCTTTTACGTTACAGCCATTTCCACCGGTGTCCTGTCGCAAGCAGAGTTCCAAGAGAACTTAATACTTAATATTATAAATCTCCCGTTGTACCACCAGCATAAGCACGCGGCACGCCACATACTGTTAGAATCTGGAGAGAACCCGCCTTTACAAAAGCACCGAATGGTCATCTAATTGGAATTGTAAAGAGGCGGGGTCTTCACTAGGCCCATGGTCCCTTCCATGCCTTGTCAGATGAGATGGTTGAGGAATTATTGCAGTATATAATATGAGAAATATTAGACGATAAAGATTGAGAGAAAGGTAATTAGCATGTTAACTGGTACGTATGTTAATTGAATTTATTAGGATTTTATTGATTTTAGAGTAATTCGTAATGCAATTTTATCCAGAGTTATGTAAAGTGAACTTTGACACCTTTTAAGAAGTGCTATAACCCTAAAACAATATATAGGTTTCTTTATACCTTTTAAGGTACAGAACCCAGAAACAAAATAAAATTGGACAATAGAAACGTATGTCGCTGTTCATCACTTTAGCAACTTTATTGGAATATAAAGGTTTGACGCCAATCGTCAAAAATAATACAGAAGTCCAAGTTTCTACACGACACAAACTGCCCGTCGAAATACTGAACCGTCGGCTTTGAAACATTGGATATTGCCGTGCTCAGTCATCAATGAGAATGTCACTAACAGCCTAGGTAGTTGACATACTGCTGGCAGAAAATAGTTACTAGCAAGAATAATGCCAATATTAGTTTTGGTGTTTTGGGCATTGGCAATTCAGCAGAATCTGCGTTTTTGGGTTTCATTAAATCTAAGCTGGTAAGTTGGTTAATGACATGAAAACGGGTCATATACGCGATATTGAATTGTTTATTTACCTCCCGACGACATTTTATGACATTAATATGTGTTTAAATCACAGACCTTATATCTAGGGCTTAAATCACGAACGTTTGAAAAAGAGTATAGGAGAACGATCCTTATCATCTCTGTCAGACTTCCCCTCCAGTTCCTAAAACATTCAAGGCTTCTGTAAACTTACAAAATAATCAAATTAAAAGAAAAAGTATTCGTATCATTAACGTAAATATTTCCATGATTACCTGCGTTTGCTTATCCGGAATTTTGATACAAAATGTCATAAGTATCAATACAACGACGATACCTTTGCGATACGCAATAAGATTTACGCGCTTGGGCCTCTGATCAGGCCTAAACGAGACACTTTTCAAATTTTACTTCAACACCAGTTAGTTAGTCTAACCAACGCTGCATCGGTGTGTCACAAAACATTGGTATAAAGTGATGAACCGACAACACGTTAGACGTCTTATCACGGCTCGCTGACTGCTCCAACGATGTGACTGCTAACTGCATAGTGTGGCTTCGCACTATATACTTCGTATATTTGACTGAGAATCAAACGTACTAGTTCTTAACGAAGATTTATGTACAACGTCCGCTTTGAGCTTAGAATCTCAGAGAAACCTAAAATTTTCCCGGGATAAAAACAATTTTCCGGTATAAAAAGTATCCTATGTGTTAATCCAGGTAATAAATTATCTGTGTTCCAAATTGCATCCAAATCAGTTTTGCGTGAAAGAGTAACAAACATCCATACTCACAAACTTTCGCACTTATTATATTAGTAGGATTAAATTATTATTATTAACACACTTTGTGCGCTTAAGTGAAATGTTTGATAGCGCCTTCATAAACATAGTTATATATTTATTATCCTTTGGCCTCTGGCGGTAGTATATGTTGGTGAAAGCCACAATTTGCAATCAAAGGTTTACCAGTAATATTCACAATACGTGTAGAAATAACTGTAACGTGTTGTCACGATATCAGTTTTATCATGAAACATTAACAGATTAATTGGAATAATCGGAGCTGCTGCTGTTAAATCAAATCATTAGCTTTAGCCCGAAGATACGAGTAGTACAGTTTTACATTTCAAACAATCCGGTCTCTTTTCACCATGAAGGTGTTCACTACGGTATTCCTCGCCCTAGTGACCGTGGCCAGTACCAAAAACCTTGACCTAGAAAAAAACCTGGACGACGTCAGTGCGTATGGTTACTTTGAAAAAATTGGTATTCCTCTCGCTGAAGATATTCGTAAAGCAGAAAAGGAACTTCTGTTAAGCCAGAACTCGTCTCGGATCATCGGTGGGTCCGCTGCAAGCTTAGGTCAATTTCCATTTCAGGTAAGGTATTCTTCAGGATTATTTTAATATGAATTGTCAATTACAGAGCCGTGGTGGCCATGTGGTTGAAGGAACGTCCTGACATCTGTTGGGCCCAGTTTCGAACCCCGGCCTGTACCTATGAGTTTTTCTAAGATTAAGTACAGTGATAAATCACATCATGGGCTAAAAAAGAGAGGTAGGGCGAATTGGGTTCTCCCGTGGATTTTCCCATTAATATTCGAGCCGCCCGGCTGGGGACTGTACCTACACCTAACAGAAGACCGCAGTGAAATAATACTATTTTGATGTGGAGTTGTATTTCTGTGGTAAGGAAGGTCGCCAGTGCTCCACTTACTTATTGTATCCAATGTAAGATTTTGTTGGTGTACATCTCTAGGAAATCAAGAATTTACATAATCTTCAACATAGAGCAAGATTAAAATCAGCCAACATTTTTTTACGAGAAATATAATCTACTTTCTAGGCTGGACTTTTAACCAACCTGCCCGATGGAAGACAAGGCGTCTGTGGCGGCGTTCTTATCCGCAATAATAAGGTGTTGACTGCCGCCCACTGCTGGTTCGACGGTCAGACTCAGGCCGTCAGCGTCATTGTAGTTCTTGGATCCACTACGCTCTTCTATGGAGGCACCAGGCAAACGACTTCCAGCGTTGTAATGCACGCTGGTTGGAATCCTAGTATTGTCAGTAATGATATCGCCATGATTAACTTGCCTTCAGCTGTTTCCTTGTCCAGTAAGTACTGATTATCATCTTCGTTTTCAATAACAACATCACATATTTTAACTGCATTATGTTTATTCTTATGTAGACTTTGGAACAATACAGTTGAAAATGAAGAAGAAGATATAATTTACTTATTATTTGGAATGTTTTAGACAACATAAACATAGTCGACTTGCCTACTGGAAGTGAGCTTAACGAAAACTTCTTCAACGAAGTAGTCGTCGCTTCAGGCTACGGTCGTACCGTTAATGGTGGTAGCATCAGCTACTTCCAGGCCCTGCGTCATGTCAGCTTAACCACCATTACCAATGCCGAATGCTTGATGTTCTATCACATCATTCAAGACTCCAACATCTGTACCAGCAATGCTCAGGGTACAAGCGTCTGCCAGGGTGACTCCGGTGGTCCGATTACCGTCATCAGAAATAATAGACGACTTTTGGTATGTTTTACTTTATAAAGTAAATGTTTTCATTGAAAAATATCTCCGACACCATGTTCCCTGTATTTGTTTTTTTTCATAATTAGCCAAAGCTTTAGCCAATTTTGGATCAGTTGTAAAATACGAGGATAATCAATGTGTAAAAAAGTTGAATTTTATGTTTTTGAGATAGGTGTGATTTCAGTTAATAGGTTTTTTTATACCTAGATATAACTAATGTGTTTCTGCTCTTCAGATTGGTGTCACCTCGTTCGTGTCTAACCGCGGCTGCGCCGCGGCCCCTGCAGCTTATACAAGGGTCTCTTCCCACACGAGCTTTATCAACAGCAACCTGTAAATACGATAACGAAACAATTAATGACGTGATAAAATATAAATAAAATTTAGTATTTGTATTTTTATTACCTTAAATACTTGATTTTATAAAGGTAACTAATTTTCCCTGTAGAAATGGTCTGCGAAAGTCAGATGGCAGTCGCTTTGTGTAAAAATCTGGTAATCAGCAACATCGGAGTGGATCTGTTACCGTCTTCAACAGTGTTAAGGATAAGACTAGGGCAACGACTTAGTTGTAACTAATATTTATCAGTTAATTCTCTTATGTCATGATCATGATTTTAATTTTAAACCGTATCATGATGTATGCAAGCATCCAGTGATACAGGGATTCAATTCAACCTATAACAGCTACCTTTGATGCAGTCATAGCAGTAGACCAAAGGGGCCGTCGCCTATTCTTTCCTATGTAATAAACAATGAGTATACAGCGCAAACTATTAAGAGATAAGAGTGCAGCACAATAAAATCATTTGATTCACGTTACTTTGTTCCAAACGCTCCGCTTAAGCCCTGACGATCTTCTGCAATCTTTTAAATGCAAAAAGCATCCTCAATAAAGCTGAGTTTATGCCATAGTGTTATTTCTAGAAGAGCTATTCTAATTTGTTGTAAGCTTTCTCTCATTTAGTTGTCAATGAAGTTTGCCATACAAACGGAAAGTATTTGCGTCAAGAATTATTGGAACAAAATGTAAATATATTTTTTTAACGACCGTATTAAACAGCTTCCCAACATATGACTGTTTTAATCTGTCACAGCCTGTATAAAATAACATATACCTTAACGACGATACAAAAACTACTTACAAACAGACAATAGTTTATTATTTCCGTTGGTACCGCGATAAAATATTCTTAACCGCCATGAGTATTTGAATTAACTGTGCATAATATCTTAACTAGAGCGTGATAATGTACATTGCCCTAACGAAGAAAATCTTTATATACATTATTAAAGACTAGCTTTTTCCCCGCTACATAGATAATGTAGCTTTCTAGAGGCCAAATAATATTTGAAAACGGTCCAGTCATTTTTAAGTTTATCTGTTACATACTACAATATGAAAATACTTTCCTCTTTATAATATTAAGTGTAGATCATATCCAGCATCTTTAACTCCTAAAACAAGGTAGTACGAAGCACCGTGAAATGGTATTCGTTGTCCGTTTGCAGATTGCTATGAGCCAAGCTCAAGACGAATCAAATTGCTTTCCGCTACTCACGAGACTGCAAATAAAACTAGACTAGATTGTACGGCAAAGGCTCCTAAATAATGTAAGTGAATTCAATATTCACCAAAACTCTCATTCAATTTGCTGTAGTTAAGAGAAACGTAGAGCAAAAGGGACTTATCAATAACGAAGATATTAGACGAAATTAAGCAATTTAGTTTATTTCCAGTGCCACCTTACTTGTATAAAAAAAATCTGTATGATATAAAAAATATTAGAGTACATTAATGGTCAGGTATTGCCAATCGTAATATTGACTTTAGACCGAAAAATTTGGATTCGGTCTTGGTGAAAGAAATACAGGTGTTTCTGAGCTCAAAACCATACTTTAAACATATAGACTAAAGTCTTAGCCAGAACACTCGACTGCGCCAGCGTAAGTAGAACTAAAAATTTGTATTAAAAATTTTGACATTTTAAAAGTTACGTTTCTGAATACGTAGTCAGTAAGTACTATGAACTGGTATTGAAATGGTACGATACTACATACTGTAGTAGGTATTCTTAAAAGAGATAAATTTAATTAATGACTGTATCCATCCAAACGATTTGTCAAACCATTAAACAGGCAGATAATGTCATTTCCATTTTAACAGCCTGGAGGCACAGACGTCGTCATAATGAATTATTTTTTTATACTAATGTGTGTATTTACGGTGGCCGATGCTTATAAGATATTAGTAATTTTCCCTATACCTGGCAGGAGTCATATCAACTTGGGAAATGGACTCGTGAGATTGCTGTTGGAAGCGGGACATGAGGTAATAACATTATAACAATTAATAAGATAATATTATGGATATAATTAGGTACAAGGCGGATACCCATTCAATTGAATTAAGTAATAACTCGTTTCGCGAGAAGACAAAAGAAAAAAAAAATACTTAGAAGTAAAATAGTATTTCTTTGTAATCGGATTTATTATTGTTATCGAATTTTGAATTAATGGATCCGCCCTCGATTACGTATGCTCTCTGCTTACTGCTAACTGCTACTGCTAACTCTGCTCTATGGTTGAAATCATGTGTCCTTATTCTTAACGTAAACTATAATCTCGAAAAATTGACTAAATCTCATCAGTCGTGGGCGTTGAAATATAACAGGCAAAAAGACGGAAAATTATTCGCAGATGGCTATCGCCAATTCCAGCAATAGGTGTCTCGTTCATTAACAAAATATACTGCTCTTTAATAATAGTTTTTGTGCTGTTAAGATTTATTTAGTGGCTGATTTATAAGAACATTGAAATGTATGCTGAAATATGACTTCCGGGTGACTTGATGATTGGCAGTCACCGTAGCCTATAGCCACTGATAATACCATGGCTATCACTACCGCGTTGCCAACCCTGGTTGTTGATGAGGACGCAGCGTATCCTCGTGGAGCAGTGGCAACCTCACCACAGAAACACATCACTACATAAAAGTAGAGTCGTTTGACTATAAGGCCAGCCTGCCGGATCAAATTTTAATGGGAAAATCCACGGGACTCCATTTCGCCCTACCTCTCTTTTTAAGCTCACGGTGTGTATCATCACTTGTTCTTTAGTTTAGAAAAACTCATTGGTACAGGCCGGGGTTTTAACCTGGGGCGATCGGATGACAGGCCGTTGCTTCAACCCCAAGGGCACTATGGCTTCATTTATATTACACTAATTGACGCTTTATCATACACATCTGCCCTTAGTTAAATTAATTGATATTTTTTAGTTTAGTTTATTGTCTAACTGCCTCAAATCTAATTCAACATTTCTTTTAGTTCAGAGAACTATTTTAGAAATGCTATTTACATTTTATCAGAAAACACTAGACCCAAAATTTACATTAAGAAGTACTTAAGATTAGAACTGAAGACATCAAGTACTTTGGCTCTGCAATAAAACATGTTCGATGATGCAGAACGGAAATAAAAATTGAATATTCAGCTGATAAAGTAAAATTAAAGTACTTGGAAAAAAAATGAACTTTTTATTTGTAACTAGTTAAATTTGGCCTTATTGTTCATATGAAACTTTCCGAAGAACGAAGGTATTCACTTCCACGCCTTCGCAAAAGTTTACCGAAGAAAGATAATACACATTACACCTATTTATGAATAAACTAGCTAACCCGATCGACATTGTCCTATCTCAAACACACCATAGGACATTTGTTTATCCCGAAATCAAAAATGTTCCGGTTTTGTTTTTTGCAGTAATTTGTAAATTAAACAGACACTTTAGTTTGAACACATATATTTGTTACTTAACTAACCCAAATTTTCATAAGAGTTCTTTCTTTTTTTACTAATATTAATAAATAAATACATTATGACACTTATACAACGAGCCAAACGTTTTAAGGCTGACGCGTTACCGTTGATCATCGGATTCCACATTAATTAAAGAACTATTGAGCAGATAAAATTGATTTTTTATTTAAAGCAATTACACGCTGTTGAAACAAAACTAAGTACCAACAAGTTGACAAACAGGTATACTTATCTCATTGTCGGTTTAAGAAACTAATTCGTGGATGGCTAGCTGCTACGCGGTTTCACTCGGGCATACAAACTCAAAACCACATGGTTTTTCCTTAAGAAATGCGTTGTTATTCAATTCTCACTTACGTTATGTATAAAAAAAATGTTTTCCAAATTTCAGCTATCATTACCTAATGCATTGTCCGTCAACTCAGTATCCTCGTAACAAGAGGACTGTTAGTTTATTGAAAGTTCTGTTTGTATAATTTTCAGGTTACGTACTTCACACCGTTTCCAACGCCAAATCCGCATCCACATCTCCAACAAATTGATGTCAGTTCGAAAAATGCTAAATATGGTATGTTCAGTATCAGATAGCGATGAATATCGATTCTGATGCACAAAATCACAAAACTAAATTAACTTAAGTGTTGCTATCTTTTTCTCATGTGCGAGGTTAAATAAGGATGGCAATAATTTAGGTCCTGTCAAATCATAAGTTTAATGATTTCGTACAAATGCTCATTACTCATGCGCAATTTTGTTTTAGGTTACGACGTCAACAGATTCATAAACAAGGATCTTTCTGTTAATTCTTTTGAACACTCGTTGCATTCTTCGTTTGAACTCATAAAGAAAATGTTAGTACATGATAACTTACGGAAGTTCGTAAACGATTCAAGTCATAAGTTCGACGTAGTAATTGCTGAATGGCTATTCAATGATCTGCTTTCTGGGTAAGAACGACAAAAGAAGGGTTCTTTTATTCGTATTACAAATGACCTATTTACCAAAAAATATATGAAATATATAGACGCGTTTGTTGAAAGACTTAAATTTATTAAAATTAAAAAATAATAAACCAATCGATTTAACTGCGTTAACTTTATTAAGTACAGAATGAGCACAGACAAAGGTCTGTAAGAGGTTTCTGAATAATAATTTATTGATTAAGTATTACAAGGAGCTGACAAATCTAACGAAATAAGTTTTTTTTCAACAAGATGGCATACGGCCGTCCTGATGGTAAGCGGTTACCGTAACCTATGTATCACCCGCGCGTTTCCAACACCACGAGAAGCTTCAAATATTTTTTGCGAACCAAATTTTTTTATACAATTAGATTGATCTTAACACTTTCAGGTTTTCAGCAATATATGACTGCTCCCACATCTGGTTGTGCCCTCTGGATCCGTTCTGGTTGGTGCTCAGTCTGGTCGACGAGTTTCCCAACCCAGCCTACATGCCTGACATCAACTCCCGTAACGTTCCTCCTTTCAACTTTTTGAAACGAGTCCAAGAACTTTGGCACCAGATCAAGTCCATAACATATAAATACTTGTGAGTATTTAATAACTTTGACTGGACGATCATTAATTGTCAGGTGATCAGAATTGTGGGGTCTGTATCTGGGTGTAATATTATGATCCGCCCGTGCATGGATTAATAAAAAAAAATATTCTTGGTAAACACAATTCTATTGGCGAAAACAACGTTGGAAGTCGTTGAAAAGTATTTTCTTAGTTTCAACTTAATGATTGTAGTAACGTATTTCCCTTCCTTAGCGAACATCTATCAGCCAAAGTAAGAAACTTGAATTGGCTTTAGACATCCTGAGATTTCGTTATGAGTTAATCATTGTTAAGAAAATACACATCATCTGTTTAATAAAATTATTATAAATTTCAGGATATTTGATGAATTAGACAACAAAGCTTACCATGATTTTATAGCTCCGTTGATTAAAATGAAAGGCAGACCAGTCCCATCGTACGAACAATTGAGACACAACGTGTCTTTGATCTTGGGAAATTCACATCCAACAGTGGGGCTGCCTACAAAATTACCGGCAAATTATAAGCCAGTAGGAGGGTTCCACATTGATCAAAATATTGCACCTTTAAACCCTGTAAGTATAAAATCAAGGTTTTATTCTTTACTCCTGACGCAAAAACTATGGTCTATAAGTTTAATGTGTGTATCTATGTAGTTGTCTGTGGTATTGTTATTCCTAAACGAATGAACTGATTTTGATCTAGTATTTTGTTTAAAAGGTTACCTACTTAATAATAATAATAACAATTGCTCGGACATTATCACACAGCGCCATCTGACCCCAAACTAAGCAAAGCTTGTACTATGGGAACCAGCAGCTGATACAATACTTATATATATTTTTGTAAATACATACTAAACACCCAGGCGCAAGGCAAACATATTTGTCACATAAATGTTTGCTCCGGCGGGAATCGAACCCGCGACCCCAGCGTAGCAGTCAGGTATACTAACCACTAGACCAGAGGTCTCGTCAACTTAATCGAGTGTACTTAGCTTTAATTTTCAAAGGATTGAGCGTCGGTGTGCTTTAAATTTTTATTCAGTTTATACTTCCAGTTGTCTTAAACTAACGTGCATTCGTATGCACATATAACGTTATTTTTTTATGTAGGTACTTTATTCTGCGAAATCTCATCTTAAATAACATACAGAACTAAATATCCGGAATTCAGATGAACGGAACTATGTTAGAGTTGTGTGTTTTCTATATACTTGTTAATTGAGAACATAACTATATTAAAATTTCAGGACTTACAAATAATCATGGATAGGGCAAAGAATGGCGTTATATACTTCAGCTTAGGAACCAATGTGAAGAGTAAGGATATGCCAGAAGCAATAAAAAGTGGAATCTTGAAAGTGTTCTCAGGATTGAATCAAACTGTTTTTTGGAAGTACGAGGAACCAATGCCTGATGCACCCAAAAATGTTCACGTTTTACAGTGGGCACCACAACAAAGCATATTAGGTTTGTCAGAACTCAGAAGTTTCTGAACTCAATAAAAACAACGGAACGCTATAATTAGCAAGCGTCCTCTGAATTATTACGGTTAACATATTGATAACTTACCTAAGGTTTAAGTTATATAACTCAAACTCTATATCATTTTGTTTATTTGACTAGGCTTCACGAAAAGTACCTACTTTCAAATCATCAGAATCTACCACCGGTTTCGGAAGGTCCGAAGAATCCTGCAAGTAACTCAGCAATTGCCTATTCTTTACAAAATAAACATAATGTACATTTCAATTACCTACGTGTTATTAATATTTCACAAAAATATATATGAAAGAAATAGCTAACTCTGTTAGTCAGTTTAAATCGTAATAATTATCACATTTCTTTACTTTTCCAGCTCATCCCAACTGCATCCTCTTCATCACCCACTGTGGTCTCCTTTCAATGACAGAAGCAGTACACTTTGGTATTCCTATAATAGGGATACCAGTATTTGTCGACCAATTCTTGAATATTAACCGAGCCGTCAGTAGAGGTATAGCCAGAAGAGTGGATTTGACTTATAACTTACCTGAAGATTTAAAAATGGCAATTGATGATGTAGTGCGGAATCCTAGGTAATAAGGGTCTATTCCCACAAGTTCCGTTGTCCAGTTTAGTTGACTGAACTAGTGGGTTTTTTTTTCTCGATTGTTCAGTTGACTATTATAATAACTTAGTTAAGCACGATATAATTGATTTATAATCCGTCCAAATATACCAGTATAGAGGCTAACAAAATTACCACATTGCATAGTCGCGAGTAAAGTAGTATATTTTTATTTCCAAAATGAGTTTTTTGCTATTATGGACCTTTTTATTAGTTTGAAGATTGCTTATTTTCATGGAGTATGTTCTAATGTCTATTATTTTACGTCAATTTTACAACTCTTATTTGGCAGCCAAACAAAAAGGTGCTAGCTAGACTAGACATGGTCAAAAGTGGTCCAGTAATATCACAAAGCTCTAAACTGCATTAACACAGCATTTTCCGAAGTACGCTCATAATTCAGGATTCCGTTGACTAAATTCAATTGTTTTAAAGATACTCGCAAAGAATTAAGGAATTCTCGGTGGCGTATCACGACCGTCAAGTCCCGCCTGGTGCGGAGCTGGTCCACTGGGTGGAACACGTGGTGCTTACGCGCGGCGCGCCACATCTGCGCTCCCTCGCGCTCATGGTGCCCTGGTATCAGAAGATGTACCTCGATCTAATAGCTCTAATTATAATAATGCTATACCTATTAAAAACTATTGTAAGGACAGTATATAAAAAGTCGAAGATTGTAAGGAAAGATAAGTCGTTATAGACAATTAAATTTAAAAAAAAATACAATTACATATTTCAATAACAAACATTCTAATGAACAACAGGTGTATGTTTCAAATAAACTGATTATTTCTATGGAAGAAGATTGTGATCTTCTTACACATATAAAGAAACTATTCTTAGACTTACTTACAAAACCAAAAGCAGCTGAACAAACTAATAGAAAAACTTGTATATTAAACGCGTTATATAATTTATAAAAGATTTGTATTGTGTTCAAGTTTAGTTCCAAAATAAAATAGTTTTGGAATTACAATTCGGTTCCCTAATGTTATTTGTGTAAAAAAACTATTGTATAGACTCAAAGGAATTCACTTAACTTTTAAAGATGTACAAAAATATCGCACGCTGTAATCACACTCTTCAAAAATATAGTTTTAAGCTACAAGAAAACATATTTGCCAAACCTGACACACTATAGTATATATGAACATTTTGAGTATAAAAATATTACTTTCCGCCCAGTATACAACAATGGATTGAAAGACACTGTCTTACAAACATACACAATGCGGAATGAAAACTTTCTTTAATAACGTTAACTTCTGTAACTTCGTATTTGGTCAAACTGACATGCACTATCAGTAAATTTAATAAGTCTGAGGCTCAAATAATGTTAAAAATAGACTTACTCGGAAAATAGTGATAAAATAAAAGCAATGTTAAGCTACGAAAAAGCCTTGAAAGTACACAATGACAGTTACGGTCATAGATCTGGATAATCCAAAAGAATCACCAATATCGCTGAGGTAGATTGAGGAAAAAGCGACATGATATTAAAAATGCACTTAATTTTGATAATAATACGAGTTAATTTCAATTTAAGCCTTTTATTTCCGCCCTATAAAACACATAGAACAATCATTGCTATTCTTCCTTTTGGTCAAATAAGCAGAGTAGATTCTATGGCGAAGTATTGAAAGGGATATACATAAAAGTTTCCATTCCATTCGATGCCAGTGGGTCAATATTTGAAAAGGTTATGCCTACGGAAATATATTTATATATGAAATGTAGAAGGCAAAAAATATATATTGTATGCCCTTATATAGTATCCCGTAGCTAATATCATCGAGTGGATGTACTTTAGAGTGAATGCTCTTTGGCTTTCAAATCACATGCAGTTGAAATAATTGCTACTTGGTTAAAAACCTGGGCAAGTAATTGATGCACAAGAAATGAGATCATAAAGTTACGAATCTTACACTATATTCGGAGCCTTTAACAAATGTCTTAGTAAAATCTGATTGCATTTATTATTTGTAACATTTGTCTTTCGCTTCTGGATGAGCAAAATACTTACCAGAATGTTTAATCTACTTTGTTAAGTTCATAAGAAAAATATACAATGACTATTTGATTGATTCTTAGCAGTAAGTAAAGTCCGCTATCTATAACATAACACAAAGTACAATATAAAAATGAAAGGTTCGTCGCTTGCATGGCTTCCTTACATTTAGGTACATAAAAGTAAATCACGAACTTCCAGATCACATCTAAATAAGATTCGCGAACACCCAGAAACTGCTTTCGATAATACTATTCCGTACGAACGGATTTGGAGTAGATATCCCATTTAATCCTCCTATAAAATTTTATGACAACAATATAGGAGTGAAGAAATTTAATAATATTTGGAATTATTTCAACCTTCAAAGTTAATTAAAATCAACTTGTTTGCAATAAAATTAACACACTGAACAGTTGAAAAAATATTTCGCTCAAGCAAGCTGAAGATGATAGGAGCGATAAAACCTGTTTGAGAAAGCCGGCACGTACCATAGGTTAATTAGAGGGCGATATTTGAACTGTCAGTTGTCTTTTGTTATAAATGAAGCGGGATTGTAAAACGAGTACCGAGTTTTTGGCGGGAATCAGGCTGAGTGGTTGAGTTGCTTTTTCCCGTGTCTCGTAAATTGTATTATAGTGATCTTTAATGTGTATTTTTGGTGTCGTTATGTGCAGTAAAGTTTAATTTAGTGACTGATTTATAGGATCATTGGAATTAATGCAATAATATGACTTGGGTTAAGTTTTTGATCATTTTAGACAAATGTTTACCTCTGACTTATGTTATGGACTGCTACTGCCGTGGATTGTCTCCAGAAACTCCAATCAGCATTAGAATGTTTCGGAGGAGGACACTAGGCATTTTAATGCAACATACATGAACATTTGAGAAACTCAATAGTAATTCTACACCACTCGACACTAGCAAAAATAGTCCCTAAAGAGGATTGATTGCCATAGTTAGGAAGAAGAAGAAGAAAACGGGTACCTAACAATAGACGAGTTACTCTACAGGACTTTTAGTTTTTTTGGTACCTGTTAACGGACTTCTCAAATACACAATTGTTTTGAGCCAGTTATAACATCTAAGGTAACCTATTGTAAGGGTGGTAATCTGCACGGTAATAGGTTAATTACCCAGCATTTAAATAATTTCGAAGTAGAATCAATACTTGAAGACATTCTATTGAAATAGAAAATGTTAAAATATTATAAAATAAATATTACGCCCATTTGTCGATACCGTACTGCAAATAACTTGATTGTATTAGTGTGCCCAAACGTGATTTTTATGTCCAATGATAATATATATAAAGATAATATGTCCAAAGATGATAATCAGGACACGCTACAAAGTTATGATAAACTACTTTGATACTGGGGCTCCGTGTACAATTTTTTTTTTTTATTCTGTGCGTCTACGCGACTTTCATATAGTTGTTATTAACTATATGAGTACGTACACCCCTCTATTATTTTCTATCCTTCTCGAGCACTAAGTACATCGCAAATAGCTTCACTCCCAGCACTTATCTCTCCTGTGTCCATGTCTTCCCTCTCACTCACTCTCAACACAATCATTGAATTGTAACATCTAATATATAAAATTCTCGTGTCACAGTTTTCGTTGCCATACTCCTCCGAAACGGCTTGACCGATTTTGATGAAATTTTTTGTGCTTATCCGGTATCTATGAGAATCGGCTAACATCTATTTTTTACCACATAAATGCAAAAAAAAATGTCCACACGAGCGAAGCCGAGGCGGGCAGCTAGTTATTTTATATTTTTCAAAAAGAAGCTCAACTTTGATAGTGTTAACTGCGACACACTATTAATAATTATTATGCAATTGTAATATTAAAAATAAAGATCAACTGTGTTACATAATATAAGTATTTCATGTCCATTTGTTACAATGAAAACGCATACGGAATCGCCGGTACATATCTGCTCTAAACTTCTTATAAAGGTCAAACAAATTATCTTTTATAAATGACGCATGTTGCTTTAGTTGTCCATCAGGTTTCGGCCGACCATGTACTCGGCGGCACTATTATTTCTGAGCTTGTTGTGTAACGTAGGGGCTTATAGGATATTAATATGCTATCCCCTACCAGTGAGAAGCTTGGGTATTTTAGGGGAAGGATTCGTAAAACACCTCAGTGCAGCTGGACATGAGGTAGGTGTGCTGGGCTACTCTTTTTAGAATAGCAGTACTGTGATGATAAGTGTGAACCTATGCGTTTCTCGATATCGCGTCTTGTAATCTTAAATATTTTAGAATTAATGGCTTAAATGGACTTCCATTTAAGCCATCAATTAAATATTTCATTACTATCTAAACATACTTATGTTTAGATAGTAATGAAATAATCTACTATTTGTTACATCCTACTTATAGGCCTGGGTGTTTGTTACCCAATAACGTCAAGTAGGTTGAGCGATTTTTAATAACACAAAAATATGTAGTAAGCTTGCATCTGAGGATAAAACATGACCTATTTTAATCACCAGTTTTTTATATTTCCTAGCGAATTTGACATTAGTTTTTGTTCTATCTAAATTGATGTTAATGACTGACCGTAGATGATGAATGCCAAATTATAACTAAATAAAAAATACTGATGTCCGATTGGAGTATTGTATTACTGACACTGCGGGTTGCACTGTGGGTGGAATCACAAAAATGGCTCGGGTAACGAATAAATTGCTTGTTATTTTCAGATCACATACATGACCACATTTCCTCTGAAAGATAAATCATTAAAGAATGTCCGACAAATCGATCTCAGCGAAACTCTAAAGCTCTTTGCAAGTAAGTTACAAATTCAAAACTTGTGCTCGCAAGGAATGACTAAACCGGTCTCTGACTACGCGGCTTCAATTTTTTTACAGAGCGAAGTACGCATAAGTTATAACCATAAGTCACAAGCTTCATAGTACGTCGTATGCTTAGCCGTAATCAGAACTTTGAAATATATGCATTAAGTAACTACCCTAAAAATTTTCGGGATAGAGATGTGGGACATACTAATATGCACCTAAATACATGAAATTAAAACAGGATCCAGCTTAATATACCAGTAACGTTTAAGCATAGTTATAAGAATAGTACAAAACCGTTAGTAGTAAAAAATATGTACATCGTAATTAATAAACATGTGCAATTGTGTCGTATATTCTCTAGGACAGTCTCCAGTTGTCTGTATTTACTGTTTCTATGCAAACCAGCGCGTACCTTGAGTATGCAAACATGTTATATGTTTCTGCATAACAATAATATTACTTAGCCTCAAGGAGGAAAACCTATCAACGGTCTACCATACTTGGCTTTTGTATCATAATTTATTTTATTGTATGGTGAAAAGTGAATTTTATTTATAGTACCTATCAATGTCTTCAAATTTTGAAAGTGACCCAGTACCAAATGAAAAAAAATAAACCAATGCCGTGTTTCCCCTCCATCAATAAAAAAGAAACGATCATCAATAAAATTATGAACAATTATCGTCTTATCGGCAATTTTGCTAAATTTGTGGAAAGATGCAATAACTTAACACGTTCCAGATGATGACACCCTTAAAATAAGCTACATCATGCAAAACAATCCGCCAGAGGGAGACCTGGCATATATCCACGAATTCGCCATGAGATCAGCCGCAGCAACTTTTGAGAATTCCGCGGTGCAACGCCTGATTGAAGATCCAAACGAATATTTCGATGCTGTTATTGTTGACTATCTTGAAACCGAAGTTTACGCAGGGTAAGCTATACGGATAAGCTTAATATGCGGTATTACTACGAAATATAGTGACAGTGGATTGTTGTAATGCTACAAAAATTGATAAATGGAGTTGGGGTGTAACTAATGGGAATTCCGATAAAAAATTGGAGTCAATTGACTAAATGGCATAACATCCACCATACAGGGATGTTTCAAATACTAGGTAGGTAACATTGGGTAGGCAATCAACGACAGCCGAAAGCGACCATAGACCCAGGTATTTCATATTAATTTCAATTTGATAACTCCACGCGATCTTGAGATAAAATTTCTTGACAGACAGACAGACGGACAACAAAGTGATCCTATAAGGGTTCCTTTTTTCCTTTTAAGGAACGGAACCCTAAAAACGTAAATGTAAACTTTATTGACACACACTAATAATACTTCATCTATACAAAAATAACTAGAGCGTATCAACAAATATAGAATTACATTCAACCACTCCCATCATTTAACCATTGAAGCCGAGGTCAGTAGGCGAAGCATTTGGCGTGTATTGTCTTCTTAGTTCCTAGTCTTACCATGTACTGTGATCAGTACTTCCATCAATGCAATTCTGTAAACAGCGAATATGTCAAAATTACTTAGAATCTATCATTGCAATTTATGATATTTCTTTGCAGAGCGGACTATTAGTAACTATATTCGGTTGCACCCGATTAATACTTGAACAAATTTTATTATGGTATTAGCTGAACATTCCTGTCCTTTGTGTTGCTATATTCGTTGTTCATAAATGTAATCTTCTTTATACAATTCCTAGTATTTAAAATCCTATCGCCATATCGCTAGTGCATCACCGCTATAAACATGATGCATTCCTTGTAGTTACTATACAGTTCCTTCATATAATATCTTGCATTTATGTATCTTGTATTCTTTATGTAATACATGTGTGTTCAGCTACAAATTTTTACGTCTTAAACTATATCCATCTGTCCAGATTAGCGGCGTTATACAACTGCCCAATGATATGGGCTTATTCAATGGGCCCTCACTGGCAAGTCCTCAGGCTGTTGCATGAAGAAACAAACCCAGCGTATGGAGTGGACTACTTATCTTCAAATGTACCGCCATATACGTTTACTGAACGAGTTCAAGAACTGTGGGGACACATGACATGGAACTGGCTGAAGAAGTAATAAAATAATCCTTAATTTTTCGTATCACGTTATGCAATTGCTTTTTCTTTCCGTAATTGATAACGTGAGGTTTGCTAAAATTTTTATTTCTGTAGTTCTGTTCCATTCTTTCAGCCACATACAAAATTAAAATCAGTATATTTTATTATGCGTTCCTAGTCAGTCCCAAAGTCTGTATTAAATTATATTTGTATGTTATTTCAACCGAGGTCTAGTCATTTAAATGTATTTAAAATTTCACCGTTCCAGATTCAGCTATACACCAAAAGAAGAATCTATGTATAAAGAGAATTTCGAGCCATTATTTCAGAAACGTGGTAGAAACCTGCCGACTTATGAGGATTTGATGTTTAATGCTTCGTTAATATTTGGGACGGATCACTTAGCGTCCGGAAACTTGCCTGCTATGCCCCAGAACTTTAAGCTGATTGGAGGATATCATATTGAACATCGAGTGAATCCACTGCCTAAGGTACTTTCGTCACGTAAAGACCACGGACTTTACTAAATTTACAAAGGGCTGCGGCATATCTCGAAAGAGGTCTTACAATAGAAGATTCATAATTTAATCAATAATGAAAACGTTATTTTCTAGGATCTTCAAGACCTAATGGACAATTCAAAGCATGGTGTTATTTACTTCAGCATGGGATCAACATGGCAGAGCAAAGATATACCGAGACCAATAACAGAAGGTCTATTGAAAATGTTTGGAGGATTTAAGCAGACAGTGATTTGGAAATATGAAGAGGATCTTCCAAATTTACCTAAAAATGTACACATATTAAAATGGGCTCCACAACCTAGTATTTTGAGTGAGTGTTACAACTTTGATGGAAAGACGCACATATTTTTATTTCCTTCGTCATAGGGACTCCTTAAATTGCTACATGATTTAAAAAATATAGAATAAATAATCTATATCACAAATGACACGAATGTGTTTGTATTATAATTAAAGCGAAGACTATTGTTCTAACACGTCTTGCAGAACTATAAGAATGGTTTCATCAATATCATCGATCACTTGTAAAGTACGTGTTGTAATTATTTTTCCAGATCACCCAAACTGCTTATTCTTTATCTCACATGGCGGATTACTCTCCTCCACGGAAACCCTACACTTTGGAGTACCTACAATAGGAGTGCCGATCTACTTCGATCAGTTCATTAACATTAACAAGGCAGTGACGAGGGGTTACGCTCTCCAAGTAGACCTCAATATGGATTTGGTTAAGAACTTGAAGGTCGCTATGGAAGAGATGCTTAATAATCCCAAGTAAGTGATTTGCTTCGCTTATTGTAGCAGGAATAATAAAAAAAACGATTAAGGACGTATCCCTCTCCCCTCTCCCCTCTTAATCTCTTGATCATTTTGTTCTATGACATGTTTTAATATCGTCCTTATCGCTTTCGCGTCATTTTACTTTCAGGGTAGTCCTGATCAAGACCAAGTTATGTAGAAATAAATACTTTAATGAATTGCTGGTATTCGGTCGCATAAATAAATTTTGAGAATCTTTGTTGTTTGTTAGGTTGGTCCCTGGACTCAATCACTCAGTTGCAATTGATGGCTTTCTGTAGGAAATACTATTAAGCTCTTCTTTAACCTGACGTGCATCACATTTCAGGTACAAAGTGAAGGCAAAAGAACTAGCACTTATCTACCACGACCGTCCGGTCCCCCCTGGTGCGGAGCTGGTGCACTGGGTGGAGCACGTGGTGCGCACGCGCGGCGCGCCGCACCTCCGCTCCCCCGCGCTCTTGGTGCCCTGGTACCAAAAGATGTACCTTGATCTCTTAGCTATATTATTAACTGTACTGATGATATTTTCTAAAATTATAAATCTCTTTTGTTGCTCGAAGAAAAGAGTAGCAAAACCTAATAAGAAAAGAGAATAATGAAGAGATAAATTACTCATTACCAAGAATTATATTAATTGTTTACAAAAAATATTACTGAACAAAATTATACCAAGTTTTTTTTTTATAATTAGTTTCTACTCGTTATTATGATCTTAACCTACCCCTCAATTTTGTTTGCAAACATCTAGTGCAAAACATGTCCATCTACAGGCGCTGTTTGGCGTTGTAAAATTATTATTATTTTTAACCCCTACGCAAAAACGACGGACATGTTTTAAGTTTGTAGGTAGTGTGTTACAGACACAGATGTCTGTGGCATTATAGCCCCTAAACGGATGAACCGATTTTGGTTGTTTTTTTTATTCGAAAGGTTACTTGATCGAGTTTTCTCTCCTTAGCTAAACTTAAAGATATTCTGACCAGCCGATTGGAGACGAGCACTTTCAGCTCCTCAGTAGCTTACAGCATATATATCGTGCTTGAAGTCATTGCAAAGGTCTCAATGAATACAATAACATTGGTCACCTTGACCTGATGCTGCAGCATCATCTGGAATTTACAAGACACCCAACTCTTCACCAACTTACGGCAAATATATCGTGTTTGGGCACACTGTAATGGTCTTAATGAATAGGCTATATTTAGATAGATGATGATGGGTCCGGAGGAGTAGGATATAGTATTGAGGATAAATCAGTGATTTCGTGAGTCGTAAGTTTATAAATTTTTAAATTTTTACATGTAATGAAAAAACTCAAACATATATATTTGTCTATACTTCTTGTACATACAAAGTTTGTTCCAATTCCAATTTCAATTACTACATGATGAAACGTATTCAATACTTATCTAACGGTATGTATAAAAACTACTTGAGAACCAAAAAGTAATGAGTACATTTGTCGATTAACATTTTAATGAAATACTAATGAATATATAGCCCCCCCCTCGCCCATTATTCATAAAATAAATAAAACCACACTTGATAAACGGACAGACGGATAAACACGTGACTGATGAACGTCAAATATAAGAATGAATAACTCCAGTTATTTTAATTTTATTCTTCTTATTTTGTCTGTGAGCGACGCTTATAAGATACTGGTGATATTTCACTTACCTGGCAGGAGCCATATCAACCTAGGAGATGGTCTTGTTAGATTGCTGTTGGAAGCGGGACATGAGGTAAGTAACCAGCGATCTTAACGCCGCGAGGACATCCTGCAAGAAAAAACTCTAAATATAAAAAATAAGCACTATTTCCCGTGGTCATTGCATCACGCGTGAACGGCTGGACTGATTTCGCTAATAATTTTTTATTTGTGTTTGTTAATGTCAGAAGGTTCTTATGAAAAGAAAACAGGAAAAAAAACAGAACGATTTTAATTTCGCGATATACTATAGAACTATTTTGCTATGGTGTATTTGACATATGAATTCATAGCTTAGACAGGACTTCGCCTGTCGGATCAGCTAGTAGTAAAATAAATATTTAAAGAACGAAAGAACGAAACCTTTAAAGAACGAAGAAAACACTAAGCAACAGGGTACACTCGACTAGTTGTCCTAGTTGTCTAGTGGTCATCCTTACCGGCAAGGATGACACAAAAATTATAAGTTGTTAAATAAGAACTGTCTTTATTTTTAGGAACATTAAGTATCTTCTATAATATTGTAACGACATTTAGCCTGGTCAGCTTATATCGCGGTACATGTGCACTCGTATATGAGCTGACGCGGCAAGCGCGGCCCGGTCGCCGGCCGCGGCGCCCCCGGCCCCCAGTCACTACTGGGGCCTGTAGCTTGTAACATCTTCCTAGTTTAATATACATAGTAACAGCAAGGTCCTCTTTTACTTATGAATCCCGAATTAGGCCCATCCCAGTAGTGCACTCAACATTGGTGACCCCGAGTTTTTTAATTGAGTTAAATAGTTTGCCTTGCTGTTTAGTTTTGTGTTATTTGGACTGTAGATTTTTATTAAACGTGTAGTGATTGCGTAACATGCCGGACGAGGACAATACGAGTAAAAGTGCTCCAACAGCCAACCTACATCTGGAAAACATCGTGGTTCCACAGACGCCTGAAATAATGTCGGTTGCGGTCTCCAGTAGGATCCCGGAGTTTTGGGTGGACCAGCCGCGCGTCTGGTTTATCCGTGCCGAGGCAGTGCTGACTCAGCAGCGGATCGGCGACGAGGCGAAGTTCGACATGGTTGTGTCAAAACTGCCCAAAGAGGTGATAGTGAGGATCACCGATTTCCTCACCAACCCTCCGACCACTCACAAGTTCGATGCGCTTAAACATAAGCTACTTACAATGCTCGAAGACTCGAAAAACCGCCAGGTTGAGAAAGTGCTAGGTGATATGGATCTGGGGGACGCGAAGCCATCTCAACTATTACAGCGAATGCGGGTTACGGCGAAGGACAGTTTCCCCGATGACACCTTACGCATCATGTGGCAAAACCGTTTACCAACGACGGTCCGCGCAGTGCTAGTAGCATCCAGGGAAACGGACTTGGACACATTGGCCAGTATAGCCGACGACGTGGCTGAGGCTACCGGGGCACGTCACATATCCGAGGTCACAACGCGACGACCTCCAACGCGTGCGGATTCGCCGCCTAACTCCAGGTCGGCTGATACGGCGATGATCTTGGCGGAGATAGCCAAGCTGAGCGTCCGGATGATGGACATGGAGCGCTCGAGATCCAGCCGACGAGGTAACGGACGCAATTTCCGTCGGGGCCGGTCGCAGTCGCGAGGTAGGAGTGCGTCAAATTCGCGCCGCGGTGGCGCCGGTGTAGGTAACCCGAACTGGTTATGCTTCTACCATTATCGTTTCGGACCGAACGCGGAAAAGTGCGTGAAACCGTGCGCATGGGAAACAAAGTCGGGAAACCAGTAAGGGCGGCACAGGATGCGGCGGAAATCTGTGCCATAGCCCCCGGACGTCGTTTACGAGTGACAGACCTAAATAGTGGACTATGTTTTTTGGTGGACACAGGTGCGAATATTTCAGTTTTACCAGCGACAAGAAAACAGTGTACGGGTGAGTGTTCTGACTTTAAACTTTTCGCTGCAAACGGGACGGAAATTAAAACGTATGGTTCAAAGTCGATGATTTTAGATTTTAAGTTACGTAGAGCATTTCGATGGGAATTTGTGATAGCCAATGTCAAACAACCGATACTCGGAGCCGATTTTTTAATACACCACAAATTGTTGGTCGATTTAAGTGCTCATAAGTTGGTAGATCAGGTGACAGAGCTAAACGTAATAGCACAAGTAGTGAGTAGCAATCAGCCTACCGTTAATACCGTCGACGACAACCACCCTTACCATGATTTGTTATCCCAATTCCCGAGCATTACGAAGCCTCCTACTTATAGGAATTCTCGAGTACATAACACTGTGCATCATATTGAGACAACTGGACTGCCTGTATACGCACGGGCAAGGCCATTGCCACCCGATAGGTATAAGAAAGTCAAGGAAGAATTTCGTCTAATGCAAGAGTTAGGTATTTGCCGGCCGTCTAAAAGTGCGTGGGCCAGTCCTTTACACGTCGTAACAAAGAAAAATGGCGATCTTCGTCCTTGTGGAGATTATCGCGCATTAAATGCACAAACGAAGTCGGATAGGTACCCGATACCGCGCTTACATGACTTTACTTATATTTTAGCGGGAAAGAAATATTTTTCTAAATTAGATATTAACAGGGCATATCACTGCATACCCGTCGCGAAGGAGGACATAGAAAAGACTGCGATAATTACCCCTGTAGGTCTATTTGAGTTCCCGCGTATGAGTTTTGGCCTTCGTAATGCTGCGCAGACCTTCCAGCGGTTCATGAATAATTCAGTACTGGCAGGTCTAGATTTTTTGTTTAATTACCTAGATGATGTGCTTATCGCGAGCGATAATGAGTCGCAGCATAAGGAACATCTAAGGCAGGTTTTCGAGCGTTTTGACAAATTTGGAATAACAATTAATTTGGCAAAATGTAGTTTTGGACAATCAAGGCTGGAGTTTCTAGGACATGAGGTTAGTACCGCAGGAATTCGACCTTTAGACGAAAAGGTTCAGGCAATCGTAGACTATCCCAGACCCCAAACCGTGGAGCAATTGCGTAGGTTTTTGGGTATGTTGAATTTTTATAGGTCGCATTTACCAGGAGCGGCACAGAGTCAAGCTGAGCTGGATAAATACTTAGTGGGGGCTAAGAAAAAAGATAAAACACCAATAGTGTGGACGCCTGAGACGATACACGCTTTCGCTCAGTGCAAAGAGAGCCTAACAAAAGCAGTTACGTTGGCACACCCTCGCCCCGATGCTCAGCTAGCTCTCATGACGGACGCGTCAGACAGCTGCGTCGGAGGAGTTTTACATCAACTGGTGGATAATGTGTGGGAACCGTTAGGGTTTTATTCGAAAAAACTAACGAACGCACAGACGGGTTATTCCGCTTATGATAGAGAACTATTAGCTATATATCAGTGTATAAAGTTTTTCCGTAAGTTGTTTGAAGGACGACCTTTGATAGTGTATACGGATCACAAGCCCTTGTGTCATGCATTCGACAAAATAGGCGGTAAAAATAGCGAAACGCCACAGCGTACAAGTCAACTATCATATATAAGTCAATTCACTACGGACATAAGGCACATAAGCGGAAAAGAGAACATAGTAGCTGACACATTATCCCGCATAGAGACCATTGTTTGGCCCACGGTACTCGACTTCTCGGAACTTGCCACTGAGCAAGCGAAAGACAAGTACTTAGAACAAATGACGCAATCGGGCCAATGCGCCGAAAGGACTAAAAATAACATTACATTTAAATTATTTTCAATTCCAAACTGCAAGGAACCCATTTATTGTGAAATTTCAAGTAAAGAGGTGAGACCGTATATTCCAGAAAAATTCAGGCGGTTAGCTTTCAAAAGTGTACATAATTTGAGTCACCCCGGTACACGTACTTCACGCAAGATGATATGTAAAAAGTTTTTCTGGCCTAGCATGAACAAGGACGTAGGACTTTGGGCGAGGTCGTGTATACAATGTCAGAGGTCGAAGGTCAATCGACATACTATTGCTAAACTACAGGCTTTCGAGGATGCTGGGCGAATGGAGCATATCCACGTAGACCTGGTCGGGCCCCTCCCGACATCTCCACGTGGTAACCGGTATTTAGTAACGATCGTAGATAGGTGTACAAGCTGGCCTGAAGCTTTTCCAATAGAGGAGATGTCTGCCGAAGTTGTAGCCAAAACTATATTTGACGGGTGGATCGTGCGTTACGGTTGTCCAGTTAAGTTGACAAGCGACCAGGGTCGTCAATTTGAAAGCAATCTATTTACAGAGTTAATGAAATTATTAGGTATTAAAAAATGTAGAACCACGGCGTACCATCCCCAAAGCAACGGCAAGGTCGAACGTTTTCATAGGTCCTTGAAAGCTGCCCTTATGGCCAGGATCCAGGATAGCTCGTGGGAAGACGAACTACCAACCGTCATGCTAGGATTGCGCGCGGCGAGTCGGTGTGACAGCGGAATTAGCGCCGCTGAGATGACATTCGGTCGTACCTTACGTTTACCCGGTGATTTTTTGAATAGTTCCCATAGTTCAGAGACGGGGGACCCGTTTAGTCTAGTGAATAACATAAGAAATAGGATAAGTAAACTTAAACCGGTAGCAATAGGTGCTCGAGACTCACGTACGACTTTTGTGCATAAAGATCTGTTTACATGCGATTCAGTTTTCGTTAGAGACGACTCGGTACGCAAGTCATTGCAACCACCATACAACGGACCCTTTACGGTGCTAGAACGGGGCGAGAAGGTATTTTTAATTCAATTTCCGAACAAGCAAGCTCGTATCTCAATCGATAGATTGAAACCAGCTTACTTATGGAATGATAATGATGTCACGAATACGCGGGCGAGTGCTGTGGTAGGTGATGCTATTACGCCGACGCCCACTGCGACGCGAAGCGAAAGCGAAGCTAACGCGCAACCGTGTATTCCACGTACCACTAGGAGTGGTAGAATAGTAAAGAGACCAGTTAGGTTTGCGGACAGCTATCGGATTTAGTTTTTAAATTTTTGATACTACAGAATTAGTACTAGGGCAATAATATTATAGCATAGCGTCGCATCGCGACAACGGTGACTAGTACTGGTTGATTGACATTAGCTAATATGATTATTGCGAAAATGCGAAATATAGAGGTTTAATATAGAAATATAATTAATTAGCAATAATGTTGTGTTAACATTTTAAGTTTACAATAAGAAATTGTGTAATTTTATTTAAAAATTAATGTAACTAGGTTGCAGTGTCATTATACCTAGTCTTTGTACTAAACATTAGTAGCAAGCAATTTTAAAGAAATCGAAATTGTTTAATTGCGTCACAGTCAGCGCTAAACTGATGTGACATCAATAAATAATTTGCATTTAAGATCACTTGTTTTCGGAAACAAATCATCATTTCACTGCTCACACGCATCGCGTAGCAACGTTATAAAGTTTCCATATAAATGGGTCTCGGACAAAGTAAAGAGGAAGGATCGCACAACATTGCCATTGCCGAGGTCCACAGCGTCACTGGCCAAGTGGACGCTAAGTTAAACTACTTTGGGATAGTACTGGGAGTAATCTCTGTAATTTTGGTGTTGTTCCTCTTATATTTCATCCAAGTCAAATGCAGGCAGTGCATACGGAGCTGGCTACAGAAGGCTGTAGCTAGAGTTCAGCCTACAGCCGTGGTGGTACACCACGAGCAGGCGCCGCCCCAGTCTAAGCAGCAAAATGTGATCTATTAGTGAAGTGTATTTTAAACTGCATCAACCTTCTTCTTGTTTTAAAATTGCATGTGCTATAAATAGAATGAATTATTTTGTTCATATAATGAATTACAAAGTACCCTGTAGGTACGCAAGTCGCCAAGTCAGCGTAACGCGCACCTGCATGATACACGAGTAGCTACACTATTTAACTGTAAGTATTGATGTGTGTTATGTTTATGTCACAGTAATCAATAGTGTTACGGTTAAATCTCAAATGTGGCTAACAACCACATTAATTAGTACATGGATCCCGTAAGAGAGATCAGTGTAGTAAATATAAGTTTTCGTAGTAACCTATATCGTTTTTTTTTGTTTTTGATAAAAGGGGGAAATTGTGTAACGACATTTAGCCTGGTCAGCTTATATCGCGGTACATGTGCACTCGTATATGAGCTGACGCGGCAAGCGCGGCCCGGTCGCCGGCCGCGGCGCCCCCGGCCCCCAGTCACTACTGGGGCCTGTAGCTTGTAACATCTTCCTAGTTTAATATACATAGTAACAGCAAGGTCCTCTTTTACTTATGAATCCCGAATTAGGCCCATCCCAGTAGTGCACTCAACAATATAAAAATGAATCGCTGAATGTGTTGCTAAGCGCAAATCTCGAGAGCAGCTGAACCGTTTTCGTTAATTCTTTTTTAAGAATATTCCTTGAGGTACCTACTAGGATGGTTCTTACGGAGAAAAAAAACAAACAAAAAAAATTGCCCGAAAATTTTTAAAAGCGCGTAAACAAATTATCTGATAAATGTCTACCCGTGCGAAGCCGGGGCGGGCGCTAGTTTAAAATACAAACAAATTACACTTTTCCAGGTAACATACATGACACCATTTCCAAAGGCTAATTCTCCTTCAAATCTCCATCAAATCAACATTAGCTCCCCGACTTCAAAATACAGTGAGTAAATAATATGAATTTCTTAACAAGTAATAATCTATGCCAATAGTATACTTATACAATTATAATAATGTCCATGCATCACATTAACCCCTAAAGGGAATGGCGAATATTCTAATGAAATGAGAAATAATTTATTTTTTATAATAAAACGAATATAAGATATTAATATAGGTACTCTATTATTCCTGAACTAGCTATTAATCCTCTATGTTGATTTATTGGGGTTGATGCTTCTTACTTCACTCGTAGTGTCGTCGTACACTTCGCTCTTATTCACTCATTGAGACCCTACGAACCAGAAGTCAGAACGAATCAATTGGGGCAGTACCTTCACCTACAGCAGATTGCAGCCAATGGCCAATATATAAGATAGGATATAACAAGAAGTATTCATTGGTTATAAAATACGTTTCTATACACAATTTTTCTTTTTCAGATTATGATATCCAAAAATGTTTACACAAAGATTATTCCCAATCTGTAATTTCTAAGTGTATAACAGTATCATCTGATTTGAGCAGAAAGATGGTGTTGCATGGAAACGTACAGATGCTTTTAAATGATATAAATCAAAAGTTCGATGTGGTAATCACAGAATGGGTGTTTAGCGAACTGCCTGCTGGGTAGGTTGAAAAATTACTTAGCCCGTTAATTGATGTGGGAATTATAAACAAATGGAGTCATATTTCTTAATATAACTCGTGGTAGGTTGTAGTATAAGAAAAAGAGAATACTGTGTAAAATACCACAGGCAATATGCCGCATAACAGAATCACTAGTGTATAAAACGTTGTTTTCGTTTATTGAGCATTAACTCTATTTTATTTTTTACTTGTTTGTATAGTGCATATAATAATATATAACCGCACTAAAATAGGAATATATGTCTAGCTACAAGATGATACAGGTAAGATAATATAGCAAAATGCATTTTTTTTACTTACAATGTTAAAGATGCGCCATCATTTCATTTTCTGACGTACATAACTTTATTATTTATGATCTGATTGAAATATATCATACACTAAATATTAAGTGAAGATTACCACAATACATTAATGAAACTGCATCCAAATAGGTTAAACCGTATCTGAGAGTAGCGCGCACAAACGCACAGACAACCATACAAATAGATAAACAGACAAAAAAATCTAACATACATTGTTTTGGGTTCTATTGCGTTGATCCCAATAATAGTTTTTAGTCATATATCTTCCATGTACAGAATGAGTGTTACATTTTTTTTATATGTATTGATGTATAGATGATGCGGTTATATGACATTGAATATTTCCAGGTTCTCAGCAATATACGACTGTCCGCTCATTTGGTTGTGTCCACTTGATCCGCTCTGGCTGATGCTCGGCTTGGTCGATGAATATTCCAATGCAGCCTACTCTACTAGTGGCTATTATTCGTTTGGCGTGCCTCCTTACAATTTTCTGCAACGTATTTGTATACTGTGGTATCAGATATATTACAAAATGTATATTGATTTGTAAGTATTTCAATAACTCAATTCAAATAACTTACTCTAGCAATCCTATTTTATGTGATACCACCTTCCTTGGGTATCGCTAATAATTTGCTGACAGTCTGACTGTACTTTCAGTATATCCTATCCAAACGAGAAAAAAACATACCACGATTTAATTGTTCCACATATATCCAAGAGAGGAAGAACAGCGCCTTCGTTCGACCAAGTGATTTACAACGCATCTTTGGTACTGAGTAACTCACATCCATCAGTGGGACTGTCAATAAAATTACCAGCCAACTATAAACCAGTAGGAGGGTACCACATCAATAGAAATATTGTGCCTTTACCTAAAGTAAGCAACTCGTTACAAAAACAAAATAGGATATGCGCTCTAATGAAATGGTAACAGCAGAACTTATACTTATTTTGCAACGCTATTTTTACAGGACTTGCAAAAACTCATGGACAATGCCACGAATGGTGTGATATACTTTAGTTTAGGAACTAACGTGAAGAGCAAAGACATGCCACAAGTAATTGTAAACGGTATATTGAAAGGGTTTGCAGAACTAAATCAAACTGTTCTGTGGAAATATGAAGACGTAATGCCTGATATACCCAAAAATGTACACGTTTTGAAATGGGCACCACAACTGAGCATATTAGGTAAGATCCGTAAACGCTTATCGTCCAAATCTTGTATATCGAATGTGTAGCTAATCAAACAAGGAATTATGTTTAGCTCGATTAAAAATTTTCGATCCGATTGACTCCAAAAAGTTTTACACCACGTCCGTCATTGGAACAGGAGTGAAATATCTCTCTACCTTATATCTCTTTGTCTTACCTTTTCTTATTAATTAACTACACTTTTCAACAAAAAGACTGTTATTCTATTCTTGGCTTTTCAGCTCATCCCAATTGCATTCTCTTTATTTCGCACGGTGGTCTACTTTCAACGACAGAATCAATACATTTCGGTGTTCCAATAATCGTGATACCAGTGTTTGGAGACCAGCTTTTGAATGCAGAAATAATTGTGAGAAAGGGCCTGGGACGAAGAGTAGACCTGAGTTATCATATGGCTGAAGATTTGAAAGTAGCTATCAGAGATGTTCTGAGGAATTCTAGGTAATCGAGAAAATGTTTCTTTGGTACTAATTTTAATAGCTTTAGAATATTAGAAAATATAGCTTATGTTACTCAGAGATATTCAAAATTAAGCTGCATTAAAAAAACTAATAATAATGTATTAGTATAGCTAATAGATGTGTTTCTTCTGAATGAACATATAAAAGTGTTGATTATTATGCAACGGTTTTCAAAATAACTTCCTTCATATTAATTAATTTTTGAGCCCCTGAAGTGAGTGCTGTTTCACAAAAATGTTTCAGCTATTTAAAGAAAGCTAAGGAATGGTCTAAAATGTACCACGACCGTCCGGTCCCCCCCGGCGAGGAGTTGGTCCACTGGGTGGAGCACGTGGTGCGCACGCGCGGCGCGCCGCACCTCCGCTCCATCGCGCTCACCGTGCCCTGGTACCAGAAGATGTATTTGGACTTTATATTCCTAGTTATTATAGTATATTTTGGCGCTAAGCATCTTGGTCAAAAGTTGTCTCGTTTATATATTAAGGTAAAACAACTTTGAAAAACGTTGTTTACAACCAAAAAATATACTACTGTGGAAAGTATGATTCATGTATTATATGATTCATATAATATAAAAGGATATTTTGATAACAAAAGCAAAATGTATTTATATAAAACTAAAACTGGAATGAGATCTGCGCCTCAGACTTTAATTAAATCTATCTATGTATGTTTTTGTTTATACAAAATTAATTAGGCATCTGTCCATTTATTTTTTATTTTTATATTGACTACAGACCCTATCTTTTACCATGTATTTTTCCTGGGTATGAGTGCGCTTGTGTCTGTAACCTAAAAAATAACGATTCTGAATATTGTTGCTGCAACTGCAGTCGTATAAATACATAATAATAATAATAAGCCTTTTTATTTCCTTAACTTTACACTGCGTAACCATACATTAAAAACATTTAATTCCTTTATATTTTATAAGCTAAGGCCCCTTTCTGGGTATAGGCCTCCTCCAGTTGTCTCCATTCTTTTCGCTTCTCTGCTTTCTTTCTCCAGTTTTTCCCGCTGCTTGTTGTATGCCGTCGTGCCATCTCTCTCGAGGGCGCCCTCTGCATCTATGGATGTTGGGGCCTGGCCATGCAGTGACTCATTTCATCCATCTGTCATCTGGTGTGCCACATGGCCTGCCCACATACACTTCAGTTGTTGGGAGTGATGTAGAGCGTCTATAATCTTGGTTCCATCTTTGTACATTTATATCTGTACATTTTTGTTTATCACTGATTTTTAAGATTAAGATGCTCCTTTGCATTTCACGTTGATTTTATTATTGAAAGTCCAAGTCTGTGAGCCGTATGTTAGGCTGGGTAGTATAAAAGAGTCCATCATATTTTTCTTTAGTTTCAATGGTAATTTACATTTTAAGATTTCTTTGTGGCTCCAGAATTTCTTCCAACTGGTGTTAATTCTTCTTTCTACCTCTTCTATGTGTCTGGAGTTTTTGAAAGATATTTGTTTTCGCAGATATATATTATGTAGTTATCTACATATTCCAGCGGGGTCTGATTTGCTGATACAGGAATCTGAGAAATGTTTGAGGCGACTTTTGTACGTATAAATACATACATTTATTTAAGCTGAAGAAATAACTAATAATAAACTAGCTGTCCCGACAGGCGTTATCCTGTCTTGACTATGAATTCTTATTAGGTGCTTATTAGGTGCAAATACACCATAGAAAAAAAGGACCTTTAGTTTATGCCGAAATTTAAAAAGTTCTATTTTTTTCACAAGTACCTTCTTCTGACAATAAAACACAGAAATAAAAAGAATTTTCAAAATCTACGTAATTTCACGTGTGATGCCGTGAACAGCTAGATTGTGCCAAGGGATATAGGGATTCATTTTTATATTATACATAAGCATAAATAAAGATATACAGTCCACAAATCTAAAATGATAAATCTTATGTTTAAAACGCGGGGTAAATGTTTATTCTGAATTTTGTATATTAATACCCAGGATACATGACAACGCAGTTAGTTTAGTGGTAAGAAAAGCTACTGCAACGCCAAATATCATGGGGTCCACCTAAATGGCCATGGTCCATAAAAATGCCATTTAGGTATTCGTGCATTGTCAGGGGTACCAAAGGTAAGTGACAGATTTCAACGCAATCGGACACTGGGTTAAGGTTCAAATTTAGGTTGTAAGGTTTGATTAAATAAAAACTTGCTATTATTTCCAAAAAATGTTGCTGCAGTCTTTTTATATACTTGGCTGCAGTGTCATTATTTTTATCAAATATGTTGTATATTTGAAAAAATAAGCCACTATCAGTATCCTGCTTCGAACTTAATTACTGTTTCAAGAATACTGTAAAATGTTTTTCAACAAAGTGTTAACTTAGGTAGTAGCTGGAAAAAAAAATTCCGAATATTTTTCACGAGACTGCGATTGATAAGGCATTTACCTTGCATACTGACAGTTTCGCTGGTATGAAAAGATAAGGAAAATAAAACGATCTTAATGTGTGGAAAACCATAGCTTTTGTATTCTCTCGGTGGGAAACTGTAAACTCTACGATTGTAAATCAACCAACTATCATTTTATTACATTTGACATTTGTGTTTGACATATTAAAAACTATACAACAATATCTGAAGAGATGTGACTTCCCCATTTGCTAAACTTCATACAAAAGTATTAAACTTTCATGATCTGTATTTTATATATCTATATTTATTATTATATATTAAAGTCATAGCTGTTTGACCTTTACTTTAGATTTAAAAATATTTTTTACAAAGTACTTAACACTAAAATAAACGAAGTAAATAAGGAGTATCAAATCCAAATACATTTTCTGGTACCAGGGTACCATGAGCGCGAGGGAGCGGAGGTGCGGCGCGCCGCGCGTGCGCACCACGTGCTCCACCCAGTGGACCAACTCCTCGCCAGGGGGGACCGGGCGGTCATGGTATGCCAAAGACGATTCTTTTGCTTTCTCTGAGTAACTAGAAAAATCAATAAAGTTCAATAAACAATAAACTTCATTTTTATTTTTTATCCCACTTAGGTAGCGAATAAGCATACGGTCTGTCTTATGATAAGCGGTTAACGAAGCCTATGGACGCTTGCAACACTAGGGTTATCACTCGCGCGCTGCCATACCTTAAACTTATATATAGCGTGAGGAAATAAACCGGAATTCCGTACCTAGAATTCCTTAGCACATCATTGATAGCGACTCCTAAATCTTCAGCCATAGTATATGACAAGTCCACTCTTTTCCCCATACCCTTTCGCACAGCTCCTTCTATATTTAAATACTGGTCTGCAAATACTGGTATCCCTATTATGGGGACACCAAAGTGTACTGCTTCTGTCATGGAAAGGAGACCACAGTGGGTGATAAAGAGGATGCAGTTGGGATGAGCTGAAATGATAACATAAATATAGCAATCATTAGATCATTACTAATAATAGACTACACACACCGACACAATCAGATAGTACACATAATACACCAGAAACTGGCCGTAAATCATAAGCTCATACTAAGCAAACCCACTCCATACCATCAATCGACGAGACCGCTGGTCTAGTGGTTAGTACACCTGACTGCTGCGCCAGGGGTCGCGGGTTCGATTCCCGCCGGGGCAAACATTTATGTGACAAATATGTTTGCCTTGCGTCTGGGTGTTTGGTATGTATTATAAGTATGTATTTACAAACAAAAAGTATATAAGTATTGTGTCAGCTGCTGGTTCCCATAGTATAAGCTTTGCTTAGTTTGGGGCCAGATGGCGCTGTGTGATAATGTCCAAGCATTATTATTATTATTATTATTATACACAACTAAACCTGTACTGGAAAGTACCATCCACTATATAAGACCTGACATTACTCTGATTGACAAACAAAATAAAACAGTACTCTTCATTGATATTGCAGTACCCAATACCCTCAACCTCCATAGAACTATTATTGAAAATTAACAAGTATACAGAACTGAAAGACGAAATCATAAGAATTTGGATTAGAATAAAGACTACATTGTTCCGCTGGTACTGTGCAGTACAGGGTTGATCCCTAAACACCCTTTACAATCCCTCAAACTAATTAATATTCCTGAGAACACAAACTGGACCATGCAGAAAGCTGCAATAATCATATTAACACAGTCACCCCTATGAAATGGGTATAAATTAAACAGCCAGATGAACGAATAAAAGCTTGTTTTTAAATAGCGAATTCTTGTCATCAAGATTTTTTTGTTCTAAATATTTTTCTACTTCTTACCCAATATGCTTTGTTGTGGTGCCCACTGTAAAACGTGAACATTTTTGGGTGCATCAGGCATTGGTTCCTCGTACTTCCAAAAAACAGTTTGATTCAATCCTGAGAACAATTTCAAGATTCCACTTTTTATTGCTTCTGGCATATCCTTACTCTTCACATTGGTTCCTAAGCTGAAGTATATAACGCCATTCTTTGCCCTATCCATAATTGTTTGCATGTTCTGTAATTATGAATTCACATTTAAATCTATCATTGGGCTTATATTATTCAATTGGAGAATTAAAGAGATAGTGGAACCACTTACATCCGGTAAAGGTTTAATAATTTTATTGATGTGGAACCCTCCTACCAATTTATAGTTTAGTGGTAATTTTGTGGGAAATCCCACAGACGGATCTGAATTCCCAAGGATCAAAGACGCGTTGTGTCTGACATTGTCAAACGAAGGGACATCTCTTCCCCTATTGGCAATATGGGGAGCTATTAAATCTTGGTACGCTTTGCTTTCCTTCTGATAATGTATCCTGAAAGATCAATAAACAATCCAAATAATGGTCTTCGAGTCTCATATTTGTACTGTAGTGACGTTGTCCTGTCTAAGCTATGAATTCATATGACTAATAAACCATCCTTTAGTTTATCCCGATATTAAGAAATATAACGATTCTTTTTTCAAAATTTATTTTCATTTGAACTTTCTACGTACAAAAAAACATTTAGCAAAAAAGGCCTAGCCATTTACGTGTGATGCCGTGACCAAGGGAAATAGGGCTAGCACAAATACGCCGGCATTTGTGCTGTCTTTGGTCATGGCGATGGAACCATTGTATTGTACTCCATAAGATGTGTTGTTTAATAAATCTTTAACAAGTAACCAAAAATATTGAATTAATATTTCAACAATTTAATTATTGTGCCTTGGGCTGTTTGTATGTGTACGTGATTCTTTTTACATGTTGTTTATTAATAATCGTTTGTTATTATGATAGGTACTTACAAATCAGTAAACATTTTGACGTATATCTGCAACCAAAGTTCGGAGATGCGTTGAAGGAAATTCAAAGGTGGCAATTGAAACGACATTATACTGGGATGGTACGCTGGGTTGGGGTACTCGTCCACCAAACCGAGTGTCAACCAGAACGGATCCAGGGGTGACAACCAAATGAGAGGACAGTCGTAAATTGCTGAAAACCTGCAAATTTATATAATTTTGTTTGAAACATTCTTTTCGTCACGCAACGTTCACTTCGGGATAGGCAGAGAGTATAGAGCACCATCCTTTTGGTTATTTTACATTCATCGATCTTTTAATTCTTGCCAGCCAGTTCCGTCTACTCTTTACCTTGTCCACTTGACCTAGAAAGTTGGACCTTGACCTTCCACAGTTTCTTCATCCCCCACATTCGCATTGTATATATGCCCGTATATCCTAAGTAACTTAGCAAATCCCTTTTTTACAATTACACCCACAATGACTGCTGTTGTTTTACGATAACTGCTTGCGGAAATGAGCTTACTTACCCGTATTTACCTTTGGCATATTATTCAGTGATCTTATATCTAGTTACTTGTCAAGACATGTAGCAGGACCTTCTAAACAAAGCTTATGAGAACAATTAGGTACACTTAGCTCGTAACGGTTGTTAAGGATTTTATCTTAAAAACCTGTCACTCCAAAAAAATTGCTCCTCTGTGATTTTAAGGTAACATGAAACCTCACCCAGCAAGAAGCTCACTGAAAAGCCATTCAGTGATCACCACGTCGAATGTTTGACTTGAATCGTTAAGAAACTTCTGTACGTTTTCATGCAATACCATTTTTCTGCTCAAATCACTAGATACCGTCAATATGTAATTGAACGAGCCTTCGGAATGGTCGTTGTTTAAAAATTTTTTGACAGTGAATCCTGAAACATTTTAATTCATGACGAAATAATGTACCGAGACCGCACTGACACGCTGAACGTAGCAAACACTTTTTTTGAACGGAAATGAAATTCAGACCTTTCGTGAAACTTAAACTAAACTATTTTTTATCTTTAGGTATCATTATATTTATATCACATTGAAGCTACCCGTAAAGACTGCGATCTTTTCTATAGATAAGCACGTGTATGAGAATATTATGAACATATCATTTTTCGTGATTGTCCTTACTCACCATATGACGTTGTTGAGCTAATGTTGATTTGATGAAGATTTGGTGGAGGATTTTCCGTTGGAAAAGGAGTGAAGTATGTGACCTAAAGAGACGTAAACATGTGTTAATGAACTTTAGGTAGTTTTAATACTTATAACTAGTGCCTGCGACTTTACCTGCATTGAAATAGGATAGCTATCTTGAAATATTGCAGGGTATATTGTTTAATAAATTACCCCAATCTTATAAACCAAAAAAAAATCATGTCGTTATAAGTAAGTCATCAAATTTGAAGTCTCGGAAAACCACTAGTATTATATTACATGACGTAGCGAGTGTTTATTTGGATTTACAACACCCACTATTCATCGAAAATAACTTGGTGCCAACGTGACAGCTGGTGAATCCTTCGCCGTCTCTTAGGCACTAATCTTTGAATTTATTCTCAGACAAATACAGGTTTTCTTCTCGATGTTTTCTTCACTGTAAAGCTTGTAAAACTTACGTGGATATAAAAGGTTATTTACCTCATGTCCTGTTTCTAGCAGTAGCCTAACAAGACCATTTCCTAAGTTGATATGACTCTTGCCTGGTATGTGGAACATCACTAATATTTTATAACCATTGCACATAGACAAAAGATATGTTAAATAAATGTAACTAAAGTAATTCATAGTTGACACGGTTAAGTTTTAAGTTAAGTTTTTAATTGAAATAAATAGTTTTATTCATTGTCTTCTGACATAAAATTCCCGTTGACACGTATAGCTCTTGCAACAGCAATGATATCAATGACACTCTGGCGTAACTTAATAACGTTCCAGCATTGATGTTAACATATTGTTGATAAGAAAAACAAGTTGAGCATTTTGTCCGTGGCTTCGGTCAACCGACTTTTGAAACGAAAGTATGCTCGTCTTGATCCAGGCGACAAATTTGCGGTGTTTGCGATTGAAACAGGAAGCTTATGAACTTTTTAAGTCGTGACCTTGTGGTTACAGCAACGGCCTATCATCTGATGGGCCCAAGTTCAATACCCGGCCTGTACCAATTATTTTTTCTAAGTACAGTTATTCATAACACCATGAGCTTAAAAAAGAGAGCTAGGGAGAATTAGGATCTTAGAACTGATGCCATCCTACAGAGGACCGCAGTCAAATACCACTAATTTGATGTACTGTTATGTTTCTGCGGTAAGTAAGGTTGCCAGTGCTCCACGAAGATACGCTGCGCTAGGCGTAATGCTGCTAGCACAATGAATCCTCATAAACAACATGGTTGGCAACCCGTTAGTGATGCCTCTGGTATTGCTAACGGCTATAGGCTACGGTGACCGCTTACCATCAAGTGGGCCGGAAGCTTGTGTGGCGCCTCAGTGGTATAAAAATCTCATTAGTTATGTAGGCTGGAAGAAGCCATACGTAAATGTTGGGCTATCCACGTATCTCGCTCAGAGAATCAGGATCTTTATATATGAGACTAAAAATGTTTGTTCTAGGTTTCATGAAAATCCGTTTAGTTAGCCGTTGTGTTGTGAATTACAGTCATCTTTCACATTTATTACTTTTAAATTTAATAGATTGACTTTAATTAATGCATTGATATATATATATATATATATATACAACAGATTGTTTACTATTGCTTTAAACAAGTGAGATCGTGCGTGACATACGATTTCGACACATCTAAATCTTATCTTCCAGTTAAAAAGTAAATGTGTATGTTGCAATTGTTTTTATTGATGATCTAGGTCAATTTAGTCGAATAATCACATAGCTTATCATTAAGATAAAAAGTAATTAGGTATCCAGCTACATCGGGCTAGATCAGGCCTATTAAACCCGGTGCCGGCGTTACAGGGGGGCGTGATGGGGCGCCACGACGGTCTGGGGCGGCAAATTCGAAGGGGGCCCGGATGGGAAATTATTACAAAAAAAAACTAATTTTAAAAAAGAGGAGCTAGAAAACTGGGTAACACTAAAGGAAAGATTTATTTTTTATTACACGGTTGAATTGGGTCAGCAAAAAATTTACACTCGATAATGATTTCCTTAAGTGAGCGCCACAATATGCTTGCCCGGAGTGTCAGTGACCCTAACGCCGGTACTGCTTAAAACCTGCCCGTTGCGAAAGCACAGCCGGGATTCCAAGGGCGGTAACATACCTATCCCCTGGACGTGCTCAGGTAAAGTGCTTCGAAGGCAAGCCGGTGCCGGTTAAGGTGAGCCGTATGTTTGCAACGCTAGCGGTATAAATAAAATAACTATTTGGTAGTCAAAATAAAATTGTTTACTGTAAAAATGAATCATAATTAATCATAGATTGTCATAATACCACTAATATTATAAATCAGACTAAAGGTATATAGAAAAATATTACTAAGACACTGAGTTAATTGCCGGATTAAAATCATTAGCAATACAAGCATTCAATAAACACGGCCATGATACCCGGATACAATGCCGTTCTTTAATGATTTCCAACTGTACTTATCAATATTCAAATCCATTGTTACCCTTAAGTCGATTTATCTACATCTTTTAAAATCAATAGTAGGGTCACCACAATATTAACCTAATCATTAAGTAATTCCATGCCATAAATGAATAGGAATCTTGAGGGAATTATTTCTAGAATCACAACAATAACGCAATGATTCTGGTGTCACATTAGAGAATACTGTGTTCATTATGATAATCATTTCTTCTTCTTACTGTCCTTTACTTTAACTATCGGTTTTGCCACCTTTTTCTTCGAGCAACAGCAGAGTGCTACCATTTTAACGAATATTCCCAGGGCAACAAGGACCACGGCAAGTAAGTCTAGGTATAGTTTTTGGTACAAGGGTACCGCGAGCGCGGGGGAACGCAGGTGCGGAGCGCCACCTGTCCGCACCACGTGCTCTACCCAATGTACCAGCTCTGGCCCAGGAAGGACCGGACGGTCATGGTACACCGTAGAGAGAGCCTTCACCTTCAGTTTGTACCTAAAATGAAAATAATAATTAACGCGGTGCATTCCAAACTTCATACAGAGTTTTGGCATAACGGTCCGCAGCCATATTAAAAAAAACAAGTTAAGTCTGATGAAATATATAAATTATGTTTACGTGTTTCATTACTCCTTCCAGTTCAGCAGTCGCATTACCACATAAAATTAAAACCCTTCACAAGAAACAATGTTGTCAGACTCCGCTGATTGTCCGCAAAATACAAGAATAGTACAATTCTTCAAAACACTTTAGAAACACTTACTGGGGATTACCAAGCATCTCCTCAATAGCCTTTTTGACTTCTCCAGTCATAGTGTATGAAAGATCTACTCTTATAGAGTAGCCCTTTTTGACAGCTCTATCCACGTTATTGAACTGGTCTCCGAAGACTGGGATACCAATAGTGGGCACTGCGAAGTGAACTGCCTCAGTGGTAGAGAGATAACCTCCGTGGGAGATGAAAATAAGGCAGTTGGGGTGGGCTGCAATATAAATACAAACGTTTGCGTCATAACCTCAACACAATTGACAAATCTCAAATTTATTTGTATATGACCGCCAAATACTGAAGCAACATACAAAGTTTGAAGGACCACGTGAGGCGTCACTTTTTAAGGATTTGTAAATATACAATTTCGCATACAAATTCGTAGGCCATGATGGCCAAAATTAATGTGATATTAGATTTAAGTGGCGTTTCAGTATTGGCCATTAGTAATCTAAATTTCAATGTTGAAATATCCTTAGACCTTACCCAAGATACTTGGCTGTGGTGCCCATTTAAGAATATGGACATTCTTGGGCACGTCTTGTAAATCTTCTTCGAACTTCCACAACACAGTTTGCTTCAAGCTACCGAACATCTTGAGGAAGTCCCTCTTGAGCTCGTCCGGCATGTCTTTACTCTTCACGTTAGAACCCAAACTGAAGTAGATAACTCCATACTTTGCACCGTCCATGATTTTCTTTAGATCCTGAAAGTATCGATTCGCGGATATATATTTCTTATTGTTACATCATTTATAAATTCAAGGATTGAAGACCAGAGGAAAAGAGAACAAAGGACTACAACCAAAACTTAATCAGTGTTAATTTGGAGAAACAGCAATAGAAATCACTGGACACATGTTTGATACTGAATGTAAAATTATAACGTCAAAATTATAAGGTGTATGATTGGCATCATCAAAGGACATGATAAAATCACAAACCTCTGGCAGCGGCTTAACATTCCTGTCAATATGGTATCCGCCGACAGGCTTGAAACCTTGAGGCAACCTGATTGAGCTTCCAAGGGACACGTGTGCATTAGCCAGCACCAGGGATCCGTTGTACTTCACTTCAGAGAAATCGGGCACTGGTCTGCCCCTCCGTCCAATGGCAGGTGCTATTAGTTTCTCGAACATTCCATTTTCAAAGCGGTTTGTATATCTAAAATGCAACCAGACAGCGTAAATCAAGGAATGTTTATAAGTTTATATTAGGCTTATTGAGCAGAATCTGTCTTATTTATCACTGTACTTTCTTTGAATATAGAACAAATTTTGCTTATTCCTAGATTGCATAGGAACTTAAAAGGCGCTACTATAAGGATATCGATTTTTTATTATGAATGAAAGAAAAAAGTTCAGCATAATATGTACAGAGGCGCGACACCGAAATCATTACTTGTGAAAGTCGAATGTTCAAACAAATTCATATTCTATTTTATATACTGAACTGTATGCAAAACAAGGCAAACTAAATAACTTCAGTCGTCATTAAAAACGAAAGGTATTCAACGAATACTTTATCAGACTAGAAGAAACAAATTGCTTAGACGCTTAAATTTTCTTTATCAATGTCTGTCTGGGTTACAGAAACATAAAATAAATGTAATAAAAGCCAAGATAAGAATTTGTTGATAAAATTTGTTGAAAAAAGTTGATAAATTTGTTGATGTGAACAAAAAGGTTTCAACTTAAATTATGATTACCAGAGGACTATTTGTGTAACCTAGCACTTAGCAGAAATAAAAAGTCAAATCTAGAGAACGCTGATTCATTGGTTTCAATTCTTGACAAGAACACAAATCCATAGTACACGGTACTTCAAATAATAATATTATCATTAATTATATCTTCATTACCCGACAGTTTTTGTGGTTCTAAGGGCAGTAAGTGACCCATTGGCCGAATATTGAAACACCAGTCAAATCTGGTGCTACATTATTTTTAAAGGGCCTCCGATTTTACACGCTTAATTGTATAACGACAACTCTTGAAACAGTTACGTTGGATTTCAAACTTTGAATGTCATTTCAGTATTTGGCCGTTAATTTATAAATTTGCTTCTTTCTTTCTACATCCAAAACCAGAGATCCGCTATCGCTCCCAATTAAATCAATAATTTTAAGTCAAAAACCCCCAATACAATATTTTACTTTCAAAACTGTCAGTGTGGTGGTGTCACTTTACTGACAAAATAAAATAGATTTACAAATTACCGAACCTTAAGCAACACTTCAGGTAGGTATATATACAGCAGCAGGTCATTTTTGTTTTTTGAAATTTAGTGCCATTATAATTTGAATAAATTATAATATCATGAGTTCTGAACCTGGCTGAAAACTACCTGCCAGCTATTTACTCTTTTTTACACACAAACATCGGGTGATATAAGAATCCTCATCATTATTAGCGAAAACATCATGACAGATGATCGTTGCAATGTTTGCGTGTAGTGAAGATAACAGAGGCATGTGTTTAAAATGAAAAAAGCAAAGTACCAGTTCAAGATGTAAAAATACCTTGACAAAAAAATGGCGCTTATTACTAGCTATAACAAAGAATACTTACAGCAGTTTCACAGCAGTACCCAAAAATTGACTGTGCAACTCCCAGGCTCGTTGAACAAACGTGAGGGGAGGTATATTGGAGGATATAATATCAGGAGTGTAAGCTGGGTTTGGATATTCGTCAATTAAGCCGAGGATCAACCAGTGAGGCTCCATCGAAGAGAACCATATGTGTGGGCAGTCGAAGAGAGCTGCAAAGCTGCAAACCACAAGTTCATACAAGACATCTTCTCAATATAACCAAAACTACACCAAAGAAGCTTTCGATGACAATTGAGTAAATTCAATACAATCCAGCCAGCCATACTTAAATATTCAACTCGATTTGTTTTATAGTACGAAATTGACACACAATCGTACGGCCCGCCTGATGGTTGGCAATCATCTTAGCCTATGGATGACTACAATTGTAATAAGATACATTCTTCAGCGTCCTTATGCAAAGACTCGGTAAGTGAATGCTATATAGAGTTAGTAAGTACTGTTCAAAACTTACGAAGCATATAGGTCGCTGTACATCCATTCACTAATGACAACGTCGAACTGTGCTTTATCGTCATTAATTAAGTTCAGCACGTTTTCATTCTCCATAGTTTGTTGGCTGAGTATCGTCATTAAATACATCATGAAAGCCTGGTTGTTTAGGTCAATTTTTCTGTTCATAATCGATTTTAAAGACATGAAATCGTTATCTGTAATGAGTCAGAATTATTATTATTTATAGATTTACTGGTCACCCTACCAGGCTACGGAGGGGTATATACACCTATTTTATTACCTAGTTTTATCCGCGCGTCATGACTTTCAGACATTGCAATGTGATTTTATAATTGATAAAGATAACTGCGGGATTAAAAGAATCTTCGAACACATTTGCTAAATTATTATTTGTTTTTTATTGTTGAATTTGGACATACGGACATATGATTTGAAGGCTATGATAATCACTATTCCAAAAAAAATACTTATTTTCGTAAATTACCAAGCTTCATCACGATCTTTCATCAGATTTTTAGCACCTTAAGTCTAAATCATAAGACTTAGACTCGAGACTCGAATACAAGTCTATTTACTATACATTTTCTGCTTGGTCTGTGTCTATTGTTTTTGCTATCGACAAAATCTACGAGTAGGTACGTTAACTGTTTTTTTGTGGCTTGAACCTTGTTTTTTGTACCCTATGCAGGCATTTAGCGAATCTTCTTATTTCTTAGAAATGATTCGTTGAATTTTAGGTACTACACCTACCGCAGAATACGGAAACGAAATTCAAAGCTAGAGCGCTGCACCGGCCAATAGTGGAACTTAAAATTCACATGAAAATTTTGACATTTTGAGTGTGACCTACGTTTTTTAATACGTAGTCGAAAGATGTTCTTGCTATGACAGATGTAACTGGCGTTCCCGTATTCGGATAACAATATAATTTCATGGTATGGTCTTTCTTTTACTAGTAACACAGTTTTTTTTGGGTTTTCCCAACTTTACACATAAATGAGCAGGAGAAAATTATGTATGCCATGATATATGTAAAGCATTTGTCTTAATATTATCGTATTACCTTTAACAATTTCGAAATTTTTACTGACATCTATTTCACGGAGATTTGGCACCTTGTCTTTTTTCGGGAAAGGTGTAATGTGCGTAACCTGAAACATGATTTTGGGATTATGGTGAACTTATCCAATTAGAATACTCTAAATTAGCAATACTGTTGGCAATGGCATTGCGTTTCAATACTTCTAGTCATAGCTTGCTAGAAAAAATGCATTGCAGGATAATGTATTTTTTCCATAAAAGTAATGAACAACACGCCAAGCCCCTCAAAGGGTAGGCAAAGTATAGAGTATACTTCACTCTTGACTTGCATACCTCTTGCTTTGTTTACATCCATCAAACTTCATACATGCCCGCCGGTTCCAAGTACCTATCTTTTAATCATTGAATCATCTTCTTAGCCGTTTGCACTCTTGGCAGAGTGGTCGTGGTCATCAGTGCAGGAGGTGGTTCACTTCACAAGCCGTCGCCATTCCTCACGTATTGGCGACCACATAAATGATATTACTACATAGAAAAACAAGGCTTCACTGGTAGTAAACGGCTACGTAAAGTATTTCGAAGTATACCAACCTCATGGCCAGCCTTCAATAACAGGTTGACGATGGCATCTCCTAAAATAGCGTGGCTTTTCCCTGGCATAGGGAATATCACCAATATTTTGTAGGCTTCTGAAAGACATGACGTCACCACAAGCACTGCGAGCAAACATTGGATCGTTTTGCTCATTTTCTGTAACGAAGATATCTTCAAACACTAGCGTATATTTGATTATCATAATGGGCAACGTAAACCAGGTTGGGAGAGTATATATGTTATTGTTTACATTAAACAATACCCGATAAAGACTGCTAAGCACACATGTGATCTTTTATTATATAAAAGCAAGTGATATTCTTTTTGAAATCCAAAAGTTTTGTTCAGCCGTAGCGACATCACATATTGTTATAATATGTTGCAATCCCCAAAGCCACGTATTATTTGGATTTAGTTGTAAGAAATAACACTGACTTAGTTTTCAATGTTTTAAAGCAACAAATGCGCATAAGCGTTGAGGCAAAAACAAACATACAAAATATTGAGTTTTTAGTCTCATTGTATTTTAATTCTTGCTGGTATGGATGGTACATTCGAACAATCGCAGGATATAAGTGTAAGTAAGCAGTAAATTAAACTTGATAACAGTACATATATTATTTTCAAAATCAATAATTTTCGTTCAGTCATTGCTAGAAAATATATTCATTCCGCATTTGGCAAATGTTTCGCGGCATAAATTCAGTGGTCAGCAAAAAAGAATTAAATTTTTCTTTCGCAATTTATTAAGCTTAAGATAAGGTGTAAATCGTTAAAAAAAAAAACTTACCGGTTCTGAATATCACTGTCAAAGATACACGTTTACACAGCACAACTGTTTACAACCGAATTACTTGATGAAATAAATCAAACATAATTACCCAGAGTCACATCTATGATAGCACTCATGATAACACGACAGAAATTAAGTAATAATATAAACTGAACGATATCGAGGAGTTTCAACTTTAATTCTACACCATCCTTTTACTCGACTAAAATAAATTAACAGGATTTGCGTTTACGATAGTTTTGCGCGAATACAAAGACTAAGAGAGTCCTTCTTCTCTAATGTTTGTACCAAAACAAAACCGAACACAAACCTATTAGCAAGTTTCCTTTACGAAATTCACTCGACTAACTCTGTAGACGCGTCTATTGAGCGATGTATCTGCTTGGCCTATGACTTAATCAAATTCATCAGGCAGCTTCATTGTTAGACATATAAGGAAACATTATTATTGTAGGAATCAACTACTTTATTATTCAACGTTATAATCATACCTAAACTAGCTGCCCGGACAGAAGTTAAAAATAGTTTACGGTTTAGGGCCGATTCTCAGACCTACCAAATGGGCACAAAAAAAATCATAGGAATCGGTCAAGCCGTTTTGAGGAGTTTGCAGACAAACACTGCGACACGAGAATTTCATATATTAGAAAATGACATTTTCTTGTACATTGTACAAGACTTATTTTAGGTCAATCAAAATATTTCTGAAACAAATACGACCTCGAACTTTGCTCAAAACAAATATTACACAAGTAGCAGTCCCTGCTATAATGTAGGCACACGCACTACAAGCAAAATTGAGACACGTCACTGACCAATAAAATAAAGATTACTGGGGATGGCAACTGCTGATATTGATGTTCATAAGCCCCAATTTATTTAAAATTTTACGAAAATGACAAGCAAGTGGACCTACACGTCCTACATTATACATTTTGATATTTTTATCATCACTACATAGTATAAAACAAATTCGCTTCCCGCTGTCTGTCCCAATGTATGCTTAGATCTTATAATTAAGTCCAGGCGTAAAATGATGATATAAATATTGAACACCTTGCCTGTCGCACTTATCGATAAATAATCCACGCAATTAACAACACTAGAGAACATACTTACTCGTAAGCGTCATCCAAGACAAGGCCATTGAAACATACCACAGTCTAAGAATGATATGTACAATTATGATGGTCGCTGACCGGTTGTACATTAACCTAAGTAACTGAACAAATTGCCCGACACTTCGACTGAGCGTGTTAATTTAGAGACCGATTGTTTATCAGGGATAATGTCGACTTCTAACGGTAAAAGAAATTTTCAAATCGGTGCAGCAGTTTCGGAGCCTATTCAATACAAACATACAAACTATAAAATCTTTCCTCTTTATAATATTAGTGTGAAACATATGATTTCATTAATAGTACATCAAAATGTATAAAATAATAGCGGCAAGCTTTACATATACATGAATATCAACAGAACGGGGATCAAACCATGACACGAAATATGCTTGCCATTCCCTCAAACACTAAACCTAATAGATGAGATTTGTTTACCACACATCAAATTATTATGAATACCTAGACATATTCGAATGGATATACCTACATATATAATCTTCTATTTTATACCAGTAATATGGCAAACAAGCATACGGCTCGCCTCATGATAAGCGATTACCGTGGCCTATGGACGCCAAAACCAGGGGTATCACTTGCGCGTTGCCGACCCTTCAGAAATCTCTTCACACCCTTCTTGAAGAACCCCATGCTATACTCCTTTGGGAAGATGCAAACTGCTTCAGACCAGAACGCAAAAAATGTTATTACTCCTCGTGCTCAAAAAGTTCGTCATTGTAGCGCACAATAGCGGGCTTAAAGTATAATATCATACTCTAGGCCAAAAAAGTAACTTTTTATTTTATTTTTGTGTTACCAACTGGAACTACGAGTATCTTAATAATATTTATTTGTTCATGACATGGATACAAGTTTTTCAGTCTTACATACATACATGTACACACCCCGGCACGGCGCACAATGCTGTGCTGCAACTTGTACCCGGGGTAATGCAAATACGTATGATAAATAGATATGGATATGTGTTGTGGCTTGATGGCGCGGCAGTTCAAAGGGCCCCCGGTCTCCCCCTTCCGCAGCCGGCCGGGTCCTCCTCGGTCTCCTGCTCGGGCACGACCGTCTGCGACAGGGATTATGCGCGGCGGGTCAGCCTTCCAGGGCGGAGATTACGTGATCCCTGGGTTAGGGACTATAGGGACCCCTACAACCCGCGGGCGGCCAGCGGAAAACTGTTTAACCGGGTCTTCTTAGCCGCACCGCACGTGTAAGGAGCTATCCCGACCTTGAAAACTCCATTTAATAAGTCAGTAGTCAGTTAGTTTCGTGCAAAATCTGCTTACGAGTGGTAGTTGCGGTTTCGTTGATGTGATTTTGTTTCGCAAAATGTCGTATGAGTGTCGTCGGAGTGAATGTAATTATTCTGCAGCTCGTAGAGATTACGAGATGCGTTTTGCGAGGTACTCAGGTGCCGTCGGAGTGTGCGTTTCAGTGTAATCAAACGAATAACAGATAGTCAAAGTCTGGGGTCATCTGAGGTCATGACCACATGACGTGCGACGCGATCTGAAAGGCAAAGCGCACCTCCAGCCCGCGCTACACCATTTGTATTGCTCTGTAAGTTTCCCTATTTTATTTTAAATCACCCTCTTCCGGGTGTTCTTTTTTTCTTGTCATCAGGAAAACATTACATAAATAGAATCATATTATCTCGTTACCTAATTACACCATCACGGATACGCCAGTAATTTTGTTTCATTAAATACTGTGTTTACATTATATATGGTTACCGCATATCACCCATCAAGAGGGCCGTATGTGTTTGCCACTCAAGCGGTGTAAATAAAATATCTATGTGGTAGTCAAAACATGAATGTTTATTATAAAAATTAATCATAAATGAATCATAAATGGTCATACTAACACTAATATTTTAAATCAGGCTAAAGGTACATAGAAGAATATTACTAAAACACTGAGATAATTGCCGGATTAAAATCATTAGCAATACAAGCAATCAATAAACACTGCCATGATACCCGGATACAATGTCGTTCTTGAATGATTTCCAAGTGGACTATCACTTATCAAATCCATTGTAACCCTTAAATCGATTTATCTTACATCTTTTAAATACAATTATGGGATCACCACAATATTCACCAAGTCAATAAGTAATGCCATACATGAACAGGAATCTTAAAAAAATATTTACAGTATCACAACAATAAGCCATTGATTCTGGTGTCACAAATTGAGAATACTGTCTTTGCTAAGATAAATCATTTCTTCTTCTTACTGTCCTTTTCTTTAATTATCGGTTTTGTCACCTTTTTCTTCGAGCAACAGTAGAGTCTTACTATTTTTACGAATATTCCCAGGGCAACAAGTACCAGGGCCAGTAAGTCTAGGTATAATTTTTGGTACAAAGGTACCGTGAGCGCGGGGGAACGCAGGTGCGGAGCGCCTCCTGTCCGCACCACGTGCTCCACCCAATGCACCAGCTCTGGTCCAGGAAGGACCGGACGGTCATGATACACCGTAGACAGAGCCTTCACCTTCAGTTTGTACCTAAAATGAAAATAATAACTAAGCGGTGCATTCAAAACGTCATATAAAGTTTTGGTATAACAGTACGCAGCCACATTAACAAAACTGGTTTAGTCTTTGATGAAAATGAAAATAATTGTTACGTTTTTCATTACTCCTTCAAGTGCATTAGTAACATTACCACATAAAATTAAAATCCTTCACAAGAAACAATCTAGTCAGACTCCGCTGATTGTCCACAAAATACAAGAACAGAACAATTCTTCAAAAACTTTAGTAACACTTACTGGGGATTACTAATCATCTCGTCAATGGCCTTTTTGACTTCTCCAGTCATAGTATATGAGAGATCTACTCTTATAGAGTAGCCCTTTTTTACAGCTCTATCCACGTTATTGAACTGGTCTCCGAAGACTGGGATACCAATAGTGGGCACTGCGAAGTGAACTGCCTCAGTGGTAGAGAGATAACCTCCGTGGGAGATGAAAATAAGGCAGTTGGGGTGGGCTGCAATATAAATATAAACGTTTGCGTCATAACCTCAACACAATTGACAAATCTCATATTTATTTGTATATGACCGCCAAATACTGACGCACCATACAAAGTTTGACGGATCACGTGACTATTTGAGTTGTCGTCAAAATACAATTTCGCATATAAATTTAGAAACCGGCACAGCGCTGTTCATGCACCCATACATAAATAGTCAAACGCGATACGAATACGTAGTCGAAATTTGTTGTTTCTAGTGCTAAATTTTTTGTTTAAGTTGCGTTACAGTATTGGCCATTAGTAATCTAAATTTCAATGTTGAAATATCCTTAGACCTTACCCAAGATACTTGGCTGTGGTGCCCATTTAAGAATATGGACATTCTTGGGCACGTCTTGTAAATCTTCTTCGAACTTCCACAACACAGTTTGCTTCAAGCTACCGAACATCTTGAGGAAGTCCCTCTTGAGCTCGTCCGGCATGTCTTTACTCTTCACGTTAGAACCCAAACTGAAGTAGATAACTCCATACTTTGCACCGTCCATGATTTTCTTTAGATCCTGAAAGTATCGGTTTGCGGATAATCGTTTCTTATATTGTTGAATCATTTCTAAATCCAAGTATTGGAGACCAGAGGAAGAGAGAACATAGGACTACAATCAAAACTTAATCAGTTTAAATTTGGAGAAACCGCGACAGATATCACAGTTCACTTGTTTGATGCTGAATGTAAAATTATAACGTCACTAGGCTGTGCTAGCGCTACATAAATAAATGTAGATTAATTTTCAATTTATGATTTGTGTCATATCTCGCTCATACGTCACAGTTAGTTTACTTTTTAAGGCAATTGTTAACTAATCAGGTATTGTGTTTTATTTTAGTATCAAATAAGGTTAAAAAAACGTTTTATTGACAATGAAAGATTAGCAGAATGAGTAGTATAAGACAAGTATCCGTTTATTGTTGTTGTTATCCTAAATAAATAAAAAAGTTGCGGATTCTCCTGCGCTGTTATGGGATCACTTTGGGATTTAGGTGCAGACTGTAAGGAAAATTATAAGGTGTATGATTGGCATCATCAAAGGACATGATAAAATCACAAACCTCTGGCAGCGGCTTAACATTCCTGTCAATATGGTATCCGCCGACTGGTTTGAAACCTTGAGGCAACCTGACTGAGACTCCAAGAGAAACGTGTGCATTAGCCAGCACCAGGGATCCGTTGTACCTCACTTCAGAGAAATCAGGCACCGGTCTGCCCCTCCGTCTAATTGCAGGTGCTATTAGTTTCTCGAACATTCCATTTTCAAAGCGGTTTGTAAATCTAAAATTAAAGAGGCATCAGATTTGACTGGCGTTTTAGAATGGCTGAAAACCACCTGCCAGGTAATTACGCGTTTTTTACACACAAAAGGTCGGGTGATATAAAAATCATCATCATCCTGCCAAAGCATCGTGACAGACGATTGTTGCAACGGTTGCGTGTAGTGTAGATAACAGAAATAAAAAGCATGTGCTTAAAATAAAAAGAGTCAAAGTAAAAATCAAAGCTCGAGATAATTATATTAATACCAATGCCAAAAACAAGTAGGCGCTTATAAATAGCTATAACAAGGAATACTTACAGCAGTTTCGTAGCAGTCCCCAAAAATTGACTGTACAACTCCCAGGCTCGTTGAAAAAACGTAAAGGGAGGTAAATTGGAGGAGATAATATCAGGAGTGTAAGCTGGGTTTGGATTTTCGTCAATTAAGCCGAGGATCAACCAGTGAGCATCCATCGAAGAGAACCATATGTTTGGGCAGTTGAAGAGAGCTGAAAAGCTGCAAACCACGAGTTCTTACATAACATATTGTCAATATAACCAGATTTACACCAAAGAAGCTTTCGATTACAATTGGGTAAATTAAATTAAATGGAGCCATAAATTTTTCATATGGGGCTGTAAATGTTTCTTTTATAGTACGAAATTGACACGCAATCGCACGGCCCGCCTGTTGGTTGGCAATAATCTTAACCTATAGATGACTGCGATTGTAATAAGATACATCGTTATCATCCTCCCGCGGTTATCCCATGATGCTTTTGGGTCGGCACTCTGCGCAATATGGCTTCTCTCCTTGATGCTTGTAGCAAATCTTTGTCTAGCGTTGAACCGTTTTTTTTTTTTTAATACTCTTTATGCAATGTTAATGTCATGTTCCCACGTTACACGGCCATACCGTGATAAGCGCTGATTTGTTTACTGTTTAGTGACTGGTGCTATTTTCAAAATTCCTCAGATAAATTGGCTATATTCCCGTCTCTTTCTACAAATATTACACTATATATACTTCGTATCGAATTATAACACTATAGATATAAAAGATTTAGTCGATAAAGATAATATTATGATTGTAGTGCCTTATCATAATGTTATAGATTAAAATATGATAAAAATTTAATTGTGGCTAGAGTAAGTTATTATTTTCTAATGATGAATTTTGAAATATCGAGTGAATGCATTTAGCTGTCAGAAGTACATACATAAATATCATCACGCCAAGCCCAAGCGCCACTTCACTCTTAACTTGCACACCTCTTTTGCTTCTTTTACCTACACTTATCTGATCGCTTTATACATGCCCGCCGGTTCCGAGTACTTTAGCTTTCCATCATTGAGTACATTGTAAATTTGATCTAGAACGTTAGACTTAGGATATCTACTGCTCCTTCCTTCACTGATATACATAGATATCCGTTTTATATGACTTTGCTTTGCTTATTTTCGTCAGCGTTCTTATTAAAAGATTCAATGAATGCATGCTACATGGAGTTAGTGATGTGCAAATAGATCACAATTTGTAGTAACCCTACACATCAGTGTAGGGTTTGTTTTTAGTAGACTTTAAACTATGTGGCGCAGCGAGTGACGGGACTCAGTTTTGGAAACAAACGACTGGAATCAAATTTAGTAATTCTTCATTATCGAGGACGGACAACAGGGTGAATAATTAAAAACTTACGAAGCATATAGTTCGCTGTACATCCATTCACTTATGACAACATCGAACTGTGCTCTGTCATCATTAATTAAGTTCAGCACGTTTTCATTCTCCATAGTTTGTTGGCTGATTATCGACATAAAATAAAGCATGAAAGCCTGGTTGTTCAGGTCCAGTTTTCTGTTCATTATCGACTTTAAAGACGTGAAATCATTATCTGGAAGGAAGAATCAGAATTACCAATATTTATTATAGATTTACTAGCGACCCTACCAGGTTTCGCAGGGGTGGCAAGGTAAATCTACCTATATGTAAACGATCTTTATCCGCACGTCATGATTTTTCAGACGTTGCAAAGATGTTTTATAATATTGAAAGATAACTAAGGGATTAAAAGAATCTCCGAACACATTTGCTAAATTATTATTTGTTTTTTTTTTAATTTGGTGTTAAATATAATTTCGGGGGTATGATAAACACCTAGCCCCATAAAAAAAACGTTTTTAGGATTTAGATTCCATAAATTCTCAGTAAACTTTTTTTAGCATCTTACGTTTAAGTTTATCTCAGAGTTAAGACTTAGACTTAAGACTCAAATACAAGTCTATTTACCAAGTTTTTCGCTTGATGTATGTCTACTTTTTTGGCTATCGCCAATATCTACGTTATCTTCTGTTTGTGGCCTCTGCAACCTAATTTTTTGTACGCTATGTAGGCATTCAGCTTGCATTCTGATGTGTTAGCAATAATTTTTCTTAATATTATCGTATTACCTTTAACCAATTCTAAATTTTTACTGACATCTATTTCACGGAGATTTGGCACCTTGGCTTTTTTCGGGAAAGGTGTAATGTGCGTAACCTGAAACATGGTTTTGGAATTAATGAGAACTTATTCAATCAGAATACCCAAATTAACAATACTGCTAGCAATGACATCGCGTTTCAATATTTCTAGTTATAGTGTATTACCTAGAAAAAATGCATTGGACTCGTATAGAGATATCTGTCGAGCTCTTGGTAAAGGGGTGTCAAAATAATATTTCAACAAAGAACATAGAAAAACAAGGCTTCCCTGATAGTAAGCGGTTACGTAATGTATTTGTAATTATACCAACCTCATGGCCAGCCTTCAATAACAGATTGACGATGGCATCTCCTAAAATAGCATGGCTTCTCGCCGGCATAGGGAATATCACCAATATTTTGTAGGCTTCTGAAAGACATGACGTCACCACAAGCACCGCGAGCAAACACTGGATCGTTTTGCTCATTTTCTGTAACGAAGATATCTTCAAACACTAGCCCTTATGTGACTATCATAATGGGCGACTCAAACCAGTTTGGTAGAGCATATATGTTTTTCTTAATTAAAAATCATGATTAATTTTAAAAAAATATACTACTAAGTTGGCACACAAGCATACGGCCTACCTGTTCACGGCCTACCTGTTGATAAGCAGTCACCGTAGCCTACAGCTGCTAGCAATACCAGAGATATCACTAACGAGTTGCCAACGCAGTTGTCGATGAGGATTCACAGTGCTAGGAGCATTACTACTAGCGCAGCTTATCCTCGTGGGGACGACAACCTTACTTACCGCAGAACCACAACACTCCATCAAAGTAGTGTTATTTCACATCGGTCTTCTGTAAGGTGCAGGTACAGTCCCCAGTCGGGCGGCTGCAATATTAATGGGAAACTCTAGGGAGATCCCAATTTACCCTACCTCTCTTAAGATTTTCATTGAGCAATACCAGATAGGGACTGCTAAGCATACATGTGATTCTCTATTTCACTCCCCAAATTTTGTTTAGACGAATCTAGCGATATCACTCAATATTATTATGTTGCAATCCAAAATTACAATAATAATTTGCATTTTGTTGTAAGAAATAGACGTACAGAGTTAGTTTTCAATGTTTTAAAGTAACAAATGCGCATGAGTGTTTAGGTAAAAACAAAACATAAAAAAATATTGAGTTTGTGTCATATTGTAATTTAAATCTTGTATCGTCATGTTATTTATTGTATACACTTTAAATCGAAGTAGGCAGGATGTAAGTGTAAGTAAGCAATAAATTAAACTTGATAACGGTACCTATATTGTTTTCAAACTCAATAATTTTCGTTACATCAATCACATATTCATTTCGCATTTTAAATGTTTTAAGGCAAGTGATAATTGCTTTTTGGCTTTTATTAAACGTTACTTGCGTAAGTTCCAAGAATAGAGTGTGGGTATGTATTATTATTTTATTAATTAATATTAAGGTCTAAATTATCGGCTTGTTGTACATTTGCCACAAAGTAAATTCGTCACGAAAAAAGTACCAATTTTGATAGTATACCTTTGATCCACTTCAAAATCACAGTTCTCAAGTGTTTGATTTACCCACAATATTACAATTATAATAAAAACAGTAGAAAAATAATAATTATAATTACATTTTTGTAAAAATCAAAGATCTCAAGAGGCTTATTTGCCTTCAATTGTATATACTATGTAAAAAAACCTATCTAATACTTATTTCAATAGATTGATTGGTAATATGTTAGATATTAAAAAAACAACCATGTGCAGGAGTATGTATAATATATTGTAGGTATACTTTATTTCGAGCGCTTAAAAAAAATATTTGCTTGCTAACGCTACTTTAAGCAAAATTTATGTGAAATAAGGATTTGTGACCCATTTACAATAACCCTTGCCTACCTGTGACGAATTTAGAAATATTTTTAATGTATGTGACGAATTTACTTTCAATGCAGTGTACACATGTACATCAACCCAAATTATCATAGGTTATAATGTTTTTTACCGGTTCTGAATATCACTGACTGTCTCACGTTTACACAGCACAACTCTTTACAACTGAATTACTTGATAAAATAAATCAAACATAATTACCCAGAGTCACATATATAATAGCACTCATGATAACACGACGGAAAATAAGTAAAGATAAAAACTGAACGATATCAATGAGTTTAATTCCATAATTAATAATCCTCTTAACATTTTCCTTCGATTAACCTATTTCGTATAAAGAGCCTATTTGTTAAAAAAATGACAAAAACAGAGTCCTTCTCACGATTGTAACATAAAAGTTAAAATAAAAAGATTTAAACCCCCGACTCAAATACGCTAACAAGTTAATACATAATATAGCTTTAATAATATATGTTTTGGGCGTTCAAGTTTATATTAAACTGCGATATAAATAGTAATTGTAATATATCCAAGCGTTGCCACGTCGAGATCCTCAAGTCTTGTCTAGGCATCAGGTCAAGGTCACCATGCCAATGTATTAATTGATACCTTTGCAATGAACCCAAGCACGATATATTTGCTATATGTTGGTAAGGAGTTGGGTAGCCTATAGGTTCCAGATGATGCTGCAGCATCAAGTCAAGGTTACCATGTCATTGTATTCATTCAGACTTTTGCAATGAACCCAAGCACGATATATTTGATGTAAGTTGGTAAGGAGTTGGGTATCCTGTTGGTACCAGGTGATGCTGCAGCAACAGGTCAAGGTTATCATGTCATTGTATTAATTGAGACTTTTGCAATGAACCCAAGCACGATATATTTGCGGTAAGTCGTAAGGATCTGTCTGGTGACAAAAGTCCAGGCACACAATATCAGATTATTGAAATATTACTATTGTCTTTGGCTGGCGAGCTGCTTAAAATTCCGAACATCTTACCAGTCGCACGATGTATAACCCACGTAACTAACAACACTAGAGAACATACTTACTTGCAAGCGTCATCCAAGACAAGGCCATTGTAACTTACCACAGTCTGATATGATGTCAGAATGATATGTACATTATGATAGTCGCTGACCGGTTGTACAATAGCCTAAGTAACCGACACTTCGATGGATCCGGAAAACACATATGATTGAATGAACAGTACATCCAGAACCGTTAAGAAATACCCGAAAGCTTAACATATACGTAAATACGTACAGACCGGAAATCGAGCCACGACACAAAATACGCTTGCCATTATAAGCCATAATATGTATTAATTATTTCGTCCAATTACCCTCGATGTTCCTATTACTTTTTGAACGCCCTTCGTATGTATTATGATCAAGGTCGCATCCAACTTTCGAAATCTAGTCGGAACAGGCTTCAATTTCGATTCCAATAAAATAAAATTGAATTACAAAGAAATTTTATATCATACTAGCTGTCCCGAAAGATGATGTCTTGTCTTAGCTATGAATTCATATAACAAATAAACCATAGAACAAAGGTCATTTAATTTATACCGAAACTAAAAATATTACATTCTTATTTCAAATTTAATTTTCATAAGAACCTTTTACTGACAGTAAAAAACACAAAAAATAATAATTTGCGAAATCGGCCTAGCCTTTTACGTGTGATGCCGTGACCAAGGGAAATAGGGATTCATTTTTATATATAGAGAGATATATACGACTAAATAATTTAAATCAAATATCAATTTTCTTTGTTCTTTTGCCTTCTATTGAAATGAGTTTAAACTTCCTGCACTTGAATGGGTAGACTAGGCTAAGGGGTTACCCCCATGACCACCCTTGGATCTACCCTTGTATATGATCTAGAATTTTAGATGCAAACTGCATTCATACAAGAACGCAAAATATATTTTCATCATAGGCAATGTTTTTTAAAACACCACCTGCATGATACTCACAAATCGTAGATTGCACCGCACCTGTGAGACAATAAAATATTGACACGGCGAACGTGTATCTCTTTACCCTTTTTCATTTATCTCGGTCTTTTCCTTCGATTACAGAATCCAGAAGTAGTAGTAGTAGGTAAGTACTCGTAGCAGGCTTTATTGGTAAGTACTTTAACACCTCGTTGGTCTTACAAAGGTCAGGCCTATATGCAGCGGTTGAATGAAGATAGTAATATTTTAAATGATTTGTTTTTATAAGTAAAATGTGAAAGTGACTCTTTCTATGACAAGCTGTCGATGTAATCATACGTCCCGACTAAGAAACAGTTTTATTCTATTAGTTAGTAAACTGGTCAAAATCAGTTCTAATAGTTTCCCGGGTTAACCGTGAGAGTTCAGTCCGAGTTGGGGTTGTGCTCTCACAGTACAACGAAGTGTCGGAACTACCGAGTAGGTAGCATTCCCGTGTCTATTGCCAAGGCATCAAAAGAGTAGATAAATCAACTAAAATAGGAACGACTACAATTAAAGTAGTAACTAACGTAACTAGACCGCAGCAACTAAAGAACTCGGTGCCAATATGTTTGAGATCCCGAATTTCTTCTATGATAAGACTAAGGCTTTTTGATCTTAACCTTACGTATGTTGAAGCTATGAGCGATATCATAACAAACGAATCCAGTTTTTTTCTTAAACTAAGAATAAAATTGTATCGTCGATTTAATTTGAAATGTTATGTATTTTGATATTACTGCATGCGAGGCCAAAATTGATAAAAAAATGCGTGTCATATTGATAGTCACACTATTCTTAAATTAAATTAATACAATCAAGAATCGTTGAGTCATTGTGACTTCACCAAAGATAATTGCCAACCCGAGGAGATAAGTAATAAATAACCTTAAATAGATAGATTAACAGTTCCTTCTTAATAAAAAGCTGACAAGGTAAAGTTAATCAATGTGAGGTTTTTTGCAGCTGCATGTTCAATCCGACAGTCATATATTTAGAGTATGCTTACAATATATTTGAAGCCGTGGTGGACTTATGGTTGAAGCAACGACCTGTCACCTGTTGGGCCCAGGTTAAAATCCCGGCCTGTACCAGTACAATGAGTTTTCAAAGCTTAAGTTCAGTGGTTCATCACACCATGAGTTAAAAAAGCCAGGTAGGGCGAATTGGGATCTCGCGTGGGTTTTCCCATTAATATTGGAGCCGCCCGACTGGGGACTATACCTTCACCTTACAGAAGACCGCAGTGAAATAATTATCTACTTTGATGTAGTGTTGTAAGCGATTACCGTAGCCTATGGACGCCAAAACCAGGCGTATTACTCGCGCGTTGCCGACCCTTCAGAAATCTCTTCACACGCTTTTTGAAGAACCCCATGCTGTACTCCTTTGGGAAGATGCAAACTGCTTCAGACCATAACGCAAAATATTTTAATACTCCTCTTGCTCAAAAAGTTCGTCATTGTAGCGCACAAGAGGGGGCTTAAAATATAATGTCATACTCTAGGCCAAATAAGTAACTTTTTATTTTATTTTTGTGTTACCAACTGGAACTACGAGTATCTTAATATTATTTATTTGTTCATGACATGGATACAAGTTCTTCAGTCTTACATACATACATGTACACACCCCGGCACGGCGCACAATGCTGTGCTGCAACCTGTACCCGGGGTAATGCAAATACGATGCATCGTCGGGCGGATATGGATATGTGTTGTGGCTTGATGGCGCGGCAGTTCAAAGGGCCCCCGGTCTCCCCCTTCTGCAGCCGGCCGGGTCCTCCTTGGTCTCCTCCTCGGGCACGACCGTCTGCGATAGGGATAATGCGCGGCGGGTCAGCCTTCCAGGGCGGAGATTACGTGATCCCTGGGTTAGCGCGCAAAATCTGATTACGAGTGGTAGTTGCGGTTTTGTTGATGTGATTTTGTTAAGCAAAATGTCGTACGAGTGTCGTCGGAGTGAATGTAATTATTCTGCAGCTCGTAGAGATTACGAGATGTGTTTTGCGAGGTACTCAGGTGCCGTCGGAGTGTGCGTTTCAGTGTAATCAAATGAATAACAGATAGTCAAAGTCTGGGGTCATCTGAGGTCATGACCACATGACGTGCGACGCGATCTGAAAGGCAAAACGCACCTCCAGCCCGCGCTACACCATTTGTATTGCTCTGTAAGTTTCCCTATTTTATTTTAAATCACTCTCTTCCGGGTGTTCTTTTTTTCTTGTCATCAGGAAAACATTACATAAATAGAATCATATTATCTCGTTACCTAATTACACCATCACGCATACGCCAGTAATTTTGTTTCATTAAATACTGTGTTTACATTATATATGGTTACCGCATACCACCAATCAAGAGGGCCGTATGTGTTTGCCACTCAAGCGGTATAAATAAAATATCTATGTGGTAGTCAAAACATGAATGTTTATTATAAAAATTAATCATAAATGAATCATAAATGGTCATACTAACACTAATATTTTAAATCAGGCTAAAGGTACATAGAAGAATATTACTAAAACACTGAGATAATTGCCGGATTAAAATCATTAGCAATACAAGCAATCAATAAACACTGCCATGATACCCGGATATAATGTCGTTCTTGAATGATTTCCAAAATGACTATCACTTATCAAATCCATTGTTACCCTTAAGTCGATTTATCTTACATCTTTTAAATACAATTATGGGATCACCACAATATTTACCTAGTCAATAAGTAATGCCATACATGAACGGGAATCTTAAAAAAATATTTACAGTATCACAACAATAAGCCATTGATTCTGGTGTCACAAATTGAGAATACTGTCTTTGCTAAGATAAATCATTTCTTCTTCTAACTGTCCTTTTCTTTAATTATCGGTTTTGTCACCTTTTTCTTCGAGCAACAGTAGAGTCTTACTATTTTTACGAATATTCCCAGGGCAACAAGTACCAGAGCCAGTAAGTCTAGGTATAATTTTTGGTACAAGGGTACCGTGAGCGCGGGGGAACGCAGGTGCGGAGCGCCTCCTGTCCGCACCACGTGCTCCACCCAATGCACCAGCTCCGGCCCAGGAAGGACCGGACGGTCATGGTACACCGTAGACAGAGCCTTCACCTTCAGTTTGTACCTAAAATGAAAATAATAACTAAGCGGTGCATTCAAAACGTCATATAAAGTTTTGGTATAACGGTACGCAGTCACATTAACAAAACTGGAATGAAAATATTTTTTACGAGTTTCATTACTCCTTCACGTGCATTAGTAATATTACCACATAAAATTAAAATCCTTCACAAGTAACAATCTAGTCAGACTCCGCCGATTGTCCACAAAATATAAGAACAGAACAATTCTTCAAACACTTTAGTAACACTTACTGGGGATTACCAATCATCTCGTCAATGGCCTTTTTGACTTCTTCAGTCATAGTGTATGAGAGATCTACTCTTATAGAGTAGCCCTTTTTTACAGCTCTTTCCACGTTATTGAACTGGTCTCCGAAGACTGGGATACCAATAGTGGGCACTGCGAAGTGAACTGCCTCAGTGGTAGAGAGATAACCTCCGTGGGAGATGAAAATAAGGCAGTTGGGGTGGGCTGCAATATAAATACAAACGTTTGCGTCATAACCTCAACACAATTGACAAATCTCATATTTATTTGTATATGACCGCCAAATACTGACGCACCATACAAAGTTTGACGGATCACGTGACTATTTGAGTTGTCGTCAAAATACAATTTCGCATATAAATTTAGAAACCGGCACAGCGCTGTTCATGCACCCATACATAAATAGTCAAACGCGATACGAATACGTAGTCGAAATTTGTTGTTTCTAGTGCTAAATTTTTTGTTTAAGTTGCGTTACAGTATTGGCCATTAGTAATCTAAATTTCAATGTTGAAATATCCTTAGACCTTACCCAAGATACTTGGCTGTGGTGCCCATTTAAGAATATGGACATTCTTGGGCACGTCTTGTAAATCTTCTTCGAACTTCCACAACACAGTTTGCTTCAAGCTACCGAACATCTTGAGGAAGTCCCTCTTGAGCTCGTCCGGCATGTCTTTACTCTTCACGTTAGAACCCAAACTGAAGTAGATAACTCCATACTTTGCACCGTCCATGATTTTCTTTAGATCCTGAAAGTATCGGTTTGCGGATAATCGTTTCTTATATTGTTGAATCATTTCTAAATCCAAGTATTGGAGACCAGAGGAAGAGAGAACATAGGACTACAATCAAAACTTAATCAGTTTAAATTTGGAGAAACCGCGACAGATATCACAGTTCACTTGTTTGATGCTGAATGTAAAATTATAACGTCACTAGGCTGTGCTAGCGCTACATAAATAAATGTAGATTAATTTTCAATTTATGATTTGTGTCATATCTCGCTCATACGTCACAGTTAGTTTACTTTTTAAGGCAATTGTTAACTAATCAGGTATTGTGTTTTATTTTAGTATCAAATAAGGTTAAAAAAACGTTTTATTGACAATGAAAGATTAGCAGAATGAGTAGTATAAGACAAGTATCCGTTTATTGTTGTTGTTATCCTAAATAAATAAAAAAGTTGCGGATTCTCCTGCGCTGTTATGGGATCACTTTGGGATTTAGGTGCAGACTGTAAGGAAAATTATAAGGTGTATGATTGGCATCATCAAAGGACATGATAAAATCACAAACCTCTGGCAGCGGCTTAACATTCCTGTCAATATGGTATCCGCCGACTGGTTTGAAACCTTGAGGCAACCTGACTGAGACTCCAAGAGAAACGTGTGCATTAGCCAGCACCAGGGATCCGTTGTACCTCACTTCAGAGAAATCAGGCACCGGTCTGCCCCTCCGTCTAATTGCAGGTGCTATTAGTTTCTCGAACATTCCATTTTCAAAGCGGTTTGTAAATCTAAAATTAAAGAGGCATCAGATTTGACTGGCGTTTTAGAATGGCTGAAACCACCTGCCAGGTAATTACTCGTTTTTTACACACAAAAGGTCGGGTGATATAAAAATCATCATCATCCTGCCAAAGCATCGTGACAGACGATTGTTGCAACGGTTGCGTGTAGTGTAGATAACAGAAATAAAAAGCATGTGCTTAAAATAAAAAGAGTCAAAGTATAAATCAAAGCTCGAGATAATTATATTAATACCAATGCCAAAAACAAGTAGGCGCTTATAAATAGCTATAACAAGGAATACTTACAGCAGTTTCGTAGCAGTCCCCAAAAATTGACTGTACAACTCCCAGGCTCGTTGAAAAAACGTAAAGGGAGGTAAATTGGAGGAGATAATATCAGGAGTGTAAGCTGGGTTTGGATTTTCGTCAATTAAGCCGAGGATCAACCAGTGAGCATCCATCGAAGAGAACCATATGTTTGGGCAGTTGAAGAGAGCTGAAAAGCTGCAAACCACGAGTTCTTACATAACATATTGTCAATATAACCAGAATTACACCAAAGAAGCTTTCGATTACAATTGAGTACAATTTCAGCGTTCTCATTAAAAGATTCAATGAATGCATGCTACATGGAGTTAGTGATGTGCAAATAGATCACAATTTGTAGTAACCCTACACATCCGTGTAGGGTTTGTTTTTAGTAGACTTTAAACTATGTGGCGCAGCGAGTGACGGGACTCAGTTTTGGAAACAAACGACTGGAACCAAATTTATTAATTCTTCATTATCGAGGACGGACAACAAGGTGAATAATTAAAAACTTACGAAGCATATAGTTCGCTGTACATCCATTCACTTATGACAACATCGAACTGTGCTTTATCATCATTAATTAAGTTCAGCACGTTTTCATTCTCCATTGTTTGTTGGCTGATTATCGTCATAAAATAAAGCAAGAAAGCCTGGTTGTTCAAGTCCAATTTTCTGTTCATTATCGACTTTAAAGTCATGAAATCGTTATCTGGAAGATAGAGTCAGAATTATTATGATTTATAGATTTAGTGGTCAGCCTACTAGGCTACGGAGGCTACCTATTTTATTACCTAGTTTTATCCGCGCGTAATGACTTTCAGACGTTGTAATGTGGTTTTATAATTGATTAAGATAACTGCGGGATTAAAAGAATCTTCGAACACATTTGCTAAATTATTATTTGTTTTTTATTGTTGAATTTGGACATACATATGATTTGAAGGCTATGATAATCACTATTCCAAAAAAAAACATCCTCGTAAATTACCAAGCTTCATCACGAGCAATGTACAATAAAAGATATTCTTCGTACAAACCCGTGTAATGTACAAGGAATTATTTATTCTTCGTACATAACCACTTACAGTACCAGTAAGATTTCGATTCCCGAAATTGTCAATTCTCTTTTGATTATTTTTAGCACCTTAAGTCTAAGTCATAAGACTTAGACTCGAGACTCAAATACAAGTCTATTTACTATACATTTTCTGCTTGGTCTGTGTCTATTGTTTTTGCTATCGACAAAATCTACGAGTAGGTACGTTAACTGCTTTTTTGTGGCTTGAACCTTGTTTTTTGTACCCTATGCAAGCATTTAGCGATCTTCTGATTTCTTAGAAACGATTTGTTGAATATTAGGTACTACACCTACCGCGGAATACGGAAACGAAATTCAAAGCTAGAGCGCTACACAATTTTTCTTGGGTTTTTAGGTTTTTCCAACTTTACACATAAATGAGCAGGAGAAAATGATGTATGCCATGATATATGTAAAGCATTTGTCTTAATATTATCGTATTACCTTTAAAAAAAATTAAATTTTTACTGACATCTATTTCACGGAGATTTGGCACCTTGTCTTTTTTCGGGAAAGGTGTAATGTGCGTAACCTGAAACATGATTTTGGAATTATGGTGAACTTATACTCTAAATTAGCAATACTGTTGGCAATGGCATCGCGTTTCAATACTTCTAGTCATAGTTTGCTAGAGAAAATGCTTTGCAGGATAATGTAATTTTTCCATAAAAGTAATAAAGTTACACACATAATAAAAATATACAAAACAACACGCCAAGCCCCTCAAAGGGTAGGCAAAGTATAGAAGAAGTATAAATATAAGAAATAAATATAGAAGATAGTTCACTCTTGACTTGCATACCTCTTGCTTTGTTTACATCCATCAAACTTCATACATGCCCGCCGGTTCCAAGTACCTTAATCTTTTTTTCCTAAGTCTTTTAATCATTGAATCATCTTCTTAGCCGTTTGCACTCTTGGCAGAGTGGTCGTGGTCATCAGTGCAGGTGGTGGTTCGCTTCACAAGCCGTCGCCATTCCTCACGTATTGGCGACCACATAAATGATATTACTACATAGAAAAACAAGGCTTCTCTGGTAGTAAACGGCTACGTAAAGTATTTCGAAGTATACCAACCTCATGGCCAGCCTTCAATAACAGGTTGACGATGGCATCTCCTAAAATAGCGTGGCTTTTCCCTGGTATTGGGAATATCACCAATATTTTGTAGGCATCTGAAAGACATGACGTCACCACAAGCACCGCGAGCAAACACTGGATCGTTTTGCTCATTTTCTGTAACGAAGATATCTTCAAACACTAGCCTATATGTGATTATCATAATGGGCAACGTAAACCAGGTTGCGAGAGTATATATGTTATTGTTTACATTAAACAATACCCGATAAAGACTGCTAAGCACACATGTGATCTTTTATTATATAAAAGCATGTGATATTCTTTTTGTCTCGCAAAGTTTTGTTCAGCCGAAGCGGCATCACATATTATTATATGTTGCAATCCCCAAAGCCATGTATTATTTGGATTTAGTTATAAGAAATAAGACAGACTTAGTTTTCAATGTTTTAAAGCAACAAATGCACGTTGAGTTCAAAACAAACATACAAAATATTGAGTTTTTAGTCTCATTGTATTTTAATTCTTGCTGGTATGGATGGTACATTCGAACAATCGCTGGATATAACTGTAAGTAAGCAGTAAGTTAAACTTGATAACAGTACCTATATTGTTTTCAAAATCAATCATTTTCGTTCAGACATTGTTATACAATATATTCATTCCGCATTTGAAATGTTTCACAGCAAAAGATTAGTGGTTAGCCAAACAAAATTAAATTTATCTTTCGCAATTTATTAAGCTTAACGTAAGTGTAAATTGTTATAAAATATTTCTTACCGGTTCTGAATATCACTGTCAAAGATACACGTTTACACAGCACAACTGTTTACAACCGAATTACTTGATAAAATAAATCAAACAAAATTACCGAGAGTCACATATATAATAGCACTCATGATAACACGACGGAAAATAAGTAAAGATAAAAACTGAACGAAATGAATGAGTTTATTTAGGGTCAGCAACGCACGAGTGATACCCTGGTGTTGCAAGCGTCCATAGGCTACGGTGACCGCTTACCATCAGGTGGGCCGTATGCTTGTTTGCCACCTTAGTGGTATAAAAAAAAAGAAGTTTAATTCCAGTATTAATTATCCTCTTAACATTTTCCTTCAATTAACCTATTTCGTATAAAGAGCCTATTTATTAAAAAATGACAAAAACAGAGTCCTTCTCACGATTGTTATATAAAAAATAAATAAAAAGATTTAAACCCCCGACTCAAATACGCTTTATATATATAGTATAGCTTTAATAATATATGTTTTGGGCGTTCATGTTTATATTAAACTGCGATATAAATAGTAATTGTAATTTATCCAAACGTTGCCACGTCGGGATCCTCAAGTCTTGTCTAGGCATCAGGTCAAGGTCACCATGCCAATGTATTAATTGATACCTTTGCAATGAACCCAAGCACGATATATTTGCTATATGATGGTAAGGGGTTGGGTAGCCTATAGGTTCCAGATGATGCTGCAGCATCAAGTCAAGGTTACCATGTCATTGTATTCATTCAGACTTTTGCAATGAACCCAAGCACGATATATTTGCTATATGTTGGTAAGGAGTTGGGTATCCTGTTGGTACCAGGTGATGCTGCAGCAACAGGTCAAGGTTATCATGTCATTGTATTAATTGAGACTTTTGCAATGAACCCAAGCACGATATATTTGCGGTAAGTCGTAAGGTTCTGTCTGGTGACAAAAGTCTAGGCACATAATATCAGATTATTGAAATATGGCTGGCGAGCTGCTTAAAATCCCGAACACCTTACCTGTCGCACTTATCGATGTATAACCCACGTAATTAACAACACTAGAGAACATACTTACTCGTAAGCGTAATCCAAGACAAGGCCATTGGAACTTACCACAGTCTGATATGATGTCAGAATGATATGTACATTATGATAGTCGCTGACCGGTTGTACAATAGCCTAAGTAACCGACACTTCGATGGATAGTGAAAACACATATGATTGAATGAACAGTACATCCAGAACCGTTAAGAAATACCCGAAAGCTTTACATATACGTAATTACGTACAGACCAGAAATCGAGCCACGACACAAAATACGCTTGCCATTATAAGCCATAATACGTATTTATTATTTCGTCCAATTACCCTCGATATTCCTATCACTTTTTGAACGCCCATCGTATGTATTATGATCAAGGTCGCATCCAACTTTCAAGTCAAAGCCATATATTCGCAATCTAGTCGGGACAGGCTTCAATTTCGTTTCCAATAAAATAAAATTGAATTACAAAGAAATTTTATATCATACTAGCTGTCCCGACAGACGATGTCTTGTCTTAGCTATGAATTCATATAACAAATAAACCATATAACAAAGGTCATTTAATTTATCCCGAAATTAAAAATATTCAATCCCTTTTTTTAAATTTTATTTTCATAAGAACCTTCTACTGACAGTAAAAACCACAAAAAAATATTAGCGAAATCGGCCTAGCCATTTACGTGTGATGCCGTGACCAAGGGAAATAGGGATTAATTTTTATATTAGGTCCTTACATATGAAATTGGCGTTTTTCGTACTGGCCACTTTAATCACGAATTTCTCCTCTTTGGTAAGGAATTCCAAATTCAAATTTGTACAGCTATAGACTCATGTATTTGTGCTTCGATGATCGTCATTCATTTGTTTTTTTTCTTCTGTTTTTTTCTGTTTGCGTCACTCATTTTACAAAATGGAAAACCTTAAATATCGCATTATTTACGAGTACGAGTTCCGCCGTGGCACTAGTGCTGCGGAAACAACTCGAAGGGTGAATGATGTGTATGGCGGTCGTGTTGCAAAAGAAAACACAGTTCGTTTTTGGTTCCAACGTTTTCGTTCTGGAAATTTCGACCTGCAGAACAAGCCCCGTGGACGGCCTGAGACTCAAGTTGATAATGAAGAGTTGAAGGCTATTGTGGAAGCGGATCCATCGCAAACCACGTCCGAGTTAGCTGCAGGCTGCAATGTTAGTGATAAAACTGTTTTAATTCACTTGAAGCAAATTGGGAAGATTAAAAAGCTTGAAAGGTGGGTACCTCACGAATTGACTGAAACAAACCGGCAAACGCGCGTCGACTGCTGCGTTACATTACTAAACCGGCACAATAATGAAGGTATTTTAAACCGAATCATTACCTGTGATGAAAAATGGGTTCTTTACGATAATCGGAAGCGCTCAGCGCAATGGTTAGATCCTGGCCAGCCAGCCAAATCCTGCCCCAAGCGAAAATTAACCCCAAAAAAGTTACTTGTAAGCGTTTGGTGGACTAGTGCCGGTATTGTTCATTACAGTTTTTTCAAATCTGGCCAGACTATTACGGCTGATGTCTATTGTCAGGAATTGCAAACCATGATGGAAAAGCTAGCGGCTAAACAACCTAGGCTGGTCAATCGCTCCACGCCACTGCTGCTTCACGACAACGCTAGACCACACACTGCGCTACAGACGGCTACTAAATTAGAAGAGCTTCAATTGGAAAGTCTAAGACATCCTCCGTACTCCCCGGACCTTGCTCCAACAGATTACCATTTTTTTCGAAATTTGGATAACTTCTTGCAAGGGAAAAAATTCAACTCCGATGGGGCAGTCCAAATCGCCTTCAAAGATTTTATTGATTCCCGTCCGACTGGTTTTTTTAGTAAAGGGATCAATGAACTACCTATGAGATGGCAAAAGTGCATAGAAAATAATGGTTCATACTTTGATTAATTAAATATATTATATTAAAAAATATTCGACTTTTTGTTCCTCCCATACAAAACGCCAATTTCATATGTAAGGACCTAATATATAGAGATTTATACGACTAAATAATTTAAATCAAATATCAATTTCTTTGTTCTTTTGCCTTCTATTGAAATGAGTTTTAACTTCCTGCACTTGAATGGGTAGACTAGCCCAGGGGGTGACCCCCACGACCACCCTTGGATCTATCCTTGTATATGATCTAGAATTTTAGATGCAAACTGCATTCATACAAGAACGCAAAATATATTTTCATCATAGGCAATGTTTTAATCACCACCTGCGAGATACTCACAAATCGTAGATTGCACCGCACTTGTGGGACAATAAAATATTGACACGGCAAACGCATATATTTTTAACGCAAGTCATTATCTCGGTCATTATCTTCCGATATACCTATATTGATGATAATAATGTACAGCCCGTCATTTATCCGCTACATCGGTAGTTATTAATAACTATCTTAAGATATTATATTCATTGTGCAATACGATTAATTGATATGAAAATAAGGCTAGTGGTTAACCCGGTAATGTATTTATTTTATCAAACGGTATAATATACGTTTTGTTTGCATGCATTGCTTGTATAACAAGTCGTGTGACTGATGTATGGTTAACTTAAAACGCAATATCACAATGAGGTATTTGTTTCTCACGTACGGGGTAATCTATGAAACTACTGAATCGATATAAGGAATACCTTAAAATAAAAGTCACAGTATACCTGATTGATATAAGTTGTAAAATATCATATTATCACGGACGAACTCACGAATAAAAGGTAATTAGATAATCAGGTTTACTGTATAAAAAACCAAAATCAAGTCAGCCCTTTTAAAAGAAGATAACATCATTATACTAAAACAACAACAATACAAAGAACTAAAACCCGAACACGTTTGTGACACATATTACCCTGCTAACGATAATTATTTAGGTACTATAAATATACCACCTGATCGATGATTCTCATAAACTTTCCTCACAAACAGAAGAGACACAACATCAACTTATTTATTTTTCTTATCTACATTATTGCACAATTTAACTTTCGAACATAACCGTTTCAGACCCATTACAACAATGGCTAGAACTAACACTACTAGAGCTAAGAGGTCCAGATACATCTTCTGATACCAAGGCACCATGAGCGCTGGGGAGCGGAGATGCAACGCGCCACTTGTGCGTATCACGTGCTCCACCCAATGGACCAGCTCCGCACCAGGAGCCACTGGCCGATGGTGGTAGATGAACGACAATTCTTCGGCCTTCAATTTGTACCTTTAAAAGACATGCATATTATCAAAACGGATCAACTTAGCTGAGCTTGCACATTGCCATGTTATTAAAACCCTCACCATAGGAATAAGTAATAATTCTTATGCCCTCACGCCGAAAAATAAATCCTGCCATATGTCCCTGAATGCGATTATTGATGCGAGATGGCAATATAACTACGTCACTAGGCTGTGCGATGGCGAACGATTTTTTTTATAAATATTGACCTCGGTTTGCTTCCCATCTCGCTCCCACGCCACGCCACGAATCCACGGCTTTTATTTAGATAAGTGCTTAGCAATTCATCAAGCGTCTTCCATATTTAATTTGGTGTACAAAAAACACATTCATATCATTAGATCGTTTTTACTTCCAATATATAAATATAATTCTACAGTCCACTTCAACATGTGTTCCACGAAGATACGCTGAGCTAGTATAAATGCTGTTAGCTCAGAGAGTCCTTCCTCATTAACGACATGGTGGGAAACGCGTAAGTGATACCCTTGGTATTGCTAGCGGCTATAAGCTACGGTAACTGCTTACCATCAGGTAGGCCGTTCGCTGGTGTGCCACCTTAGTGGTATAAAAAAATACATGTACATAAATATGCCTTTAACACATCGAACTTACTTATTGTCTGAAATGACATCTTCAATAGCCTCTTTTAGTTCCCCAGACATGGTGGCAGACAGGTCAACCTTTCTCGCAAAGCCTTTTTTCACAGCTCGGTCAATATTACTGAACTGGTCAGCAAAGACTGGAATTCCGATGATTGGGACTCCATAGTGGATTGCTTCCGTTGTTGACAGAAGTCCGCCGTGGGTGATGAATAGAACTACGTTGGGGTGGGCTGGGGAAAGCAAAATATCAATCAAAACGCCGCGAGAATAAGGTCTTGCAAATTATATTTGAAAAAATGAGACAAATATCAAAACAAAATCGCTTCAGCCGTCCGCGTCTGTACGCCTCGATCTTTCAAACTACGCAACGGATTTTTATGCGGTTTTTACTATAAGACGAGTGATTCCTGAGGAGGCTCGCTACTTTTTTTATAATTACACTGTAGCCTAAAGAACAATATACATATTATAGCATGTATTCTACGATCATAACCATGTTCTCACGGAACCAATTTGAAGTAATTTGGACGATGCCATGTCGGCCGTACATCTATTTACTATAATTTAACCTTGAGAGCCTTCACCCGAAATTATGTCATCATGCATCATCAACCATTTTAACATAATACAATACTACAATATTGACTTTGCACGCCATCAAAGACAATTTTATTTACTGATGGTCATATGGTATGTTATCAGTGATTCCAAATTTGGGATTTAACCAGCGGGCTTTTTAAAACTAAAGAACACATATTTACTGTCATAATTCAACGAAGGAAAACTATTTTAGACGTATTGCAAAGTACACAATGATACGTCAGTCAGAATCTGTATCAGGCTTGAAATACATGTGCTGGTTGAAATCCATGATTGAGAATGGGTGTTCCAAATTACTCACCCAGTATGCTCTGCTGTGGAGCCCATTTTAGAATGTGCACGTTATTCGGCAAACCTGTCAGAGCCTCTTCAAACTTCCAGAGCACAGTTTGTTTGAGTTCACCGAAAATCTTTAAAAGAGCTCTCTTCAATTCCTCGGGAAGGTCTTTGCTCTTTAAGTTCGAACCCATGCTAAAGTAGATAACTCCGTCCTTTGCGCTCTCGATAATTTTCTTCAAGTCCTGGAATTTTATGCGATTTTTTTTACCAAGAACTAGCCCTACTTATCTTATTTAGAAATTGCTGTCCCAGCGCTGGGCGAAGACCTCTTTACCCTTTTTCATATATCTCGGTCTTTTCCTTCGATTACAGAATCCAGAAGTAGTGGTAGTAGGTAAGTACTCGTAGTAAGCTTTATCGGTAAGTACTAAGACCTCGTTGGCCTTACCTCAGAGTAGATAATATAGTATGTGTCTTACAAAGGTTAGGGCCATATGCAACGGTTGAATGTAGAATTATACTTATTTTAAATTATTTGTTTTTATAAGTAAAATATTTAAAAAAAAAAGTAAAATATGAAAGTGACTTATTCTATGACAAGCTCTCGATTTAATCAGACGTCCCGACTAAGAAACAGTTTTATTTTATTAGCTAGTGAACTAGTCAAAATCAGTTCTAATAGTTTCCCGGGTTAATCGTGAGAGTTCAGTCCGAGTTGTGCTCTCACAGTACAACGAAGTGTCGGAACTACTGAGTAGGTAGCATTCCCGTGTCTATTGCCAAGGCATCAAAAGAGTAGATAAATCAACTAAAATAGGAACTACTACAATTAAAGTAGTAACTAACGTAACTGGACCGCAGCAACTAAAGAACTCGGTGCCAATATGTTTGAGATCCCGAATTTCTTCTATGATAAGGTTAGCCTTATCATAGAAGAAATTCGAAAGCCTTAGGGCTTTTTGATCTTAACCTTACGTATGTTGAAACTATGAGCGATGTCATAACAAACGAATCCAGTTTTTTTCTTAAACTAAGAATAAAATTGTATCGTCGATTTAATTTGAAATGTTATGTATTTTGATATTACTGCCTGCATGCGAGGCCATAATTGATAAAAAAATTGTGTGTCATATTGATAGTCACACTATTCTTAAATTAAATTAATACAATCAAGAATCGTTGAGTCATTGTGACTTCACCAAAGATAATTGCCAACCCGAGGAGATAAGTAATAAATAACCTTAAATAGATAGATTAATCGTTCCTTCTTAATAAAAAGCTGACAAGTTAATCAATGTGAGCTTTTTTGCAGCTGCATGTTCAATCCGACAGTCATATATTTAGAGTATGCTTACAATATATTTGAAGCCGTGGTGGACTTATGGTTGAAGCAACGACCTGTCACCTGTTGGGCCCAGGTTAAAATCCCGGCCTGTACAAGTACAATGAGTTTTCAAAGCCTTAGTTCAGTGATTCATCACACCATGACTTAAAAAAGCCAGGTAGGGCAAATTGGGACCTCGCGTGGGTTTTCCCATTAATATTGGAGCCGCCCGACTGGGGACTGTACTTCCACCTTACAGAAGACCGCAGTGAAATAATACTCTACTTTGATGTAGTGTTGTGCTTCTGCGGTAAGTAAGGTTGCCAGTGCTCCACGAGGATACGCTGTTCTAGTAGTAACGCTGCTAACAATGTGACTTCTCATCAACAACAGGGTTGGTAGCTCTTTAAGTCGTTAGTGATATCCCTGGTATTGCTAGCGGCTATAGGCTACGATTAATGCTTGCCATCAGGTGGGCCGCATGCTTGTGTGCCACCAAGGTGGTATAAAAAAAATCGTTCACTGATCATGTGTAACAATGTTCATTGTAAAATATGGCGTTTAATTCTCCTTATTTCCATTTTAAGTGATATAATATTTTTTAAATAGCTTTGGCCCACCACGCTTCCCTGTAGCAAAAAAAAACTTCGTCTTGTTTTTGATTAGACCATATCTTTTCGAAAACCAAATCTGGTCAATAGTTTCTAAACATAAATGAGGAAAAATTTACATAACCTTTTAACATTAACATTTTGTCTTTGCCTTAGATTATAATAAAACATGATTAATGGTGAGTTGTTTTTCGAACTTCATGGGCAGACCACATGTCATGTGGCGATACTAATTCAACCTCCTCAATTAAGGCTGTAAACGCGACGGTAAAAACAGCTCGGTAATGCAAAGATCTTTTTGCTGCTGTATCATACTCACGTTGTATTTCTTAAGCGCAAATACATTTGTTAATCGATATTAAATTCAACTGGAATCAGGTTTAAATCGAATATTTTTTGTATGAACACTATTTACAAAAGAGTTACATATTATGTTATGTTCAATATAACATGTTCCTTTATTTCAATACTCAAGCCTTTACCAAAGCCATACATACCTCGGGCAATGGTTTGACGTAAGACTCAATGTGGTATCCTCCAATGGAGATATAGTTCTGAGGCAATCTCGTCGGCAGACCCAGAGACACGTGTGAGTTGCTCAGAATGAGGGATGCATTGTATACCAGATCTCGGAAATTGGGCACCGGCTTCCCTTTAGCAGTGAATATAGGTGCAATAGCTCTGGTATAGATTTCCTCTTCTCTGACTAAGTATTTGCTGTGAATTGGTAAAAAATAGGTCAGTTTAAATTCCAAATAGACTTTCACATTCACCTCATATTTCATTTGTTTGAATACCCGTTAGAGTGTGCGGATGATCGTTGCGGATAGTTTAAGCAATGTCTTTTACTATTATAATAGAATGGAAAACTTAAAATGGCCTAAAAGCTAAGAATACGTTCATTCATTGACATATATAATATTATATTAAGTATACAAAGATTCCAGACAGTTACTCGCCGACAATGCAAGTACATTTTTTTATTCCGTATATTATTACGTATTATACGTATTTTATTTCAAGTAATTTGTACCAAAAATCTTCCTGCAAAACTGCCCATTGAAACCAATGAAAGCTATAGGTACTAGTAATAAAATTATCTGGAGCTGCTGAACCGATTTTAATCATTTCAGTAATCAAAAACAACTATTGAATTGATTCAGGTTTTACTTTGCGGAAATTCATATTTATAGAATACAAAATATATTATAATTTGCTTTGTCCGCTTAATGAGTGTGATACGGTCGAACGGCCTGCGCCCAGGTGAGCTCAGCCGTGGTTTCTTCCGACACGTGTTTCAGGACTTCCACGTCCCATCATCAGGGTGCCGCCGCGTTGGTCGAGCAGCGTGATGTCACATCGAGGTCTGGATGCTGGAGCAGCGCCGCAGCACGATGGTCGGACGCTGGAGCAGCGTCACAGGATGCTGGAGCAGCGTCACAGCATGATGGTGGCGTGAGACGCCACGACAGCACGTAGACCCTTCTGTAACTAAAGCTGAGAAATGACTCATTTCTCAGCTTTAGTTACAGAAGGGTCTACGTGCTGTCGTGGCGTCTCACGCCACCATCATGCTGTGACGCTGCTCCAGCATCCTGTGACGCTGCTCCAGCATCCTGCGACGCTGGTCCAGCATCCTGTGACGCTGCTCCAGCGTCCGACCATCGTGCTGCGGCGCTGCTCCAGCATCCAGACCTCGATGTGACATCACGCTGCTCGACCAACGCGGCGGCACCCTGATGATGGGACGTGGAAGTCCTGAAACACGTGTCGGAAGAAACCACGGCTGAGCTCACCTGGGCGCAGGCCGTTCGACCGTATCACACTCATTAAGCGGACAAAGCAAATTATAATATATTTTGTATTCTATAAAAACAACTATCCCTTAGTAACCATATCGACTATATTTAAGGTTAATTTCACGCGGAAAAAATAAATATTGAATGCAAGCCAAAGGGTCACTTATTTAAAATAAATTGAAAACTTACAATTGTCTTTTATACTCTGTAATAAGCTGAGTCCAAAGCTGATGGACTCGTTGGGTGAAGGTGAAAGGAGGCAGGAAGTTGGTCTTGTAGTCGGGGTTGTAAGCGGGATGTAAGTTCTCATCGATCAGACTGGTGACAAGCCAGTGCGGCTCTAAAGAAGACATCCATATAAACGGGCAATCCAGTACCGGGCCAAAACTGCAACAAACAAAGGGTTTTCTTTCAAAATATTTGTGAGATAAGCAATAAATTATCACTTAAATAGTAGTAAACTACAACGGTAGCCATGAAAAGGATATTGAGAAACGAGGACAACGGGTTATGATGATGATGTAACGGAAAAGGGATTTTTTGCAGCACACAATTTATTGTACTACTATAGCTGCATCTAGTTTACGACTAAAAAAATATAAAACAAAAAGTATATAAAAACAAAATATAAAAATGTTACCAATAATTTCGAATTTCAGTACAAAACCAATGTTATTCCAAATAGTATTTGCTGTCGCCAACAGTATTTGTACAGCCGAAACAAAAATAATCAATCGTTCAGGTCTACTGATGGTAAACGGTCACCTGAATCTTGCAGTACCAACGATGCTAACATAATTCTAAGGCTATGTTGAAAAAAATCACTGTTTATGTCTTCACCGAAGACAAAGAAACGATTAGAGAACCTTACTCACCGCGGAAACATAGCATCAAGGTAGTTGTTCACACTATGTCAGTGTAAGTCTTTTGGCTGCGATCTATAATGTGGAATTACTTACTACGAATGGGAAATCCCACTGCACCTTACATATTATCTCTATCTCTCTAATCTTTACTTCAATTTACTACTCGCTTACCAGTCAGGTGTATTTCAGGTGAATTTCAAGGGGTAAAGTAAATTTTCGAGTGAGTGTTGGTGAACCACTTTTAAATACATTCTCTATTTTACTTTTTATACTTCCTGTTCTTCCTACTTAACCCCACACACGAGAAAGGGATAGCAAGACTTTTTATTCTGTCAAATTAGTTAAGCTTTAGTGATTTTGTATAACAGACTCAACACCATTGTTTCTTCCCTTCAGATGGCAATAAAATTGTTGAAGTGGTGTTATCTCATATTCGCATTTTATTCATGTACTAATTAATTGCAAGTAAAATACCTGACTACGAGTTGACTGAACATCCATTCTCCAATAACCAAATCAAAGCGCTCCTTGGGGTCTCGGAACAACTTCTGCACGTTCTCGTGCTCAACAGTAGCTTCAGCTACGTCGATCATCAAATTTGTTATGAATTCATCGTCATGCATATTAACTTGCTTCGACATGATTGCTTTGATATCCAATATCTCCGCTGGAATTACACAAGGAAAGGTACCACGTATTATAATTTAAGTATAATATGTATTTACTAGTCAGTCTCTTGCTCCGAAGTTCACCATTGTAAAAGCTGTACCATGATTGTACACTGACAGTTGGAGTGGCTATGAGTTCCGCATTAGACGTAGTCCTCATCTCCTCACACTCATTGCATTTATTGCGGAGTGAACTTCAAACGAACAACACGATAAGAAAAGGTAAGCATTCGCATATGGCGTACTTCCAATATGGGAGTAAAATTCAGTACTATAACAAAAGCAAGCAAAGCTTTGGTGTTCCGGGAGCTCGATGGATGATAGTTGATAAAATTTAAAGAGAGATTTCGAATTTTCCCGTGGGTTATCCCATTTAAATTGGAGCCGCCCGACTGGGGACTGTACCTCCGCCTTACAGAAGACCGCAGTGAAATAACACTACTTGATGTAGTGTTGTGTTTCTGCGGTAAGTAAGGTTGCCAGTGCTCCACGAGGATACGCTGGGCTAGTAGTATTGCTGCTAGCACAGTGAGTCCTCATCAGCAACATGGTTGGCACCCCGTAGTGATACCCCGGGTAGCGTCTATAGGCTACGGTGACTGCTTACCATCAGGTGGGCCGTACGCTTGTGTGCCAACTTAGTGGTATAAAAAAAAAACGAATAACACGGGATCGAAGTGAATGGCAAAGGAAAAGGGATGCTTTACACCCACTAATGGGATGATAAAGGTGATGATGATGTCATTGGTTTGTGCCTACTAGACTTGGGATGTACATAAATATAATACAAAAGGGCTGTACGTAAACTGTATACCCCGATACGGAAGATATACATGTTATTGTCATCACACAAATGTTTGTGCCGAGTTGAAATCAACCCGCAATAATAGTAGACTAACTAACCGACACTTGCACTGTTATTCCGCTGCCTTTGTTTTCGTAATCTAATTCAATTACTTTTTCTTTCAAATTCTTCTTCTACAATTTCTTTCAAATTCTAGTGACATCGGCACAGAATTCAGAGCTAACAAGTGAGCCTAGCGACCATTCAATTTTGTATATGAAATCTCACTCACGATTAAACTGTTTCAAATTTGACGCGACATCTATTTGCGTCAGGTTGGGATGTGGTTCTCTGATTGTAAATGGTGTGATGTATGTAATCTGCAATTATAATTAAAATTATGTCATCACTGGTCATAAAAACTTCTATCAAATAATCAAAAATTTCAGCGACTGAAGTAAATAATTCTGAATGTCGTTACTGATAAGTTCGCTACTGATTTCAACTACACCGATACGCGAGGTCGAGATGTCCAAGACATTGCCCTGTACTCTGACATTTCACATCAAATTTAGATGCTGAATTTTGTCTATAATAGTACTGCCAGGCTAAATAGTAAGATATAGATATAGACTCGGCGTTATGATAATAGTATGTATGTATTCACGTTATTGACACATCATTTCAAAATAGTTGGTAGCGACAAACAAAGACTTTTGAAACCAAATTAAACAATGGGTAGGCTTGTCGCCCTGAGAGCTCTCTTCCAGCCAACCCAGGAATATTGAGAAATATGAAAATTATGATATTTGTTCCTTACCGTTAGATTCGAAAGAACTGGTAATTTAGACCTTCATAAGAGCCTTACTAGGGCCTAAACTGAATAAATGATTTTTGATTGATTGATTGATTGAACTATTTCAAGAACGGTCAAGACATTCAACGATTTCTGTTATATTGATAAGATTGAAAAACACTACTCACCTCATGGCCTGCAGCCAATAAATGTCTATTCATCCCATTACCAAGAATGCCGTGGCTCTTAGAAGGTAAAGGATAGACCACCAAAATCTTGTAGGAACACGCATTCGTCACAAGAATGCTTATCAACAACCAAAATAATTGGCCCATTATCTGAAATAAATTTATTAAAAGCTTTAATTTACGTTAGTTTATTAATTTTTAAAGTAATTTAAATACAGAAGCGTTATATTATAGAAGACACTTGATGTACCTTCCGAATCTGTTGGTCGATTCTGACGACTTGAAAGTAGGTAGGTTAGAACTGTCCCCTAGTATTACTTTACTCTTTGGTAGAACTTATTTGTAAAGTCTAGCTAGTCAAATAAAGATGATTTTGAATTTTGAATAAGAACGAAAAGAGAAATATTTAATAGGCACGAGAGAGAGTAAGGCAACGAGAATCTATAAGAATGAATGAGATAGAATAAGATGTAAAGTTAATCTATCATGTTGAGATAATGTGGTGTCGTATCAAGGGGTCGTTGCTCTTATATATAAGATAGGAGCCGGTCAGGATATTAGTGAGTAGGTATCAGTGAGGGTTACTGAGTAGATAGCATTGTTATATTTTAAAGCCATATTGGTACGATTTATTTTTATTTGGTAAGAAACACTAGCAGTAATTAGCTGATGCGTGTGTATTAAATACGTTGGAGATAACTTCCTTGTCCAATCTGATTTTAAAGGAGTGTATGGTTGGAGCCATTACAACCTTTTCTGGGAGTTTATTCTATGCTGTGTCCACTTTTTTAAGCATGAATTGCTTAATTGGGTTTCTTTTTGCTGAGATTTCCCAAAGTTTCAAGTGTCAATTTGTATTTTTTTATCATATGAATTTTTACGCTGCATAATATTGCAATATACTTGCTGATATTTTTATTTATGATTGGCCACTAAAAAAAACTCAATTCACATCGTTTGCTGACAAAATACGTTGCTGAACGGGCCACAACCTCTTCTTGACCGTTTAATTCAAATGATAGTCTTACTAAATTCCCTCTCAAAAACAATATGACCAGTTGCTAAACTTAGCGGTAATGCGTTTGACGTTGAGAAGTCTGCGGATCGATTTCGAGCTTGAGCTAAATTAATTAATATTATACGCACTTAATGACCCCCTCCCCCCATCTAGCAGGTGGCGAGTCACCGTCTGCAATTTTATCCAATATTGAGACATTATATGGCAGACGTCCGTAGACTCATGCCATAGCCCAGATATCCTGATGTATTAGAAGTTCACCAAAATAGTCCAAATTTCGTTTTCCATGCCCATGAAATAGTATTTGCTTTGGTTTAGATTTTGTTGATATTCGCCACGTGTATTCCTTCTCAAATATCAAAATTTTCGAACGGGCCTCTACGTGTGGGCTATATGTATAACTGTATATCCCCATGAAAGCCTAGGTAAGGGACCGGTTCTTACGAGGCGCCGTGAATTTAAGAGTCATAATAAAAACAATAATAAGCTGTCACCAAAACACCTCATAAATCATATTGTTGCATTTTCTAGGAATTTAGCTTGACCACAATTGTGTTTTTATACGTGCATAGGTAATGTGAAAATAATATACACGCACTCTAAAAATATATATTCTGCCACCAACAACAGGAAATAATTTGTAAAACTTAAAAATATTTGACCCTGTTGTCATTTCCTATATCTTAAGTCACACAATATGTCAACCAAATTACCAAATGCTCCAAAGAAAAATGTGAAAAAAGATTATTGCAAGAGGACGCTCAAGAGTGGAAACACACACACGACCTTCATCACCAGTAACTGTCCCGTGATATCCGCGCTCTTCTGGGGGAAGCGAGTACGCAACCCCTCCCCCCGTACCAGCGCGTCGAGTGACGAGTATGGGCCTTCGTCGGAACAAGCCTGACTGCGTATCATGATCGGATGCTCTCTGTTTCAGTCCCTTGAACCAACTATCATCGTATCCGCCCAACAACTATCCGATTAAGTTCGGGCTACCTATCGTCGCAAGATGAGCGGCTTCGCCTGGAAGCTCTATATATTCGCCCGGCGTCTGTCTTTATGCGGAGTCAGTCCGTGCCGCAATCGACCTCGGAGCCTTTAATAGCCTCCTCAATTTCGACGGTGCAGGAAGGCACCGTGAATGACGCTGAAGACGGAGCGAGTATGACCGTGAGTATCCAAATCATAGAGCAATTGAGGAGAGCTTTGGAGGATGCGATTCTGCAATATCGCTCCACACCAACCTCTAGGCCACGCCTGCCGCGTTTGCCCTCGCATAGACGCAATCTGGCGCTAATGGGGGCCCTAGACATTTTTTTAGCTTTTAGAGAGCCAGCAACGAATTGAGCATCGCATTAGTGTGTACTGGTCCCTTATTGGAAAGCTGATATGCTCATGCGCTCCGGGAACCACGCATTTGTGGGCACTGGTATCAGACCCCAAAACTATATGGCCTGTGTTACGGTACGCATTGATAGTCTTTAGCAGAATATATATGCGTGGGCGAACCGTATTCGTCGGTACAGGGAGCGTGTGGATAGATACGAGCAGAATCGCCTCTTCCAAAGTGATCAAAGGAAGTTATTTCGGAAGTGGGAGGGATCCGAACCATGAGTGAGCGGCAGGCCGTTGCCAGGTGCCAGTGCGATGGTAAACTTAAGGCGCGGTATTTGGTCGGTGCTCGTCGAGCACGCGGCAGGCGAGTGAATGCGTACTGTCGAGCGAGAGTGTGAGCCGATCGAACCTATGGCTCCCATAAGTATAGAGCCTATTAGTAATAAAAATTGCAGATTATTGCATTATTACAATGTACGTACAATGTGAGAAGGTGGTATCTAAACAAGGAAATGCCTGTATTTCAGGCTTCCCTCACTTGCAGTGACGCAGATAGACTTTAAAAATTATAAAAATCAATACACACGAGAAAAATATCAATTTAAAACACTGGTTGTATTTATTTAGGTATGCGTATGTGTGAATTGTACCCTATAGGTATATGACAAACAAAAACCGTAAGTATGTAGCCCAACTTAATTTAATTCAAACATGCGTACCTATATAGGTTATCGGTTACCGTAACCTATAGTTATATGGTATGGCCAAATCGATCGTATAACTTTGTAGAACAAACAAGTTACCGATCAGCCTGGGGCCTCAAGTAGCTATATATAACAGGAATATAGCACAAAAAAATTTTAGCCGTCCAACTGGGAACATTTTACTTTTACCTTCCAGAAGAACGTAACCACACACTATTGTGTAACTACAGTTACGCTGAGCAGTTAAAAAAAATGCAAAAATCATTTACCTACCTAGTCTTCAGCACTAATAAAAGGTCACAGCACAGCAGCAGTAACGAAACAAAACTATAAATCATGTTTAATTAATTATTACGGAGAATCTCGAATATAGTTTTATTTTTTATTGTACGTACCCAGATTGAAATGGAGCTTAAATTTTTTGGACAGATCCCACTAACAAGGTGTAAAACCGTATAACACACTTATTTAACAACTAATGTTAACTTGATGTTTGTATAATCACCATTATTTATGTATTTAAGTACTGTATTAGTATTTACAACATACCTACTAACAAACTGTTTTCTTCGATGAGTTATCATGAGCAGGTACCAACAATAAACAACAAAACGAAATATAATTTTAAAACGAATAACGTCTGCCTTACCTGCTTTGAATATTAATAACTAATAAACAATTAACACAAATTGCACTTCATAACTCAGGAGCAAATAAAACCACTAAGAACCTTTATAAAATAATAGGATAATTAATTATTTTCTGACCGACACAATTGTGTTGCGACACACATAACGCTCGTATGAACAAGACGATGGCCGTTCAAAACTAAATAAAACTATTTTAAGACATCAGTAGCCAAAGTATTCCATTCCCTAGTGACAAAGACAATCAGTATCTCAAATCCTTCTTATATTATCATACTGTTTGCAATATTATCTACGTAATGTATTCAAATTATTTATTTATTATGTAGACTAGCGGTTATTTTGATGTTTGCATTTTCTTCTGATGTGAAAGTTTTATGACGTGTTTACAGCTTTAGTCCGCTGCTGTATTATTGATATGGTAAAGGATAATGCTATGGCATTGTGAAGTACAGACCCATAATAAAAGAACAAGAATACACAGAGCAAATAAACGCATACGGCGGGCGTTGAAATGGGTACCCATAGATCACATTGGAATGGAAGTGTGAAGAAATTTTCGCAGGTTTGGCAACGCACGAGTTAATCCCTGTTAAGCGTCCATAGGCTACGTGGGGTACCACTTACCATCAGGCGAGTATGCATGTTTACCACAAGTTTGCCACCTTAGTGGTAAAAAATTACTATTTTGTTATATAAGATGTCAAACTGATTAAATGAAATGCTGATATTTGAAATTTTTCAGGGTTCAGTACGAGGAACGACATTGAAATTCACATCCCAAAACTACTAGTTACTTCCTATGCAAACGCTGAATCGCGGGATACCTAGGCGTAGAGGGATATAGTTTATTATGTTTCTCATTTATGTACACCAAAGACATTTAACATTTTAATGTTGACTAATTATTATTGTATGCGCGTAATGCACGTTACACACGTTTTTCAAGGGAATTTTTATTTTACGTTCTATTGGTGAACGGCAATTATTGTCAGTGATGTCATTTGCAAATCATTTTACACTGAACGATAACTTGAGGTGTCATTTCCTCTATCATTATTCTAAGTGTATGCATAGAAGTATAGTACCGTCGCACCAAGTAAGCGAAATAATACCCAGGTACAGAAAACAGACGCGGGCTACACAGTCTGTCTGTGCAGTTAAAACTGACGTCCCTAGTGGCTACACACCTTCAGTATTTTAGTTGAAATCTCTTTTCGCTTAAAGTACCACGTTAACGGAATCAAATGGCTTTAACGGATAACGCTGTAGCAATGATTGGATTATTGATAATTTCGAAAACATTGTCTTTTTTACTGATTCTTTGTCACTTATTGGTTCGATTACTTGAAGTTTCTCTAATAACTTTATATAGTCGTGGCACTCTATAGATTAAGCTTTCCGAATGCAAGGTTTTGGTTCATACAGCTCTATAAATTCAACTAACTATTCTCATTAATTCGTAATTTTTAATTATTCAAATATGGAATGCAGAAGAAAACTCGTACTTAATACATAGCAAAACAGAAGATAACTATGCAGTTTTGCCTACATAGCTGCAGTTTTGACTGCACAGTTTCGATTGTACAGTTCTATCCAATGAAATTTCGCCTAGATCGTCAGATCAACTGCGCAGTTGTCAGTTTTGCCTACAGACATACGTTTTAACTGCACAGTTGGAACTGTTAAAACTTTCCGTATAGCTCAGCAACCCCTTCCTGCAGCTAAGTCAGAAAAGATATAGTCAGTGACCCCTTGATCAAAACTTTCTAAGTAGTTTGAAATGAACAGTAAGTGCTCATAGGCAAAATAAAATATCACTTGGATTAGTGTTCACCATACATGGGAAACATAAACTTCATATGTAGTTCCCACATGAAATGGAATCAGTTTCAATCAGAATCAGGTACAGTCCATACCAGTTATTAAAGGATTCGAGTGCACAAGGCAGAGTTTAATAATATACCTATAGATATATTTTTTTATACTACTAAAGTGGCACACAAGCATACGGCCCACCTGATGGTAAGCAGTCACCGTAGGCTATAGCTGCTAGTAATACCAGGGGTATCACTAACAGGGTGCCAACCATGTTGTTGATGAGGACTCACTGTGCTAGCAGCAATACTACTAGCTCAGCGTATCCTCGTGGAGCACTGGCAACCTAACTTACCGCAAAAACGCAACACTACATCAAGTAGTGTTATTTCACTGCGGTTTTCTGTAAGGCGGAGGTACAGTCCCCAGTCGGGCGGCTCCAATTTAAATGGGATAACCCACGGGATATCCCAAATCGCCCTACCTCACTTTGATGTATTTATAATGATAACCTTTTATAAGCCCAGTGATTCCTGTTTTATATTAGGCTGATACTTTGTGGCCGAATCATTAGAAATGCAAAGCACGCAAACATGTAGCTGCAATTTGAGGTGTCCTCATGGTTCTAGGCAAACTGTAGTTACATACACATAATATACCCCACCAATAGTCAATCAAATTTAATGATGAGTATTTTGATGTTGTTTCAATTATATCTTGCGTAGATTTGTTTTAAGTTATATAAAATGTATTTTTTTTTAACTATGTTTGCAATTTCAATGTAGGTAATGGTTGGTATTTTACATTTTAAGGTTTTTTTAGATGATTTATTTTAGATAATACTCGTGGTGGCCTTGTGGTTGAAGATATTTTTCATTATTTACGTATTTTCTTTTGTTTTGTGTCGTTCGTGAGTAGTAAGTCTTCGGAACATGTATATATTTTGTTAGGACGAATGTCACAGCTGAGATTTGAATAACCTTAGTTAGACTATAGACGCCTGCAAATACCAGGGTTACTTCTGAACATTGCCTTCCCTCATCTGAGAGGTATCTCTGTACTAAGAGCATAAGAAACGTTCTCCTTACAGTAAAGCGCATCCTTTAGGAGCTCCGTAAACCCTAGACACCTATTTTAAGCGGGATATCCCTTTATGCCCTACCTTTATTTTTATTATTAACGCTGGAAACAGTGAACCTTACTCACCGCTTTTTTAGAGTAGTGTTATTTTGCTGTGTCTTCAGTAAGGTGGATTGATAAAAATTAAATACCTATCCACCAAAAAAATTATTGGTTTACCAAACCCGAACGTCAATCCCGTCCACTTCAATACCTAATCCGCGAAGGTTAATAAAAATCTATTAAATAATATTAATATTCCCATATCTCAAGTGGAAGGAACGCGATATCAATCCTTATTAATTTATCGAATATAAAAGCCTACCGTAGTCGTTATGAATTTATTCGTCGAATCAACACTCCACAGGCAAGATAAACTAACAGTTGGTGCAAAATGAAGACTTTTATCTTGATCTGCACAGCCATTCCACTGGTTTATTGCAAAACTTTGGTTGCCCACCCTAAAAGCCACAGTAAGTTACCAAAAATAGGCTATTAATATAATCGTTTTACAAGAGGACCTACTTAAGTTTTAGTTTTCGATTCAGTAGCAAAGCTATTCGGAATGATTAAAAGATATTAAATTCGAATTTATTCTACGTTCGAACCTCTAACGTTCCATACTTCCAGTGTTACTAAAGTTTGAACACAATAGGTAAGTTTCAGTCAGATTTCTCTTAAAATTTACTTTAAAAAGTTTGTTAAATAGCATTATCAATAAAAAGGGATCGTTTTACAGATAAGTCTTAACAATAAAACTGAAGATCAAAATACATAGCCATTGTCGAAATACGCGCCGGTTTTTTTTTCTATGGTATGGGCAGCCTAGCTGGGTCTACTTCAAAGTAGCTTCGTGTAAATAAGGGTGAAGATTATTACCCAAATACCTAGGTATAATATTAGAATCTCCTTAAGCATATGAGGGTCGTAGCGTAGCTACAATGTAAAATTATTACTTGATCTGTTCTGGACAATGTATTTTTGTCTTACTTGACTTTATGAGTTGTGAAAATATTGTTTTTTTTTTATCCCACTAAAGTGGCACACAAGCATACGGCCCACCTGATGGTTAGCAGTCACCGTAGCCTACAGCCGCTATCAATACCAGGGGTATCACTAACGGGGTGCCAACCATGTTGTTGATGAGGACTCACTGTGCTAGCAGCAATACTACTAGCCCAGCGTATCCTCGTGGAGCACTGGCAACCTTACTTACCGCAGAAACACAACACTACATCAAGTAGTGTTATTTCACTGCGGTCTTCTGTAAGGCGGAGGAACAGTCTCCAGTCGGGCGGCTTAAATGGGATAACCAACGGGAAATCCCAAATCGCCCTACCTCTCATAAAAGATTCTAAACTGCCGTTGTAAGTTCACTGATGTAATATTACGCTTTTTTATACCACTAAACAAGCATACGACCCGACTGATACAACTTCAGTACGTACTTTACTTTATCAATAACTATTATGTATTAGTAATTCAGAATGGTTTAGATGTCACTATACGCCAGTATTTTTTCTGTTTAATTTATGTTTTCAAAGAAGTTTGTTTCATATTTGCTAATGATATTTTAATTTGCCCACAATGCCGCCTTGGCTACGGCCCTGAAGCAATGTGTAAACGCAGTCTGAGACACAAAGTACGCACATCCGCTTGAAATATAATGAATTGTATTACTTTCTTCGCAGCTGCACTACAACGATGCGTCAACATGTGGGATGAAGGGTGCATCAACGGACAACTCAACGGAGCTGGTACGAATACTTACATTCAGTAGCGGGCTGAGGAGGCTTGGTGAGCCTGTGGCGGTAGATTTTAAGTGTTAGAGAGTATATACAATGTAGGAGGCAAGGGCTATAAAATTTAACAGCATATACTTGGGAAATGTGTAAATGTGCCACTGCTTAAATATGTCTTTTACTTGAGCGCATTGGCGGCAGAGAAGATCCCATTTGAACCTTGAGCAGACGACAATATATTTGGGCAGTATAGACCACAATTTGGGCAGACGACAATATATCCAGTTCCACACATAACTCTTGTTACATTTTTCTTTATATAGATATAATGATGGTTTACAGGCAACGACGACAACTATCTCAACGGCGGGTTCAACCCGGGCAAGCGGTGCGTCAATATGTGGGACGAGGGGTGCATCAACGGACAACTCAATGGAGCTGGTACAAATACTTCAATCAATCAATTAGCCTTTTATCCTGAACTTTTAGGATTGCTGTCTAGAATATTGAAATTATTTTACAGAATGTATCTCTCAGTTCAGTGCCTCTTGGCATAGGCCTCCTCTACCGCCTTCCACTGTTTGCTATCTCTAGCCACTCTTCTCCAGTTGGAACGGCTGTTTTTTTTATTATACCCAATTGAATGCTGTTTTACTGTACCAAAACCCACAGATCAATTTATAACTGGCGACAGAATCACCGAGATCAGAATCACCACCTTTCACATTGCCTCGTATTTCGTGAACGTATTCGGGAGTGTTTGACCAAATTTAACGATTTCCATGGAAAACAAAATTACAGATAGAACTGCATAAAGGAACTAATGAGAACAATTGAAAATATTTTCCAATGGTTCTGTGTAAGGTGATTTAAAATCAACACACTGAGTACGAACATGTAAAAAATACATACCTAACCGATAATAGGAATTCCAAACACAACTACACTGATGTATTTTTGGATCATGACACATTTAAATACTAAATATAAAATATTTCCCTACTCGTCATAACGGAAAAAATATTGATATTCGTCACGTGTTCATTTGTTTGTATGAAGACACATCAGGTTCTTTATCATCAATAGATGGAACTTCCTAAAGTATCTATTTCGTTTTATTAAATAAACGAGTTGATATATTACTACATGACCCAGTGAACCAAAGAACTTCATACTACACGAGATCGATAGTATAAGCCGCATTGGCAATTCCCACACATTTCGAACTTATTTTAATTTTTCGTTTGTTCCTAAGCCACCCAATGAGGACAACGGGGTCTAATGAAAATACGATGAAAGTCGTCCGTTCCTCTTAGCATGTGTTGCATCTGAGAAAGGAGCTGGAGCTGTCCTTTACCACAGAAACAAAGCCTTTGAACAACCCATAGCATTCGCATCCAGGAAACTTCGACCAGCTGAGCGCAGATATTCTGTAATTAATCTCGAAGCTTTAGCCATCTTATTTGGAATTAAGAAATTGCCTATACTGGCAATAATGGCAATAAAATTACGGGAAAAAAAAAAATATCAGTCTGAAGTACAAGTCAGCAGAATGGTTATGCGAGCGTGCCATCCTAGCACCATAAAACGAACAAGCCTCAATCATAAATACTTTTGAGATCATTCGAAGGGGGCGAATATCATTATAAATCCGTCGACTCAGTGATAAACACCGATGATGCAGTTCATTATCCGGTCGGTCCTGAATACACTGAAGCCTCCCGGTATCTCAACACACATATTAAACCTGATTGTTAGCGCGCCAATAATGTTGCTGCGCAATATAAATCCTCCCAAAATTATGCAATAGCACCTGATTGAAGTGAAAACATTGCATCGCAATGTAATCGAAGCAACTATACTGACCGGTTGTTCTCGAGGAGAGAATATTTTTTCCTAGGATTCCTCTACCACCATTACTCCTCCGCATTTAAGAGAGTGCAGTTTCGCATCAGTCTGCTTCGCAATAACTATAAACAAAGCTCAAGGTCAAACTCTTAAGGTAGCGGGAATAGACACAGATACATAGATAGATACACACTGCAAACTTATAACACCGCTCGTTTTTCGTCGTGGGTTAAAAATGAAGATTGTATTTACAGGCAACGACGACAACTATCTCAACGGCGGGTTCAACCCGGGCAAGCGGTGCGTCAACATGTGGGACGAGGGGTGCATCAACGGACAACTCAATGGAGCTGGTACAAATACTAATGTTCAGTTCAACGGCAGTAATTACCAGCATTCTGAGTAGGCTTTGAGTTTGGGGCAGGCAAATTTGGAACTGTTTTTTCGCCACAGTGTTCACGATTGAGCTCATAAAGAAACTAAAAAACTATTTCATGTACTTCATTAAAAAAAATTGATAGTAAAACAAAGAGATTCTGACAATTGTAGAGCTAAGGGCGATAATATTTAACAGCATATACTTGGAAAATGCGTAAATTTGCCACTGCTTAAACATGTTTTTTTACTTGAGCACATTAGCGACAGAGAAGATCCCATTTGACCCTTGGGCTACAATTTGGGCAGACGACAATATATCCAGTTCCACACATAGCTCTTTGTTACACTTCTCTTTATGTAGATATAATGATGGTTTGCAGGCAACGACGACAACTACCTCAACGGCGGGTTCAACCCGGGCAAGCGGTGCGTCAACATGTGGGACGAGGGGTGCATCAACGGACAACTCAATGGAGCTGGTAAGATTTAAATTCTATTTTTAGGTGAAAGCAGGTTGACTACAACTAACAACTAACGTACTTTGAATTGAAACCCACCACGAGTTTTTCTATCTCCACGACGTATTGAAATCAAGGGGATTAAAACCGAAATAACCTGACCAAAAGACATGCTAGCCTGAACCCGCTAGCGCTGCGATCAAAACACACACACCGTAAAATTGAAATATTATTCCAGCTAGAACACACCCAGAAATATGTATGGCGTTCAGTACGCATATAAAATAAGATTCCCTCTGAACACCATACTTGTACGTAGCATATTACTATCTACTCTGAGACCACACAAACATTTTAAAGAGTTTTCCTGTACTTGTTACATTTTCCCTATTTAAATAAAATTAAAAAATAAAATTGAACACAATTGTGTAGACCCCTACTAATTTGGAATAGCAGTAATACATAGTGTGCATATCTATCGAAGTTACAACCATAAGGCTCGCAGCCTCTCTCCTCTCTTATTAGCAAATCCTTCTGTCCCGTGGCGATATTAAAATTATAATTTATTTTTCAGGTAACGATGACAATTACCTAAATGGCAACTTCAACCCAGGAAAACGTTCTCTAAGAGAATACTTCTCAAAACTACACAAAGGAGAAAACTGATTAAACTTCAAAAAATCCTTCTTAATTGTTAGTCTTACGAATACAATGCATTTCCATTTGCTGAATTATCTCTTGCTTCTTTCGTTATCAATTCTGGAATATGAAGGAAGGAGGCGGAAGATGAAACCATTCAAACATCATTGAACTTTTGAGTAAATATATCCAAACAAATTTGTCAAAACATGAGTTTTTCAATGTTCTCCAAAATCCTAGTTCAAAAATTACGCCAAGACGTCGAAACATGTTTTTTAAGATTTTCCAACAGATCAACTTATAACTAATGAGATCAGAACAACAGAATCATCGAGACCCAGAATCACCACATTTTACATTGTTTCATGATTTTGTGAACGTATTCGGGAGCCTTTGACTAAATTCAACGACTCCCATGAAAAAAAACTGTAACCAAACAGACTTTTTTTAACCTTTCAGAAAATATCTTGTAACAATGCAGCCCATGCATGGAAAGTTGATGAGAAAACAATGGGTAACGAAATAACGATGTATGTTTAGTCTAGCAAACTGCGACGTAGAACAATTACACCTGGCGTTTGACGGACGATAAAACAGGCGAAATAGTTATGATGTATAGCAGTACACGCTACGCCAGAACTGAAACAAATCGTTCTCGTTTCGATACTAAAAACTTTATTAGAATTTACATAAACATTGTATAAAAATATCGTCAATTTCTGCTCATTTTGCAGCATTTCAAAAACTGCTACATTATTACTTCTAAAGTAAAACTATAATAGTTTTAAATATATTTACACACCTAAAATAACTTAACTAAATTGGTTATTGGACGAACTTGGGCAAATGGCAGTTAGTCTTAAATTGCTTGGCAAGTTTATTTTAAGTCTTTATGTACTTAAAGAACCGACATTTATAAGATGAAAACGAAGGCTTAGCTGCACACAGATAAAGCTGAAAAATCCTAATATAATAGCTAAACCTTTGAAAATATAGAAGAATAAAAGAAAAAAGTATTTTAGAATAAAAAGCAGCCAATTGAATGGAAGGAAGTAATCTACAAAGTTATACAAATTAAATAAAAATGAAAATAATCACATTCGAAATCCATAGAAATCTACATCTGAATGACCATCAAGCGAATTCTTAAATTGTTATTATTTCATAAGCGGTGGGGCAAAGCATTGTACTTAAAAGTAGGGCGAAATAATTCTAAAAATCATTATAGGTTTTACGTATCTACGAATATCATAAAGAGATAACATTTGTTTGTTGGAAAAGGGTAATCTCAGGAACAAAACATGAACTAATACATTGTAGTATTCTTTCGCTAATAAAAATACACATAATCCTTGAGTATCATACGCCATATTTCATCTTAAGGCTGTGTTATCCTAGGAGTCTTGGGTAGAACCTAGTCTATAATATAAACGAACTCAATATGTCACTTAGTCCAATGAAATCACATTCATACAGAACTAATTAAACAAGATATCTTAGTGGTCTATGTCTTCATGAGAAATTTGACATTACAATTCATAACAACTTGTGTAACATTATCTATGTAATACAGATTAACAATGATAATATGCCATATTATCCCTTGCATATTTTGATGTAACATCTATAAACAGTCCTTATTTATCTAAGATTTTATTGTCACAGTAACAAAATTGATCAACAATTTCACATTTTGCTATCACAGATAATCTTTTTAGAAGATGTCTATGACTTTATCTTCACACTGATTTCATTTATCAAATTCTCAATTTTGCTAAATATTACAGTTTTTAAATAATTTGTACCATGTTGTGGAAATGCTTGCTATAATAACAAGTAACTGGCTGGTTTTTCACAATTGTGACATAAGTACAAGACAACTAAACCTATAATATACTAAAGGTAGCTACAATAAAATAAATTCTTCAAATTTAGGCAAATAAATTAATAAAACCACCTATTATTATAATGACCAATGCACACATTTCAACAGTATAAATAAATATCTCCTTATCAGAGACAATAAAAAGATCCTAATTATTTTGGCCATGCCAATGATCTTGGCTATATTGTGGCAGTTCCATAGGCAGTTTATTAAAGCCAGTATTCAAACTTGGACCTGGATTTGGTGCAGGAGCTTTTGGCACATTTCCCTGCCTGAATTTAGTAGAATATTTATAAAAATCAGACATTTCAAATGGCTTTGTTTCTTCCCTATACGGTATGCATTTACCTTGTTCAATGACAGTCATGGTCTTAGGTGATTCTAATGATACAGCATTCATTAAGACTGGCGATAAAGGCGTAGGGCTATGAGGCACTTGGTTTGGACTTTGCATTGCTGAATGACGGCCCGATGAGATCATCACTTCATAAGCTTGAGAGTTTCCTATGCTAGATGTCCGTTTCAAGCTGGAACTCTTCTTAAGAAGAGGCGCTTCAGGTTTGGTTGGAGAATCCAGTGAAGTTTCGTACCAATGCTTCTCTTTCACTTTCATATCTGCTTGAGAGAGTGGCGAGAACTTGTTCATGCTCACTGAGTCGAAATTAGAGTAGCCTGACTTTAGACTGACTGGACTTAGCGCATCGGGGAAACCTCTTCGGTCAATAACATAGTCATCAGTTGAAACTTGCAGCTGCATATGCATGGGATTTCTAATAGTATTATGCTCCCGCAGAGGAAGTGTATTAGGTACTGGAATTGTCCTTTCCATTGGCATATGGTGGGGCTGTTCTTGAATGTCAGGCTGGGATCTATGCTGGTAAATAGGCAGAGGTGGCCTGTAATTATCTGTCATGTTCTCTATGTGTTGATTATAATCACTGTGTGATGTAAGATGATAAGTTTGAGTTCTCTGTAGGGTATTCCGTCGGACACCTTCCGGTTTGCGCTTTGACTGCGGTTGCATTTGATGGTGATGACTTAAAGCACCCAAATGATGACTTTGAGCTTTTAGATGTGAAGCATACTGGTATAAAAGAGGAGTATTGCGAGTTCCATTCTGCCCTGGATGTGGAGCAGCAGTGCCATGGGTGTACTGCATTGTAATATCTGGATGACTAGAACTGAAATGAGTTTCTCTAAGTCGGGATACATTATGAGCCTCAGGTGTGCCGTTGTAGTATATTTTATTCATATACTCTGTTGTCATAGTATGATGCCTATACATTGACCCTTGTTGAGGATCATTTTGGGTATTCCCATTAGTTGTCTCATGACGGCCAGCCAATGCTGGATATGTATGAGAAGTGTGTATAGAGAAAGTGTCATTATTTCGATCTTGTGGTGGAGATGGAAAGAAATTGGAACAACTTGTTTCGGGCCGACGAACATGTCTCGAGTGTCCGCTCTTTGTAGACATACCAGATATTGACGGTGTCGAGAATCGATGGGACAGGTTCTTTCGGAGGCTTTCCGAATCGTGCAGACGCTCAGTCTCAGCTCGCAGCCGCCTGGACGAGTTGTCACACCCATCATGCACGTCGTTGCCGTCTGTTGACCTGTCAACGCTCTTGACGCTTCCCAGTCTTTCTCTTTGTGGGACTTCCGGACTCAAAGGCGCCTCCGGTGGCATAATTCCTGTTAACTGGACTTCTTGAACACACAATCTATAGAGTTCCTCATTTTTCGCAGCGAGTAACAACTCCAATTCTTTCTTACGAGCTTGCAACTTGAGTAGTTTGTCCTGCTTATCAGAATGCAGATCGCTGCCCATTGTGCTCGTACCCATGTTCAAAACGTAAGGAAAACACAAATAACATAGGTAGGTGAAAGAACGCACAAACCCAAATTACATGCACGTAAAATGTGAACACAAAATAAAATAAACAAAGTTATGTAGATCGTAAATTCTCTACAACTGACACATTTTACACAAGCAAGCACCTCCGCACCCATTTTTGGCACCCCATTCAAGCCCAATTTAAAAAAAAAAAGTCACGTTCCTTCTACCATACATTCTGTTACGTGTAGCGTAACACCGTCGTTGCTTGCCTATCATTGGTTTTGTAATGTTAAATGATAAGGCTTTTGTGAATCTGATCACAAATCCATACAATTAGGGCGGCTTTATTTTGTCATGTTACAACTTATTTCATTGTTTGTAAGAAATGTATAAATGACTTTCATTCTGTGCTGTGATGTTGAAATCTCGCACAATGTGGAATGCGATTTTTGGCGGGAATCAGGCATATTGGTTGAGATTTTTCCAGTGCCTCCTAAATTGTTGTAAAGTGATACTTGGTGTATGTTTTTGGTGTCATTAGGTGCAGTAAAGTCTCATTTTGTAAATGATAAATATGAACATTGAAAATAATCAGGGTTTTGAGTGAAGTGATTTATCATTTTGGTTACCTCTGACCTAACGGGCTGTTAAGATCTGTTACTGCCGTGGCTTATCTCCAGAAACTACAATAAACATCAAAATGCATTATTAGTGTAATTTTAATGCAACAAGCACAAAAAATGTTACTTGCAATCTCTAACAATCGACACTGGCAAAAATTGATCTTGAAGAAGATTAATTGCCATAGTTAAGAAGAAGAAGAAGTAACGTCAGCGTCACAAACGTCATACATAATTCACTTTTTCATGACAATTTTTAATTTTCAAGTCAACCAAAAATCAAGGTCGTGTAACGTGTTATCGCCTCGGCTATTCGACATTCGTCCTAATGTCGAGCGGAGTGGTACTGATATTATTTATGAATTAATAAAGTGGACCAGTAGTGAAGACAAAGCTCCCATTCTTGTAGTACCCAATCCAACCTTATCAAATAACCCCAAGAAAAATGTCAAGAGTATACAAAGCGCTCATAACCTCTGCCGACAAATTTGTCCCAACTAAACTCCGTCCCCTATGGGAGCACCCTGCTGGTAAGTCACTTTATCATGTTAGGTATATAATGTTACATTAAATATCGAGATAATAAAACGTTATTTCGTACACCAGGTCCTAAAACTGTGTTCTTCTGGGCACCTGCTTTCAAATGGGTAAGTAATATTATTCAATGTTTTTTTCAAGGTCAGTTCTATTAATATTGACGGGCCTTGTGTAGGGGCAACAATTTACTTACTACGCGTATTTGTAAATTCTTGTAGTAGTATTTGAATAATTTCTGAAATTTGAGGGAAAGGAAGTCATAACATGAAATCATTTTAACTGTCCCAGTCATTTAACATTTCAAATCGAAGAGTATATTCCAATTAATAAAATATTTGGTATTTATTTCATAACAGAATTACACTTATATTTATATTGAATACACTAATTAATAGAGTAATTGAGATGTTAGCAAGTCATCTTACATGCAGTGGAGGGAAAGAAGCATAGCATTTGTCAATCAGTATTCCAATTTCATTTTGAATCTTTTCTCAAGTTGATCTTTATCAACTCAAGATTGTACACCATCAATGAATGTCAATCAATCATTACCATGTATCGTAACCATAACATAGGGTGGAACAATAAGGATTATGCATACTGTTGAGAATAAAACTGTTTAATAACACTATAAAAACATCTGAATGTAGACACAGAGTGAACCCCAACATTGATTGGGATAAGGACCCTAAAATTATGCACAAGGTGTGCATGTTAGATGAATTCAAGTTATCAATCATTATAAGTTATTATAGCTATTAAGGGTTGATATTTTATTTATTGATAAATATTGAATCAAAATCAGATGTTAATAAGAATTGTATAAAAAAAGTTGTTTATGGATTGCCTAGAACTATGTTGGGTTTAGACAATGTAGACTGGTCTCCACTACTTATACACTATGAGGTACAGTTACTAGTTCTATGTGTTCTGACCTAGGTTGGGAGACAACCAGCTATGCCATAACTGCTAACCAGTTTTGTAGGATAAACAGGCCCCGTCCACCCTAGAATAGTCTGGTGCTCACCCTGGTATGTTGGGCTACCAATCTTAAATTCGGGCTTAGCTGTCAATGGCCATTGCCAATGTTTGACACGCACTTAAGATAATGTAATGAATAGATTAACAATAATCCTAATAAAATTTGTATTGTATAGCCATTGAATTTTATGGTATTCATATTATAGTGAAAAATCTCTCTAAAATCTCCATGATAATACCTACTTATACTTAAGTTGTTTTATACATATAATGATGACAATTTCAGGGGTTGGTGCTAGCTGGTTTGGGTGACATTAACCGTCCTGTTGAGAAACTGTCCATTCCTCAAACCCTGTCCCTAGCTGCCACTGGCATCATCTGGTCCCGATACTCCCTCGTCATCATACCCAAGAACTATAACTTATTCTCTGTCAACTTGTTTGTAGCACTCACTAATCTGTACCAACTAGGTAGGGCTGGGAAACACTATCAAGCTAAAGGCAAACATTAATAAAATTTATTAAAATAGTGTCCACATTTTATTTGTATGGGATATGGGGTAGTTTTTTTTACGGTCACTTTTATTGTGACCTGTCTTGGGTTTGATCCTTGAATAAAGAACTATTGTCTTTCGTGAGCGGATAAGAAGACATTGTAATATGTAACTTTAATTAGTCAAATATGTAATATATGTTACTCTCAGACCCTTGGCAAACACAAATGTTCGCCCTGGCGGGAATCGAACCCGCGACACCTAGCCACAGCCGCCAGTTATGATATTACCAACCACTACACCAATGGCGTTGTTAAAGCAATTATTTTAACCGATTTCCAAAAAGGAAGAGATTTTCGTTTATCTTTTTTATGTAGGTATATGCCCATCGACATTTTCATCAATTATTGTAGACCAGTTTTGATTTTGTATTTCAGTTTTATTCTCAACAATCTTAACACAAATCCACGTTCTGTGACGTGTCATGTTAACACTTTCAGGGCTTGGTGATGGCTGGCTTGGGTGATTTGACTCGACCTGTCGAGGCCCTATCGATCCCCCAGTCTGCGTCTCTCGCTGCCACCGGCATCATCTGGTCCCGATACTCCCTCGTCATCATACCCAAGAACTATAGCTTGTTCGCTGTCAATGTATTTGTAGCCTTCACGAGCGTGTACCAACTTAGCAGAGCTGTTAGGTATCACCGCGCGAAAGCAGAAGCTGATAAAGAGAAAATTGTAGTCTAATAATTTCGTACGGGACCAGATAAGAGCAGATTAGTGCAATTCAATGTTAGTCGTAGGAAGATATGTCAATCAAAAACATTTGAAAGGGAAATGATGCGTGAAGTTAACTATGGTATCCCTATACTGTAGTATACTAGTAGGCTGTGCTATTATAAATAACCCAGCGTGATGAAGTTTGACTCCATCTTTATTAGACCAGTGTTAGGTTGAAAATTTAAAATACAGATTTAAAGCAATGGTTTTAAAATCATAATCATTATCAACGCAGATTGCCGTATAATCCTTTGAGGACATGAGGACTTCGTTTAACGGGTTCTTCTGCATTATACTTATGTATAATATATATTCATATTAATATATATGCAATATATTAATAGTAAAAAGAGGTTTTAGTTTATTTAAAATATAGCTTTGCAAAAATGTTTTGAAATTAAAAAAAAAAGTTATTTTCTTATTGTTCAAATATTTATTTATTAATCATTTTCATCAATAAGTTAAACTTCAAATGAATATTATTTAAGTCTTTCTAGCTTTCTCTTTATATGTCAGGATTGAAAAAGGTAGACAAGATTTAAAGCACACAAAGTGTGGTTCCAACGTAAAGATAATAAAATTATAACATTTTAACAGTTAATTATTATTGATGTAAGTATTCAGGCTTGAGGACAATCTCGTAGAGTAGTATAAAAACTATTTATTGTATTTAATTAATTAGGGTAGTATTTTTTTTATTATTCGACACAGAAATACTTGGTATACCATCTTGCCGTAGAATCGCCAATTTATATTTATATACTTTGACGTAATTGAGTGTTACATAGCCCTGACTGTCGAGCGTCAAAGTGGTTTATTTGTATATTTCTATACAAATGATATTGAACTCTGACACGTGAAATAAGTGATATCATTTAATGCCAATATTATGGTTAAGATTCTCGCAATAGTGGCATATTCCGTAGTTAATAAATATGTACTACGTACACTTATATACATAACATAGTAAAATTGTTTAATAGGTATATTATATTTTATTCGTTGCAATCGTGAACTAAAATAGCGGGAACAGTTAACAGTACGACGACTGCTTATCAATGGTCACAAGATACACAAGATCAAGTTTCACTGCAGCATACCTTATATTGGTGCTCTAAATGTTATTACACTGTGGATTCTACAACTGTGATAGTCGAAGTTACGTCAATCTATGAAGCTTCATCCACACTGTGCTAACCGTAAGCATATATCGATAACATTTTCAAATTAAATACAACCTTATTTCGTTGTAATAAGGTCTTCATTATTTTGCGATTTTCGTAAATAAAAAAAATCTAAACCAATTAGCCTGGTGCGGTTGAAGCTCAATCATTTTGTTATGTATTTTCTTGTATTAAGACGTCATTAAACTAATATTATGTAAAAGTGAAGTATTTGTCTATTTTTGTAATACCTTTTACATGTGGAAATATATTTGTTGTTTTCAATCATTCTATTATTTCTTCTGTATCGTTTTGGTTTTGTTCGTTAAATTATTGTGTTGTTTAAATTATTTGTTAATTGGCAACACATACAAATAATTATATGTTATTCTTGCCACTTACGTAATCATATCAACGCATTTCAGTTACATACGAACTAACTACAAAAGTCGATTACTAAAACTTTTCCAGCATTCATCACTTTTGCATAACTAAAGATCATCGCGTCTTGTAAAGTAAGATAAACATTTGCATGATATTAATACAGCGATGCATGCTCTGCACGTTGATTTTTAAGTGTTGTAGACCTGTGTGATATCATAATGATGTGTTCGCAGGCCCTAGTGCTGACATCTATCGATGAATTCCGCCGGCCGCTCGATAAAGTATCGACAGCTCAATCCGCAACTCTAGCGCTAACCGGTCTCATCTGGACTCGATACTGCTTAGTTATTACACCCATTAATTACGCTCTTTCCCTGTGTAACTTCTCGCTAGGGCTGGCTAACAGTATCCAGTGTTTTAGGGCGTACACTTTCCAGAATGGTATAAAGACAATAGCTTAGCTCGTGAATTATGAGCAATGTGCACTAGCTGAAAAAACTACTGCAAACAATACATACATAATATGTTGACCGCAAGTGCACTTTTTTACAAGAAAAGAACATATCGAATATCTTTTCATTCATGAAATTGTCTTCAATCACTCAACACGGAATATTTACCAAAATATATTTTCTACAATCACAGATATAACTCCTGCAATAACAGATAAGATAATAACAGAAAAAGTGATAACTCTAAGTTTTAAGACGAAAATTTATACGCATGTTCTTATTTGTCGGCACGATCTATGACGAAATTATTTATTTGTGCCTTATTACCTTTAGTCGTTATAATAATAGTTAAGTTGTAATTCATCTTGCCAATTAATGAATAAACTAATCACAGCTTCCAAGAAAGGAACGAATAATATTTGATCAGATATAATTTAACTCCAATTTTATTTTTAATATCAATATGTCGCCTTATATCCTTTTTTTTCATTATTCCAATATTTAAAATTCATTTCTTTACCGTTTAAACTAAGCATTAATATCAGTTCTAATTTTTATTGATTTTATTTTTACTGAGAGGTAAACTAACTATCATTGTTAGCAAATAGATAATAGTAATAGTATGATAGATGGGTAGATGCTATTCACAAATGCTTTTCTTTTGTGCCATTGTAGTGTTAGTTGATATATAATCTAGCCGCTGAATTAACTGTAGTTTATAATTAGTAAAAGTAGATCGCATGCCTGCACATGTTGTTTTAACTCCACTATCGTTATTAAATTGTGTTGCAGCATTAATTTTATTGTTTATTTTGTTTTAATTGACCTTAATCTCTGTGTAAACCTTGCGAGAATGACCTTCACCTACTAAAATGTAGGTGGCAACAAATATAAGAATAAAGCCACCTGTAGTCATCAATATGAAACGAATTATATTATCCTTCGATGGCGTTATGAATATCTTTATTGTTCATCTTTCCTTGGTGAATACATTGAATGAGGGATATCATTCGCCGAAAGAAAGATGGAAAAAACACGAAAAATGTTACGCCTTATTAGCATCATACTGGTGTCGATTCTGTTGTTCAAAATGACTAAACTTAACTAATTTGACAGGTCTCAAAACTCTTGCTATCCCTTTCTCATGTGCGGGGTTTTTTTTTTTTTTTTTTAATAATGGCATTCACATCTTTAGTGTGTGAGACGTATTTGGCCAACAACGACTTTATGTGAAAGGAGCACGCGGGGAAAATGTTCGGTGTTTAATTTTGAGAAATGTCAGGGATTTGGTCCAGGGCACCTAAAACAAATAACATTAATGACGACACAAACATCACAAGACAACAACGATATCATACAAAAATAACATTAGTAGGGAATGGAGAATATTAGTAGGGAGAGAGAATATAATCTAGCTACATGCCTAAATAAAAAAAAAGAAAAGAAAAAAAAACTAGAATTTTAAATCATGGATAGAAATATATTTCATTAAATATGTTATAAAAGAAGAATGCGAATAAGTGAGTAGAGACTGAAAGTTGATAGGTCGGGGTATGTCTGGAGGGAGAGCGTCGTATAAAGAAAATGACAATTTAGGACAATTGAAAAAAATATGATCTACCGTCCCATCGTCCAAACCGCATTCACAAAGAGTGCTGTCCCGTACTCTGATTTTGGCAAGGAAGCCCGGTGTGCATGCATGTCCTAAACGAAGGCGACATATGGTGGATGTGGCTTGTTTGCTACCTTTTCGAAATCGAAAGAACCAGGGTTTCCGTGGTATCAGAGGTTGAATGTCCCCATAGTAACGCCCTTTGGTAAGTAGAGTCCCATAAATTTTGCCAATTATTTCTTACATGTGAGTTCGCTAGAGGAAACAAATCGGTATGGTATATTTCTGTGTGGTTTTCAGATCCACTTACTGTAGCATGTTTAGCCCAAGAATCCACCATCTCATTACCTGCAATACCAGAGTGCCCAGGAATCCAAGCAAGGACAATATCTAGACCTTTTTGTCTACAATTAAACAGTAACTCTTTAATCTTAAAAATAAGAGGGAGCTTAATTTTCATTTCGAATTGATTACAACAAATTTTTTGTAAACAACTTCTACAGTCTGTAAAAATAATTGTTTTGGAGAAATTATGAGTATTAGCAAAAAAGGCAATAGCTTCACCTGTGAACACAGATGTCTGAGAAGGGCATTTAAAGGATAGTGTCACATTGAATTTTGGAATCCAAACCGCAGCACCAACATTACCGTCAGGGGATAATCGGGGTTAAATAAGGATGGCAATACTTTTAGACCTGTCAAATTAGTTAAGTTCAAGTAATTTCGTACAACAGATCGTACATTGGCACCATTGTCTACTCTGAGGTAGCATCGAGTTAATAATTCTAGGCAGCTGACTATAATAAATGCCGATAAATGGCGCTGTGTATCACCGCAGCCCGCAGGAAACGTAGAATAGACTAAACGCCGTAATTAAATACTGTTTATTATATTATCAATCTTCAACCAAACTCAACAGTCTGTCCATAGCAATAGGGGCGAAATTCCTCCCAGCATCAATGGAATACATGATAACATTCCTGATGACGTAACACTGGTAGTCGCCTATTTTGTACAGGGGCCTACCTTCCCTCGACTTGCCAGGCATGGGCACGAAAGTTATACCCTTCTCCATGCACCGTGATTCAAGTAGTTCTGAGAAGCTCTTCTGTTGAGTGTTCGAGGCTAGGACTTCGGCGATTCTGGAAGTTTCTTTAGTATCAGTGATGGTGAATCTTGGAGGCGGCGGGGGTTCTACGCAGTCGATGTCTGTGCTTCGGTTCATCATGTCCAAAGCTTTGCGGAATGCGTCACGAACCGCCGGTTCTTTTAGGACGTCTTCCGGGAACATTTTCTGTTGACAATTTATGTATATGAATTATTGAAGTTATGAATAAAACATACACAGTCACAGTTAATTAATAACTGTAGCATGATAAGATTAGGGTTGCGCCTGTGACATTTTCCAGATTGAAAAATAAAAATATAGTCCCGTATTTCGATGGATTCTCGTCGGATAAAAATATTGCATGAAAATTATTGATTTCAGATACGTAAGGGCGACTTACACATCCGCATACGACTTAATTGTGAAGTGATTTAAAACAGTTCATTGTCAATTTAAACATTTTCTGTTAGAAATTTAAGAATGGAAATATAAAGAAAAATTGGTTGTAAAAGTCAGACGGCAATCACTTTTTGTACAAATGCAAGATCTTAAACATTGGATAAGGGGAAGACAATGTTAATTCAGAAATGTATTCCGGTTGCGTCAGGGCTTTAGCGGGTATTGATGTTTGTACGGTGCAACCGTGCAAAGCGTAATTCGTGTTCGAGCGTTCAGTTCACACTCAGACCGCGTCCTCACCGCACACATTAAATCAACAAGCAAGTGAACTCAATATAGCAATTATCAGTTAAATTATCTTCTACAAGCTGATCCCCGCGACTTCGCCCGCGTATCAATATAATATATAGCCTATGTTACTCAGTGATAATGTAGATTCCTAACGGTGAAAGATTTTTGAAATCGGTCCAGTAGTTTCGGAGCCTATTCAATACAAACATACACACAAAAATATAAATCTTTCCTCTTTATAATATTATTAGTATATTAGTATAGATATATATTTCACATGTCTAAAAGTTATGTGGGTAAAAACCATACAATGTTGTCTGACCTTGAACGCTGTGTATGAGTTGAGTACGGTAGCGTGCGGCGGGTTGGTGTTGAGCCAGGCGGCCAGGGCGGCCAGCCAGCGCGGCAGCAGCGCCCGAGCGGCCAGGCCCGCTACCGTGGCCGCTCCCAGCAGATCCACCCACTCCACACACCACAGCCACGCCGCTGCAAAACAAACTGTATTAGCTACACACATCATCATCAGCCGATGATGACATCAGCCGCTATCGGGGGAGGCCTCCCCCATAGATTTCCACAATGACTGATTCAATGCGGCCCGCATCAAACGCTTGCCAGCTACTTCTATCAGGATTAGATAAACAGTGACCTATAATACATGGACTTCGGGTCTGCGCTAGTCTTCGGAGACAAAACATGACAACCGCGCGTCAGACTCCGTTTGGTCGACTGCCTTAAATAAGCTGATAAATTGTTGCAAACTACTTCAATTGTGCGGTATTGAGACAAATTAATTTTGAAGTGTTAATTTTTATTATACTACGACTGTACTTGTATCCAAGATAATATAGGTGAGCTTTTGTACTTGATGCCAAGTCTATTTATCATAAGGTCAGTGGGTATATAAGCTCGAGCGGCGCGTGGTGCAGCCCCAGTGTATAAGGTATAGGCTACTGACTGTTTTCCCGGCCGACCAGCTCGAGCGGCGCGTGGTGCAGGCAGTGCTCGAGCTTGGGCACGATGTGCGCGTGCAGCAGCGCGGCCAGGGCTCCGCCCCAGGCGCGGCGCCAGGCGGCCAGCACGCCGCGCGCCGACCCGTCCCCCGGGTGCCAGCCGCCCAGCGCCGCCGCCAGCCGCGACCGGATCACCGGGTACACCGAGGCCGCCAGCGCCTCGCCTGACACACATACATCGTTGAGATCTCATGGTGAACGACGTAACAAATATCAGAATGCAAACATTTCTTCAGCGCTGGTAGCAGGAACATCTCTCGACTACGTATTCGAAAACGCAACTCTCAAAATGTCAAAATGATCAAAATTAGTTCCAACTTTCGCCGCCGCAGCGCTGTTCATTTTCCAAAGCGACACGAATACGTAGTCGCAAGTTATTTTTGCTTGGGCTACAGAATTTTATTTCAGTTGTCATTTACATTACGGCCATTTCTATGCAAGGACTAAAACATGTCCAACAAGTACGTTGGATGTACTTTGGATGTTCTCACTTCACACTATCAACACTAAAAAAAAAATTTGTGGATAATGAAGAAGAAGAAGACACACATTTGTCTCAATAAATAAAATAAAATTAGGTCATGTAATGTGCTATGTTGTACATTCTTTAGTGGTTCAAGTAGTGACATACAATTGGCAGTGTCGCCATATAGTCATCAAATGGCGACCCTGCCGAGAAACTTTGGCGGTGCCCAACTCTTGCAATAAGTGTACCGCCTGATATTTCAGAAGGATAGTACATACCAGCTATATCGTGCCAAGGCAGCACCCATTGGTGCAGCGGCTGGGTGTCGCCCGTGGGGTCCCACACGCGCACGGCCGCCAGCACCCGCGGCACTATGTACCGCGCCGCACACGACGACAACACCCACGACGGACACGCCTCCGACCAGCTCGTGAGGGCTTTCACCATGGGCATTGGGTCTCGGGGGTTCCAAGACCTATGAGACGAAAATTAATATATGAAACCGTTCCTTTCTTTTACATGTAAACATTTTGAAACACATGTTTGAAATGAATAACAGTGCCGGTAGCAGGAACATTGTCGACAACGTATTCGAAAACGTAACTCGCGAAATGTCAAAATTGTCATACAAATTTTTAGTTCCACTTTTCACCGCCGCAGCGCTGTTCATTTTCCAATACAAAAATAGTCGAAGGCGATAAGAAGAAGTTGTCGACAATGTTCCTGGCACAGTTTACGGGTGAAATAAAAAAAAAACAGCCATCGTGAAGTCTGCAAAAATGACGTTTAAAGATTCCATTACATTGATAGATAGATACATACATGAATAATTTGCGACGTTTTCGTATCGCCTTCGACTATTTTTGTATTGGAAAATGAACAGCGCTGCAGCGGTGAAAAGTGGAACTAAAAATTAGTATGACAATTTTGACATTTCGCGCGTTACCTTTTCGCTTACGTAATCAAAAATGTTCCTGTTACCGGCACTGGTCTAGCTAACGAAAGCGTGTTAAAAGTACGTACTCAGCTGTGGAGGTGATAACTGGCACGTAATGCTGCCACAGCAGGCTGTTGTATGCCTCGTCGGGGAGCAGCTTGCGCCACTTGAGGAAGGTCGGTATCGGCTCCTCGGGGTTCTGGAGAGGCTCCCACGTGGCGAGCAAGCAGCTAAGCAAAGGGCTTATGATATTGCCCGCTATGGCGCCCAGGCCGAACATCTCGTATTCTACCGGATATGTGTCCTATAACAAAAAACATGATTGACTTTGTCTTCGGTACGTAATCACTAGAATGGATAAGGTAAGAAATCTGTTTATTATAGGAAGTTTGATAGTAGCTCCAGTGACAGAAAAGTTGAGCAGAAGTGTTTGTCATGGCATTGGCATGTTATGCGGAGGAAAGAAGATAATGTGGGAGGAAAAGTTATATGTTTGAATGTGGACCATCCACACAGGGGTCGAAGTAGACCTGAGAAGAGATGGATGGACTGTGTGAAAGATGACACAGCCAGAGAGGAAGTGAATAGAGAGATGACAGCTTATAGAGAAGGATGGAAGAGAAACACATATTGCGCCGACCCCAAATAATATGGGATAAAGCCAGGAGAATGATGATGATTAGGACGTGAATAAATATTTTAGTAAGTTCATATAATTTATATAACTGCAGAGATAATCAATTAAATTGAACGACTATTACATACATATCATCACGCCAAGTCCCTTGTGGGGTAGGCAGCGCAATTGCACTCTTGGATGAATAAAAATAATAATAAAATCAGCTGTTATAGGATATAGATATCAAAACATTTTGTTCTTACGTGAAAAGTAAAAAAGATTGTAAACTTTATTTATTACTAATTATATAGGAATATACTGGCCCTTCGTTAAATATTTCAGGAACATATTACTATACCGTTTTTTTACCACTAATGTGGTAAGCAGGCATACGGCCCGCTTGATGGTGTCGTAACAAAATAAGCAAGCAACACACCTTCAAGTCAGCAACAACTTCATATGCAGTCTCCAGAGACATATCTGGTTGGTTGAGTTCCTCGACCCGCTCCAAGATGCCCTGCACCTTCGTCATGACTGCATCGTGTTCCTGAAGCTTGATGTTGCACTCCTCCAGGTCCCTCTCTAATACTACTATCTCATCCTCTGCCGTCTGCAGTTCGCGGGCGTTTTGGATGATATCCTACAAAACGTAGAGTTTTTTTTATTGTTTTTTTTTATACCACTTAGGTGGCACGCAAGCATACGGCCCACCTGATGGTAAGCAGTCACCGTAGCCTATAGCTGCTAGCAATACCAGGGGTATCACTAATCTCAGGGGTTGCCAACCATGTTGTTGATGAGGACTCACTGTGCTAGCAGCATTACTACTAGCCCAGCATATCCTCGTAGAGCACTGGCAACCTTACTTACCGCAGAAATACAACATTACATCAAGTAGTGTTATTTCACTGTGGTCTTCTGTAAGGCGGAGGTGCAGTCTCCAGGCAGGCAGCTCGAATTTAAATGGGATAACCCACGGGAAATCCCAAATCGCCCTACCTCTCTTTTTAAAAGCTCATGGTGTGATGATTTTCCTTAGCTAATGATTAAGTTACAAAAACGAAATACTAGATATTTTTTTCTGGCCTATACTGTGCCACTCCAGCAGTGGGACGGACAGTATAGGTTGTAAAAAATCTCCAGATCTCCTCCCCCAATTCCCACCACTTTAACTGACGCCAACGTAAGTTGTTATAATTTTGACGGGTCTTTTAGTGTCTACTGTGGCAGGTACTACTAAGGTGGCAACCAAGTATACGGAACGGCCTGATGGTAAGCGGTCACCGTAGCCTATGGACGTTTGCAACACCGGGGGTGTATCGACCATATAATATAATACCTGTTCGCAGCAGTCGACCATGAGGTCGAGGTTGTGTACGAGGTGTGGCGCGGCGAAGTGGCGACAGTCGCGGCGCGGCTCGTGCTCGAAGCGCGGCGCCGCGGCGCGGAGGGCGTGGTAGCCGCTCAACACGCGCTGCACCTTGCCCGTCATGTCGATCACCGGCACGCGAGACAGCGAACTACTGCGAAAACAAAATCAATCATTGTTTATTCAGTTTAGGCCCCAGTAAGGCACTTGTGAATGTCTACTTTACAAAAACCATCTGCGACACCTCACTACACTATCCCATCTATATAATAAATATAAAAATGAATCCCTATTTCCCTTAGTCACGGCATCACCAGCGTGATCATCAGCGTGAACGGCCAGACCGATTTCGCTAGTTCTTTTCAACCGATTTCAAAAAAGGAGGAGCTCCTCAATTCGACTCTATGTTTTTTTATGTTTGTTATTGTCCGGAAAAGGTACTTCTGAAAAGTTTTTTTTTCTATTTCTGTATAAACTAAAGTTCTATTTTGCTATGGTGTCTTTGACATGTACATTCATAAGTAACACAGGACGACTGTGCTAGTAGCTAGTCAACAATATTGATTGATGATGTTGATTCACATTACAACCCTTCACTATCTAGTCAATAATGTTTACATATATATATATATATACTAGCGGCCCGCCCCGGCTTCGCACGGGTAGACTTTTATATCAAATATTTTGTCTACCCGAGCAAAGCCGGGGCGGGAAGCTAGTATAATATATAGCCTATGTTACTCAGTCATGATGTAGCTTTCTAACGGTGAAAGAATTTTTGAAATCGGTCTAAAAAATTAAATTTAGGGGTGGACTACCCCTAACATTTAGGGGGATGAAAAATAGATGTTGGCCGATAGATACCGGATAAGCACAAAAAATTTCATCAAAATCTCACAAGCCGTTTCGGAGGAGTATGGCAACGAAAACTGTGACACGAGAATTTTATATATTAGATATACATCAATAAATTAAAGTTTCTATCAGCAATATCGAAATAAAGGCTTTTTCTTAGTCATCTGAAGTTGTGGCAAAACAAACACACATTTTAAAAACGTTTCTCTCTTTTGCCTGTATGTTAGCCCACGCTCACCTCCGAAACCCATGAATGAACATAGACCGATTTTATTGATTGAATTGAATTTACTATACTTTGATCGGCTAAGGTGGTCAATATCAATAAAGCATACAGTTTATATTGGTTTACCAGCATAGTATTTAACTAATAGGCTTCTTGTCAAAGAAAATCAATAGCTAACCTTTTGACTTATAGCATTATATCATTGTTATAGCATTATGATAAGACTTCAATCTTCTTGCAATAATTCTGAGTGTGGTGTAACATGTAAATATGGATACCTGGCAATAGTATGCATCGTGGGTTTACCCTCTTGTATGACGTCGGCGGCGTCGCGGTAAAAGTAGCGCCCTTTATGTGATTTCTTCCAATTGTATGCCTTCTCTGGACCCTTCTCGTCCTCTTTCTCTTTCAGGCGACGCTCCTCTTCTCTCTTCGCTTTAAGCTGGAAGAATAAATCAATATATAAAAGGACAGTGTGTGTGAGTGTGTGTGTTTGTCCAACCTTTTCTCTATAACTTTGTATGTTAATGGAGTTACCAACAAATGCAAAACAGTATGTTTACTTGTAATAAAGGTACAGGTAGATAAACTTCTCCCTAAAATCTGTCCCCTGAATGATGAGATGAAGCATCGAAAGAGCTTGGAGCACCACAGCATTCAGTCCCATTATAACTTGTTTGATCATGTCAGTACTCACAGCAGCTTTCTCAGGTCCATAGGCTCCAATAGCTCCTCTGCCTTTTCTTACGGTGGCCTCAACCGGGGCTGAGATACCTTGCAGATCCTTCCCCAGACCTTTGCCTGGTTTGTAGCCCATCTGGAAAAGTGGAATGGGTCTAAGCCATTTCATGTTTATACACATATTAGCTGTCCCAATAGACAATGTCCTGTCTTAGTTATGAATAGTAATAATGTATAGTATATATGTCAAATACACCATCGAAAAAAGGACCTTAATTTATTCACAAATTGTGTTTCTTTTCACAAATTCCTTCTTATTGACAATAACAAACACAAAATAAATAATTTGCGAAATCGGTCTAGCCGTTCACGCGTAATGCAGTGACCAAGGGAAATAAGGATACATTTATATATTTATAGATATTATTATACTGATAATAGGCAGAGAGATTCACATATATAACTTTGATTTATGCAGGTAATTCCACTGTTATTCTATAGGTAGTCAAATCCATCTCAGATTTATACATACATTCAGAAATTGCTATAGAGGAAAGTTTTTAAATTTGTTTAATGGCTTGTTTTAAATGACATTTTGTTTAGCAAGTCATGATGAAATATTTTTTAAGCCCATTATTATTAGAGATATAAAATAAAACATTACCTGAAGCAGCAGTTTAGCTCCAATTCCTTTAGTATGCTTCTCCCACGTACCAACATTACCGCCCAAATTGGCAGTTCTCATGCCCTGCCCCTGTCTTCGAATACCAGCGGTGTCCGTTTCATCTGGCATGTTCGGGCGTTCATCTTCATCTGAGCTGTCTGGAGCGAACTTAAGACGTGATGTAGAAGCGTCTGATGCTTCTAGCTCTATTTAACAAAAAAGTGTGAGGATGTATAAACTAAGATTTTTCAGACATTATATTGACTGGAAGACCCACATCCAAGAATGCTGTCCGCAAACTGTCAGTCAGATCATCTAAGGGCATTGTATAGTTCGATAGGATTACCAAATATTGGACACTCTACAGGTGAGGAAAGTTGTATTTAATGACTAACTAATGTGAAGAACAAAAAATAAAACCAAATAAAAGACTTCTACAACACTCATGCCTGTACTATGATTATTAAATTAATGATTGTGTTTATAAAAAAGGAAGCAATTAACAAATTACCTTTTTTTTCTTCTTTCTTTTTTCCCGCTTGCTGCACACCGCCGGCCACAAATCCAATAGGTGCAGAGAAGTCTTTTGGCTTCCTAGTCCTTTGCCTTATATTATCCTCATTGTCTTCTTCATCACTGTCTTTAGCCCACACACCTGGAAAGTAATCCTACTTTGTACTATCTCTTAAACTTCCAGGCAATCTAGCTCCTTGACCTAACAGATATAGGAAGACGATTCCAAAGAACTAAACTGGTTTAATTGGTGTGGTGTAAGTGACATTCAAAGAGATGGAACATGATTTATTTAAGGATATCCAACAAGAAATACAAATTACATTATTGTCAAATGCACTACAGAGTTCGAAATGATTCCTTATTAGATCACAGCATGAAACATTAACATAGAATGACTTTGAAATCCCAGGACCAACAAGAGCCCTGCTTATTTATGATGATGATGGGTTATATCTTTTAGAGTAATGTAGTGCAAGTCTTCAAACAAGAACACTAACAAAATGTCTTCACCAATATCTAGACTCAAGATGAAGTTTTGATGGAGATAATCGAGACAATGTAAAAAAATAAAAGTTTTAATTCAATAACTGCTTATAAGCGCACTTTAGGGATAGGTATTTACCGTATATTTGATGTTCTTTTTTGGCCTTTCTCCCTCTGTTCGGATTGAATTCGTTATCCAAATCATAGTCGGTGATTTCGAATCTTATAACCTCATCGTCTGACATCTTGTTTACTTGATTATCGTAGAAGTAGCCACCAATCTACATTAGAATATAGTTTATAACAAGATATTTTACACAACTGCAATAAAACTATTTACCAAGAGAATACATTATTTACGTTAGCGTTTCAGTAAAACAAAATAAGTGTCATGGGAATAGACAACTGACTAAACTAAACTGACAGATAGACATTAAAACGTAGTGGTTATGTATTCTGTGATAGACATCAACACAGAGTACATAACCACTACGTTTTGACATCAACTCTACAACAAAATTTAATTATAACATCCTACCGAGTACTCCTTCTATCTCCTTCTTCTTCCTAAGTATGGCAATCAATCCCTTCAGGGACTATTTTCGCAAGTGTCGAGTGACAGAGAATTTTCAAGTTTCAAAATTTATCTTGTTTGCCGCATTAAAATGCCTAGTGTCATGCACTCTAATGCTTATTGGAGTTTCTGGAGACAATCCACGGCAGTAACACGCCGTTAGGTCAGAGGTAACCTATTGATCAAAATGATAAATCACTCAACCCAAAAGTCGTATTATGGCATGCGCTCTTTTTCAGTAAAGCACGTAACGTCTATAGTATATGTCGGCGGGCTGCCACACTTCATAACAAATACGGAAAAGAAACACGCGTCCGGAAGTGACCTCAAAATAAAAAAGGGATTTGTTTATTGTAATTGGTTAATAGATTGCGTTTAAAAACATTCAAGTAATTGATTAATATTGCTTATGATTAGATACAAATTATTTTGATGTATTCTGTTGCATTTCCGAAATGAAAGCACGTGGACGTTGTTTTTATTTCGTATTAACATTAAAAATAGATTTACACATGCTAATAGCTTTTAAAATAGTTTAAGATGTTTAATTATCAAATTGTAACATTTTGTAATGTAAAAACTATTTTTATTGTGCAAAGATAGGTGTTTGTTCAAATGAACGACTCACCTAGTTTTGCTATAAAAGGCCGAGCGCACGCCGCACTGAGCATTCTCGCTCGAGCCGTCGTAGCGATCGGACCTCCTCACAAACTTCGATAAATAAATCAAAGTAGTAGTATTACTTGGTTTACTTTGATCACCGAAGATGAGCGACAGCCCTAACCATGGAAGTTGTGACGCCAGCAATGCTGGTGTCACGTTTTTTAAAAATTACTACGGGGACCCTGCCTCGTCATGTCGGCGGGCTGCCACACTTCATAACAAATACGGAAAAGAAACACGCGTCCGGAAGTGACCTCAAAATAAAAAAGGGATTTGTTTATTGTAATTGGTTAATAGATTGCGTTTAAAAACATTCAAGTAATTGATTAATATTGCTTATGATTAGATACAAATTATTTTGATGTATTCTGTTGCATTTCCGAAATGAAAGCACGTGGACGTTGTTTTTATTTCGTATTAACATTAAAAATAGATTTACACATGCTAATAGCTTTTAAAATAGTTTAAGATGTTTAATTATCAAATTGTAACATTTTGTAATGTAAAAACTATTTTTATTGTGCAAAGATAGGTGTTTGTTCAAATGAACGACTCACCTAGTTTTGCTATAAAAGGCCGAGCGCACGCCGCACTGAGCATTCTCGCTCGAGCCGTCGTAGCGATCGGACCTCCTCACAAACTTCGATAAATAAATCAAAGTAGTAGTATTACTTGGTTTACTTTGATCACCGAAGATGAGCGACAGCCCTAACCATGGAAGTTGTGACGCCAGCAATGCTGGTGTCACGTTTTTTAAAAATTACTACGGGGACCCTGCCTCGTCATCAGAAGTGGGATCAGAACAAGCTCTGGTCCCAACCACATCCTCAGCGACTTCGGTTCAACCTGTCACGACTGGAACAGCGCAGGGCAGTACCAGGCTGATAGACCCTGCCTCATTGAACACTTCAGGAGTACCAGCAAACAACTTTAACACCATGCAGCCCATCACAACGGGAATTTCCACAGGCACGACGTATACACCAATCGCTGCGGAAACACCAGCTTCCGTAGGGGTACCATTCATGTCAATGGGACCCACATCTTACACTCAAGAAGTATACCCTCCAGGGGTACCCATCGCTGCTGGATCGTCCAACGCAACGACCATGCATCCAAATACTCCAATAGTCGGATGTCCTCCCCAGTTTATGATGCAAATGATGGAGATGATGCAAAGGATGTCCGAACGGTTGTATTCTCCTCCGGAACCAAAAATCAGGATCAAGGATATCTATCTACCGTCATTTGATCCTGACAGTCATGTTGGAGTCCGGGAATGGTGCCAGCACGTCGATAATGCAGCTGCTAGCTACAAACTTAATGACCTGGATCTACGCACTAAGGTGTGTGGACTACTGAAGGGAGCTCAATGCCAATACATTACGCGACCATTACCCACTGCCACTAATCTCAGATCAGATCGATCAATTAGCCAATGGGTATTACTACACCAGCTTTGACATGGCTGCTGGGTTTCACCAAATACCCATCGCAGAAACGTCCATCGAGAAGACAGCATTTGTGACACCAGATGGCTTGTACGAGTACATTACCATGCCGTTCGGGTTGAGCAATGCCTGTTCAGTATATCAGAGGTGTATCAACAGAGCATTGTACCCACTGTTAGGATCCGTCGCACAAGTGTACGTTGATGATGTACTAAGCAAAAGTACAAATTTCAGCGAAGGACTATCCAACATTGAACGCATCCTAATAGCCTTACAAGAAGCTGGCTTCTCCATCAACGCCGACAAGTGCAGTTTTTTTTTTAAGCGGACCATCGAATATCTAGGCAACTTGGTATCAGACGGCAAAGTACGACCCAGCCCAAGGAAGGTGGAAGCTCTGGTCAAAGCCCCAATACCAAAGACCGTCAAACAAGTGAGGCAATTCAATGGGCTCGCAAGCTATTTCAGGAAGTACATCCCGGATTTTTCACGCATCATGGTACCGCTGTACGAATTAACCAAGCAAGGAGCCAAATGGGAATGGGAAGACCGACACGAGAAGGCCAGGTCAACAATAATTCAATGCCTCACCTCAGCTCCAGTGCTGACCCTTTTTCAAGAAGGAGCACCAATACAGCTGTATACAGACGCAAGCAGTCTTGGTTTTGGAGCAGTCCTCGTGCAAATTTTCGAAGGACGACAACATGCAGTAGCTTTCATGAGCATGAGGACCACTGATACTGAAAGCCGCTATCATTCATATGAACTGGAAACATTAGCAGTGGCCCGAGCAATAAAGCACTTTCGACAGTACTTATACGGAAGAAAATTTACAGTAATAACTGACTATAATTCCCTTAAGGCGTCAAAACACAAAAAGGACTTGTTACCGCGGATTCACCGATGGTGGGCGTTCCTACAAAACTATGACTTCGAGCTCGAATATCGTAAAGGAAACCGGCTCCAGCATGCTGATTTCTTCAGCAGAAATCACAGTGAACTAGTAGTAAACGTAATTACAAAAGACGTAGAATGGTTAAAGGTCGAACAACGACAAGATGAAGAACTTCGGCCAATACTGAATAACCTGATTGACAACAATCCAGTGGAAGGTTTTACCTTGGAAGAAGGCGTTCTGAAGAAGCACGTCCTAGATCCGATATTCGGTCAACAGCTGCGAACAGTAGTACCGAAGCCCTTCCAATGGAGTTTAATTAACTCCTTCCACACCACACTCAAGCACCCAGGTTGGGAGAAAACCCTACAGAAAATCAAAGAAACCTACTGGTTCGATAAGATGAGCACCACGATCCGAAGATACGTTGACAACTGCGTAGTATGTAGAACTTGTAAAGGCACATCTGGGGCAGTACAAGCACAGCTTCATCCGATTGGAAAGCCAACATGTGCATTTCAAGTAATCCACATGGATATCACGGGAAAGTTGGGAACCCAAGAGGATCAACAGTACTGTTATTGTAACAGTGGACGCATTCACAAAATACGTAATGTTATATCATGTCACTGATAAAAGCCCACACGTACGCTTGCTGCATTAAAACGTACAGTACATTTATTTGGAACACCAGTACAAATAATTGTGGATGGAGGAAGGGAATTTTTAGGCGAGTTCACACAGTTCTGTGAACAGTTTGGCATAAACATTCATGCCATAGCGCCAGGCATCAGCCGAGCAAATGGCCAGGTGGAGAGAGTGGTAGCCACACTGAAAAACGCGCTGGTAATGATCAAGAATTACGAGACCGAAGAGTGGCACAGCTCTCTTGAAGAACTACAGCTAGCAATGAATTGCACAGCACATCGCGTGACAGGAGTAGCACCACTCACGCTGATCACACAACGGAAGCATTGCGCACCACCAGGATTACTCAACCTGGTCGACATTGACAACCAAACGATTGACATAGAAGCGTTGACCAGACAAGTACAGCAACGAATGACTCAGACCGCTGAGTATGATAGGCAACGTTTCAACTCCCGCAAGGCTAAAATAAATCATTTTCATCGTGGGGACTATGTCCTGATCAAAAACAATCCCCGCAATCGAACATCATTGGATCCCAAATTCAGTGTGCCCTACGAAATTATCAGGGTTCTTGAAAATGACCGCTACATGGTAAAAAAGGTGGTAGGCAGAGGCCGCTCCAGAAAAGTCGCCCACAATCAACTTCGGCGTGCACCACAACCGGGAAACCAAGGTGCCATGTCGGCGGGTGATGATCTCGAGACACCTCAAAACAACGTTTCAACTGCCCCTGATCCAGTGCCATCCACATCTCAAGCTGGCCAGTCAGTCCAGATAACTCACAACGACGAACACGCGTCATCGGATTAAAACCGGTGAGTCAAAATTCATTATTTTATCACATTTTCAACTAGAATCTACAAGAATAAAATGTCTGGAGAGTGGTACCTCTGAGCTAAACCATGTGTTACCCTTGAGCTAACCACGGATCCTTGACGCATCCGCAAGTGAACCCTGAGATACCGTAGGGACGCCTTGTGGAACTATGGGTAGACACGTACACACCACAGATTCTAAATTAATAAGGCAGTACACTTAAGATGTTTTTGTGTACTGTTGTAGCAACAATAACCCTATAAAAATAAGCAACATAGGTTGCTTACTGATACCTACCTGAAAGAAAAACGTTTTCTTAAATTCAGGCATCAAACATCACAACGCAGGCAGGCGCAGAGCACGCGCCGCCTGTCAGAATGGCCGTGTCGGCGGGCTGCCACACTTCATAACAAATACGGAAAAGAAACACGCGTCCGGAAGTGACCTCAAAATAAAAAAGGGATTTGTTTATTGTAATTGGTTAATAGATTGCGTTTAAAAACATTCAAGTAATTGATTAATATTGCTTATGATTAGATACAAATTATTTTGATGTATTCTGTTGCATTTCCGAAATGAAAGCACGTGGACGTTGTTTTTATTTCGTATTAACATTAAAAATAGATTTACACATGCTAATAGCTTTTAAAATAGTTTAAGATGTTTAATTATCAAATTGTAACATTTTGTAATGTAAAAACTATTTTTATTGTGCAAAGATAGGTGTTTGTTCAAATGAACGACTCACCTAGTTTTGCTATAAAAGGCCGAGCGCACGCCGCACTGAGCATTCTCGCTCGAGCCGTCGTAGCGATCGGACCTCCTCACAAACTTCGATAAATAAATCAAAGTAGTAGTATTACTTGGTTTACTTTGATCACCGAAGATGAGCGACAGCCCTAACCATGGAAGTTGTGACGCCAGCAATGCTGGTGTCACGTTTTTTAAAAATTACTACGGGGACCCTGCCTCGTCATGTCGGCGGGCTGCCACACTTCATAACAAATACGGAAAAGAAACACGCGTCCGATAGTGACCTCAAAATAAAAAAGGGATTTGTTTATTGTAATTGGTTAATAGATTGCGTTTAAAAACATTCAAGTAATTGATTAATATTGCTTATGATTAGATACAAATTATTTTGATGTATTCTGTTGCATTTCCGAAATGAAAGCACGTGGACGTTGTTTTTATTTCGTATTAACATTAAAAATAGATTTACACATGCTAATAGCTTTTAAAATAGTTTAAGATGTTTAATTATCAAATTGTAACATTTTGTAATGTAAAAACTATTTTTATTGTGCAAAGATAGGTGTTTGTTCAAATGAACGACTCACCTAGTTTTGCTATAAAAGGCCGAGCGCACGCCGCACTGAGCATTCTCGCTCGAGCCGTCGTAGCGATCGGACCTCCTCACAAACTTCGATAAATAAATCAAAGTAGTAGTATTACTTGGTTTACTTTGATCACCGAAGATGAGCGACAGCCCTAACCATGGAAGTTGTGACGCCAGCAATGCTGGTGTCACGTTTTTTAAAAATTACTACGGGGACCCTGCCTCGTCATATATATAAGTCTTTACAAAAAGATATTCATTAATAATTATTTTATTTTGCAATAAAATGTCTCGTAACGTATGAGCTAAACAGTCGAAGGACTCGAAGGTCAAGTGAATAGGGGAAACACCACGTCCTCTACGGACCACTTAGAATAAAGAAACAGTACAACTCAACAATGCGTCAGTATTTTCTCATTTATTTATAAAATACAATTTTAACCAAATACGTAAGTATAGGTACATATAAAATTCATAAAATTAGAATTCGCTGATTTTTGTGCAAAACATGTATGCTTTAAGAATATGTAATCACAACAAATATTTGAAGACTGTTGCCACGGAAAAATGCAAATGCTTCAGTGGATTGCATCGTATACAAAAACCTAAAGAAACCAAACAGCACCTCCCAGCTGTGTCTTAATGTTGTTTTCTTTAGGAATGGAATTGACTTGGCGCTTACTAAGTAAATCCATATCAGAAAAAATATTTCCTCGACATGTCAAAAATCACAAAATATTTTCCTAGTACAATAGTTTGTGGCAAAATGGCTGAATCCTATTTATTACTAATTGTTTATGGTTTATTTCCAGCGCTCTACGGTGATGATAAAAACTACGAAATGAAATATACACAGTAAATATCCAGTCTCAGATCTTTAAGCCGGGAAACAACACGTGGCAACAGCTTAGGCAAGTATCGGTCGGTAATGAAATATGTATTTGAACAATAAACACATAATAGTTACTCTAGTACTTATAACAGATAAATTATAATTACTAAGTTTGATTCATAAGAGCGAAGAATATTATTAATAGGAATAAGTAATCAAAACCGTTAAAAATGATATGTTAAGTTAAGTAGTTAGTTCAATTTAGGTCTGTTTAGTCCTTAGTTATATTCAAATAATAAAACTGAAGGTGTACTATCAAATCTCAATTCTTAAGATACAATTTTGAGCGTTAAAATCTCTAATATTTTCTATTTAATATAAATGAAAATATTTCTCGGACGGACCCGGACGTTTTAATTGTTTACTAAACTACATTCAGGCGTCGTACACACCAACTTATTGTTGCGTATCTCCAGTGTACCCCTTATATTAACACCACTTCCCATTTTTTAAACTAATTTAATACCTGTAACTTTAGCAAGAATAAATTTCCACTACGTACTCGTATAGGTTTCGACTATTTTTGTAGGGGAAAATGAACAGCGCTGTGCCGGCGAAATGTAAACATTTTTATTCTATTATTCATTAATTACGGGTCAGCGAGACCACGATCTCACCTGATGGTAAGTGAAGATGTGGTCGATGGTGGAGCTCGCTTGTCCGTTATTAAAAATTCGTATGAAGGTTTCGATATTTTGAGAGTTACGTTTTCGAATAGATAGGCCAAAGATATTCTTGCTGCCAGTGCTGAGAGTAATGCGGGAAGCAACATAAATCTTTGGACTACGTATTCCAAAACGTAAATCTCAATATGTTACAAATTTACTTACGAATGTTTAGTACCAAATTTCGCCGCCGCGGCGCTGTTCATTTTCCCATACCAAAATAGTCGGAAGCGATACGAGTAAGCTGTCGAAAACAATTCGATAGTTTTCCTGCTAAGGGTACTCATATACAATTTCAAACGAGATATTGGTGCCAATTTCTTGTCACACACTAGCCTACATTTTCGGTTACTAGTAAACTTTAATTTTAGCCCGTAAAATAAGCCGTATTACAAGGGCAAATGGTTGATAGTCGCTAGCCAACTCTGCATCTGAACACTTATCGCCATGTCATATTTAGCCCGAACATAACGGAATTAAAATGATTGATTAATGTAACAATGTTAAAACACCAAATTATTCGTCTTACGAAAATAACGGTCGGCAATATACGCAATTAAACAAAATATAACATAAATTCATCGTCAAAATATCGAATAATGGGAAGAATACATCGTTAGTTCGTGTAATGTTCAATTTAACTAAACCTATCGTCGTTAAATCATAAACAAAGCCTGTTATGTTATCTATGGTTAAGACAAGCCAGATTATTTGTTTACAACTATAAAAGCGTAATCTTATAAACTAAAGTATATTTATAAAAAAAAGTCAATTTTGTTCAAAGTAATTAGTACATAAGAAGTAAGAAACCACAGGTAAAAAAAAGATTCATAATTTTTTCAAACGTCAATCATGTAACTATGTTAACATATTCTCAAAGTTACACAAACCAAATAAATAAAAGTCCAGATTAATTAATTATTGTTTTTGAACATCACAAAATCACAGTTTAATATTACGTCGATGGCATCTTATTGTTAAAAAAGTAAATTTCAACTAATTAAAACTACCTGTTAGGTACTTAGGATTAAGTATATATTGTGATGCTTACAACTAGGCAGCACTCTAGCAGTGCTTGCTATTATATCGGTGTGAAATTAACCGAATAGAATGAAAAACGAATTCCAACTTTACTTGTAGTTGCTTGTTAAGCATTCGCGACCCTGCATGGATACAGATAAAGTTCAAATTTCGGTTTAGTGTCTAAGCTACTCGATTTATTTTACAATGATGTCTACTATAAAATATAAGAAGATTTTGTTCACTTGATTAAATTAGTGTATAGATTGATAATACATAAAAAATCATTTTATATAAAAGGCGTATTTGATGTCACCAATTCTTAATGAAATATATTTACAAATCTTACGTTATTTCATACAATTCGCTACCTAAAGGTAATCTATTCGAACCGAATCGAATACTTATTAAAATTGTCAATTTTAAACTGACATTTCATTATAGAATTTCATTAAGGTGTACTTATAGATAAAAAGTTATCAACACATTTCTCTCAAATTATTATTTATAATCTAATTGTGAAAATATTTCTAAACTCATGTAATTGACTATACAAACCTCTCTGACGATATATCCGTTTTTTTTTCTTGTAAGAAGACTTTACAACGTTACATCATTAATTTAAATACGTCACGATATAAATAAGGCGCGATTCCTCACGTCGCGTCTGGAACGGCTAATATGGGACTTTGTAGAACGGACTCATTTAGATTTCACTGCTCAATAGACTGATACAAAGTCATAAATTAAACGCTAAATCAATCACAAAAAACCGGGACGTACATGGACATACTATTGCACCACAACTCTTTTGTTCGGTTTCTTTCTAGAATTAAAATTAGAATTTGAACTACTGACATTTGGAGCACATTAATGTGCTATTACCGAGACAACGGGTTCAAAGCAAAGGACATCATCCATTTCGGTCCAAATCTGAAAGTGCCGGCCAACGCATTGTTTTTGTATATTAAGATAGAGCTTGCCCGTCTGATAATTTTTTGCTATGGCACTAAGCCTGTAGGGCCATTGTAGTTGATTTTATTTGAGTTCAAAAATCTGAATTTTCATCATGAAAAAGGAATTCAAAATAACTAAAACAAATGAAACTGCCTGTAATGTCCAACTTTGGTGCCATAGTAATAAATGCTCAGACGGACAAGCTCTAACAGAACATACAAAAAAAAACGATGGCAGGCACTTTCTGATTTGGAGCAAATCTCTATGAAACATGGATGATGTCCTTTGAAACAAGATTAAGCTAGTTAAATGATGTGACGAAATTAAGACACTGCTGTTTTCTTTACACTGACGTATCCGACTGTCCTATTTTCAAGCCGCCTCGGGCTTTTATCTTCAGTCATAACGCGACCATTCTTATATAGCTGTCATCCTCATAACTATCGGCTGATAGCCTGAGGGCGTGCTCCTCGCATATAGAGGCGAGTTCTTTAAGCCATTCGTCTAAGATCACAGCGTTGAGAATAGATCGCAGTGTGATGGATTGATTCCAATAAGATTCCTGTGTGAAAACTGGTCGCTTTTGCGGACTGGCGTTGTATGCGGAGTTTTGTAGACTCTGCATTTGATGCTGGGACGGTGACGATGCTAAAAAGAATATAGAGAAATAAAACATGTTTGTATAGTAAAAAAAAAGTAGGAAATAATAGGGGCGCTACTGTGCCATTCGTATGTTGATTGGTTTGTTTACAGATAACATAGATTCCATTTTATAGAGGTTGCCAGTAGCCAAAAAATTCGTTCCAATTCTAGAAAAAATATATGTATGGTAGAGTCAGAATTCTACCGATGCTATAAAAAAATCGTTCACTAATAAAAACAGCAGGATTGTAAAGGATATTTGAAACCAACACAGACCACAGAACCACATAGAATACCACCCACACCACATACGGTCTAAGACAAAGATTATTCTCTAATACATGTGTAAATTTTCAAAATCAATCAGACATTTTGAAGTCGACGAAAATGACGTTGATAATTTTATCTACATGCTACATTAAGTACTGAGAGCAGTGCCGGTAGCAACAACTTTCGAATACAAATTAGAAAACGTAACTTTCAAAATGTTAATACGATATTTTAGTTCCACTTTTCGCCGCCGCGGCGCTGTTCATTTTCACATAAAAAAGTCGAAAGCAATTCGGTATTCATCCTACTAAGGCTACATAGTACAGATCAAGCGAGTAAAACCGTTTTCAATAGTGGGTTTAAATGAGTGATAAGTATTTTTTGTTCATCCAATAGTTATAAATCCGTCGGAATGGGAACATATTGGAAATTTTAAAAAACAAGTTTATCCTAGATATATTATAGTAATTATTAAGCGTTGCGTGTACTCACAGGAAGGTCTCCGGGCGAACATGTGTGATAGACTGTTGGAGAAGCTGCGACGCTTGGGCTCACGCTCCAGCTGACCGGGTACAGGACCTAGAGTTGGGGAACATTTTAAAACTACTTCATAACGGCATTTTAGCACCTGTTACACTGATGTAAAAATCCTTGGGAAGTGGAGTGGACCGATGTTACATGTCGGCGTACCGCATATTTCAAATGTCTGTTTAAAGGTGTAAAGTAAAATCAGTTTTAGCAACCCATGATAGGTATTGGTGTTAATTATGTCGTAGGAAATCATTAAACTAAACTAATTTGACAGGACTTATACTATTGCCATCCTTATTTAGCCCCGCACATGAGAAAGGGATCGGAACAGACTTTTAGTCCTGTCAAATTAGTTTAGATTAGTGGTTTTGCAAAACAAAATCGACACCATTGCAGATGGAATTAACCCGAAGTGAAATATACACACGTGTTTGGGAAAAGCGGTTTAATATTTGTCAGGTTTTCTAGAATTGTCGACGAGACCGCTCGGCTCGTCTAGTTTGTACTTGACTGCTACGCTGGCACGTCTCCTGCCGGTGTTGTATGTATGTATTATGTATGAGAATGTATTTAAAAAAAAACATCCGTTTAAACTTTTTTTATATTAGCAGGATATTAAAATTATTAGCCGATTTTCTAAGCTTAAATACAGTGATTAATCACACCATGAGCTTTTAAAAATGAGTGTTCATCTTTGTCATTGTAGCTTAACGGATGAATGAACCGATTTTGATTTCAATGTCACTTAATCGAGTGATCTTAGCTATGACTTAAGACGGTTCTGAGTATGGGGTGTTTAATTTTTTTAATATATGTTAATTAAGGGTCGGCAACGCGCGAGTGATACCCCTAGTAGGAAGTGTCCATTGGCTCGGTAACCAAATTACCATCAGACAAAAAAAAGCTATACCATCATCACTGGCCGGCCCCCTAGTCTTCATGAGCGTCATCTCTCGTTGTATTAGAAACACTCGCGCTTTATCAACCAGCTCTGCTACATTATCCAGACCGTCCGTCAATTCGTCTACTTCTTCTTTTAACTTGCTTAATATCTGTAAATATACAAAGGTGAAATCATTTTTTTTCTGTACTCATTTAAAGGACATCCTCCATATTTCATAGAGATTTGGTCCAAATCTGCCGGTCAACATATTTTTGTATATTCTATTAGAGCTTGTCCGTCTGAGAATTTATTACTATGTCACTAAAGGTGGGCATTACAGGACATTTCATGTTTTGGTTATTTTGAATTCCAATTTTTAACAAGAATGTATGAAAATTCTGTAAAAAAACAGAGAGAAAATATAAGAAAAAATATGTTTTTTACCTGGAACAAGGAAGGCACGTTCGGCTGCAGTACAAAGCCGGGGCAGAGGAGTAGTGACGTCAGCAAGGGAGTCGGCAGAGAAGCTAACTTTGAGATGACGCTCGTCACACGACAGTTCACAATCACTTCGCACTGGAGGAGGGACGCCGCCTTCTTGAGGAGGTTGCTTAAAAGTGGGCCTGGAAATAATAACGTACACTACTAATATCCACATATATAATTATGTATATATAAATAAATCCCTATTTCCCTTGGTCACAACATCACGTGTGGACGGCTAGACCGATTTCGCAAATAATTTTTTTTTGTGTTTGTTATTGTTGGAAGGTCCTTATTAAATAAAAAACGGTCCTATTTAATTTCGGGACAAATTAAGGGTCCTTTTTTATGGTGTATTTGACATACGAATTCATAGCTAAGACAGGACAACGTCTGACGGGACAACCAGTAGTAAATAATAATATGTATAGCACATGAAAATGTTTGTATGTATGTATTAGTCAGAAACATAAACAGCTGAACGGTTTTTATTGAAATTCGGGACACAGATAGCAAGCCGTGACCAAATTGAACATATAACAGAAAAGCTCTTGACCGGATATAAAATAAATGAAATATATCAATAGGGGATAAGTCAAAGATATAAAAAAAAAAAAAACTATTATTTTTATGATTTAACGAAGGCAAAATGATAAGTGCTCCTCTCTGCTCGGTTTCGAAACTAATAAATTTCACACACCTAAATAAAAAAAACAATTTTTTGTAGTAATTTTTTGTAGCAATTTTTTGTAATTGTTTTTTAATAATAATTAAAAAACAATTACAAAACTCATATTCGCATTTTATATTTTTTATCTATCTTTCTGTTTATTGCTCAGGCTAATCTCCAAAACGGTTGGTAAATTTAATGGCGGAAAATCAATAAATAAAGTGAATGTAGTCTCACCAATAATGGATTCAGCGCTGGCTCGCCAACTCCTGACGAACGGCACGTCTCCTTCGTACTCCCTCACACTATCCACCTTCCCGAAACTTCGCTTAAACACGTCTTCCGCAAAACATTCACTGTCATCATCCACTTTATACCGAAAACTATCGTATCCACTGCTCTCCCCTATCGATAAACAATCCTCTTTTACATCACTTGTCTCTTTCTCATCACTATTTTCATCAGACTTTTCTCCTTCAATGTTCTCTGTCAAGGAAGTCAAACTATGTTGTTCTTTCTCTGACGTGTCACTGGTTTTTAACGTGTCATATCCACTGGTGCAGATGGATATAAGGCTGTCCTGCTCTTTCAGTGGAGTTTGTATGTCTATCTCTTTCGTTTCCTTTGTGTTGTTATTGGTTTCTCGTTTGGGTGAGGAGACGCTTTCGTATTTAGAAGACCATGTTTCACACGCGATCGCTCGCGATACGATTTCGAATCTCGAGTCGCAGAGATACGCGTGGTAGTTACCGAATAATGTTTCGTTGGGATTCTGAAAAGACGAATGTTCAATACAATCAGTCTATATAACCGTTCAGTATAATCGTTACAAAATCGTCTTGAAATATCAGTCAAAATTATGTTTACATTTTCCGTTACATTGTTCACAGTAGACTTATCAAGAAAAACTTTCAACTACCAGTTCGAATCGCTTACGACTATTTTTGTAAGGGAACATTAACAGCTGCGCCGGCGAAAGAAGGAACTAAGAAATCGTTTTTGAGTTACGTTTTCGAATATGTAGTCGAAAGTTTTTGCTACTACTACAGGGCGAATTAATAAAGGTTCATTAAACATTTGGTCCGTTTCCTTTCAAAAAATAATCATAGGATTATTGTGCAGCTGGCTCGTGGAGCACATTAATGTGCTCTGAAATGTCAGTGTTATTCAAATTTGTGTTGCTGTCTTGTTTTCTACCTCTGAGGTTGTATACAAAAAAAAGAGACGATGAGATGACAGTTATGCGCTATGTGGTGACAGTCTAGTTTCGGTAACCAAAAGGGTTAATAACTTGGCTATCAGGATCAGATCACTATCTATCTAATATTTTAGGGTCGGCAACGCGCGAGTAATACCCCTGATGTTGCAAGCGTCCATAGGCTGCGGTAACCGCTTACCATCAGGCGGTCCGTATGCTTGTTTGCCACCTTAGTGGTATAAATATATACTCACCCCATAGTTAAACCTAGCTTCGTGGACTAGATGACTCATAGCAATGTCCTCGTGCACTCCGTTGACCCTCATCTCGTCCTCTCGCCTGTAGTCCAGCACTCTCCGCCCGCTGAGGGCGAGGTCATCGACCCATTGCTTGGTCTTCTCCAGAGGCCTGGTGCAGCATCTAGGTTGCAAACCTAAAAGGTATAACCTGGGTTATTTTTTAAATAAATACTTTTATTCGGTTATCAAGCCCTTTTATTTGATAGACATGTCATAGGGGTTGATGAGAAAAAAAACGTAATTTTATGACATCCGCCATATTGGATTCAAAATGGCGGCATTTAGGTAATCGTGCATTGTCACGGGAACCAACAGGGTATGCGAAAATTAAATTATTGTGACTGGGTACGGCCGATTCCGAGTTAATATTAAATAATGAATTCGTAATTCGTTCATAATGAGTTGCCTTTAACAATTTAACAGGTAGGAAAAACATAGTTTTAACGCTAAAATCGTGCGCACACACAGTAGAATCAAACAGTAATTGCGACGACCTCCACAGACAAGTTACGAGGTGTTAGCAATAGTAAAGATTTCATCAAGCACTAGCTGTTTTCCCCGCGACTTCGCCCGCGTATTAATAGCCTATGTTACTCAGTGATAAAGTATAGCTATTTAAAGGCAAAAGAGTTTTTTGAATTCGTTCCAGTAGTTTGGCGTATTCAATCAAATATTTCCTCTTTATAATATTAGTGTAGATGTAAGCGGTTTCAGTGCCGACAATGCGTGAGTGATACCCCTTCTGTCAAACGCCCATAGGCTATGGTAACCGTTTACCATCCGGTGGACCGTATTCTTGTTGGCCACCTTAGTGGTATACAATCAATGTAAAAAATATTGGTAGAAAAGATTTAAGTTACCAAGGAATGCGACCGCGGCGTCCCTGTAAGGCTCAGGGTCCGTTATCTTGTGCCGATGGGTCAGCATCAGGTGATGGCCGTTCAACAGGTACTTATACACGAGCTCGATCATCACGTCCTCGCAGTTCAGATCTATCAGCGTCTCCATCAAGGCCAGGGCGACCAGCGATAACTGTTCAACAGATACATTATTAAAAAAAACCGGCCAAGTGCAAGTCGGACTCACGCACCGAGGGTTCCGCACACACTTGTAGGTTAAGGTCAAAAGTAGGCGAACTTCAAATGAGGTCATTCGTCGGTGGATCTCAAAAGCGCGAATAATTTTGTAAAAAATTCGCATTACAAAAAAAAATTACTATATATTTACGGTTTTCAGATTTTTCTTTACTGGTGCTGTAAGACACTGCTTCTTGCCAAATTGGTTCGATCCCTAGGCGCGGCTATTGTATCAACCGCAAATTATATGTACTAGTAAATAATAATAATCATATTTTTAGTAAATTCGCTCTTGTTTTAGATAATATAGCAATTCACACTTTATGAGCATTTCAATCGTCTACTTGTTACCATTATTAAGATGCGATAAGAAACAAAAAACACTTTCCAAGTTGTGGAGCCCCTTATTTTATTTTCATTTGTTTTTATAACGGCAACAGTAGGGCTAGCATGAATAATTGCGATAACGTTTTCGTATCGCCTTCGACTATTTTTGTATTGAAAAATTAACAGCGCTGCGGCGGTGAAAAGTGGAACTAAAAATTAGTATGGCAATTTTGACATTTTGCGAGTTACGATTTCGTTTACGTAGTCGACAATGTTCCTGCTACCGGCACAGAAATACACATTCTGTGAAAATTTAAAATTTCTACCTATTACGGTTCATGAGATACAGCCCGCTGACAGACAGAAGGACATGGTGGTTTTAGTAATAGGGTTTCGTTGGTTACCCGTCGAGTATGGAACCCTAAAGTCTTCAACAGTAATATCACCTGCGAGTTCCCGTCGAGTCTAGATAACAGCACATCTATGAGTTTGACCCCGTCGTAAGAGTATGTGAGTAGGTAATGCAGCACGGCGCGCAGTAGCCCCCTGGCGGTGGCACAGCGGAGCACCAGCTCGAGGTACAGCATCGCGGTGGCTTGCTCCAAGCCGCCACTCTGCAAGGGCGCCGCTCTCGTCTGACGGGCGTACACGTTAGTAGGCTTCGCTCGATAGGGGGCGCTTAGCGGTTCAGTGATAGCTTTTATTTAATGTTATTTGAACGTATGATTTTTTATATTGAACATCTTTCCTGGTAGTGATTTCGTGAAATGGGATGGAAATACTTGTTTATTGTCAGCCTAGTTCAAACAGTTTTTTTTGTTTAGTGACTGTTTAATTTAAGTGTCATGAAAAGACTAACCGGATGGATTTTATCTTTGTTCTTGTTTGGTACGGATTGTTAAGACATTATGTTTTTTTTTAATTGTAGGACTTAATAGTGTTATATAATATATAATGATTTATATTCACAAGCAGTACATGGATATGTATATATTTTTATCAATGTCATTATCAAATTAATTTGACAAGATATCACCTAACAATGATGAGAGATAGTTTAAACCCTTTAATGATCCGTTGATTCGTAATTTAATTGTTTAATGGAAAAATTGGACAAACGCTCATCACATATTAACCATCAAAAAGTCTTGAGTAAAACTGTGTTAAGTAAGTATATACGATATGTTTTGGGAAGTATTGTTAGACAACCACCATGCATCACACAAATTAATGTTAGCTGAAAAGATGTGTCACCGTCACTGAATCGCTATATATTGTCGTATGTACCACGTACCATACCGTGTGCCAACCCATGAGTGAAATGAAAGCCCAGTAACATGATGACCACACACTAAAGCCTGCCGCACATTAGCCAACATCTCTATGAGATATGCAGGATAATATAATAAACAATTAGTAAAAATAAAATAATTAATTTGTAAAAAATACAATCGTCATAAACATATAGGATTTGCGGCAGCCTTTATTAAAAAAAAACACCATACAAATTTAATCTAGAGTATTCTAGAGGGTAGCCGTTGTGGAACCACCGACAGTTTTACCTTGTAATAAAAAACAGAATTAAGTAAATATTTCAGCTTAACTTTAGTCAAGTCAGATGAAAAAGAGCACTTATAATGAATGCGACATAGACTACGTATATAAAGAAAACAATATCCCATCTGAAGAGCAATAAATAGTGGTTTCCGACGTATCGAAGCGAACGAAAAGATCTATATAAATAATCATATCGATGTTGCTTACCTGCCAGGACTGAAAAAAAATATTCTAGTTAGATATTCAAATATTGGTGCCAATTCTGTTGTACAAAATTACTAAACTAAACCAATTTGACAGTTCTTAAAGTCTTGCTATCCTTTTCCATGTGCAGGGTTAAATAAGGATGGCAATACTTTTAGACCTGTCAAATTAATTTAGCTTAATTATTTCGTATAACAGAATCGACACCATTATGTTAATATATAAAGCTAAATTTAATGCACTAGAGTAAGATATTTCATACTTAAATAATACACACTAAAAAGATAAATATATATATATATATATAAAAAAAACTGTTCTGTAGCAAGAACATCTTTCGACTACCTATTCGAATACGTAACTCTCCAAAATGTCAAACATTTTTAACGAGTTTTTAGTTCCACTTTTCACCGGCGCAGCGCTGTTTATTTTCCCATACAAAAATAGTCGAAAGCGATACGAATCTAAAGTCAAAAGTCGTTCTTGCTAAGGCTTCTGATATCTGAAATTATAGTAAGTGTATCCAGTGGGCCTTAACCATTGTAGCTATAGGAACCCATTGTTAACATTGCCCTTTGACTTGCAGATATTTTTTTATTTTCAAGCTTCATTCATACAATAGACTTTTATAATAGGGTAACTATGATTACTTCAATAGTTAGAGTTGTTGAATTGAATTTCAAACACTTTTTCATCCGGAATGAAATGTACAGAGTACAATTGCTTACTGTTTTGTCTGTCTCACTATACGGATTGCTTTGCTCTGTGGATCTTTGCTGATTGCAAATCTCTATGGTTTAGAAGTTAGAAAGTGTAAACAATGAACTTGTAATTATTTTCGGAAGACAATAATAAACATCATCTTTAATTTAGTTTAATCTAATTATTTATTTTAAGAAATTTAATTCTATAACTAAATAATTAACCTTGAATGGTATTTTTTTTTGTTGTGTCGTTTGAGTGGGGAATCAGACATATTTCTTTCTTTCTTTTCTTACTTACTACAAGCAAATTGGCAATATAATTGTCAATTGTGTCATCTTTAATAGTTAAGTTCGAAATACTATTAGATTAACTCAGGTTTTAGTAATTAAAATGTCAGAAATCATAAACACTAAACTGCTTTTAGATGGAACAAAGACTTCTAGCTACAATGGGAAAGTCCGCCCAAAAAGTCCCAACTAGTATAGAAAACATCACTCAATATATTCAATGTCGTTTTATTAATAGTAAACAAAATCACACAAAAACAAAACCTCACTCATCCCATTACCATAATTAAAAATTATAAAAAAAATGTGTATTTAATAAGCGATTATAATGGTCACAGAATTTAATAATTATATGTACCTATAGTAATATTACTATAAATTATTCGCAGCGAAATATTACTCCAAAATGAAATGCGACAGCCCCAATTGATCGACTGTCTTGAGCCGATAAATTGTTGCAAGCCAAATTCAACTGTACGCGACTATGATAAAATTGAATTTTAGGTGAACACTGGTGCAAATTCTGTTGTACAAAATCACTAAGCTAAACTAATCTGACAGTTCTAAAGGTATTGCTATCCTTATTTGACCCCGCACATGAGAAAGGGATAGCAAGACTTTAAGAACTGTCAAATTAGTTTAGTTTAGTAATTTTGTACAACAGAATTGGCACCATTGTAATCGTGAATTTTGTACTAGCCCCGTCGTCCATAGTATTATTTGGTCTGTGGTTACCCCTAAGCTTGAGTATGGTCTGAGCATACCTGCAGTAAGGCTGGCCCCAGCACTGGCACCAGGAACCCTTGGTACAGCAAGTCGAGGAGGTGAGTCCTGATAGCTGGGTCCGCTACCTAGGAAAAAGTAAAGAAAACATGTTTTTATTTCAAGCATTTTCGAAGGATTTAAAAAAAACCTTTTTTTATTCTTCTACATTCATCAATCTCATCATACACCAGCTCCTAGTTTTTTTTTATATACCATTAAGATGGCGCACAAGCTTACGACCCACTTATGGTAAACAGTCCCTATAGCCAATAGCCGCAAGCAATACCAGGAACGTTGCCAACCCTGTTGTTGATGAGGACTCACTGTGCTAGCAGCATTACTACTAGCGCAGCGTATCCTCGTAGAGCACTGGTAACCTTGCTCACCGCAGGAACACAACACTACATTAAAGTAGTGCTATTTCACTGCGGTCTTTTGTAAGGTCGAAGTACAGTCCCAGGCAATTTTGAAAGAGAAAAAACCTCAGGAGAACCCTTTTCGCCCTACCTATCTTTTTAAGATTATGGTGTGATTAATCTCTGTACTTAAGCTTAACAGCTCATTGGTACAGGCCGGGTTTGAACCTGGGCCCATCAGAGGTCAGGGCGTTGCTTCAACCAAAAGGCAACCTCTGCACAACACATGTTATATCATGATTGATACATGGAAAAAAAGACAGAGCACGAGTTTCTTGCCGGTTCTACTCAGGTGGCTTTTTTTACGATGCGGTGGTAATTTTCAAGAAAGGTAGGGCGATTTGGGAATTCCCGTGGGTTATCCTATTTAAAAATTGGAGCCGCCCGACTGGGGACTGTACCTCCGCCTTACAGAAGACCGCAGTGAAATAACACTACTTGATGTAGTGTTGTGTTTCGGCGGTAAGTAAGGTTGCCAGTGCTCCACGAGGATACGCTGGGCTAGTAGTATTGCTGCTGGCACAGTGAGTCCTCATTAACAACCTGGTTGGCACCCCGTTAGTGGTACCCCTGGTATTGCTAGCGGCTATAGGCTACGGTGACTGCTTACCATCAGGTGGGCCGAATGCTTGGGTGCCAACATAGTGGAATAAAAAAAAATTAGACCTTCATAAACGCTTTATTAGGGCCTAAATGATTTTGATTTAGAAAAGTATCGAGTACCTAATCTTTACCCATCCCTCATTATAGAGTAAAAAAAAAATACCTCGGCCACTGCGTTGCAGAACTCTAAGGAGTCGACGAATAGTGTCAGCTTGTGTACTTGGTTGACGTCGTCCGGCGTCAGGCGGTGGACCTGCTCGCTTATCCTCAGCGGCAGGAGCGAGTACAGCCCGCTCAGACCTGAGGGGCAAAATAATTTTATATAATTATATATACAAAAGTACAATACAAATACACACCACAAAGTATACAGAATTACATGTCACAGAAATAGGCAGATACAGAGTAGTGAGGACAACAGGCGGTCTTATCGCTAGATAGAGCGATCTCTTCCAGACAACCTTAGGGTACAGAAAAAGGTGAAAGGGAGAAGAAAGATATAAACCTACAATTCAATAATAATTTGGCCGGTATTGACAGTCACCGTATTATCATGCGTGAGAACGGACGTGTTATCGACGTAACTAAATTACATGAAATATTAAATTTGACTTTAAAAATCAATCATTTAAGTATATTTTATTTAATTTAAGCGTAGGCTTAAGTATCTATAGGTCACTTATCAAATTTGTGTGGAAATAAATATCTAAATTATAACATTAATACATATTCACTCCAACATAAATTAATAATACCAATTGAGGCATCGTGTATAACAATATAAGTAGTGTAGTGACCAGTGGCGAGCACGGGACAGGTGTTCCCGGCGAGCATGTAGTGCGCTAGAGGTGCGCAGCGGGCGGCCATCTTGTATAGATAACAATATAAGTAGTGTAGTGACCAGTGGCGAGCACGGGACAGGTGTTCCCGGCGAGCATGTAGTGCGCTAGAGGTGCGCAGCGGGCGGCCATCTTGTATAGATAACAATATAAGTAGTGTAGTGACCAGTGGCGAGCACGGGACAGGTGTTCCCGGCGAGCATGTAGTGCGCTAGAGGTGCGCAGCGGGCGGCCATCTTGTATAGATAACAATATAAGTAGTGTAGTGACCAGTGGCGAGCACGGGACAGGTGTTCCCGGCGAGCATGTAGTGCGCTAGAGGTGCGCAGCGGGCGGCCATCTTGTATAGATAACAATATAAGTAGTGTAGTGACCAGTGGCGAGCACGGGACAGGTGTTCCCGGCGAGCATGTAGTGCGCTAGAGGTGCGCAGCGGGCGGCCATCTTGTATAGATAACAATATAAGTAGTGTAGTGACCAGTGGCGAGCACGGGACAGGTGTTCCCGGCGAGCATGTAGTGCGCTAGAGGTGCGCAGCGGGCGGCCATCTTGTATAGATAACAATATAAGTAGTGTAGTGACCAGTGGCGAGCACGGGACAGGTGTTCCCGGCGAGCATGTAGTGCGCTAGAGGTGCGCAGCGGGCGGCCATCTTGGCGCAGAGCAGGAGCGCGTCTCTAGCGGCCGCACCCGCCGCTCCCGATCGGTGCACAGACATCAGCAACAGACGCACCACCACGAACCTACACACATCAGAGAAAAAAAATCCAAATATAATTTATTCAGTTTAGGCTAGGCTCTAATAAGGCACTTATGAGGGTCTTAATTACCACCGGTTCGGAAAAAAAGCCACCTGAGAAGAACCAGCAAGATATTCAGTGCTCTATCACCTTATACGTAATGTAAGGAATGAAGGAAAGGCTGCAACCTACCGTTTTGGATAAAAATGAATTAAGTAATTATTACTTTTTATACGTTATTTTTAAGCTGTCAGTACCTATCCTATAACTTATGAAGGCAGTCAGCACCCTTTTATAAGAGAAATACAGTACTTACTCGGCTTGCGACCCATTGTCGGTGTGGTCGGTCAAGAAGAAGAGGTCGATGAACTGAATGTTCTGCATCAGGGTGACGCATAGCTGGTTCAGGACTGTCACCAGTTGAACTGCGAGTTAAAATAAACGTAGTATTTATGGCGTTTTTTGGTCAAAACTCTTGGGCCGTGGGGGCCAGAGGCTCATACCCTTTTTAAGGAGACCTCAAACAAATTATGCGAGGCCTCCTGTCAAGAGAGCTGGCGAATATTTGGCCCAAAGGCTAAGCATTGCAATTCAGCGTGGCAATGCCGCCAGCCTTCTTGGCACACTTCCCCGTGACAGTGGTTCGGGACATTTATTTTACGTGAAGGTAAGTTTACTACTTCTTAGTTTAGTTTATTTTAAGTTTTTAATCACAAATTATATCACAAAGTTGCCATAAAATATTAAAAAACGTAGTTGTGTATGTATATACAAGAAAAGAGAGGTACGGCGATTTGGGATTTCCCGTGGGTTTTCCTATTCAAATTGGAGCCGCCCGACTGGAGACTGTACCTCCGCCTTACAGAAGACCGCAGTGAAATAACACTACTTGATGTAGTGTTGTGTTTCTGCGGTAAGTAAGGTTGCCAGTACTCCACGAGGATACGCTGGGCTAGTAGTAATGCTGCTAGCACAGTGAGTCCTCATAAGCAACATGGTTGGGAACCAGTTAGTGATACCCCTGGTATTGCTAGCGGCTATAGGCTACGGTGACTGCTCACCACCAGTTGGGCCGTATGCTTGTGTGCCACCTTAGTGGTATAAAAAAAATATGCACTCACTCTCCAAGTTCTCCGGCGGCAAACAATGCCTGAACTGATAGAGCAGCTTTAGCAATGGTCGTAGGAACGGTTCGGCCGCGATCACCTGCAACAAATTATTTATTCAACAATGTGAATGACGATATATTTATGCATTTTTATCTAAATATAACAATGGGATCTCAAGGTATATAAAAACTGTTTTCTTTCTTGTTCTAAGTATACTAATGATTTACTTATAGTGGAAAGTGAAGAAGGAAAAACTATATAGATAGACCGCCAGATTATAATTAAATAATAATAAAGTTTATTTCATAAAAATACAACACACGTGAGATAATTCTGTGACTCTCAAACTATGCGAGCCTGTGATATGAGAGTCAGAGTTGAGTGATCATATTATAACAATTGTTGGAACTACATTAGGTTACAAATGAGAGAACAGAGTGGTTACTAACTTGGTAAGATAGTTAAAGAGTTATAAGAACAATAATTGTTATATAACATTTTTCTTTTTTTAATTAAGAAAGGACTAATAAGATATAAATGAGTTTTCAAATGTGTTTGTCAAAGAGTAGGTATAAAATAAAGAAAATTATTCTTACCTGAGAGCTGTAGTGACTGATCAAACTGCCAAACAACTTCAATTGCTCCAGTCTGACTGCATTCTCGTATCTGGAATGTAACAGATTAATTTTATAAATAGTTTTTTTTATACCAATAAGCTGGCACACAATTTCACAGCCCACCTGATGGTAAGCATTCACCATAGCCTATAGCTGCTAGCAAACCAGAGATATCACTAAAGAGTTGCCAACCCTGTTGATGATGAGGAGCCACTGTGCTAGCAGCATTACTACCAGTGCAGCGTATCCTCGTGGAGCACTGGCAACCTCACTCAGCGCAGAAACACAACACTACATTAAATTAGTGTTGTATTGCAAACAATAATTCTAAGAAAAGTCAGATAGCTTGCCGAGTTTATCTCAAAAGGATTTTTCTAAACCGGTGGTGGTAGAATGCGAGGCCTAAATTAAACAAAGTTAATGCGAATCGGATGACCAAGCAGCTGAACCAATTTTGATAAAATTTGACTAGTGAATCAAAACCAAAAAATAATTTCTTCAGTTTAGGTCCTAATAAGGCACTTATGACTAGAGTGCGTCATAGGATTGAACCAGTTTTCGTTTCCAAATTCCCGCGAAAGTCGCGGGTCTAGTAGACGCGGTAGAGCCAGTCTTAAATACCATATACATATCTAATACCAATATAAATCAATACTAGAGAATCAATACTTGAGAATAAATACATATAATAAAAAAAACCTGAATAAGTTCATTTAAACTATGCTCTACAAAAATGAATCATTCCACAACGGCATAAGACTTAAACTTGAACTACGCTAATACAAGTCAGTATAATAAAAACGAAATATCTCATTATCAGTCTTTGTTCGAGGGATTGATTAAAACAAAAGCGTGCGATAACAATCAATAATAAGTAAATGGCGGGAACAATAGCAATGGTTCCGAGTCATTATCTTAACGCGGTTATCGAGTGGCCCATTTGATATTTAATTTTATTCAATAAAATAATATCAGTTTATTAATTTCCACCCGAGAACATTTTGTAAGAGAGCATATTTTATTATTCAGTGTCGAGATGTTAATATCACATGTATATTAATTAAATAGTAGTAATGGTCGTAGTCAATACCAAAAGTTAAAAAAACGTTTCGGTGTCTACGAAATGTAAAAATATAATTATTATTTTGTTATTTACTTTACAAAAAATAACCAGCTTTCAATCTTTTATCTATTTACGAGTTTTATTATCGTTTGAAGAATTGTGAATAAAAATGGGGAATAGTATGGAACTGTTCTTGTTACTTAGTAAATAACTACTTTAGTATGTTCAACATGAACATAACTATAAATGATTCAACTTAAATGATTCACGCAGGAAGCTAACACGGTATAATTGAATGCAACCTCGTTGATAAGGAAACAACAGTACAACTCAACCAAAATTTTAACTTTATCACGCAATAAGTCACTGTAACTTTGCATAATTAAAGTTGATAATAATAAACCGGAATGCTTATAATAAATTTTGCTACCGTATTTTGTCCATAGAGGGGAAGATTTTTTAATTATCGATGCTACTGTTTATTTTTGTACGTAATGTCATGAAAATTTGTTCAGCTATTCATAGTTAGATGTGTTTAGAGTTACTTAGGAAGCAACCAAATATTGAAACTTTCGCAATAGTTTGTAGTATGAGAAATAAATACAACAGCATATAAAGACGACTGAAAAATTCGTAAGCGCCCTGTGTCGATCCCCCAGTTGAGACCATTGACCTATGTATTAGATCAGTGGTTAAGACGCAGTGACGTTACATATGTTGAAATTAATCGAGACGTTTTAATAGACAGTATACATACATATTTACCTACATGCAGAATCAAATAGATATATCATTAACTAGAAAAACAACCCTCTTTCGGGGGCATTCGGCTAAAATGGTAAGTAACCAACTCACTTGCCAGTACAAGCGGCCCACTGGTAGAGCTTATCCAGTAGATTTTCACTCAACAAGTACTCGAGGCAGGCAGCTGGTTCATTGGACTGGTTTAGTTGTCTCGCCTTCGCTTCCAGCACGATCAGGGTTGTCAGTTGTTCCAAGTGGTTCACTACGCCGAGCACATCATCGTGAAGGTGGTGAGGCTGTGGATATATAAAAAAATCACAAATTGTTTAAATGTGCCGTGGTAGCTTTGTGGTATGAAGCGTTGCCTGCTATTCTAGCGAAGCAAGTTCGATTAACAGTCTGTTCCCAGTCTGTACCAATGACATTTTCCAACAGTGCAGAGATTACTCGCACCACGAGCTTTACGGTGAACTTTTCCTCATTACTAGAATCTCTAGAATCCTCATCAACAACAGGGTTGGCAACTCGTTAGTGATATCCCTGGTATTGCTAGCGGTTATACGCTACGGTGACTGCTTACCAGGTGGGCTGTATTGTATCCTTATGTGCCACCTTAGTGGCATAAAAATAAAGGTATTGCATATTCCCAAAATCAGTAAGCGTCACATCTCGAAACCACAGACTTAAATATTATTTATTTGTATGTGTAAATGTATGTTGCAAGTTTCATAATACACGAACAACAAGGAAAATGGCTCTCACGCTAGTGATTCTCTAAAGCAATTTATTTCATTTGTATAGTGTGAAGGTCACAAGAAATCTTGTATTGTTGTCTTATCTCATTGTAAGTCATACTCTAGGGATGGACAAGCGAGAAGATCAGCTTATTTAAACTAAAGCGCCTCTCCACCAATCTACAAACACAACTGACACAGTCAGTGGAGAGGAGCACAATTTCAGCATACAGACAGACAGACTCTCTCTAACAATGTTAAACCTAAATGTTTACAGAAGGTAATGGGTTGAATTTCCATCTCGCGGCAAAGAGCCGTATCGCACGCTGACATTTGACCTGCACGTGCGCTTCATTATCATAAATGGTACTTTATATATATACAATTATATAGGTAGGTATAATAATGCTACTTAATCCTAGTTACTGCGAAAATATACTCAACACACCCGCGACTTGACAGTAATGTCAAAGACTTGCTGCCAGTGCTTGCAGAAGGAGTTGTAGCATGCTTGCGGCTCGTAGTCGTAGCGTGGGTCGAGCGAGCGAGACAGCTGCCGCGCGAAAGAGAGGGAGCTGTTCCGCAGCCGGCGCATCTTGGACGTTCAGCGTATCTGGCGCATCTGGAATTTGTACTATAGATGTTAATGTTTACGATATTCCTCATAACATGGTGTTGCAAGCGTCTATAGGCTACGGTAACCGCATACCATCAGGCTGTGTGCTTTATTGCCACCGTAGTGGTATAAATAAAAAATAATTTATCTTATGCTTCTTCATAAATCTGGTCACACACACCCCCGTTCCAAGTCCTGTTTACGATTCTATCATTGAGTGCTTCGGTAATTTATTAATAATATAATTTAAAAAAAGCTAACAACAGCTAAACTATCCCTAATAGCGTTACTTTATTATGAAGTCTCTGGAAAAACCACCTGACAGTATGTGGTTGCCTACGATGCTCATGTCAAGACGAATCTAGATGAACTTTTCTCCTTACAACCGCACAGTGCCGCGTCAAGGAACTCAAGACCTTACCACACCTCACTACACTATGAAGGATGAAGGATTGTGAAACGAGTGTCTCAATACATATGAATCATCAAACAAAAATAGAGTTGTTATCACCAATGATGACAAGTGTAGAGTACAACAGTAAGTAAATTATTTGCTAAGTAGTATGACATAACACTAATTTATATGTATAAATGATATTAAATTAATCATCAAACATATTTAATTAGAAAAGTGTTTTGTTGAATATGCAAGTCCAAACAAGATCAAATCAAAACAGAATTAAGATCAAGAAGCACAATCTTACTCTGTAATTTCATATGCCATTTTAAATGAAGATGTAATTATTTGAATAGTGCTGCAAAGCTTGAAGGCCAGTAACCAATTAAGTTTGATGACCTTTACAAAGTTAAGCACACCTGCTACAAAAACATTCCACATCTTTGAAAAAATTAATCTGTATTCTGTATATTCATTTCTGTACAGATTTCTTTCAAAATTCAAGTCTAATTTGCTGAAATATTTACCAAAAAAATTTAGTTCAACTTAAAAATAGCTATTATTGGTCATTACATTACTATTGAGTTAGCCCATAGAAAATTAGAATACCATATCCTTCAGATTATTGCTGTAGCCTATGTTGCTAGCTTTCCACTAGTAAAAAAAAATATCTGTTCATCTCTTCACTTTCCAGTGTTAATTAATGAGTTCCAGTGATAATTCCAAACACACAAATTTCATTTCTGTATATTATTAATATAGACAATCTATTGCCCACATTTTTTTAATTATGTACATATTTTCATGTAGTTTTTTAAATACCATCAGAACACTTTTTCTTACAGGATAAAAAGAAGAGTTTGTTTTAAAATGCAAACTAAAATAAGATGTTTATTTTATATTTATCATGCATGTCCTTTACTATTTATGACACAGCTTCAGTCTCTCGCAAATTAAGAGAGCTCTCAAATGGGTAACATTACACAATCTGATACAGTATTTGTGTGTGAACATTGAGTAACAATAACATTTGAGGTGAAACTTCTACCATACACAAATGCAATTTGCATTTGAACAAATGTTTGGGACTAGTTGTATGAATATTTATGTGTTGGTCATTTGTTGTACTGGTTTTATTTCAAAAATGTCCATGACATTGTGTCTAGAACTCACGGGGTTGACTCAATTAGGGAGTATTTTTTATAATTTTTTTATGCCTTCAGGTGGGACATGTTCATAAAATAAATATGATTCTATTTGATTTGATAAAAACCTTACATCCATTTTTTATATACATATTCATCATACATACCCAAATTTCCATACACAAGGTGAACAACTGAGACTTTATAGACTGTGGTGTTTGAGATGTAGAGTAAAATATGGCCATTTGTTTTTTATTATTATTCTAAATGAGTTTAAATCTTTTTGATTAGTCAAAAAGAATTAAACTCATTTAGAATACTAAATAAGTTATAAAAACAAGACTAAGTTGGCGTCAGAAGTCTTTGAGAGAAAATAATATCGCGCGCATCGCCGCGTAACGTAGTAACACGTACAGAGCGAGCTAAGGATATGATGAATGAACCTTGACATTACAATTTCTATCACTTTGTACACAAATGTTAGAAGACATACTAAACTTATAACCTACAACTTCATGTACCTTATACATTAATTCTAGTATATAAGATAAGAAATACATACTATCCGGATGATTCTCGACTCTAAAATAGATACTGCAGCCCACAAAATAAACCACAAGAGTTACATGATACGCATTTAATCCTTCTTGTATTTTATGTCATGTCACTTCAAGGTAGCCTTTGCCTTTTAAGATACTTTTACACTACTAAAGTTAAATTCACTTCATTGTAATGTTTACTTTACAATCCACCACAGTCTTGTTCCGTAAAAATTGTCTCGTGATAAAAAAATGGTAATCAAAACTGCCAGGCAAGACAACCATTCATGACGAATTGATGAAATAAAGGAATATGACTTATCATGATTGACAGCTGACAGAAAAAATGACAAGTCAAACAATAATAAACCTTCTTCTTCTTCTTCCTAGCTATGGCAATCAATCCTCTTAAGGGACTATTTTGGTGTATTACGTGATTTTTTTAGTTTCTCTAATTTTCACGTATGTTGCGTTAAAATGCATCATGCATGCTTTCTTATGATTACTGGAGTTTCTGAAGTTGGTGTGATTGGCTAAGAAGTCATAAGTAAAATGTAACCTCTTTGCAAAATCAATCATATTTTTCGCTCCTATGAAATAAAATAATGGTCGTATTCTCTTGGGTCATCATTGTCAACAAGAGAATACATAAGCTATGCTATTACACTACAAAATATAAGGTTGTTACAATAAATTCTTTTGGGTTGTTAACGTAGTAAATACCAAACTTTTAATTAATTATGATAATTGTTTTCCTTGCCGAAATAACAACTGCAATTTCACTGAATTCTAATTCTAATTCTTATAATATATCACCTTTATCACAATGCATAAACGTCCAAGTACAAAAATGGGAAACCACGGAGTCCATGGAAGTGACACTATAGCGAATCGAGTACCCAGTGAATCGTCTAAATCAAGATTAGGTGTTGGAAATTCCTATGACAGACTAACTCCATTGAATTTCGATAGTTTTATTCCTTGGATTTGCGGTGAAATGCAATGCGTCCACGAAGTTGTTGTAAAGAGACAATTTGCTGTCGAAGGTATGAATGAAGACGATCTCACTAGCAATTTCATCTTCACATAGGGACAATACAAACGCTACGCTATTGCTAAGGATACACCACAGAAAAATTACTAAAAATAGCTAGTCAATATACAAATCATGGGTGAATTTGGTTGCAACGCAGCGTATTGAAAGCTATTGACTTAAAATACATTTTGATATAATATTTTAAAAGGAGGAAAGTATAGGCCCATATTCAAAGCCCACATGGGCTTTGAATAAGTAAGGCAGTATAAGATTGGACGACTTCATAGACGTTCCCTTTTTAGTATTAATGTATTTACATGGTGCAATATGTTATTACCTACTTTTTATTTCAGAAAAACATGGCACCAAATCCGTTTTATCAGGTAGAATCATGAAGGCTAAGCACGATGTTGAAGAGGAAAGTTCGAGACATCCATCCGTAGCACAGACTCCTAAATCTGCTCAATCTGTAGTCAATGAGGACGCATTGACCGTCACGTCTTACTACGATCAACGCGGCAACCTTATTGAAGTGGCAATCGTCGGTACCCGGATCAAAATCAGCAGAAAAGTGGTGCAAGCTCTGAATATTTGTCTCCCCTTCCATTCCTCTTGGACTAAGTTGACAGTGACTAAAGTGAAACTTTATTCGACCTTGGTGTACGAAATAGCCAAGATGTTGCCGCATTCAAATTTAACAGACATTTGCTTTGATGACACTTTCCTACCTGAAGCTAACTATTACGTTGTGTTGGACCATGCATCCAGTATTAAATATATTTCCTTAAAAAGATGCCAATTAAATGACCTTGTTTGTAAAGAGCTTGCATCTAGGTTGAGTTATGGTCAGCCAGCATCGAAAACTTTATTGATTTTAGATCTAGGTTCAAATAATATCACAGATGTTGGAGCTACTTGTATCGGAGACGTGCTAAGAATGAATCGTCGGTTGATTCACATAAATTTATCCGACAATCCAATCACTGACATTGGTGTGGCGGCGTTACTAAAGCATTTGATGGAATTCGAAGTATTGTTTGAGGAAATATTGGACAAAAAACGTAGAAGGATGAAATTTATTGAGGAAAGGAAAATCGTTTACGAAAATTGTTTAAAGGAACTGTTGCTTAATCAAAAAAATGAGAACTCGTCTCTTTCTCGCTCCATTAACTACATGACTACTCCATCGAATCCTTCGAGTCGTACAGCTAATCGATCATCGACGCTTCTCAAAACAAAGTCTGCAAAGAGTCTCACTCGGAAGCAAGCGTCAAATCTCCCAATGTCGGCAGAGAGTGCTCTTCTCAAAGCAGGGTTGATGACGCAGAAAATTGTCGGAAACTTTAATGATGTGTTCGATGATACGAACATTGTTATGAGAGACGGACGTTACTATTGCTTAGGGAATCTAGTTTTGTGCTCTATTAATTTATCATACACGAATTTAGAATTGCCTTCCCTAAGGAAACTTGTCGACGTATTGAAGTATCAGAGAGAGTGTTGCATGTCTTCAAAATGTACTGCAACTGGATTATTGAGAGTTGTTATAGAAGGCAACTATACTTCCAATACATGTGTGGAGCTGAAGAATATATATATGTATTTAAGTCTTGCAGTTGACGCTAAAACTTCAAAGAGAAGTAGCAGGAGGTTCTAAAGTAATTCGCTAATTTTGATATATATTTTTTTAATGTAGGTAATACATCTCATCATCTGACACGACAAATGACGTTCCTGACAGGCACAGATTATACAGCGCCATTTCACTCGTGACCTGCAAAAGTAGCTTAAATAAAATAAGTTTCTAGTAAGTAGGGGAGCCCCCTTTATTTTATATTTATTATTTGTTGTTGTAACGGCAACAGAATCAACTGTACTTATTACCGTTCATGAGATACAGCCTGACAGACACACGGACTAGGGTTCTGTTGGTAGCCCTTCGAGTACGAAACCCTATTACTAAATCAACGTACATTAAAAAAATCTCGTCATAAATACTCCGGTTCAGAGTTCTTTACATTTCCATCATTGAATGCTCTGTCAAATTAGATCTGAAAAGTTAGTTCTTGGTATTCCATCGGCAGCTGCGACTTCTTCCACATTCGCATCGGAAAATTTTATGATCTGATTTTTATAAGTAGGTACTTTCCTTAGAATGCAGTATTTGATTTCTTGAATGTTTTTTTTGATGTAGAAAGACCTCTCACATGTTGTGTTCCAAGCTTAGCCCTCGTGCATATCGATAAGCTAAATTTGATTTCACTTCAATAATATAAAAAAATACAAGGTGTCGATTTTAACTTGTAAACCCTTTTCAAACTTTTAATTTATAGATAAGTTTATTTATGATTGACCTCAAGTGATTTATTATAAATTGTATATGTTTTTGTTTATTTCAATGTATCTTAATGCTTTAATTACGGATGAAGAACTGGGTTAGGCTAGGCATATTAAGTTCGCACATTTAAAAGTGATTATCTATTGGTAAGCAGTTTTTTTTTGGAATTTATTAAGAGAATAATATGTTTTCATGTTAAGCTTTATTTTCATGTTAGTTTGTTTACTTGTAAGCTTTGTTTAGTTTGTTTAATTGTAAGCTTCGTTTTGTTTGTTTAATTGTAAGCTTATATTTTATTATGAGTTTGTTTGTGTAAGTGTTGGGTAGGTAGGTAGGTAGGTACATGATAACACCCGCTATTATGATGACCCGCGGTGCAACACATAAAAGGGTTTACGAAACGTTTTATATGCAGTACCAATGATATCTATAATATGTGTAAAAAGGCGTAATATCATTGCCTAGAGTGACAATGTATTTCGTTATTTTTTTTTTTTTTTTTTTTTATACCACTAAGGTGGCAAACAAGCATACGGCCCGCCTGATGGTAAGCGGTTACCGCAGCCTATGGACGCTTGCAACACCAGGGGTATCGCTCGCGCGTTGCCGACCCTTCAAAAATCTCTTCACACCCTTCTTGAAGAACCCCATGCTGTACTCCTTTGGGAAAACCACGGCGGGGAGTTCATTCCACAGTTTAATTGTGCGCGGGAGGAAGCTCTTTTGGAACCGCGCAGTTCGGGACCATTTTGGTTCCAACTTGTGGGGATGAATTCCCCGCCGGTGGCGAGAAGTGCGATGGTAAAATGTTGCCGTGGGCATCATGTCAAACAATTCCTCGGAACGCTGTCCGTTATACAAGCGGTAGAACACACACAGGGAGGCAAAATCTCTCCTAAGACTTAGTGGTTCTAAGCCGCTTGAGAGCTTGGGATCGTCGACAATTCTTACAGCGCGCCTTTGAACCGAGTCAAAAGGCGCAAGCTGGCATCCAGGTGCCCCCGCCCACAGATGACAGCAGTACTCCATATGGGGTCGGACTTGCGACTTGTAAAGTTGCAGTCTTTGCCCCGATGTGAAGTACTGCTTCGCCCTATTGAGCACACCGAGCTTTTTGGATGCCAGCTTGGCCTTGTCTTCCAAATGACTACGGAACTGAACGTCACTAGAAATGTCGACGCCAAGGATCCCAATGCTCTTCGAGATGTTGACGGACGTGTTCAGGAATTGTGGAGTTACAGCAAATGGAGTTTTCTTAGCGGTGAACGCGCAGACTTGTGTCTTAGTGGGGTTGAAGTGGACTAGGTTAAGTCGACCCCATTCGGAGACACTTCTTAGTGTACTCTCGATTTCGGACACAAGTCGTTCGCGGCTTTCCTCTACCACGGAACGAGGGATGTTTGCACGGCCCGTGTAATAAGCATCCCCGGTACTGTCATCAGCATAGCAATGAATACCGTCAATAGACAGCATATCATTGATATGCATCAGGAACAGTGTCGGGGATAGCACGGAGCCTTGCGGGACGCCGGCATTTATGTCCATGCTATCGGAGCAACTACCGTCGATGACAGCTCTTATGCATCTGCTGGACAGAAAGCTGGCGACCCATTTGCATAATCCCTCGGGAAGCCCGTATGATGGTAGCTTCGCGAGAAGACCACGGTGCCAGACCCGATCGAACGCCTTCGCTACATCTAGGCTCACTGCCAAGGCCTCACCTTGACTCTCGATGGCGAGTGACCAACGGTGTGTGAGATACACTAAGAGGTCACCAGTCGAGCGACTGTGGAGGAAGCCATATTGTCGGTCGCTCAACAAGTCGTGAACCTCTAGGTACCTCAAAAGTTGTGTATTGATCACTCGCTCCATCAGTTTGGAGAGAAGGGAGGTAATAGCGATCGGCCTGTAATTCGTCGGGTCTGACCCGTCACCCTTTTTGGGCACTGGGTGCACATGGGCAGTCTTCCACGAAGACGGGACTACACTTTTGGAGTAGGAAAGCGCGAAAAGGCGCGTCAGCACAGGACACAATTCGGGAGCACACTGCTTCAGCACCACTGCCGGTATGCCGTCTGGCCCACTCGACTTATGGATGTCAAGAGAAAGTAGCTCCTGCCGGACCTCCCGTTGGGTTATACGAATCTCCGGCATGGAGCTGTCACACCGCGGGATGGTAGGCGGTATGGCACCCCTGTCATCCAAAGTCGAGTTCGAGGCAAAGAGAGACCCAAGTAGATCAGCCTTCTCTTTAGCACTGTGGGCCAAGTTGCCGTCCGGCTTCCGTAGTGGTGGCAGGGACGACTGGCAGAAGTTTCCTTCGGCAGCTTTAGCGAGAGACCAGAAAGCGCGGCTCCCAGAAGGGAGGCTCGCCAGCCTCTCGCCAATTCTGCCGACGAAATTGAATTTAGCCCTGGCAATCATTCCTTTACTGGACCTCGAGGCAGCATTCAGTTGACGTTTCGCAGCAGAGATGTTAGGATCCCGATTAGCGCGGGCCGTGGTCCAAGCCTCGTACAAAGTCTGCTTTTTTCGTCGAGCTTCTTTGCAGGGCCGATTAAACCACAGCCGTCTCTTCACCCCTGCAGCCACCAGCGGGTTGGGAATGTAACATTCCATACCCGCCAGTATCGCCTCAGCGACGGCGGCCGCACAGGTGTCGGGGTTATCTGTTGCGAAACAGAGCTGCCTCCACGGGTACGATGCGTAGAACTCACGCAATCCTTCCCAATCTGCTGACTTGTAGTGCCACACGCGGCGCCACCCGGGTGGCTGAGCCGCCACGGGCTGCGCGCAGGGCGCTAGCGACCGGACGAGGCAGTGGTCTGAGGAGCCGAGTGGCGCCTCCACTGTGACTGTATAGCCGTCCGGTCGCGTAGTCAGCAGAAGGTCCAATAAGGAGCTCGTATGACTCTCGATGTCTGGTATTCTCGTGGGAGAAAGAACCAGTTGCGAGAAGCCATAGGCCAGGGCAGTCATGAGCAGCCCTACCCGCGGAGTCAGTGGACCGAGAACTAAGCCATTCAACGTGGTGAGCGTTGAAGTCTCCAAGAATCACTAACTCCGCGGAGGGGTACTGCGCAAATACTGTAACAGTCGTCGATTGCAGGTGCTCGAACAATCGATTTGTGTCCAAGTCACCGCTGTGGGACCTGTAAAGGCACGCGTAAATTCGGGTGTGGCCACCGTAATCTACGCGCGCCCACAAAATCGACAGGTCCCTGTCTTCAAGGCCGTGGAGACGGCGACAGCAGACATCCTCCCGGACATACATACACACCCCGGCACGGCGCACAAAGCTGTGCTCCAACTTGTACCCGGGGTAGTGCAAATACGATGTGTCGTCGGGGGAGGATATCTGCGTCTCCGTGAGAAAAAGAAGAGTCGGCTGTGCAGTCTCAAGATGTTGGTGGACTGCATTGATGTTAGCGTGGATTCCCCTGATGTTGCAAAAGTCCACAGAAATTGTGGATGGGGAGGCCGCTGGAGAAAACTTCTTTTTTTTATTTTTTCTGGCCATATTAGGAAGGGGGTGGGAGAGGGTTGAGAGGAGTCGTTGCGTCAGCAGCAGAAGGGACAAAGCGCACTGCAGATCCACCAGAGAGTCGCGATGGTGATGTTATTGATCAAGCGTTTGTCTGATATACTTGTTCCTCATACTATGTTATGACTTATGTGTTTCTAACCAATTTTAACAATTAAAATAATCCACAGTGCCGGCGATAGGGGGGAAGGTGGCGTGATAGGGTGACGGACCAGGGTTGGCGCCAATTAATAAAAAAAAAGTTCTAAATATTTTCTACGTCCTCAGTGTCGTTGGCGCGGAGTAACGCTAAAGGAAAGATTTAATTCATAACAAAAGTACACATTGGTTCAGCAAAAAAAATATGCTCGAAAATGATTTCCTTCTGTGGGCACCACAATAGTCTTGACCGGGGTGTCAGCGATCCTAACGCCCGGTACCGATAACCCATTTTGTATAGATACCTTTAATAAATAAATAAATTATCCCAATGTTTGTTAAGCTGAAAGGTTTTTTTTTTAAATAAACCGTACTTTATGATCCTTGTGATAGATGGTTTATGTTTAATTGAAAAGAAATGTTTAAGTTAAAATAATAATATACGAATTGAATAACTTACTTTGGATGTTTATGTATTATTGTTTTAGTACATTAATAATCATGTTATACCTGCCTACTTTAATATAAGCTCAGAGTAAATATTATCTATAAGGTCTTTGAAAACCTTACTATAAATTCATTTTCCAACCCCAGCTATAGCTTAGAATTACAATGACCTAGAAGGCGTATTATCTGTATTGCTATATTTTCCATAAAAAACTGCTAATTTACTATTACATACTCTAACACTTTGTATTTAAAAAATAATCTGCATGTTTTAAAAGCGCCCCCTACAGCGGACAGATTGCCGCGATTAATTGCGATCTATAAAGAAATAGATTTGCGGTAATCGGCTAAACCGACAGATGGCGCTGATAACGTGTTTATCTCTTTCGTTTTGGTTGTACACGTAGTATATTATCTACTCTGAGGTTTTGGTTTGTTTGTAGTACGGACCCCTCGTAGTGCGAGTCCAACTCGCACTTGGCCATTTTTTTTTATTTGATCTATAGCTAAATATTATCAAAATGTGAACTTCTCACTAGAGAAGTTATACTGAAATCTACTAAGATTTCAGTATAATTTTTTTTGGAACGATTACATTAAATTCGCTTTATATTTCTATAACAATAACTAAGCAAAATTACACGGATTGTAGCGAAATAGTGGACAGTTTATTTGAAATCTACGGGTTTCTATGTCCCAAGCTTTGGTCCTAAGCGAGCTTTAGTTATTATTTTGAGGTCTCATACATAAATAATCCTGTCAAACTGAATTAAAACAAAGCTTAGGCGTCCAATACGGCATAATGCTAAATGCATTGGTTAAAATCCATTGATGAATGCAATTAATTAATAGTTTCTTTATGCAATCCTTAAGTGAGTATAGTGATATTTTTTTTAAAAGTAGTAACGGAATAGACAAGTAATTTGAGTTGCAATGTTCAACCGCGACCCAAGAGAATACCACCGCTACGCTAGTACCCGCGAGTGCCCGCGACCCTTTCTTTCTTAATTGCCGCGCAATTAGTTTGTTTTTTCGCATGTATGTTAGTCTGTGAAGGTATATGTAATATGGGCCTCGTTGCCTGAACCAAATAAAAAAAAATGGTACAGCTCCAGCGGATATAGGCTACGGTGACTGCTTACCAGCAGGTGGGCCGTATGCTTTTGTACTTCCTAAGTCCTATAAAAAATTCACACAAACAAAGAACCACCCCACTTGTAGCATTCCAATCATATGAACATAAAATATTATGTACTTACATACTTCGATCTTCTTCTAAGCACACAAGAGAAAACACTGTCTGACAAACATTAAAGAGATTGTCATAAGCTTGTGAACTTGACAAGAACCAGCCGAAACGTCATAAACAAACAGAGTCAAATTTGTCTTTTTTGTGTACTATACAACGTCATTATTTTGATAGATACTTATTTGATAGATATTATTTTTATACGATATACATATTTTATTACAATGACGGCGAGGTCCATTCGGTCTATGAAGTCGATAAGGTCTCTCAATGAGAATGAGGACACAGCGCCAGTGATGCAGTTTGAAGAGTACATAGCTATGGCTTGCGACAGGTTCAGCTGTCCCTTCCCTGTCACGGTCAAGAAGGACGTACAGCGAGGTTGGTGACTCGGATTTTTATCTGATTTATCTTTATCCTCCTGGCCCTATCCCAATATTTTCGTCCAATTACCTCATGCGCTTTAGCGCAGCGCTGTGGCTTTGGCCAATGATATTATTATATGTATTAAAAAGATGAGATTTATCAACATCCTCCTGCTCCTAACCCAATACTTTCTTCCAATTATCTCATACGCTAGCACAGTGATTTCTCGCTACTTAAGACCTGAAGTTGCCTGATTCTCCACGTATTTGAGTCTATGGTAACCGTTTACTAGTTACTACCCGGCGTGTCTTAAGCTACCTTCCTGGTAAGAAAGGGAATTAAATTTTCAGATGAATTTATGAAGTCGTTGAAGCAAGAGGGAGTGACAAAATATAAGACAATTAGTGTGTCAGCGCCTAAGGATGCCCAAAAGCCACCTATTTCGTCAGGCCCAGCAGCCGAAACGGTTGCCGCAGCGACCTCGACTACCTCCGTCGCCTCCGTCGATGAGGAATCTCTCCTAGTCACAGCTGTTTACGACAACATGCACCGCCTCGCCGAATTATGTCTCACTAGACTACACTGCATCCCCAGGACGCTCATGCAAATCATTTGCCTCATCATACCTTATTATGAACACCTAACAAAGATATTCTTCAAGCGGTGCCGAATTGACATCTACACAATATACGAATTATATAAAGTCCTTCCCATGTCACAAGTCACCGATATAACGCTGGACGATTGCCCTCTGGCAGAAGCCAACTACGCAATTTTGCTGGAGAAGCGATCGCTTCTCAAAAATCTCTCATTATGTAGGTGCAATATAGACGATGAAGTTTGTGCGCAAATAGCCACCCAGTTACACTTTTTAGCACCAGCCGAAGCCACTTTGGGCTCTTTGAACCTGTCTTTTAATGACATAACCGACATAGGTGCGATTAAACTTGCCGAGGCTTTGAGAACTAACAGGCACTTGCGTTATCTGAATTTGGCGAATAATCACATCAGTGACATTGGAGCTGGGGCCATGTTAAACGTCCTCGTGGAGTTCCCATTAACATGTGACGAAATAACTAGCAGGCGTGAACGGCTAATGGAATATTTGAAAGCTAAAAACGTAGTGTACGTGAAATATTTAACCGAATTAGATGCAAAGTCAGTCGATGACGTGAGCCAATCTAGTCGCAGACAGACGGTAGCGCCGGTGAAGAAGAGAAAATCTTCCGCCACATCGCTGAAAAGTAAATCAACTCAACTCACAGACAAAAAAGACAAAGACAAATCAAGTAAACTGAAGAATACAAAAAGGGAAAACATGGCGAAGGCTGAGATAATGGCGATAGAGATGGTTGGGCCCTTCCGCGACCCTTTCAGCGTCGATGCTATCAAAATGAGACAGAATTACACTTATTGTTTAGGGAACATGATGTTATGCTATTTAAATTTTGCCTATAACAACTTGTCCTACTTAAGTTTAAAGAAGTTGCATGCCACGTTGGTCTACCAGAGCATACATAAGAAGCTGACGCAGGCGGGTCTTATGAGGGTGATTATGGAAGGTAATCCGTTGCCCATAACATGTAGTGAAATGGCGGTGATTGGTGAGCTGATGGGACGGAGTGTAGGAAGACTACAGCTCGATTACGGAGCCAGAAGGAAAAGTAGGAATAGGATGTCTATAGTACCAGATCGGGTGAAACACTAATAAAGGAAACGAAAAATACGTACAATGTATCTTTAATGAGTCGTAATTTTTTTCTGTATTTACATGATGTAAAAATATTATAATATTGTTAAATACATTTTAAACTTAAACACTAATACATAATTAAGTTACTTTCTAAGCCTGTTTTAATGATGTTGGTTTTGGTAACTCTTTGTTTCGAAAATCACAATAGTGGTAGTTTTAATTTAGTAGATATGGCAATATGCATTATGAAATGCTACATCAATCTAATAATTAGAAGTGAAGTGTAGAAAAATATAAATGTGATCGAAGTAATCATAACAGGCATTTTAATTAAAAAGCTACGTATAGTAAATGTATAAAATCAGCACCGACTTGCCGTCTGCTAACGTCATGCTTGAATAATACTACATTGGCAATTATAAAAAACTACTTTATACGAATACTTGTACTTAGCCTAAAAAAATATCTTATGTCTCGGATGTTTTAAATACTGGCGTTCCTTATTGTACAATCATTTTCCGTGAATTAGTTCTGCGGTGGCAAGTACTCTCTGTTCGGTTCAGTTGGGAATCTATTACCTGGCCTTCCACCACTCCCGGTTGGGAACTCTGGCCCGCTAGGTTTACCAGATGGGTATCCTTGTCCGCCCGGGTAATTTGAAGAGCCTGGATAATTTTGGCCTGAGCCGGGGTAGTTTTCGTATGTTCCAGAAGGTCCAGGATACGGGGTTGAACCTGGATAGGATCCGTTTTGTGGTTCGGCGCTTCCAGGATATGATCCTGGTCTAGAGCCTGGGTAGCCACTTTGTGGTCTGCTAGTGCTTCCCGGGTAAGAGGATGGTCCCGAATTACCAGGATACGAAGATGGTGTTGAACCAGGGTAGGAAGAAGATGGTCCTGGACCGGAACTACCACTGTACGATGCGGACGGACCCTGTGGTCCAGAGCTACCGGGGTAGGAAGACGATGGTTCTTGAGGGCTCGGACTTCCCGGGTACGATGGGCCCTGAGAACCTGGGTAACTACTTGATGGGCCTTGAGGTCTGGAGCTTGGGTAGGTAGGCCTCTGGGGTTCACCGCGGTCAGGATACCCTGGTCCTTGGAAATCATTGAAACCAGAAACGGGAAAATCTTGGGAATTCCCAGCGATAGAGTAGTCGTTAAGATTAGCATTGAGGCCGTAGAAGCTTGCAGCAGACTGACACTCAAACTGGTTCCACCAAACGCACACAAAATCTTGCTGGGAGAAGACGGTCCCGTTTGGGCACAGGAAGTCGTATGTCCTATTGTTGGCGCACACGTGGAACACCTGGCACCTTGCCTCGACGTCAGCGTAGTATCCAGGGTAAGATTGCGCATCGCAGCGGAAAGATGTTTGCGGTATATCAGATAAAATTGGATAATCAATATCTGGTTCACCGGGGATTGCAGAGTAGTCACCGCCTTCGTAGAACCCGCTGTTGTCGGATCCAAACCCTGAGATTGCTGGTCCAAATCCAGAGCCAGGCTGACCTTGTCCTGGATAATTAAAGCCTGGATATCCAGATGTGGGACCCCTCGAGCCTTCTACTGGATAAGAACCCGGTTGACCTGGGTATCCTGAAGGTCCACTTGGCCCTTGTCCGGGATAGGAGGGTCCAATAGGTCCTTGGTCTGGATAAGAGGGTGCGTTAGGCTCCTGGCCCGGATATCCGGTTTGAGGCCGCTGACTGCTAGATCCAGGGTAGCCTTGATTAGCAGGACCGCTTGATCCTTGACCCGGATAGGAAGATCCTTGGTCCGGGTATCGTGTTTGCGGGCGTTGACTGCTGGGTCCTGGGTAACCTTGATTGGAGCTGGGGTAGTTAGAAGATCCCGGATAGCCTGGAGAGGTGCCCGGTCCGGAATAACCATCTTTCTGAGGTCCAATTGGGTAAGGGGTGCTTGAGCCCTGGTAACCTGGAGGTCCAGACGGGAATCCCGGGCGATTTGAAGTCGGTCCCGGACCAAATGGTTCTCCGGGCTTGTTGTATTCATAACCACTTTGGGCTACTGCAAGAGCCAGAAGCACTGAAACCAAAAAAAAGGTAAGTAATCAAAAATCATTTATTCAGTTTATGTGCTAATAAGGCACTTATGAAGGTCTAATTTTCCACCGATTTAGAAAAAAAAAACCACTGTTTAACATCGTTATATCATGATTGTTACTTTTTTTATGTAACAATCATGATATAACAATGATTAACATAAATCTTCTAGACATAAGTAGGCATTTAGAAATTTCAGAATGTAAGCTACCAAGTTGGTTTTGTCACTGCTTTCATGAAATAAATATCTTAAACTATGACCTCAGAGTAGAATGTGTGCCAGAAATAAATAAATATCGGAGGTATAAAACTAACTTAAATATTTATGCCCAACAATGGTCTCGATTCTGTTGTAAAAAAATACTAAACTTAACTAATTTGACAGGTCTAAAAGTCTTGCTATCTCTTTCTCATGTGCGGCATTAAATAAGGATGGCAATATTTTTAGACCTGTCAAATTAGTTAAGTTTAGTAATTTGACCAACAGAATTGGCACCATTGTGTTCCCAAATTGAAACCGTATCAGCACGGAAGGTAGCCTATCAACTTAAATCGGACATTAATATAAAAACTGTTAAGAAATACCATTTCTTGTATTAACGGTTGAAATGACGATGTTATATTACGTCTACATTCTACTCATTACTTTAAAACAGTCTAACAGATTGTCGATATAGATTAATGCTGTTTAAATAGTTAACAACGCTACGGCCCGGCTGGCACAATGGCTCAGAAGGCAGATGACATCGCGTGGGACAGTGAGTTCGACGTTTTGCAACTTTAGGGAAATTACCACCTTTTTACTTGTAATATCAATGGAAATGACTGTCGTAACGAAAACGTAACTTTGAGAAACTATATCGACTATTCCCTACGTGTGGTGAAGGTATGGTTTCTGGACACGCAGGGCAATGGATCCAACATTATTTGTATGTACTTCTACAATCCCTTAAAAATCTATTAACCGTAACCGAAACTATCGGATAATCTGAAATTATTTTATACTAGCGGCCCGCCCCATTTATACCAAATATTTTGTCTACCCGTGCAAAGCCGGGGCGGGCAGCTAGCCTATGTTAATCAGTGATAGTGTAGCTTTCTAACGGTGAAAGTTTTTTTGAAATCGGTCCAGTAGTTTCGGAGCCTATAGACATTTATCAAATATTTTGTCTACCCGAGCGAAGCCGGGGCGGGCAGCTAGTATAATATATAGCCTATGTTACTCAGTTGATGATGTAGCTTTCTAACGGTGAAAGAATTTTTGAAATCGGTCCAGTAGTTTCGGAGCCTATTTAATACATACAAAAATACAAATCTTTCCTCTTTATATTATTATTATTAGTATATTAGTATAGATCAGTAATCATATCCGAAACCGATATAATATTATTCATGTATCACCGTATTCATATCCTAAGTGTAATATCCAACATCACTACAATCTGTCGTGTAAAACATTTTTTTGAAAGCACAATATCATCTGAAACCATCTTTATAAAACGAATGGTGCAAATTTATACCCAAGAAATAATGGGGCAAGTTCGGAAATGATTGTATTGTATAGTAATTAAAACGATTCAAGAAGAATTTTCAATGAATTTATTGTTTCATCTTGATTGCTTCGTTAAAATTAACACGAGAGCTTAGGATTTTATCTATTGCTTAAATCGGTTTATAATACAATTGTAGGGCTATCTTTGATGAGATAAAATCGTTTTAGTAGGCACTAAAACCCCATTGTTTTGTGAAGAATTGTATAACACGCAAGTGTTCATGGTCAACTTAATTTATGCGTCTTTCAACTATACTAATATCTCAGAGTACGTTATATACTAAGTACAACTAATATATATATACACATATACTATACTAATGATTACTACATATAACAATTATTTTATTTCCTCTTCTTCTTTTATTCTCTCTTCCCCTGTTTGAAATTCATGCCTTATAATAATACGAATCATCATGGACTCAAACGTGAACCTATTTTTGTTTTCTAAAATAATTTACTGATACCTGGTCTAGATCACTTTATTAACAACCAGACATTGGTGGTTTTCAAGACCATTATATAAGGCACACAGATTAAAATTATGTTCAGCGAACTAAATCTATGTATGACCGACATGTAGCTCGATAGTGTTATCAATTTAAATAAATGGTTAAAAATGTTAGCTAACTATAATCTAAAATTGGGCATTAGTCTCGATAATATATTTTTTAAAGCAGAAACACCATTTCACGGTCCTTTTCTGTTCTTGAAACTAATGAAGGCAAAGTAAATGGCCTTTTCAAAATCAATTTAATACTTAAATAGAATAAGCGCGTAATCGAAAATTGCGTACAAAATCGTAGCAATGACACAATGGTAAGGCGTTTAAAGATGAACCGATTTGAAGCGTTTATATAGGTACATAAGCTATAAAATTCTTCCCAGATCTTGCAACATTGTATTGCTGAATGATGATGACTGTTCGTTGAATGCTAATGACAGTTATCCTAAGTTTATTCGGATTTATGTCGCCTAAGCTGTCGTTGAATTGTTGTGTCATATCATAAAATGGTGTCCTGACTTCCAACCTGAATTGCTCATCATATAAAATTATGTTCTCATACAGCCTAATTACATTTTATTGGTCTTAAATTTGTATTAGAATATAGCTTTAAATTTGTTCTTTGTGCAACGCTATCAGTAGCTAAGGGTTGATTGAAATGTCAATCTGCAGAGACATTATCACTATTAAGCATTAATAAGTCTCTTATTAATTTAAATACAGATATTTAATAAATAGTACTCCAATAATCGTGATCATCTCTTAAAACTCCCGTAATAACACACAAAGTCGCCATTCCACTGTTATTACCAACCCCAGACTAGATTAAAACATTACTTAGTCGAGTTACCAACTACTCGTGATTGTACCAAGTGATCCAGTTTTAGGAAGTGCTCCATATTTAAATTGGTTCGTTGCCACAAGGTTACCACAAAGCCTGTGCCGGTAGCAGGAACATTGTCGACAACGTATTCGAAAACGTAGCTCGCGAAATGTCAAAATTGTCATACTAATTTTTAGTTCCACTTTTCACCGCCGCAGCGCTGTTCATTTTCCAATACAAAAATATTCGAAGCGATACAAAAACGTTGTCGTCAATGTTCCTGGTACCGGCACTGTTCCCACCAGCAGATGGAACATCAAGCGTGTACCATCGTCACGCGCAGAATAATGGCACAGAACCACCGCTGTCAACAACATTGCGTTGCTGAATTTAACTTATTTGAACATAATATTATTTGAACAGCAACAGAGCATAAATTAGAAGCGGTTTGCTTATCTTGCGAAGATGTTACTTTAGGTGTTACAATTCACTCGTTGTTTATGAGATAAGTGGGATTTTGTAAACAGAAGCCTTAGAGGAAATGCCTTTCTTTTTTATACCGTAGTAGTGTTTTATACCAGAATGCTTTCCAGATAGTAACGTAAAACTGATGATGAATTATTCCAATAAAGCTCTATAGATTCATGTTTTGTGAAAACACCAACACCCGTGGCTCTTATAATATCTCTTCGATCAGGAGTGGGTGTTTGATTTTGAAATTACACTTTTGCCATACTTTCGGAAAGGGGTGAGGCTTCTAAATGGTTACTATTTGTTGTTATGTATAGGACAATAGAACTGAAACCATTTTTAAAAATTATGTCACAAGTAAAATACTAGAACTTTTTATTTCTACACTAGTGAATTAACTAGTAATTTGTAGGTTGATATTTTTTTCTATCATCACAAACTATATTTGCGTACTTTAGTCAGCTTTCCGAACTATCTCGGCAATAAGTTGCATATTAGTTTAACTGAATAAACACAATATACATATAACTAGTCTGCCATGAATCCATACATTATCTCGGCAAATTTGTACTGTATGCCTGACTGACCTAACGCAATATGGAGCTCTATTCATGGTAATTGGTAAAGTAATGCACTGGCCGTAGTATTGCTTACAAACCATTGACATAGTACATCAGTCGTGCAATAACATATTAGATTATATAATTATAATACTCTAACTAAATACTGTTATTTTCAATAATCATGATGTTATTGACCTTTACGACGAATGAGTTGCGTATTTACTTGACAAATTAGACCCGATCAGATATCGTTATTATCTCAGTGATGAGAATGCAGAACCACTCGCTAAATGGCAGATGATTACTTGAACAAGATATTCAATATTGATATAATATGGGATTTGGATATAAATGAGGCCGAAGGAAGGCGATGGGGTTCCATCTAGTCATATAATAGCTTCTGATTACATCATGACTTTAGCCTACGTATATAGAAGGTGTAAAAACTCACAAAATATCTTGCTATCCCATTCTCATGTGCAGAGTTAAATAAGGATGGCGATTCTTAAAGTCTTGTCAAATTAGTAAACTTTAGCGATTTTGGAGAACAGGCTTCACAAATATATCATAGTCGGTCACCAATTTTGAAAGGATACCGTTGTGCCCTATATTTCAAGAAAATTTTCGTGTACATTATTTGCTGAACCAATGTGAACGTTATTTAAAAATTTCATGTTTCCTTTAGCGTTACCCAGAGCCAACGACACCAACGTTGAACGTTTTGTAGCTCAATATTTATTTTCTTTTCATATTTTCCCCTCGGCACCCCTACAATTACTAACGCAATCGGCACTGCGAACAGCGAAAACACTAGCAAATACTTGAGAACTCAGGGAATCAAATAAAGCTGATAATACACAATCAGAGGACCTATTAGTTATGACATAAGTATTATTCACAGAAACATTACGAAAACAAGAGGTAATTTGTAGAAATTGTGAGAATGTTATTTGTCAATCTGAGATACTCGTACGCGTATCATCGATGGATAGGGTCAGCTATGTGACCCGTTGATCAAACTAGGATAATCAATAAGGAACCTACATATGTATTTGTCTTATCTTAGATTCTGCCTTTCTCTAAGGAGTTGATAGGATAGTATGGAATGGAATCGCGCTATGGTCGTGACGGGATATGATATCGGACACCGACAAATAGACACTTTATTACGTGTATTTTTACAAATTTGCCGTAAAAAGTCACCGTCGTCATAAATTTGTCATATTTGTCGTCAATTGTTTTGAATGTGTTACATCTTTCCTCTCGCTTGCCTGCAATCTGTGGGTGTTATCGTGAAAAGGGACGGAAGTCAAGGAAGTGCGCGCGATTTGATTTGACCAATGAGTGCGAGTGCTGGCCTGTAGAGTTGGCCGTTAGACGTCAGATTGACATCGTATGCGACTACTGTAAGATTTTTTTTTTGTGACTGTACTAGTGACATGATATTTGTGCTGGGTTAATCATTTAGCCACCAAAATAACCCGCACACTTTGGTTTTTTTTAGGTAATAACTATAAAATGCTAAAAGTTAATTATATTGAGTAAGTACGCTGTTTGTTTTACCGGTTAATAACGAAAGTAATTAAGTTATTATGACAATTTGCACGAAAGTTTTCAATAAAAAAGCTTTCACCTTTTATGGTTTTAATAACTCGTGTTTATTTATTGTTCAAGAAATAATATACCTAGCTACGTAATATCTATGCGTAACTATTTTGCAAATCAAAACGCCTTTTGTAACTTTTTTGCTACTCGTAAAAAAGTTAGCACTTGTATTTTATTTCCACTAAGGTGGCAACTAATAGGTATACGACCCGCCTGATGGTAAGCGGTTACCGTAGTCTAAGAGACGCTTGCTATACAAAGTAAGAATAAATCGCGCTGCCAACCCTGCAATCATCTTTTGACAACCTTTGTAAAGAACTTACGGGTTTGTCATGAGAAGACCATGATTGAATTCTTGCGATGGTAAAAACGTATTTAAAGTTAGAAATGTGACTGTTAATTTTCACGCAACTTATCGAGAGATGAATAAATTATCTTTAATGTTATAACTATTACATCCTCAAAGTGTACTTGAAAACAATGATATTTGTGTATTCTAAGAAGTAATACTTACTGCAAAACGTAGACAAACGCAGCATGGCGTCGGTGCTGCAGGGTTGTTCTTAAACTAAAATCTGGAACAAAAAATAAGTTATCATTTATATACAAAATCAATTGCCGCATGCATCAAACATCATATATATTCATAATTGGCAGATGTAGGTTGGTATAAAAGATCACTGGAAAAGTCAGATTTTTTTATTAATTTTCATTGGTGAGAAGCCGGGGCGAGTCGCGAGTGAAGTAACAAAAAAGTAATTTATATACACGATTGAAACAAACTGTTCGTAATTACGTTAAAATGAGGTCCTAACACGTTAAGGTCCGTCTTAGCCCGGGGTCTTTTCTGGAACAGTCTAAGTGCGTGACCAATCTATCACCCAAGGGCTCTTTGAAATCTTTGAGGACTCGATTGCTTCATTATACAGCTTCATGGCTTATTCTTGAGATTCAAGAAATTTGTTAGTTTTTGTTAGAACTTAGAATCGGAAATTAATACTAACTTACGTCTTGAAATTGGTAAAGAGTTTTGTATTGGTATCAAGAAAAAATATTTATTAATATTGTAACAGCTTTTATATTTTTTATGTTGGTTTTATTAATTTTAAGATGTTGTTTTTATTTGCACACGAATTTCTAAACATGACCCGCGCACTGGTGGGACTTTCGCACATTCATTGAATTTTCATTTATTTACTAGTTGTTTTCCCCGCGCGTAGATGTAGTGATTTATAATTTTGTAAATATAAAGTTTTGTGTATATATGTATATATCTCTATCAAAATCGAAACTATCTTTTTAAGATTAGACTACAAAAAACAAGTTGAAGGCATCAAACCATCAGAACCTACCACCGGATTCGGAAGGTCGTTTAAGCTAAGCATGCGGAATATATGAGGGCAATATTCTTAAGCAATAATGTAAATATATTGTTCTAGACAATGTACCCAATTGTTCGGATGCGGACTGCCAAAGGGAGAAAAAGTTTGCATTGTCAAAGCTAAGTACGGAAAATGTGTCGGCAGTGAGAAGGAGACTTATTGTGTGTGGTTCAATGGCTGACCATTTTATTTACATTCCATAACACTATGTAATGTACTATCAGAGGTACCTATATGCCTACCTAAGAAGGATTTTATACAATGTTGTAATTGAGCTGTTTTCTATATCAAACTATATAGACATTTTAAACAAAAATAGAACCTAAATTAATTATACAAATCCTTCCTCTTAAATCACTATCTATTTCTGCATTAAAATCTGTGATAAGTTAAAAGATCTAAGATTTAAAGGGAACAGGCAGCGGAAGCGTCTTAATTTAAGATGGTAATTTGAAATTTGTAATGGAACATGCCACTGATATTTCTACAATTGTATTCGTTCTAAGGTTCTCTATTAACTATTGCTCACGACTTCTTCCGAGCTGAAACTACCTTCCGTATTCTTCTCAGCAAAAAACTACCTTCCGAATCCGATGGTAGATACTGACGATTTGAAAGTGCTTCTCTGTAAAGTCTAGTCAAATAATGATCATTTTGAGTTTGAGTTTGAAATGGGATTATATAAGAAAGCACTGGGCGTGAGGATTTACAGCCTATATGCTGGCTGACCCACCCTTAGTCACACGAGACTTCAATATTACAACTTCATATATGTGTGGTTTCACACGAAGGAATCACTTTTTCTCAAAAATATTAATTGTACAGATTTCGCTTTAATTTTATTATATCTGACTATAATATTAGAGTAGTTTTTTTTTCTTGAGTGTAATGTGTCGCTATAATATTTTGAAATAAAGGTTAATTAAAAAATCTGTTTGCCACTGGTATTATCTAAGTTCTACGTATTTTCGTTCAACGGTAAACTATTATTTTAAGTAAATATACAATAAAGTTTTCAGCTTATCTGTTAGTGGGCGGGCGGAAATCTTTTACGCGCCATATTTTACTCCACTTATTAAATATACATAAATTACTTCCCCGAATCGAAATTCTATTAAATTACTAAAGGATTTTGGTTTATACATAGATGCAGTTTTTAATTATTTGCAATGTGTATAAAATTATTTGTTTATTTCGCGTAGAAAAAAGCACTCTGCTGCACTCACTATAAAATAAAGAAAATAAAATAAAGCACTGCTAAATTTAAAATAAGCACTTCTAAATTTAAAATAAAATGCCACTTCCGAGACTCACCGGGACGTACGCGGCGCTAGCGAGGCGCGGACTGTGCTGGCCGGACTCGGTGCTCGCTTTTATCTAAACCACTGCTTGGCTTGCGAGATGAGGGATGCACTATGGGGTCGATACGGTCGTGGCCGCGTTCGAAGTTTGAATTCTATATTTGATGTTCTTAAATCAATAATATTGCCTGATGGTGTGGCCGTAGCCGCTTTCAATCGGATCCAACGCATAAAATTGTCGGCTCTAAAACTAAGGCCGTAAATATCAATGAGCATGTGAATGAAGCATCCGACAGAAAACTGCAAAAACAAAATACTTCGGTGCTAAAACGTAAACCAGTAAATGGCATCCAGCTACACATAATAGAAAATATGCTAGTATCATTATTGAATAACGTCTTCACACGGTAGCGAACAAAGCTTCTGCGGCGCAATGCAAATCCGTTGAGGCAATATACAGTAAATCACTTTTGCTGTACCAAAGGACACATGTTTCACCACATCTTGCCATAATGAATCTTTTACATACCCTTGGAAATCACCTAACCACATTTGGATGTAGGCATCGAACCTTAAGTTTTCGTTAGCATGGTGGTCTGAAAAGAGTTTGCCATTTACTTGTGTGGTAAATTTTTAAACAGTGTTTTGGTATAGTGCAAATATTGGCCATCTGATTTTTATACCCCAAAGGTCCTTAAATGGCCGTGCCCTTTAGTCGCTTCGAGCATCGGGTGTTACCTATTCGTGAGTCGTCGACTTTATCAAAATCTCTTTACCTTCCTCAAAAATGCCATGCTGTTGATACTCCCTTCGGAAAACTACGGCCGGAGCTCGTTTCATAACATAAACGTCTACACACAAAGAGAAATATTCATATAATGCTGCATGGAGAAATTGATTAATGTAAAAGAAGCGAAAGAGGTGGTACATTAGAACTTCATAAGTGTAGGGCCTAAACTGAATAAAGGATTGTGGTTTTGATTTTGAGGTGTGCAAGTTATGAGTTTAATGAGCTTTATACTTTAAGTCTCAGCGTACCCCGTGCGAGATTTGACTTGATGATATTATGTATCTACTTAATTACTAATGTCTCGAGATGTTGGTCTACACTGTACTAAATTATCATGATCATGTAGTAGTTATGGGCAGGCGTGACATGAAGTCTATCACTAAAGTATATTACTTATCCAATTGTAATAAAAACTAAAACCCGACTACAAAATAAACACGCTCTAAAAAGTATCAAAAAACATAATATTTTCCATAAATCTTTCAGTCCGATAAATATTTTATTGTTGCGTAGTGATGCTTAGAAGATAGCCATGGTCGTATGCCACTGCGCCCTCAAGCTTATGATTGCTTACTACTAACTGTTAAATTGTTTTGTTAGGATAAGAGGCCTGCGACCACGACTATCCTAATTATAATTAATTATTACAGTTTCAGTTATAAGGTAATTTAGATCTTCATAAGTGCGATATTAGAGCCATAACTGAATAAATGTTTTTTTGATTCTCTGGACATCACTATGAATATATCAGATGAGAATATTTTCTTGTTTGATACTTTTTAGAGCGAGATTAGAGATAAAAAGCGGGGAGCGGTATTTTAGTTTAAGACTCATATTTACTGATCTTAAATACAATGAATGGTTATTTACTGTTGGGATAAAACTGTTTGGTATTAATATGTCCAAATGCAACAAATAACTGTGTAGAGTTAAGGCACGGTAATATTATCATAATATTACCGTGGTTAAGGACCTCACGTATCGCGCTTGAGCAACGCGACGAACTTCGAGCTCATTTATTTCACTACACTACGGATGCGACTGAAACCCGGGCTGTTTTGCAATAGATTCCGAATTCTGTCTTACCCTACCTACTTATTTTAGGTTCTATGTAATCAGAATCGCAATGGAAATGCAATGTTTATGTCTTTATGATCTTCTAATCCATATAATTTTATAAATGCTAAAGTAACTCTGGTTGCTTGTTTGTTTGCTAAATTTTCAACTAAACGGCTGAACGGAACGTTTTATAATCTAAGGAGATAGATTATATCCTGGGTAAAGCCATAGGCAACTTTTGTCTTTAAACAAATGCAGACGAAGTCGCGGGTTATGGATAATATATCTAAGATACTTATTATTCACTCAAAACTCGAAGGAACTACATTAGAATTCGATAAACATTCGATATTAAATTATGTTTTTTTATTAGAAACACGACAAATGTCTTAGGTATGTTGTTATTCTCGCAACAAATAATGATTACGAATTTGCACGCTTAAGAGAATCGTATTGCGGAACCGTTCACTATTATGCACGCTAAATTAGAGCCCAATTCAATCCCTAATCCCTACTAAGTTATCTACGAAAGTCCTAGCTAGGGAATGAAATCCCAATGTGGTGATGTATGTGAAAACTTGGTAAACGTGGATTAGATTATATATGACGTGGTGGATTTGTGGTTGAAGCAACGACCTGTCATCTGATCGGCCCAGGTTCAAACCCCGGCCTGAAAACTGTCACAGCATGGGCAAAGAATCTTAAAATCATTTGGGATTTCCCATTAAAATTGTTATTTTTTTTCCTTACAGAAGATCGCAGTCAAATAACACTACTTTGATGAAAGGTTGTGTTTCTGCGGTATGCAAGGTTGCCAGTGCTCCACGCCGCGCTAGTGAGCCCTCATCAACAAATGCAGGGGTGGCAACGCGTTAAAGATACCCTTGGTTCAAGCGGATATTGGCTACGGTGACTGCTTACCATCAAGTGGGCCGTACGCTTGAGTGTCACCTTAGTGGTATAAAAACTTATGTGTGAAGTACAAATTGAGGTAACCACGTTCAATATAAGTATGGATGGAACCTTTTCCCGTTTACCATCATTAAGAAGAGAGTGGGTAGAGGGTAAGGTAGACGAACTGTCCATTCTAAAGTAAACCATGTTAGGTCATAGCTATATATGTTTAATTAAATATATAGGTTTGCCCTTTAAAAGAAGTACGTGCGTTTATTAACTGATAAATAAATTAAAATATTTATTTCACAATTACATAAAAACAATACGAGCGACTTTGACACATAATATGTTTGTCACACCCTCTAATTTCTCACTATGTATGTTGGCGTATCACATATCACGTTCAAACTCACGCCGTGACTAGCCGGTGTCGTTTGGTAATAATATATACTTACTTAGCTTACGAATATATTTTCGTAATAATATTAATTCATGGGAAGATCCATAATAGCCCTCAGGAAGGTTAGGCTCGCACGCAGCATTCTTGCACAAGATCACACCAAATTGCTGCTAATTTGGAGAACTTGACCTTAGTGCGACTTTTTTTTGTCGCTACAGGCGGCATAATATGCCCTGCAGATCTTCATGACAATTTGACAAGTGACGTGAAATGCATTCATTCATAGCTTATTTTTTTGTATGTGTAATAACCTTGCCTATTGCTTTCCTAGGAGTGATTTCGTGAAAAGGGACGGAAATGAATTACAGGAAGCCGGGAAACAGTGTTGCCAATTTAGCGATTTTGTCTAAGTTTTAGCTTTAAAAAAGGAGAGATGTAGTTCAATATTTATGACTAAACCTTGACTTTAATGTTCTCAAATTTTTCAATGATAGTGTTTTTTTATTAGTCAATGACTTTTATAAGTAGGTTCGGTAGTAATAATATAAATAGTTTAAGAATATATAAAAAAACACCTAGGTTAAGAATTGAAATAAATAATGGGAATAATAATAATATCTAATTTCTGTTCGTTATTACTTACACTCATAAGTGACACAACAAACATAATTTAATTCCAAGGCCTATATCGGACAGAAATTATGTGTATTGAAAAGTGACAGTTTCGGGCACAGAACAAAGTGCGAGTTCTGAAAATGATTTGTTCCCTGTGATGAGAGACTGGCCTCTTGATGTGACGTACCTGCAATGATGTTATACGTGTAAAAAAGTGCGTAGGTATCTGTCACGAAAGGAACTATCTGGGAATACGGCAGTGCCCCTGCCAAGTCGAGCAAAGGCACAGTCGTACAATCCATTTCGGCCATTTTCAACGCTTGTAACTTCGGCCTTTGGCTTGTAACTACGGGCCGCCTAATGGTAAGCGGTTAGCGTAGCCTGCGGTACCGTGGCGTAGACAAGTAGGTAAATATAAAATGAGAAAGTAGAAATTCCAAAAAAAAATATTATTTTTAGTAAGTTTTAGTTTAGGCCCTAATTATGAAGGTCTACTTCACCACCGATTCGAAAAAAGCCACTTGAGAAGAACCCGCAAGAAACTCAGTGCTCTCTTTTCTGTCTTTTTCTTTTTTTAATCGTTTACGTCGTCCCTCTAACATTGGTCAGAGTCAATTTTATTATTTTTTATCCGATTTGAGTATGTCTTTTTCATATTAATCTAATATATAAAATTCTCGTGTCACAGTTTTCGTTGCCATACTCCTCCGAAACGGCTTGACCGATTTTGATGAAATTTTTTGTGCTTATCCGGTATCTATGAGAATCGGCCAACATCTATTTTTCATCCCCCTAAATGTTAGGGGTAGTCCAGCCCTAAATTTTATTTTTTATTTTTAGACCGATTTCAAAAATTCTTTCACCGTTAGAAAGCTACATCATCACTGAGTAACATAGGCTATATATTATACTAGCTTCCCGCCCCGGCTTTGCACGGGTAGACAAAATATTAGGTCCTTACATATGAAATTGGCGTTTTGTATGGGAGGAACAAAAAGTCGAATATTTTTTAATATAATATATTTAATTAATCAAAGTATGAACCATTATTTTCTATGCACTTTTGCCATCTCATAGGTAGTTCATTGATCCCTTTACTAAAAAAACCAGTCGGACGGGAATCAATAAAATCTTTGAAGGCGATTTGGACTGCCCCATCGGAGTTGAATTTTTTCCCTTACAAGAAGTTATCCAAATTTCGAAAAAAATGGTAATCTGTTGGAGCAAGGTCCGGGGAGTACGGAGGATGTCTTAGACTTTCCAATTGAAGCTCTTCTAATTTAGTAGCCGTCTGTAGCGCAGTGTGTGGTCTAGCGTTGTCGTGAAGCAGCAGTGGCGTGGAGCGATTGACCAGCCTAGGTTGTTTAGCCGCTAGCTTTTCCATCATGGTTTGCAATTCCTGACAATAGACATCAGCCGTAATAGTCTGGCCAGATTTGAAAAAACTGTAATGAACAATACCGGCACTAATCCACCAAACGCTTACAAGTAACTTTTTTGGGGTTAATTTTCGCTTGGGGCAGGATTTGGCTGGCTGGCCAGGATCTAACCATTGCGCTGAGCGCTTCCGATTATCGTAAAGAACCCATTTTTCATCACAGGTAATGATTCGGTTTAAAATACCTTCATTATTGTGCCGGTTTAGTAATGTAACGCAGCAGTCGACGCGCGTTTGCCGGTTTGTTTCAGTCAATTCGTGAGGTACCCACCTTTCAAGCTTTTTAATCTTCCCAATTTGCTTCAAGTGAATTAAAACAGTTTTATCACTAACATTGCAGCCTGCAGCTAACTCGGACGTGGTTTGCGATGGATCCGCTTCCACAATAGCCTTCAACTCTTCATTATCAACTTGAGTCTCAGGCCGTCCACGGGGCTTGTTCTGCAGGTCGAAATTTCCAGAACGAAAACGTTGGAACCAAAAACGAACTGTGTTTTCTTTTGCAACACGACCGCCATACACATCATTCACCCTTCGAGTTGTTTCCGCAGCACTAGTGCCACGGCGGAACTCGTACTCGTAAATAATGCGATATTTAAGGTTTTCCATTTTGTAAAATGAGTGACGCAAACAGAAAAAAACAGAAGAAAAAAAACAAATGAATGACGATCATCGAAGCACAAATACATGAGTCTATAGCTGTACAAATTTGAATTTGGAATTCCTTACCAAAGAGGAGAAATTCGTGATTAAAGTGGCCAGTACGAAAAACGCCAATTTCATATGTAAGGACCTAATATTTGATATAAAAGTACCCGTGCGAAGCCGGGGCGGGCCGCTAGTACTATCTAATATTGCAAATATATCAGTAACTTGTATTATTTAGTTGATTTCATTAAAGGCAATTTGCGTTGCTTAAGGGCAAAATGAAATTTACATGTTGCTAATGATAGAGTGAAGCGTCATCGTCATGCGCCTAGAGGTAGGTGATTTAATTTCGACCTATGAGCTAGCTGCTAGCCTATTTATTACGTAAACGCCTTGAAACCGTGATTGTAATATAAGGTTCCATAGCTATTTTGTCATCACTGATACTATTCAGGTTCAGAGAGAGGGATAAAAATACACCATGGCTCATTCAAACTCGCACTTAGCATACTGGTTCATAGGGTTATTAATATATTTTCTGTCTGTATTGTCAATTAATTTTAATAAAATACTAACCCATTATAATTCTGAATGCTCTAACGATCATATCACACAATTCTAACGTATGTTTTTAATGTGAGTGAGTTTATTTTTTGTTTGCTTGCTTGCTTTGTTGGCTTTCACGCCATAATTACTCAGCGGATCCTAATTAAAGACCGGATTATCATGAAATTTTACACGTTGCCAAGGGTACAAAGTGAACATAGGGTATCTTACATCCAGAAAAAAAAATCTAATCCAATGAAACAAAGCTCTAATTGTTACTGTTTCACACTTCAAGAATTGATCGTAAAATAGTTTACTCACCAGACAATCGAACCATAAATGAATTATCGATAGGTGCCGGTATGTGGTATCGATTTTTTCTCACGCACGCGACAGTCGATTCAATAGTCAATGACAATCGCCATAGGAACTTCGTCACATTATAAGAATATAATTTAGTGTGATAAAAAAGTCTGTATAAAGGTGATCACACACTGCATATAGACAATGACACGTATATATCACTAGATATGTAATGTAGTGTAACCAATACATTATTTTTACCGAATTCAAATGAAGAAGAGGCTAATTATCCTGTTGGTTTTTTGTCAAAACTGAGTAACTAAGGTGTGGTCGACTGGTACAAAATGGTTCACCATCATCATACTCCTACCCTTATCCCATATTATTTGGGGTCGACGCAATATGTATTTCCACACATTTACTCTGGTATACATCATTGCTGGGGTTTTGGCAGATAGTTTTATGACCGGCCGCCTGCCTGACATCAACCCTCCAACAAAATGGTTCACCATTGTACTTTAAATTGTGCATGAAGTAAATAAATATGAAATCTGATTCAGCGGCTTTCAGATTTCCATCAGCCTAAACTGTCTCCGCATTGAAGGGACACTTACCTAACTGGATTACCCTGCAATCCCTATAAGGTCAAGGTAAGATTTTTGCCACCCACAAATTTTGTTCTGAAAAAGATGTTTACAAGAAATATGCTTCAAAGTGAACAGTTTGTTAAATAAATATAAGCAGCAATTTAAGCTTATTTGGCAATTTTGGCAGAATGTATATCAATGTTGAAATTATGAGCTAACTCGGCCCAATCATCATGTCACGTAGCATCCAGGCAGGTGGATCGGAGATATGACCTCTGTCTACAAAACAAGCTTAGTTCAAGCGCAAACGTTTAATATTGCCCAAAAATTTAATTAAAATTAAACAAAAAGGCAGCTAGGTATTAAAAGTGCACTTGTATAAAGTAAAATTACATCATAGTAGATTTGAAGAATTCAAAGGTTGAAGAGGTGGTCACGTTGAGAGGTCATCTTATGAATAGAAATGTAAGCATCAGAATTAGTTTAAATTATTGTAGTGTAAAATATTAATGTATGGAAAAAAATAAATAGGTACGTACTAATTTAAAAAGCACGCTTCAAATCGATTTAGAATATTAGAATAAAGTTATTTAATTATTGTATTGCCTTCGGTCCATGATACGTGTGCAAATTTTCAAAATACATATAAAAATAAATCAGTAGTCTCGAAGTTGGCAAAAAATATGTTGAAAGATTCCGTTACATTGATATAGATAAATACATACATATAAGTAAAGCTAATAAAAACGTGTTAAAAAAAACATCCAGAGGAATTGAAGCATTCCCTTATCTATTCAAAACTAAAGTATAATACTACACATCTTACCTACATCAATTCGCGGAATAAAGTAGACGTTCATAAATATATGGACGAACCTATATTTGAAATCGTAAGAAGCTAAGCCCTACATCCTATTTTGAATACAACCATATTTTAAAACACAGTACATAATACTAAAGCTCTCATCATAACGAGACTACCTTAGGTCGGGTCACTCATGGTAGGTATTTAATTTGTTCTCAGCTGAACCACATTCACTTACCGTTGATTTAGCAAATTTTCAACCTTATTTTCAGTTCGTAAGAGAATTCACCGTATGAACCTAGTGTAATGGTAAAGAGTGTCGATGTTGTAGATTTCAAAACTGAGGCAATGCACGATTCCATACAATTTTACAACGATGGATGGCAGAGCGACGGCCATTATCAATCTGGCTGCAGTGGTAGGTACACTTAACAACACATGGCTGAAATTATAAATTATACAATTCCCTACAATTATATTAAATACTGATACTGATATCTCACTTTAGTAGACGTCAAATAATATTGTAAAAAGTAAGAAATCATCATCATTCTACTGCACTTATCCCATGTTATTTGGTATCGGTGCAATGTTTTGTCTCGTCCATCCCTCTTTATCAGCCGTCATCTTGTATTCACCTACTTTCCGGCCATGTAATCTTTCACACAGTCCATCTTTGCTTACATAAAACTCTTCATTACACGCCCATACCATAATAATATGTCAAACTGTTCTTTAACTTTTCTGTCACTGGAGCTTCTTTCAAACTTCTTCTCATAAACTCATTTCTTACCTTGTCCAATCTAATTACGCCACGCAAGCAACCATACTGTTTATAAGATTAAACAACAACAAACAAAAACAATTAATAGAGTTCGTATCTAGTTTGTGTAAGTAAATACGGTGATTTAGGCAAGTCTCAATTTTGATGGATTTATCTTTGGCAAATTATTTATGTCTCTAGTGTAAGTTGCTGAAAAGTTTTTTGATATAATTATGTTATAAATACATAAATAACATTTCTTGTGCGATTGTACCTAGCCGACATCAACATGCAGTGTCGTTGTGCCATACTCAACTAAATGTGCACGCGCATTACTTGCACGCGGCGATTGATACCGAGACTTACCCATCGCTACACACTCGTGACTGCATCCTAATATGTTGCTCGCCATTATTAAATATTTTCATTATTATTGAAATTCTCATAACAATTGAATTTTAATTAAAATTAATTTTAATAAAGGTTCTCATGATAATTTCTCCAAAATACCATATATCTTATGTTCAAGCGATTTGATGGTGGTGGTCATTTAAACGTAGCCAATCCTATCCCCAAAAAACTTTTTGCATTGAAATCTAGTAAAATACAAAGAACATATTTGTAATTTATTGCTGAAGAATACACTAACTTATAATCATGAAACACAGACATAATATCTGTGTCATGAAAGGAAAGACATACATAAATTTTATGGCAGCAGCATTTTAGTCTTCAAAGAAAGGAGGTTATACAATCCGTCCCTACTTATAGACTTGATAACCGATTGAAATGTACATAAATCTGTGAGAACATCATTATAATATGCACTGAGAGCTCTCATGTTGCATATAGATCCATTCTGACGGTTTGTTGACCAATCCCGACAAGAAATTGTCATGAGAACACTTATTAAAATGAATTTTAATGTAATACAAATATTTCGAAATCTTATCATTAAAATGCAAATTGGACATACTTTTAACACCTTTATTATTATAATGAAAGATCTATTCAAATTTGTATTCTTCAAAAATACATTTAATAATACTGTGATTGAGCTCTGAATTCAAGTAGTCGAAATAGTTGGTTACCATGGTGTGTTCCAAGCACAGATACCGATGCACTGACAACCTTGATAGCAATAATTGAGGGCATTTTGAACCTACCTATCTAAGATTATGGAAAGATTTGGGTTAAATCAATGATATTATATGTTATAATGGAGATAAGGTTTCGAATTTTTCGAATTATAGGAAATATTAATAAAAAAACCACAAAATACTTTGCATTAGATATAAAATTTAATGTCGAGTCAAAGGTAAATTCATCGTACCGCTAAAAACAAAAAATATACAATATTATTTGCAACGGGTGATTAAGTATATCAATGTCGATAATGTAAGTTTGTTTGACTCAAATAATCCATCTAAGAATCTAGGAGCATCGAGTAAAATTCATTAGTGTACATGTAACAATGGAAATCTTGCTCCAACGGGAGCCAAAATACGAAATTTAAATGTTGGTTATATTTTTAACATTCCGTTCACAATTTTTACATAAATTTCATATTAAATATTAATATTACAATAATATATGGACATGTTACAACTAAAAATATACTACGTTATGGTAAGGCGATTCTTAAAAATACATGAATTACGATTTATCATTTCATCTGTCTTTCACAGTAAAAATGCACACTGCATTGTCAACCAAGTAAAGCAATGCATTCAAAGACCTATTCGTAAGTCTTAATATAAAAAAATCAAGCTTCAGTTGACAGGCGTGCTGGAACATATCTCGCTCAGAGAATCAGCATTGCTATCCAGCGTGGCAATGCTGCCAGCATTCTTGACACGCTACCGCATGATTCCGGTTTGGGTCAGATCTTTTATCTATAAGTAGGTAGGTTAAGATATGTTTTTGTAAATAGTTTAATCTGTGTTGTGTCAATAGAAACCAGCTTGAGTTTGAGATTCAATAAACTCGCCATCTAGATAAACCATTTTTAGCACCACTTACTTAATCTGTCTAAATAAGACCTTTTACAGGTGGGAACGCAAAAATATAAAAACATTTAATATGTCGTGTGAAATTTATCGATGAAGCTTTCTACTTCCGAATTTATAATAGCATGCAATTCGTAGCTTGGTTATATTCATAATACGAATTGTTACTAACACGAGCCGGAAAGACCCAAAGGCACAATTTCAAAGGCAATTATTTTTGTAGTCCCTAGAAATGATCAACTTTAACAGCTACTGTATTGAGAGTGGTGGTAGCTGGAAGATGAATCTGGTCCCAGTCAGTGCTTAGATGTGCTTCAGTGTCAGTGGCTTTGATTGTGAGCCCTAGTGATGGCACGGCATTAGCGCAGTGTGGGAGCCGGAGAGTCACTGGCCTGAGGAATACCAAACCTTGGGGGCCGCACATCACTAGTGGGGACAGCATCGCTTCACCTGTTGTGAAATATTTGTTAGTTTTAAGAGTTTGTTGATTTTAATTTGTACACATTAATGGTGTACAAATTAAAATCTTTAATCATAGGGACATTGCAGTATATTATTTAAGGTAAACTTATAATAATTTGAGTTCGTGATTAAAATTCTTTAGGTATTTTATGAAGGTGCTATAAATGTATAAAGAGGTATGTTTAAAAAATATAAGTATGACACAAAACGGAACACACAAACACAAATCGCAACACGTTATTGCAAATTGTTAAACAAGCAAAGCATGACATGAAAATATATAAAAATAAAACGCCATACCAAGCATATGAACAAACCCAAACACGATAGAAGAACGTATTCGTAAAGACATCATAAATCAAGCTAATTAAATAAATACAAGTAACTTAAAAACAGAGCTTGGTACACCACAAGACGCCGCTGCACAGTATAATACAGTGCTCAAAATGTAAACTATTGAACATACGATCATTTCATTGGATGTACGTAGCAAAGACGCTGACGACTCCTCTCCTCGATCTCTAAGTACGAGTGTATTGCGTTGTAGTAACTGCGTAAATATAAATACATATTTTTAAACATGGTGACAGTTGTATATTTTCAGTCATCGTAATGAAGATGCTGCTATACTAAGTAGGTAGGGGTGATGGAGTTATATGATGAAATAGTGGTTGGTATTTTATGGATGTTATAATATTTGTGCTTGTAATGAAATAAAACTATTTGAATGATAGCTCTATATAATACCAACTAGATTTCTAAGATGTGTATTGTTTTTTTTTATAGTATTAAATATGCATGCCGCAACAACATTTATCGTGCAAGAGTCAATATTTAAATACATACGAGTATTAACCTAATTTATATATTTAATAAAACATTAGCTTCCCAGTATCCCCATCCTCTCTACGTAAATTCAAATTCTTTTGCATACATTAGGCCAATTAGTATGTGCAATCTACGATACTACAGGTTTTACGCGTGCTTCGTTACAAATGCATTACCGTTGTCCAAATCGATCGGTGGTCCCCCCACTCGCTGGCTCAATCTCGGGTCTGACACCGTAAAGTAGATCTTTTGCTTGATTCCAGGGGCAATAGCTTTCGGAGGGATTATTAATGAAACTCCCCATTGCCTATCTTCTAGTACACCACCTTCGCTATCAAATATGCCCCAGGTAGTATGCGGTCCATCTGGTTCAACTTCATCTGATCTATTACCAGATTCTTTACTGTCAGTTGTTGTGTGCAGTACTGTATTTTGATTATTAATTATAGTAGTTTCATTCTGACTGGAAGACATATTTTGGGAATTTTCTTGACTTGTCTCTGGGCTCTTTTCGAGTATCTGTTCACAGAATGTAACAGTTCGATTTGGTTTGGTCGATCGATCCTGTAAATCCTGAGAGGTATATGGTGTGCTTTGTGGTTTGTTCTCGAAATTCATGCTACATTCAGACGCATAATTTGTTTCCATAGATGTAGTAGATTCGTAAGGTATGGGCGATGTTGTAACTTTAAGAGCATTAGAAATATGATCTACTTTCCCGTGCAATCTAGGAGCATACATAGGTTCACCCTTTAATATTTTATTTTCCATATTCAATGACTTTTCTTTCTCCGAGTCGGTTTTAGAATCTGTCAACCTAAGTTTGGAAAAATCGATTTCTTGAAATGTCTCAGTTTCTTCTGATGCTTCTGCTTCTTGTTTAGATTGATAAATAGGTTCCCGCCGTGACAAATGATTAGCATCACTCAGTTCATATGGGCTACTTCGTGCACTACCCTCTTGAGTATTTACCTGTACAAGGTCTTTCGTTTCTTGGTGGGACTCATATATAACACTATCTTTTAATTCTCTCTTTGACACATAGAGTGGTTCTCTTATTTTAGCAGTATCACATTCATTTGCTTCCTTTCTTGTCTGGTATATCATGTCTTTCTTTGCTTGGTTTCTTTGTTTGATGATTTCTAATTTTTCTTCTAACCTAATGGTATAGGTTGACTCTTTATTCGCTAGTAGTGCTGCTTTCTGTGAAAGTATCTCCTGTTTGGATACATAGGTGCATTCTGCGGACGCGGGTCTTATTTCTTGTTTAATATCCAACATTTCTTGGCGACTGCCATACTGAGTGTCTGAACAGCTGGATTGGACTTCAGACCGAGTAGTATATATAGAATCTGGTTGACCCATTCTCGCTAACATTTCTGATCTTGTAGCGTATGGTGGTTCACTCATACATTTACTCATGGGTGAAACTCTACCTGGAAAATTGACAGGAGTTTGCAATCTGCGTTCAGGCCGGACTCCATAGGGACTTTCTGCCCACGACGTACTGGGTGGAGGCTCATATGTTCTTTTACCGTACATAGGTTCCTTTTTCGTCAAAGAACCGTCCATTCTTTGTTTTAGCACCTCTTCCTTAGTGTTATAAGGTGATTCTGAAAACCTCTGGCGTAACATTTCCTCCTTAGTAGCATAAGGGCTGTCAGATGGCACTCTTGATCTAAGCATTTGGTCCTTACTTGAATATGGTGATTCTGTATAAGGGGATTCAGGCTTTAGTAATAGTTCTTCTTTATTACTATACGTGCTTTCTAAAACTAGTTCGTTCCTGGTCGAATAGGGACTTTCATTTACGCATTCAGTTCTCGTAGCATATGGTGGATCCAAAACAGGCATGCCCATAAGTTGACGATTGCTATATGGACTCTCAAAACTTTGATTCGACATTTCAGATCTACTAGCATAAGGGTTTTCACTTGAAGTGTCATACAGGGAAGTGTAGGTTCTTCTTGGCTTTGGGATTGGGTCGTAAACTATATGTTCTTTGCTTTGGTATATTGGTTCTGGAGGTAGTGGTTGAGTAGGGTAAAATGGTTCGTGCTTCATTATTTGCTGCTGTCTTTGGTAAATGGGATCTATTTTGGTTATCATGTTAAAACTTGGCGTTTGACCGTAGATTCCTCTTCTGTTATACTCAATAAGAGAATTTTGTCTACGTAACAGGGGGGTAACTTTAGGCTCTGTTTCAATGTCACACATAGAGTTCTGTCTCCTTAGATTCTTCATAACTGGCTTTGTATCATAATCTCTTACTGTACAAATAGATCCGTTTCTGTCATCGCAAAATGAGCTCTGTCTTTTCAGGATCGGTCGTAACACCGGTTTATCATATGAGGATGAGTTACTACGGTGTAACATCTGGTTCCTGACCTGCGTGTTCCTCATATGAATACTCATATCGCTGACATCCGATTTTTCTCGTCTAAGCATCGGCATCTGATGCATCTGATGTCTCTGTTGTAAGTCACTCTCACATAGTGACTTTTGACGAGACACTTTTTGGGAGTTTTTCGATTTCGAACGGAATAAATCGAGTACTGCGTTTTTTATGAACGATGGCTTTTTAGACAATTTCTTTTTAGTTTTTGGTGAGAACGATTCGTCGCGCTCCATGCTTGAGTTCATGGCATCGGATGCACTGCGGAAACCCACAACCAAACACCCTCTTAGTTACTCAATGATTGTACGTGGACAGGTCAGATTATTCAAGATATTATTATCTTAGAATTTACTTTATCAGTATTGAAAAATCTAAGATGTCCAATGAGAGTGTAATTTTTCAAAAGATGAATTTTGTGATTTTGTTAAAGCATATTGAACTAAACGACACAAACTATACGATTCAAACTGCTGCATCAAATTAAATAAATAAAGAGATATTACTTATTATATGTGTGCAGAATTGCATCTAATTCAAATAAATTTATAACGGAAAAACACAAAAATTACAAACAAATTGTTTCAGCAGAAAAAGAAAACAATATTATTCAATATGCTTTCACAGTGAATCAACAAATTGCACTAAAATGCAGACACGCACTGCCAGAAGTTGCTCTATAAGAAACAACTCTAAATACTCTAATAGATTACAAGATGTTATTTCCAATAATATAATTTTCAGACTCGCGCCCCGAATATACAGAATATATGTTACAAAATATGTATAATGTATATTGTTTATAAACCACATACATAACCATACTAATACTGTGGCTAGACAAGACATGTTAGTCGTTCGTGAAGCGATCGGTGTTTGCATGTTAGAGCAAATTTTATAGGGGCTTAGTTATAAGAATATTTAAAAAGATTTTTTTTAAGACAGATTGGGAGATTCTAGAAACATGCACTTTGGAGTCAAATTAAATCTGGATTGATTTTAATGCGAAAATTAAGTCTCATGGCTTTAAAATGTTGAACAAAAGACTGGGTACAAAATCAATGAGTTTTGGACAGAGTAAATATTGTGTACCTTACCTTAAATTGTGCATATGTTGTGGTTTCCTGTATAGTTCAAAAGCTGAACCACGTTGCTCTCGGCTTCCAGCTAAATCTGTTGAATATTATTACTAACTTCAATAGCTGACTAAACACAACAAAAATTGATAAACTGTGATCGGGTAAGAATCACTGTTTTTGTAGTAGTTTCCGTCTGATATACCATTAGATAAGTTTGCATAGCTGATGAAAGAAAAATAATCATATCCAAATTCCATGCCATACGAGTCTATTAACTTGAGCATAATTTATGCGAAATGCATCAATTAGATCGCTGCATTTTGCAAGATAGAGGCTCAGTAATTTCTCTATGACCAAGATTTACTAGGCGATATTTTTACTAAGCGACAATGATTATTCATAAATTAACAACCTTAATTATTACATAGTTGGAATTTATTACTTAAGTATTAAAACTGGATTCACTAAATAAACACGAAATTGCATTAAATAAATAAGGAAGAACTAGTGTAAAAATTACCTTTCTGAAAAGATCTTATTTAATTGGAATTCTTACCTATAAGGTGTGGATTGTGCGGTAGATTAATGGCTCGATGGTGTGACGGTGGCCCGGAATAAGGTGGCGATTGTGGAGGCATCTGACCACCGTACATATTTTGCTAAAGGTACAAAGAAACTCTATTGAGGCAATTTTCAGTTTACAAAAAATTACACCAGTGCAGTGCAAATGAATATAATTGCAATTGTAACAACAAACAAAATTAAGAATGGGAAGATTTCTGAGAAACTTGACATCAAAATAAACTTCATTTATTATTTTATGGGATTTCATCAATTGACAAGGATGAAATCAATTGGATTCGTTATGAAATAACGAATTAATGGACCACGTAATTAAAGTTAATTATGCAGTTTGATTGTAGTTTGGGGTATTTTTGTTCAAAAATCACTTTTAAATAAAAAAAATGTTTTTAGTATGCTCATAGTGTCCAATCGAAGTTTGAAAGCCATTTGAATGATAACGTTATTAGTAGGTTACATCAAATAAATGCTTCATTTGGATATTTATTGGATTTTGTCAACTGAGATGGACAAGATCCATTGCATGTGATGAAACAGATTATGTAAAGAAATGCTAACGTGTTCAGTGTGTGTACCTGATGGTAGTTGTTGTGGTTGTGCCTGGAGGGCTGCGAGTGCGAGTGCTGGTGCGAGTAGTGCGGCGGGTAGCCGGGCGGGGAGCCCACGGCGGCGCGCGGGGACTGCGCCGGCGGCAGCGGCGCGGGCGGCTCCATGCTCTGAGAATTGGGGGAGAGAAATTGCCGTGAGGCTGGGGGATCTAGGTAAGGGCTTTTTGAGCTGCAGCCCTCAGCCCCCAATAAAAATGCAAAATGGACAAGATTGCGAATTTAAAAGGGAAGTCAGATTATTAAAGCCGTTTGCCCGCCTATCGAAGGATTTTTGTCTAAATTATAATTCGTTGATTAATTAGGCAGGCCCCGAAGTAATGGATACTAAGGGGTCAGAGCCCCACAAACTGAAGGACCGCCCCAGGCGTGAGGGATACTAATCAGAATTATACGAAATTACCGATATACCGATGTAGGTACTGTAACTGTACTTGAAAGTAAGAAAAAACAGCGAGCCACACAGTAGTGCACAATATATGGTGTGTATAATCTGACAATTCTGCCTCCTATTTTTAACGCTAAGACTTCAACAAAAGTCGTTACTTCTACAACAAAGTCACTAAATTGGCAACACTGTTCTTAGACTTCCTGGCACGCTTTTCCGTCCCTTTTCACTAGAAGGAAAGCGAAAGGAAAGATGTTACACATCAATAAAGTTCCAAATTGGGACGTGTAAAATGACGGCACTATCTTTACCTAAGGGTTTTTTATTTTCTGATGATGTGCAAAAGCATACATAAATATTAATGAAGTTATTATATTTTCACTACTCTCAACGCGTTTAACATTAGATGTAAGGTAAGGATTATCACAAATAGCAATAGTATGTAGGCAGATACATAATTTAACTTCCAAATATTTTAGACAGACTGAAAGTGCCAAATTTACTGAAATTCCTTTCCAGTACTACTTTACATTCTAATAAATAACTGAATATGTTTAAGCGATTATTACATGAAAACATATTTTGGTGTTTATTTACTTCGATGATACTGTACTAAGCAGACTTACCCCGTTCCTCGGATGATGTGAGTTGTCAGGTGGCCGGTAGTGCTTCGGTTTTGGAGGAGGTACTGGCTTATAGGGAGGTACTGTTGCGCCTCCACGTCCGTTATAGTCCGCTTGAGATGCCGAATTTGTTCGTCCGCTATAGAATAGGTAATTTCATATGTTTAGTAGGTCTTGTATGGACGAATACTTCAGTATTATTCAAATTTGGAGTGGCCTCCGATTATACATGCAAAAGTGTATTTTGACGACGGTTCAAACGGAGTGGACCTTCAAACCTTAGTGTAGTTTCAGTGTAGTAATCGGCCGTTATACTTATAGGAGAACAAGAAAAGTTCTATGCACTTGTACCTACTATAAAACCATTTAGTTTTGACCAATATAATATTGTGAGACTTGTGTAAAATTATTATGATAATTTATTAGTTTCCAACCCGCCTGAGTGCTGAGGCTTAAGGGTAATGACTAGAATATGCTCCAATAACGGTGATGTGTTTACCGCCTATCACGCCGGAACTTGAAATGAAACACGTGAAGGTATTAATTTGTTAACAATGTCAGTGTGGTCCTGTTGAGGTTAACCACAATGTGGAGCATCGAAGCGCAAATGTAAACAAACACCTGTGGATTCATTATTGCAATACGATGCACACACTTTGAGCTTTATTCTCTTGAATAGGGATATAGGAATATAAGTAGGTATCAATTTGTAAAGAACTAAACATTATGAATATAGTGCTCTTGTTTCTATTGTCACCAAGAAAATGTAATAAATAAAGATTGGAATGTGTAACATTCAAATTCGAGTTTGAATTAAAAATATAATCAAGGTATAAAGTTAAACAAACTACCTACCTACCTATGACTAAACCATTCAGTAAGACTTGTGTCAAACACATGGTAGGGAGTGTAATATTTGTTTTAAATAATTTATTGTGTTTCTAATGAAAAAATATCAAAAAGTATAACGTTATGCATACCGTCCCCATACAAACTTTAACTGTATCAAATTTAAAACTTCTCAGTCCGCGCAATTTTTATTTGTTTCACGTTTTAATAATATTTATATTCATGTATTTGTTACCTGTATTTGGCATGGTCGTTGGTAGGCACGTTGGGTAGTGATGGGCCCCGGGCGTGCATCGGTGTGTGCGGGCTATTGCCATTCATAGGGGGTGGTCGGTTCGTCTGAGGGCTACGGTAATTTTCCTGATTCCTGCTGCAATAAAAAAAAAATAGCTGTCTTATTAGAAATTGTAAGGATGCGTAGTATTAATTTATTAAAATGCTTTTTAGTGAATCACACTAATACTCTAAATGTTTGTGGAAGTGTGTTTGTACCCTGTTCACGTCTCAAGGATTGAAGAGATTTGCATGATGATGCAGTGGATGTACCTTATACGCTGGATTAACATATAGGATTTTTTATCTCGGAAAATTATTAATATAAATATAAATTGCGGTTTAATAATGCCTATGAGATCGTCAATGTTATCATACATAATTGTCATAATTATAAATGCCTACATCAATAAATAACAATATTGAACTCCTTAAAAGACATACACCTTAACATCTCAGAAACTATAGAATATTAAATTTACTTTAAATAATACTTCTTATTTTTCAATATTGTAGTAAACCGGATTTATTGCGCCGGAGTATTATTAGTATAGGCATAGATTAATGTAAGTTTGAAATAAGCTTACTTGTAATTATCCGGCGTGCTGTATTCTAGTGAGCTATGTTCATAAGAATTGGAGTTCCTCTGTGGGCTTTGTGCGGGCATCGCTGTTGGATTCGGCGGCGGAGGCGGTTCCATTTTACTGTCAAAATTGATTCTTTCATTATTACACCACTATTTTCATGTTGCTAACGAAGTAAGAAAATCCGACTATGTTTATTAGAATGAAATTCCACCCTAGAGAAGATTGCAGTAAAAATAACACAATTCTAATGTTTTATAGATGGCAAACAAGCTTAAGGGTTAAGGGTTACAGAGCTCATCTATACGCTGTGCTGACAGTAAGGAGACGATATTTCATTAAAAAGCTGTCTGGCAACGCGCTAGTACCGTTGGTATTAGAAGACTATAGACCAAGCTGTCCGCTTACCATCAGACTTAGCGTATTGTGTTTAGCTTGCACCAGCACCTACATAATATAATTAATATTTTCTTCTAAGTTCAACTTAAGGTTTAACACAAGATGAATCATAGACTTACATAGGTGGTGCTACTTTCAAGTCATCTGGAGCGTTGGGAGGCAGTCGGCACGAGCCCACAGCAGAACCGTTGTTAGACGCACTGCTGTAGTCGTATGATGAGGTGCCGTCGTATGAATTTTGCTGGCAATGGACAACGTATGTTTATAGAAAGGACTATGGTTCTAGAGCACAGTCAATGTTAGATAACTCTCTGGCTCCCGCCGTTTCAACAAGCAACAAACTTTTCCGCTCCAAAATATGGACTGAAATTATGGATGGAAATTATGATGGAATGGAATTATTGTATTTATACATAATTTTAACAGCTCCGAATTATACATCGTCAAGCAGCAAGCACCGTCTCTCATTCCATAAGATTTCGCAACACTTTCCTCGCAATATTATTGGAGACGCAACGACCTCCAAAAAAGCAATCCCATTACAGACTTTTTGCTTTCTCTTCATTTCCTCTGTACCCGAAGGTTGCCTGGAAGCGATCGCTCTAGCGATAAGGTCGCCTTTTGATAACACTTATTATCTTATTAATTATAGTGTATAGTTATATTGTAGTGTGCAATAAAGTATATTTGGTTTGGATAAGAATAGCGAATAGCTGTAAATATTCGATCATCATTGAATAGCGATCAAAGATATTTTTTTTCATATTAAACAGTATTCTTATTTTGCAAGAGTGTAGTGTTGTACCCTACTTTTTGTTAAACATGAAGATACGATTTTCAATAAAGAAATCATACGTATTTCCCATCGAACAGGAAAACTAAATAAGGCATTGAATGTTATCAATAACATTTACAAATAGAACCAGTTTGCATAATTTATATCCCTAATGTGAAATTAGACCAAGTTTCAGTTCAGAATGATTGAAATCAGCATTATATCAACCTTGAATTTAGCAAAATGGAGTTAAATAATAATATAATATAATATAATAATAATGCTTGGACATTATCACACAGCGCCACCTGGCCCCAAACTAAGCAAAGCTTGTACTATGGGACCCAGCAGCTGATATAATACTTATATACTTTTTTTTTGTAAATACATACTTATAATACATACCAAACACCCAATTATTTACCTGGTGTCGATGCCTGTCCAATGATCCTTGGCTTTGCGTCGGTTGTATGACCATGCTTGTGGGGCGAGCAGCGTACGTGGAAGTCTCGTCGCTCCCCGAATCTTTGGGTGGGCCGAAAAGACGTTCTTGCGCACTCGGACGTGTCTATACCATATTATGATTTTGAACTAATTTAAAAGCATATAGGTAGTACCTCTATGAATAATGAACGATTGAGATGTGACATCTGTACCTGTGTAACATTTGGTACTTTGATATTTGATTTAGAAAGTTAGAACTTGGAGGAGTTAGGCCTTTGTTAGACGTTAATTTGTTTCACACTGGGACAATTTGTTAATATAATGTCAAAGGGATTTATCATGATATTTTTTACAAGCATACAGCCCGGTAAGCCGTCACCGTAGGCTATGGACGCTTGCAACACCAGGGTAAACACTCGCGCGTTGCCGACCCTAAATGTTTGTATGTTCACTTGTCACATGTCGTGTATCGTGATGATACTCACAGTTGGATTATGGCGTAGTGAATGCGGCGGTCGGCCAGGGGGCGGGGCCGGCAACAGGACACCACCAGCCGGGCGGGTCACCGCTCCGTTAGTGCCTCGCGGTGGTAACTCCGGCACTGGATAATGTAATGGTAACCAATCCTCAAATAGTTAATCATCCCGATCCTATGAACATTCCTGTTCATACCAAAATACTATTTGTAGACGATTGAGAAAGAATTAATCGTATCTAAAGCCTTGGGAAGCTAACGATTACAATTCTCGAGTCGAGAAAAGTAATGAAAAAATTATAAAAATTGGTAAGGAGTCCGAAATAATTTTAGAAGTATCCGCTGATATGTTGAGTCTGTGTGTGAAATGGAGATGGAAGACTTAATAAAGTAAGTAATTAATGATAAAAACTTACACTTGTAAGTTATATAATAGTTGAAGTCAGCTCGTGACATCAGCTGAGCTGATGCAACTCCTCCGAAACGATAAAAGTCAACAAGCTTTATTAAATGGTATAACTAAAGTACACTATCTACTAATTTATTTTATTTACCTGTGCCATATAAAGGAGAGTGTGGTGGGGAATGCGTCATGAGATTGCTGTGGTACGGAGGCACTTCGGATTGCCCCATGTGTTGCCCGCCTTGAATCCCGTGTCCGTTGTTTTGTGGCCCGTTCGTGCTCGCCGAGAAACCGTATTTGCTGTCTCCATATCCGCCCTGCTGTATGAGCGAGACTTTCATATTACTCAAGTATGAATGTAGGAGGTAACCATACAATACAGTCATGTTTTGAAAATTTCCTTAGAATCGGCTTATGCTATGGTAAATAATGACAATGGACTTCGGAAATTCAAATTTCGAATTTTTCATTCAAATTTATTTCTTGAATGGGACAAGTGAAACCTGTCATCCATTATTCAATTAACTATTGTTATTTGTTATAGATGATCAGACGATTATTCTAAACAATCCTGAAAGTAAGATATGACTGCATTGGATTGTTTACCTATTATTTTGATATAAGTACATCTATGTTCTGTACTTAGGTACAATATCCCAAGTAAATGATGTTTCTGAATGAAAGATGTTTCTGATATAAGATTTGTATCTACATCCTAGATCAGTATAGTCCCACGAACAGATCATGTGGCGGTGCCGCTGCTGTTGATTTGCAATGTTTTTCAAAATTATAAAGTATCTCCTTTATTACTAGGGGTCCAGATTAGTTTGTGTGACTAAAGAATAGAAGACATTTTATGTATATGTATTTTGAACATGCTAGTCCAGTTAAGAGTGGAATACCAACCGTGTAAGGCGGAGGGACAGCATCAGACATGTGGTTCATATCGTCGTCGCGATCCATATTGTCTTGCGTAGTCGCTATCGAAGGATCCGACGAGGACTTGACCAGTCTCGGGGCGGGAGGCGGACTCACTTCCAAGTCACTCTCGGGACTTGAGGCATAAGACAACCGATTCTCCGTACTCGATGACATTGAGAACAAAAAGTCATCGGACAACGGCTCGGGCCTCTGTTTCCCGCCGAGCCGCCATTTTGTGCACGTCCGCCATTTCGTTTCGCAGCGTCCGGTAGGGTGGGTTTATGGAATGGGGTGACAAGACAAGACAAATGAATGATTGCAAAAACACGTTACAGAAACTAAAACGGGGTTTAGCGCCTGTGTATGATTAATGTACAATTTGGAATTTCGACACACGATATCAACGTTCAAATGATTTTGTGTATCTTACTGATTGCTCCATAAGGGTTCGTGTCATTTGAATGTTGATGTAAAATCAAAATAAGTGGTATTTTACACTGATTTTTGTGGCAGTATTTACAAAAAAAACACACTTCGAAAATATACAGTCCAATGTTCCAAAAATGCGTAAAAATAAAGCAAGCGCATTCCAGCATATAACAGGCAATAGCATGCATTTGTAGTTGTATATGCATACATACAAAATAACAATACAAAAGAAAATAATAGTGATTAGTATTGTGCTAAACCTAATGGTAACTTTGGATAAACTCTATAACTACGCCTAAACATAACCCAGATGTTGTTCTGATATAGGTTTACTTATCGTTACAACATCTCTTTCTGCTTCCGTCTTATCAGACTTGTCTCCTTGTCTCGATTCTTCTAATTTTAATGACGGGAGAGATAGATTCCTCGCCTTGTTCAATGATCTTTCAGTTACAGTTGGCAGTGTCGTAACTTCGCTAAATCTCATTGAATCTGTCGTTGATTTCAAACCACATTTACAGTTAGGGATCCTACATACCGGCCTTGAAGGATTATTTAGAGTTTTGGAAGAAGATATTGGTATAGGCCTTTCTTTTTGAAGTCGTGCCTTCCATTCAGGAATTTCGCTTTTCTTTTCGTTATCGTTTGGAAGAAAGAATGAGGCGGGTCGGTAAGACTCTGACATGGGGACAACTGAAGACGGCCGTTGAAGATTAGGTACTGGAGATTTTGAGGTGGTCTCCAGTACGCTATACGGCCTAAACGTTTTAGGTTGATAGGCATTCTCTTTATGGAAAATTCTAGATATCTCCGGACTACCATCCAAAGCCTGTTTCGGGTTAACCTTCCTATGATAATAGTTGAGTCTTTCATCATACGGATAGTTAGCTAGCGTGTGCCTGTTCTTGTTAGTGAGGTAAGTGTTTGGCACACTGTAAACGTTATTTGGCATGCAGGGGTTCAATGTTTCAGAGTAATAGTATGGTACTACGTGGTTTCTGTTAGCATCATACAGATGATCGTGTTTCATTTTAGCGGAGGTGTTAGGTAGCAAGCTTTGTGGAGAACTGACAGGTCTCTGGGGTGACTGAGAGTACATGTTGATGGGATACGATATAGGATAGAACGCTGGATAGGGCGACGGAGGAATTGGGAAGTATATATCCGACACCATTTCAACGTGCTACACCGGCAAGACAGAACAGAAACGAATTGGTTAATCATTAATGTAAATATGACAGATATGTGGATGCAAGGCTTACTGTCATTTGCAGAAATATAAAAAATATAGAAGACCCTGCGTCCACATAAAGTTTATGCATATTGAAATAAACAAAGATACAGATAACATCGAGAGCACATATAGATTACCAAATGCACCAATATGCCGATACCAAGCAACCATGTCGAAGCATGATGCGTTTACTATCGTAATACTTTTACCGTAAGGTTAACATAGATATGAAAATGTGTATACATCTTCGATGGATATTAAATTAAACAATTATCGTTACAGAAAGAAGAAATACTTAAGGCATGTCCGTAACTCATTTCGTAACATATCTGATCTTCGTGTGATTTTCTGGATATTAATTCCGTATAAAATAGTCCCTATTTTTAAATTTGTCTCTAAAACTCTAATTCTTCTTTTATTCATAATAAAATCTAAAATTCCTTTCTTCTGTAACGAATTCAGCGCTAAAATCTCAATAGACATATTCATCTTGTTCATTAACTTGTAAGATACCCATAATATGCTCACCTTAGTCTCGGAGACCCATAATTGCTGTTGCTGCGTCCTTTGTATCAAGTCCATCAATTTGCTGAACCAAGTGTTCTGGTTGGCCTCGCTCAGTGTGATGGTGTGGGTGAACACGTGACCCCACACCCGTTCCATATGTTGACACTGCTCTAGGAGCTTCTTTGACGACTTGTGAGCGGATCTGGTGATGGCAAAAATATTTTATGGAATCTTAATATTATTATAAAGGCGTAATTGTCTTTGTTGAGTTCTCTTTTCAGCCATGAAGCAACGGAACATCATAATTTTTTGCAAGGATATAGTTTGTATAATATTGGATCTTTTTAATATAAACTTCCACAGTTTCTGGGATCTCGAGTGACATCCTAAAATCTTCTTTCTTCGTTATTTATTCTAAGAATCTCAAGAATGTATCCGTGGCAAATAGGTGAATGAACTTAGAATGGAACTGTTTTTTTGGAATTGAAAGACGCTTACTTGGGAAGTCCAGCTCTCAGTTGCTTGATAATATGCTTGTTGTCTGCCTTCAGGAAGATGACTATAGGGTAGAATTGTGCATAGTTCAGTCTGTCCACCGCGTTGGGAGTTATGTCGAGCAATGCGTGCTTCCCTCTCTCCATTATCGTCCGGATGCTCGACAGCCGAATGATGCTCGTTGATTTGTTTTTACTATCCTCTAGACTGCTATCCATTTCTACATAAAAAAATTGTTATGAAATTCATATCTAATCCTGAATTCATTATGGATTCTGCATTGTATTTATTTGTAAATAATTTGTGAAAAATGATAAAACAGGAGGATGCTTAATATGTATAGAGATAAATATTATTTATATCGCTCCATTCCGAAAACCACATCGGTTGATTGTTTCGTTTTAGAATATATAATTGTAATGTGCTCATAGAAATAAATATTAAGAAGAATCTTCAATAAATTACAAGTAAGACAAGTAAAGATTATTCAAATTGCTCATTAGTTTGAACTATACTCAATTTCGTGCAGAACAAAAACAAAACTGTAAGATTTTTTTATTACCTATTAAAATGTGAATTATACTAATTCTAAGTAAATAACAATAATGTAGTGTTGTGTTTCTGCGGTAAGTAAGGTTGCCAGTGCTAGTAGTAATGGTACGTTGCTATGTTGACAACTCGTTAGTGATATCCCTGGTATTGCTAGCGACTGCCATCAGGTGGACCGTATGGTTGTGTGCCACTTTAGGGGTATATAAAAAAAGTTTAATCACTTGACACATAACATATGTAGATTCTTATATATACTTACTTGGTGAAGAAAATTTGTCCGGGCTCTCTGTCAGAAGTCTTTCCCGGGCGATGTCCGCCACCGCGCCCAACACTATCACAGGCCGCACGAAGCCAGGCTGTTTGAGCACCACCCTCTCGTAGGCTGGGAATTTGCTGATACTGTCTGACAGGACTACTTCATCCCAGTGCTCCTGTGCATTGCAGACAACACCATTGGTCTAGTGGTTACTAAATCCGAATTTAAAGTGTGTGGTCGGCCGAATACGGAAACGACATTCAAAGTTTGAAGGACCGCACAAATATAATCGGAGGCTGCTCAAAATTAATGTGGTACTAGATTTGAGTGGCGTTTTAATATTCGGCCATTATAGCGAAGAAATTCCATTATACAAATGATGATAGGGATTGTATATATGTACTTTAGATTCATGATGTCATGAATCTGAAAATCAATGAAATCAGTTAACAAAAGTCAATGATAAAAAACACGCGAAAAATAATGCAAATTTTTTTTTGTAGTCAGTTTAAACTTATTTTTTTCCGTTGTGTTTGTCATTCTTTTGCTTTGTTATTGGATACAAAGATTATGGTTGTGTGTGTTTCTTTATTTTTTCTTGATATATGTAGAAATAAAGTTATGTTTGTGGTGTTATGTGTTGTTGTTAGTGTTATTCAAGATACCGACCTTCCCGAGGCTCTTGCTCCTCCTGTGCGTGGAGCGTCGTCGGCGGAAGAAGTTGTGTTTCCCATCGTTGCCCGACATCTCCTTCTTGTTGGCGTTGAACTGCGCCGTGGCGAGCTCCTCGGCGCGCGCCTTGTTTGGAATCGTGCCCTTTTGCACCTCCTGGTTGTTGCGACCTGGACAACACGTACTATACGATTTATACAACTCGACGGGGTTTAATAATAAATACTCAAATAAAAACGGTGGATGGAACTTTGCAAACTACGAACTGACGCCCGTTAAAACTACACGCACACACCTACAACGAGTACAATGAAAGTACACATGTAGGGCAAGGCCCACGAACTACATGTTAGTATATACATTTCGTTGTTCGCAAATTGACATCTACCTTTTTAATTTGATCTGAGCCCTTTTTAAGTGAAAACATAAATAAATTAATAAAATTAATGTCATCAGCAGTAAAGAGCTAGCACAGTGGGTCAGGAAAATAACGTTGGCACCCTGGTAGTGAGTGACACCCCTCTGCCCTTATAAACTACGGAGTGTATATAAAAGTATGCAATTTTTTTCTTACATGAAGCTTTTTGCTTATGAAATTATGAAGCCCATACATTTGATACTAAAGTCATAAGGTTCATTGTGGAAATTATAAAGAATATAAAAAACGTATCAACCGCATAGACCTATGAAAACAGTTTTTTTTTTCGGCCCCCAACACCATGACTAACACGTATTTGTGGCCTCTATGAAAAAAGGTAGAGTACCACTGCTCCAAACCTAGTGAATATAATGAATCGACGAGACCGCTGGTCTAGTGGTTAGATACCTGCGTAGCGTCTAGGTGTTTGGTATGTATTTAAAAAAAAAGTATAATAAGTATTATATCAACTGCTGGTTCCCATAGTGTAAGCTTTGAAAAATAATCCTCACCTATCCTGTACACCTGCCAGGCCCCCACAGTGCCGTTGTGAAGGGTGTCCACGACGTGGAACACGTCTCCGCAGCGGAACGACATCTCGCCGTCCGTCGGCTCCGTGTAGTGAAAGTGCGTCTTTATGTGGAACGAGTCCCCGGCTGCCAACGATGTTGAATGAAAACATGATTTGAATCAACGGTATTTATTTACATTATTAATTAGCACACGGATTACTTAATTAGAGGTTGACATTCTGGCTAGAGAGATTAGTTAACTCTGAAATGCCAAGACAATAGGCATTGGAAATGCTTCGAAGGCGCCGTATGGGCAGTGTAGATATTCTTAAAAATAAATATCTAATCAAGAATCTAGAGTTTTAGTTTTAAAGCATAGATAATATGTCTACATTTGACATTGACATATTATGTGACAAATGACAACGAAATTACGACATCTTATCCCAAAATCAATATTAAAATAGTTTACAGAATTAAGCTCTTATGAATGTCTTCTTTACCACCGGTTCGGATAAAGAGCCGCCTGAGAAGAAACGGCAAGAAACTCAGTACTCTGTCTGTTTTCATGTAGTTAAAATAATAGGTAAAAAAGGCCTGTTATCTATATCTATTCTATACAAAGGGTAATAAGCCAACACATCCATATTTAGGGTTGTTCTGAATTGCCACATGATCATTTATGCCACTAACGTACCCTTATAGAACGTCAGTGATCTATGTCTAGGGACAGTGGAAAATTCAAAATTAACTCGATTTTATCCAAATACGGTTAGTCGATTACATCCCTGATTACATGAAAAATAAAGTTCGACTTTTACAATTTCCAATTGTCCATTGTTATACATGATCATGCGACGATTTTAAGCAATACCAGAAAAATATAATTGTGAATCCGGTCAATGAACACACGAAATTTTTCGAAACTGTCCTAAATATTGGTCCTTCGAGTCTTTATAGCAACTGTTAATATTGATACTTCAAGCTGGTGACGTCCTGCGCTTTGTTAAATATAAGTATAACTTACGCATCTGCCCGCTAGCCACTGCGTTGTATTCTTCTGGTGAATGTTGCACGATGAGGTCTATGCGGTCTTGGAGACTCAGGAGGAACAAGACTGCTTCTTCCCTCGTCACACCTTTCATCTCCATGTCGTTAACCTGGATTAATAGACATAAATGTTGCAATTAAATAACAATTTTTTTTCACCACTAAGGAGGCACACAAGCATACGGCCTACCCAAAAAATATGTGATCTACTGAACTTATTCCTCGGAAACATATTTTATATATTTAGTTTCAATGAAAACCAGAAAAGATTAATATTTAAATTTAGTTTTAGTCTTGACATCAATACGTGTTATCTAATTCATAAATACCTACTCCCGAGACGGTGGTAGATTTCAGGAACTTCACAAGACCAAACAATTTTATTAACGTCTTCCTTATTTGGGCTTACTATACTTTTTAACTTTAATTCGCTAGGTGACTATACCTTCAATATCTTATCAGCTGGTTGCAGCCCTTGTAAGGCCGCAGGGCTGGTGGGCTGCACTCCTGACACAAACACTCCCGACCTGTTCCCGCCGCACAGACGAAGGCCTACCGAACCCTCTTTTTGAAAGCTAATCAGTCTAGGTTCACTCCTGGTGAAATAAAGACAACGTTAGTTTCTTGGAGTAAGGATATTGAGCAATCTGCGAAGCTAACCAAAATTTCATGTGATGTTTATTACTTACGGTGGTTTATTCCTTTGATTTGACATAACTTCTTCCTCATAAAGCTGCCGTCGACTGCTGTAGTAATCTGGTGAACAAATGCATTGACAATTAATCACGTAAAAGATCTATCTGGGGCCTTATGCACCCTACTAAAACCTATGCATTATGTTATATTTGTTTTTTGTTTACCTTCGTTCCTGGGCGGGGGCGGGCGAGGCGGCTGGTCGTGGGCGGGTGGGCCGCCGCGCACGGGCGCCGCCACGTACAGGTTCTGGCCGCTGCTCGAGTACACCGGCGCCTCCGCCCCACCCAACACGTGTGGGGCCGCCTCTGCAAACAACACACACTCTCTTATAACTTCACTTTTAATGGGAAAATCCACGAGAGATCCCAATTCACCCTACCTCTCTTTTTAAGCTGTTTTAACCTACAGACGGTACATCAGGGATGTTACAGTAAGATCACTCACCTAAACTATTATAATTATTCTGGTAGTTGCCGTTAGTGACAGTCTCTTCTCTGATAAGTTCTCTCGTGACCACGAGGTTCAGGCGATCCTTGCAGGACTCGATGAGCTTCCTCGCCTCCTTGAGGGTCATGGCGTCGGATACTGGTGAGTTGTTGATTCGTGTCACTACGTCGCCTTCGCAAAGACCTTGACCTCCTTGGTTCAGCTGCTCGCGCGCACGCATCGTCAGTTCCTTTACATATAGCTTGCAGCCTAGTACGATGCCAAAATCTAGAAGTAAACAAAATAATCGTTCACAGAAATGACAGTTTGCAGTGAATATATGGAAAATAATCACATACATCATCAAGCTAAGTCTCCGTTGGGGTAAGTAGAAAGTATAGAGCGCCATTTTGCAAAGACACCCAGATTACAAATATCCGGGATTAACGTGGCAAAATAGCATACGACCTGCCTGATGGTAATTAAATGGTTACAGTAGCCTATAGAAGCTTGCAACATCACGGCTATCACTCGCCCTTTGGTGGATATATAGTATTAGATAATGATGAAACGCACCTTCCTTCTTCCCATTCCTTGTTAAGGCCAGCTTGATAGTGGTGGGAGCAGTGGGTGGCGGCGCGGGCGCTCGTCTCCGCACCACCAGGGATACTGTAGCGCCTGAGTCCCGCAGGACTTGTACTGCTCGCGCATACTCCACGTTCTCCAACGGCACTCCATTTACTGACACTATTCTGTCGTTTACCCTGCAAAAAAGGTAGGTACCTGTTCACGCTTAACCTTTATTGCGCCCTGTTATGATGACATCCATTGTAGATGCCATGCATAATGGCTGCACTGTAGTAAAGATACTGAATGAATTTACTTACTGTAGCTTATCCTCAGCCGGACCACCACGCAGCACGTCAGAGACGGCTATAGACGGGTCCCCGCTCGCGAAGTGCGGGTTATCCCGTCCGCCTGACACGGCGATCCCGAAACCATACCCTGGAACTCGATTCAGCCTCACGCGGTGGGTTTCCCATCCGGGACTGCGTTCTGCAGTCTGGAAAAAGAAATCATAAGATTGGGAACTAATTCTTCATGGGGGTGTTAGTTGCCCTACAATAAATTGGACATGTCATGTTTCATTCGCGTTTGTTCGTAATCATAAGTGATGGAGTATAACGATCACCGATTGTGATTTATTTCTTTTTTGGAGTTCTCAAATAGGCATAAAGAAATTCTGCCTCTAATTACTCGAAGAATTTTTCGAAAGTAGCCCGAATTAAATAATAGGTACATAGTACACGATTCATCGTAGACTCTTTCTAAAATGATGTATCATTACAAAGGAAAGATTAAGGTACCGGTTACTAGAGAGTTTTACTATAAAGATTAGTGAAGGGATAATGACTTGTCTTGGTCCGACCTTGGCCTAGAAAGGTACCTAAACTACCTAATGTACAGTAATGTATTCGTTTATGTTCAACCTTGCTAGGCCTGATATTACCAGGTTTATTTGCACTCTATATCTATGTGCATTATAACACTATATAAAGTCATATCAACTGGTTTGACTGGGATGTAAAGTGCTAGTCTGCGCAAATGTGTAGAATTTGTAGCCAGACGTTTTCATTTAAGTGTAGGTTTTTTTGGGATGAAATCTGGCTACCCTGAAAAGACGCTCACTTTTTACAGTCGAATAGTTTCTTACTTACATTTGCGAAACAGGCGGTGACTATTAGATATGTTATGAATTTGGTAAGCCCCTAAAATGTGTCTGAATAGTTAGTCTGTTAAATTTACATTCTGTACAAGTAATTAATTGAAAGATTATAAGCTGACTCCACCACAACGGTCCTTTGTTGTCTGTCCGGTTATCGGAATTGCACAATATGAGTATTGTGGTCTGCTTGGAAATTCAACACGAGTTATGCGCAAACATGATCGTTTACAGAAAGTAACTGTAATGTAGTTCCAGGTACATGCCCAGCAATGCTAGAGCCTTACTTTGTTACCGTACCTGTAAGATGAAATAAAATATTGTATGGTTCTGTTACTAGCACATTTTATTTTAGATCTAAATGCTGTTCCGAGCTTTTATTGGATCTTCTCTTTGATTATATACTTGGACCTTCTTACATAAGAAGATCGGAGGAACGGTAATGCTAATGTGAATAATACGAAAATTTGTTTTTTTTTTGTTATAATAGTTACTCAATCGCACCTAACGGCTGAACAAGATGTGGGCTGAACAGATTTTAATGAAATTTGGCGAAACATCATGACGTGAAGCCTAACATAGAGTCGTTTTATGGCGAAAAAAGGAAGAAATACCCGAGGCTCCTTAAAGATATTTATAGATGTACGGTTTCCGCATACGGAGTCATGGACAAAAGCTAGAATACTTATGAACCATACATTGTAAAGTTATTATTCATTTAGATAGAGTCATTCAACAAATCTCTAAAAGATAAGAGCGTCACGACCTTCAACTCCACAAATGAAGGATGAATCATATAAAAGTACCATGTTATATACCTACATGTAGGTACCTCTACCTACCTACCTACATCATATTTTGATTTAAAATAATTTTACATTGACGCGTCCTGTCTCATGTGTTGTGACAGATGTCAGCCATATGGTATTGTGTATTTATTGCTCAGTATACTTATTAAAGATACATACGCCTTTTTACACATAATAATATCATTGGGTACATATCGATTTCCTTGTCTGATTCTTCAACATGTTTGATAGTCAGAAATGTCATATGGGCACTGGCATTGTGAGTTGAGTCGTAATTATAAAAAACGGTTTGATTCGAGAGCTATATTTTGCACTTCGCTTAGCAACTATAGGTCAGTTTAAATAATGTTTATTTGGTTTATTAATATTAGGTCCTTACATATGAAATTGGCGTTTTTCGTACTGGCCACTTTAATCACGAATTTCTCCTCTTTGGTAAGGAATTCCAAATTCAAATTTGTACAGCTATAGACTCATGTATTTGTGCTTCGATGATCGTCATTCATTTGTTTTTTTTCTTCTGTTTTTTTCTGTTTGCGTCACTCATTTTACAAAATGGAAAACCTTAAATATCGCATTATTTACGAGTACGAGTTCCGCCGTGGCACTAGTGCTGCGGAAACAACTCGAAGGGTGAATGATGTGTATGGCGGTCGTGTTGCAAAAGAAAACACAGTTCGTTTTTGGTTCCAACGTTTTCGTTCTGGAAATTTCGACCTGCAGAACAAGCCCCGTGGACGGCCTGAGACTCAAGTTGATAATGAAGAGTTGAAGGCTATTGTGGAAGCGGATCCATCGCAAACCACGTCCGAGTTAGCTGCAGGCTGCAATGTTAGTGATAAAACTGTTTTAATTCACTTGAAGCAAATTGGGAAGATTAAAAAGCTTGAAAGGTGGGTACCTCACGAATTGACTGAAACAAACCGGCAAACGCGCGTCGACTGCTGCGTTACATTACTAAACCGGCACAATAATGAAGGTATTTTAAACCGAATCATTACCTGTGATGAAAAATGGGTTCTTTACGATAATCGGAAGCGCTCAGCGCAATGGTTAGATCCTGGCCAGCCAGCCAAATCCTGCCCCAAGCGAAAATTAACCCCAAAAAAGTTACTTGTAAGCGTTTGGTGGACTAGTGCCGGTATTGTTCATTACAGTTTTTTCAAATCTGGCCAGACTATTACGGCTGATGTCTATTGTCAGGAATTGCAAACCATGATGGAAAAGCTAGCGGCTAAACAACCTAGGCTGGTCAATCGCTCCACGCCACTGCTGCTTCACGACAACGCTAGACCACACACTGCGCTACAGACGGCTACTAAATTAGAAGAGCTTCTTGCAAGGGAAAAAATTCAACTCCGATGGGGCAGTCCAAATCGCCTTCAAAGATTTTATTGATTCCCGTCCGACTGGTTTTTTTAGTAAAGGGATCAATGAACTACCTATGAGATGGCAAAAGTGCATAGAAAATAATGGTTCATACTTTGATTAATTAAATATATTATATTAAAAAATATTCGACTTTTTGTTCCTCCCATACAAAACGCCAATTTCATATGTAAGGACCTAATATTTTAATTAATTTAATTTGTAATGTTTTTCTTCTTACATGCTTTATTGTGTCACTGTCACATTTTTTAATAAGTGGACTGTATTAACATTTTATTAACAAGTAGGCGGCTACGAAAAGTCTGTATATATTTTAAACAAATAAGGTTATTGTCTATGCCTGATATAGGATTTTTGATATACCCACCCGTTTCTGAGCACTTGAATGTCTTGTCTATTCATGCAAAGACATACAAACATTCAATGGATTTACCAATCTGCAAATATAATCGCATTAATTGCCTTATCCGATATAAATTCGGGATATATCTTTGCTTAAATTAACGGCTGGCCTATGTAAAAGAGATATCTTAATACTACGTAAAAGGCGACGATCATAAAGTGTTTCTAACGCGGTCAGGTCTGCAAGTATGGCAGAGAATGGCTGATTTAAGGACCTTTAATGTAAACACGGGACCATTCAATAGAATTAACTGAATATGCGAAGCTAGCTAGTACATCATCCATGTTTCATAGGGATTTGGTCCAAATTTGAAAGTGCCGACCAATACTTTTTTTTGGTATATTCTGTAAGAGCATGTCCGTCTGAGCATTTTTTACTATGACACCAAAACTGGACGTTACAGGACAATTCATTCATATATTTTCAACAAAAATGTATGAATATTCAGATTTTCGAACTCAAATAAAATCAACAACTATGGTCCTACAGCATTGGTGCCATAGTAGTAAATGTTCAGACGGGCAAGCTCTAACAGAATATACAAAAATATTGCGATGGCCGCCACAATCAGATTTGGACCAAAATGGGTCATGTCCTTTGTCTTGACATACGCATCTATTACACAAGATTTTGATGAGCACTTTTTGTCAATTTGATGAGCACGCAACTCGGCATATTAACAGGTCGTCGAAGGAGCTTCACCATGGTTTTCCCAGTGGAGTACAAAATTAGGTGCTAAGATTTTGCAGCGTCCGCAAACCGGGTAATTCTTGACGAACCGTACCTTTAACCGCTTACCAGCAAGTGGATCGTATGTTTTCGGAATTGTATGTACCTACAATATACCATCGGAGTCAAATATATACATAATATTTTTGAAATAGATGTCGGTTCGACCATATATAGTGGTAACCTTTATTAGGCAACACAACAGGTCAAAGTACCAAAGAGAGGCTTGTATCCCGGCGCCTACGCACTTGTTAAGTTTATGTAAGACTATTGCTAACAGCACTATGTTGTGGAGAACACATAAATTATCATAATAAAACAATATTTTTGATTTGGAATGGATGGATTGTATCAAAGTTTTTATACCTAACTATATATTATATATAGTCTACGATTGCCTTTAAAGTGCTATGGTGTTAATTGATTGGCTTTTCCAAAGTCAGATTGAAGCGTCTCTCGCATCTTATACGAAGGAAAAATCTTTATGGAAACTAGAAAGCAGTCATGGATAGCTAATCAATGTATGCATGGTTTATGAATCAACAAGAACGATATTGAAAAATGGTGTCGATTCTGTTGTTCAAAATTACTATACTTAACTAATTTGACAGGTCTAAACGTCTTGCTATCCCTTTCTCATGCGGGATTAAATAAGGATGGCAATATTTTTTGACCTGTCAAATTAGTTTAGTTAAATTATTTCGTACAACAGAATTGGCACCAATATTTCATGATCCCAATTCGAAATAATGAACCCTTATTTGATTATGGTTAAAAGCCGTAATACGGCCTATTTATGGATGGACTGTGTTAAAGATGACATGGCTAGAAAGGATGTGAATACAAAGATGAGGATTGTCAGAGAATGGAAGAGAATAACATGGTATAAGGGCAGAATAAGGGTAAGGGCATAACGATTAGGAGGTAAGGCGAGGCTGGAAACTTGGAGTCGTGAACTTCTGAATATCTTTAGAAGGATATTAAAAAGGATTTATATCTATTTCAATGCAAAATCTTCAGAAAACTTCGTTGAACGCCACCTACGTACAATACGACGACTATCAATTGTTATTTGTTTATGTGATACTAGCTGCCTGCCCCGGCTTCGCACGTAGACATTTATCAAATATCTTGACTACCCGTGCGAAGCCGGGGCGGGCAGCTAGTATAATATATAGCCTATATTACTCAGCGATAATATAGCTTTCTAACGGTGAAAGAATTCTTGAAATCGGTCCAGTAGTTTCGGAGCCTATTCAATACAAACCCACAAAAATACAAATCTTTCCTCTTTATAATATTAGTGTAGAAGTGTAGATGTAGAAGTGTAGATGACATCAGCCGGATGTCTAAAGTTTCAGACGCATATTCAAGCCTAGATATTATATACGAATTTAATATTTATATACCTGCTAAAATATTTAGACTTTAGAACTTAATCTTACTATCGTATTAATTAACAAAGTTCGGTCGTTTGTTCAGCTTCAGCAGAACGAATTAATGAAATTTGCTGATATGCTTTGATTATAAGTACCTATATAATCAAAGCTAATATGTAGGTATAATAAATGCGAAAGTTAAAGTTTGTTTGTTACTCATAACGGATGAACGGATTAATTAAAAGATTAGCACGCAGAAAAAAACTGGAATAAAAATTGGCTACACATTTATCCCAGAAAAATAAATGGCAATTAAGGGGCTTTAACATTTTTTTCTTTCCAAGCAGACGAGAACTAAGGTCCTTTAAATACCAAGTTGTTCCACTGCTCGGAATGACGTCAGAATATTTTTGGCATGTGTTTGGGATCAGTAGCCCCGGCAACAACTACTTGCGACTACGTATTCGTATCGCTTTCTACTATTTAGTATGGAAAAATGAACAGCGCTGCAGCGGTGAAAAGGGGAATAAAAAAATAGTATGTTTTTTTTACATTTCGCAAGTTACGTTCTCGCATACGTAGTCGAACGAGTAGTACCAGTGCTGAACTTCTTTGTCCAATCTGACCCTATCTTTAAATATTTAAAATAAATTATTTAGATAAAGGGCTCATTTGACTTCAATGGTCAGTTACAGACCCTTCACTTCTACTTTATCGATATGAGCACGTAGTTTATGGTTCATTGTCATACATAACCATACATTGTGATAGAAAAGACGATAATTAAAATGAATGAAATTATTATTTTTTTCCCTACCCAAGGGTACCCAACGGGACCATAGTCCGTCAATGGGCTGTATCTCATGATCCGTAATAGTATACAGTTGTCATCTTCACAGAATGTGTATTTGCTGTTGCTGCTATAACAACAAGTAAAAAAAAATCATTAAAAATTAAAGGGCTTCCCTACTAGAGACGTTTTTGTCTTCCAGTACGGAACCCTCGGTGTTGTACTTTCCCTAGAGATTTCTACTGCCTACGTTACTGCTCTATTCATTCAGTGTATGGACAGGTTGTCAAGACACTAATTACATACAAATTAAATGGGTTTTATGGGCGTGTAAGATTTGAACACGGTGTGAAAACACCAGAGCTTGTCGAATTAAGTAATTATTAATACATCTGTTTTAAGTTCATCATTTAAGTATTTCTAAGACAAAGTAACAGTTTACCTCTGCTTTACTTGTGAATTTTAAATTTGTAATTCCGATATAAACTGATGGCGAGACTGATTAAAAATAATGTACCTACCTATATGCACTTGCACGTAAATTATTGTTATTAATTTATTCGTAATTTAAAAAGCTTTGTGCAAACTAACCTGCAATTTTTCAAATCCGAAATTATCCAACTTCATAATTTCTAGGCAGTGAAATCCATTTATCACACTCGCACGACACTTGGACTAAGAAATTCTCAGCTAAGTACTATTTATTTAATTACTGTTAATAGAAATATCTGTATTTAATTTCGAAAACGGTCTAAATAAAGTTGTTGTTTTTACTTTTATTATCTTTAATTCACTCGCGGTATTTTGTTTATTTTATGCGTCTACTAAATCAAAAATCGAATACGTATTTTTTTTATTCTCTATTCAAATCTCGTGACGAAGAATGTTGTTTGTAGGCGTCCGCCGATGACGCCGGCTCGCACCATCTGTGATTACAGACGCCGCGTTTGAATTTAGAAGGCACTACAAAACTTAATTTAAAATACCGCGAAGTGTCCTAATTACTTTAACGAGCACTAGTTTTCGTAACTTGGTCGGTTGTTATTACACCTTTGGAACCTGAGGTTGGAACAAAGTATACTGCTACGCAAATTAAGGTTTTGTTTACCCATAAGTTAGCGAACGGTAGCGTGCCGCGGCAAAATGAGTGGACGTAAACGAAGAAAGTATTGACTTAACACAAATGGTATGGAATTCTAAACAGCGCAGCGAATCGGTTGGCTGATAGCAGAAGTTTTGGAACCGTTTTATTCACTTGTAGTAAGTGCCTTTTGCCTATTTCATATTTAAAATCAATACTGAAAAAGGATCTTACTTTAAAATCTTGTAAATTGGAACTAGGGACAGTTCCTTAAGCGGGCTACACACGTTCAGTTTTAACTACACAGTCGAACTTTGCAATTAAAACTGAAGGTGTGTAGGCAAAGCTGACAACTGTGCAGTTGAACTGACGATCTTAGATAGAACTGTAAAGTCAAAACTGTGCAGTTAAAACTGAACGTGTGTAGCGCGCTTTAGGAAAAACTGTGCAGTTATCAGTTCTGTTTGACACTAGGGGTGTCAGTTATAACTGCACAGTTTTAAATGTACAGTTAAAACTGAACGTGTGTAGCGCGCTTAACAGAAGATCGCAGTCATTATAACACTTAACTGAGGTCTGAAGTACGTAGGGTTGTGCTTCTTCGGTGAGTAAGGATCTCGAGGATACACAGCAAAAAAAAAACAATGAGTCCTAAACAATAATTTAAGGCTGGCAATGTGTTATTGATACCACCGGTATTGCTATTTCTATTGAGGCTACAGTGACTGTTACCATCAAGTAGGCCGTATTGATGTTTGGCACAAATATGTTGCAACCAATGATATTGTAAAAAAATCAATGTAGGTATGCTAAGCAGTTCAGACTTTATAGGACGCCCGCAGAGCACCTATAACCTCTTTTTTTTTTTTAATTATGGATTATAACTGTTTCATGTGCCTAACTTTTAAATGCAACTATATTATATTGACTTGTGTACTTATATATTTTTTTTACATTATCACATAGAGCGTGCTTGTCACTTGTAGATAATGCATGTTGTATAGGCAGGTATATAGCAGTAGTACTTGTACGCACCTACTGTAATTACTAACAAATAACTAAACAGCCTATTAAAATAGATTGCAATCACACAGGTGGCGAAACAGTATAGTATTTCAAATAATAAATTAATATTGCTCTAAACATAATAGAATGCATCACCCACGCGTGTGTCAAGGTGTGAAACTGTGAATAGGTGTACTTACAATATAGTTAGGTAGGTAGCATGTAGATACCTACAATAACATCATAATAATTAAATAAATAATGCAAGAACCCAGAAGCATACGTTATAATATCATTACAGCTACTCTAAGTGCTAACTAAAAGCTCAGAACTGTAAATTAAATCAGCAATTAATTACAACATAACGAAAATTAAAGCTGTTTTATTTGACTCACAGATGTTGGGTCGTGACCCGTCCACCCACTGGCTTCACTGGTGGGTGGACGACTAAACAAGAATTTTCAGTCTGGATTGAAAAACTAAATTATAATTTACTAGAATAATACTGACCGAAAAAATGCGATTGGATTTGTCGACATGGCCTACTCAATTCAAATAAAATCTACAGATATAATACGTTATCTTAATTTGGTCCTGCAATAAAGTAAGCGGCACGTAAACCGTTATCATTAAATCACATGCAATAGACATAGGTACAAATCTAGCTCCTTCTATTTTGATAAACCTCATTTGTCAAGCCTCAAATCGAGTGATATAAAACCTGTCGAGTTCACAGTAAGCTGTAGGTATGCGGTCAAATCATTATTCGTCCTGCAATCCATATTTAAGCGCTCAGTCACAACAATACGCCATGAATGCCAACAAAAGTCTCGTAGCTTCTATCTCCACGCAGCATGACATAAATTCAAATGAAACACACCGTTTATTCAAGCAGTGATTAAGTTGCACGCCAGCTAAGACAATGGGAATGGACGCTATCCGTTTTACAATAGTATACGAAGAACTTCTGAATTGGTATTTGGTACAAGTTTGATCTTTATTCGAATGGGTTTTAGGTGTAAATTAGTTTGTGAATGTATGTGCTAATGTGATGGAATTTATATTAATATCGTATTAGGATGCGACAGAGCGCCTATCGAATTGTATTACTGAATATCAAGTGTGGGTATTTGCTATATTGTTGGTTGGCGTCTGGAACTAGTACCTACCTACCCCTACAAATATAGTGATAGTATAGATTAAAAACCTTTACACATTTAACACGTCAAGTATGTAAAGGTTTTTATAAGCTTCACCTATTTATACAGATGTAAAGGAATCTTTCACATATTTTTTTATAACTTCCAGACGAATGTTTTTTTTTAATTTGCACGCGAACTAAAGACTGATGACAATATAATTTCATAACTTTACCAGAGCATGAATAATTTGCGACGATGGTTTATCGCCTTCGCCTATTTTTGTATTGAAAAACGATCAGTGAAAAGTGGAACTAAAAATTAGTATGACAATTTTGATATTTCGCGAGTTACGTTTTCGCTTACCTAGGCGAAAAATGTTCCTGCTACCGGCACAGGATACATAAATTTATGGGTTTTTTTTTCGAAAATGTATTATTATAGTACACCTCACAGCCTAATAAACATTTGCACACAAAAAGGGGATTAATAATGTGCTTATGAAAGGACTGTTTATGTACTAGCAGCATATGGATTTTGCATACTGCTGGCACAACATATTATATTAGCTCTTGAACCCTAACTCACTGCAGAATCATAAAACAACAACAGAATAGAGTTATTTGATTGAAAAATGTAAGGTGGCAGGAGATGAGGGAGGTATTATTGCTGATCTTGTCACGCTACAGATTTTTTTTATATTAGTACTCTCCAAAAATACCTACTTATTACCCTTTGGCTCTGAGATAGTATGATTTCTTGCTATAGCTATTGTCTTCCGAAATATACGAGCCAATCTAGAAAGCACAAATCAGTTTTTTTTGGGAGGCTAGGGCTTTTAGGTCACCATGTTATATGCCATACATTGTCATACAGTTTATAGATATAAGAAGTGAAATATCTTTCAGATTAGTGCTGTATAGAACCATGTATTATCTATTCAAGCTAATAATTTATAAAAATAAACAAAAGTATGTATACAAAAAATATGTATTTCTTAAACATTTTAGATACTTATTAACTATAAATGTTAAAATACATTACATTTAACATTATAAGGCATACTATTTAAACACCGCCTATATAATAACCTCATTGACAGAGGAAATATAATTTGATTAGTAACTCGGCACCACTCAAGCATAATTCAAGATGGTACACAACCATATAAGCAGTCCTAGACCCAATTTTGCTTGAAGAGAATACAGGAGACAGTCTCACACAGGATATCCAGTCAATGTTGATAAATTAGTGCCTTTGAAATCTAGTACCTCTTCTGGGTTTGATTTTAATTTCTCAATTAAAGCAAGCTTATTAAACCTGATTTCATTTGAATGTTCTAGCTTAATAGACCTTGCCTTGTTTATGACTTGGTTCCTGAATGTCAGCTCAATATGTGGATTCTGCAATATACTTGCCAACTCTTGCAAGTTTTCCGAGAGCTTCACCTCATTTTCTGTGTATTCTATGTGTAAGTTTTGGCTTGCAGCCTCACTGTATGACTTTCTAGGCTTTTTAGGGCATATGTGGGTATTATTCTGAGTTTCTACAGTCTGTTGATGCCCCTCATCATCAAATAATATCTTCTTGTTTGAAGTGTGTGGGCATGTACATCTTGCTTCTTGCTCTAGATCAGAAGATCTTTTCCGATAGTTAGAGGTGCTGGAACCTGCTTCGTTTTCAAGTTCAAGTAAATGGCCATACTTTCTCTCAATCTTTGTAATAACAGCTTTGCATTGCTCGTAAACACTTCTCAGTTCTTGCAGATCACTTTGACTGACTTCTGTGGTATTTTTCTGAGTATTATCATCGCTTTCCGTGTGTGAAGAACTAGAGTTGCTTTGTTGTTGACGTTTTATAGAGCTTTTCTTAACCTTTTTCTTCATAACACTATCCACGTTAAGTGTCAATTTTTGTTCACTGTTCGTTGCAATGTCTGCAATATCTTGATTATCAGTCTTCTTTGTGAGTTCCCGAACATGATTCTCAACAATAACATACGTTTTGGGCTCAAAAAGTGGTTTCCGAATCACTGACACCTCTGCAGGTAAATCACCATCATCGTGGATAACCATGGCTCACGGATATACTAAGTACTCTACCACAATATCCAAAATCTATTCCGTTGTAGTTTATTCGTAAAATAACTTTGTAAACACATTTAGCACTTAGAATCACATGTGCATTCGTTTGAAATATTAATTGACATCAATCAGACAGTAATTCCAATTCATAGTACATAGTGATGTACCGTAAACTCGACTACATGCGCGCGTAGTCTCGTAATCGATTCAACAAAATGGCGGCTAGCACACGGTCGGCACTCGGCAGGCGGACCGCGCATGCGGCGTTCCCAAGGTCAAGCCATGCGCGCAGTGATCAGTGGATATCAAGTATATTGTGTGTATTTATTTAAATATAGTAAACTTCTTTTACCAAACTACAGATTTACAATCAAATTAATTCTATGTATCTAAAATCTCTTCCAATAATAAAAAATATATAATTAGAAGATGTCATTGTCACACAGCCATTCCCTAGACATTAATTCAGCAAAACACAATATTTTAGAAAAATAAGTTTAATTCATGATTCTAAATTACTCCTATTTTTCTTTTTCATTTTCTTTTTAGGCACTTGTGAGTCTTCTTCAATTTCCTCAGGCAAGGATTGCATTTCTATAGGTATTTCTTCAGCTACACATTGATGTTTCTTCTTTTTTGATTTTTTTTTAGGCTTAACATCATCAGTTTCATTAAATGTAGTAGAGTTATTTTCTAATTCATTATCACAGTCCAATTGTACTGGGTTTTCATCTTGACACATGGATTTTTTCTTCTTCTTTTTACGCTTTTGAATATTCTCCTCTGAAGCTGGTTCATTTTCTATATTGGTTATCTCTGGTGTTGAATAAAATAAAAATGACTGTAAATCAACCCCTTGATTTGTTTGCATTACATCAGTTTCGGTGCCAGAAAATCCTTGGAAACCATAATCAGCTTCATCATCTTCAATTTTACTAATTTCTATTGATTTGCCTTTTGATTTAAATGCTTCCATTTTACTTTTGAAATAATCCTCCATGCTGCCTTTTTCAGTAAATACTTGTTCTGTGGTTTGAATGTCATCTTGCAATGTTACTTCTTTTTTAACTTCAATTTTTAGGCTTTTCTTGCCAAATATGTTGGCCAAGTCTTTCTCACTATAACGAGTTAGATCTTTACCTCTAGTAAACTTATGATAGTGGACTCTTGCTTTACTCTTTTTTGATTTCACTTCTAATGATACACCACTGTGTAGTTTTTCAGTTTTGGAGTCATCTGAAATTATTGAATAAATGTAGGTATAAACCAGCTATAGAATTTGAAAATTGTACATTGCAGTATTTCATATGTTTTAGATAATAATATAATCAAGAGATAAATATCTCTGTTGTTTTAGTTGGATGCCAGGCGATCGATGCAATCATGTAATGTAATTAAGTTATGTCTTACCGTTCGATAAATTCGCAAGCAGCGCATTAAAATCATCCTCATGTTTCGTCCATTGGTCGTTCTTATCATCAAAGCCGAGCCCTTTGTCATCGTTTTTATATCTAGCGACAACGTGTTCAACAATTCCATTTTCTTTCGCACCTAACCCCTTCCCAGAACTCCAACCCATTTTCTCCAGCATGCGTTGTCCGAATTTATTTGCATCATTGCTCCATTCATTGTTTTTAGCGCGCAAATTTATTACTTTTTGTTTCCGTCGCGGTGCTGCTAGCATAGCCATGATAACTTTATTTTCTCCGTAGGAAATATCAACACAGAACACATACCCACTGAGATTAATACATTACATGTGGACTGTCAAATTGACAGTAAAAACAAAATGGTTCTCGATTCAAGACTCAAGTGCCAATATAAAAATATAAACACAAGTATGAAGTTCGTACGCTTCAAGTTGGAAAAAAGCATGTGATTGGTCAGTATAATGAAGTTTACGACAGTTATGTTGGTACGACTGGCAACTTGCGTTTCGTATCCACGCCACGTTGTATTAAACATAAAAATTAAAAGCATGTAAGAGCGCGAGACAAAGATCACGCTCTCTCTGTCTCTCGGAGACCTGACCTGAGCGCTGTGAGACAGTATTGCCTTGCCCGGAGTCCGCGTTTGGTTGTAAAGAAAGAAAAGGACCAATAAATCTATGATATGAACATATCAGTTAACTCAATTTTATTATTAAAATAGAATCGTAAAACAAACGTAGTGGTTATGTACTCTGTGCGTAAATCGTAATGTAGTAGTAAACGTATGAATATTGTTTTCTAATAAATATAGGAGAGTCTATTTTTAGTGTAGTATAGTTTCATGTATTCTTAGGGACTATAAAATACCTAATTTCTACATTAATATGACTTTAAATGATGACGTGATTTATTGTCTTGCAATTTGATTTTTATTACCATCACATTGATACGATCCTCAACACTGTAGTTTAGCTGAGATCCAAGATTCAGACCTTCTCACGATCGACTCGTAAAATTGTTATTTCATACTGAATTATTATTGACCAAAGCGAAATTTGCTTTGTTTTTAAACTTGCGTTTCGGAGCGATACGGCTATTACAGCACGATCTTGATGGCGCGTGATTTTCGTCAGTGCGATGGTTTTTTATAGCACCGACCGAGATGTGAACTTTATGGCGATAAAACAAACAATTGGTTATCTATGGGCACGGGAAAGCTTTTGTCCTAGTCCCAAGAGAAGACAATACGCTATGCTAGCCTAGCTAGAGCTTTTGTTGTATACGAGTCGGTTGTGTACAATAACCGATTCGTTAATTATTTTTGATAGTTTTTTAATACGACGAAGGTGGCAACTGTGTCGAATAAGCATACATTACCCCACCCAATGCCGGTCAAGTCTTAAGACGCTTGCAATACCAAAGGGTATAAATAGCGCATTGCCAATTTTATTGTTTTAAGACTCTTTTTTAATTTTATAGAAGACTAGCGACCCGTCCCGGCTTCGCACGGCCAGCGTTAACCATATAAGTTAAATATCTACAAAACACAAATTGAATTATAGCTACATTATAAACCTTCCTCTTGAATCACTCTATCTATTAAGAAAACAGCGGGAAGCGACTTTGTTTTATACTATATATATAGTCATGTTTGTCTCCTATGTAAATAAAAACAAATGAATGTTTTTGCCTGGCGTGCAGACAAGACAAGACTGGTTGTCAGGAAAGTAAAAGTTCTTTTTTGGTATTATTTCGACGCTGTTTGAAGAAATTCTTAGAATACCTAACTAAAGATATTTCAATAATGTACACGTCGTTTAAGATACAGCTTCTAAAAGAAATTAATCTATCGTATTGTTACATATTCAAGACATTATATGCGGGATGATTAAACAGAATGACGATCCCCAACTATTTTTTATTTAATTCGGGACTGCGATTGACGATCTCATCTGACGGTAAGTGAAGATGCGGCCGAATGTGGAGTTTCCACTTATTTAGTACTAGCTGTTAACTGCGACTTCGTCTGCATTTGTTTGAAGAAAAAGCCTATGTCATTCCCTTAGATATAATCTATCTCCTTGCCAATTTTCATTACGATATGTTCAGCCGTGAAAAGGTAGCAAACAAACAAACAAATTTACTTTCGCATTTGTAATATTAGTATCGATTGTTACCTAACATGTTGTTGATACAATTTAATGACATGCTATATGCTACTATATGTATCGACGCCTCGTTAAATATCAACGATCTATACCACTAAACCTATTTAGCGATCATTGAGGGCCATCACATAAATTTCAACGATGAAATGAAATACAATAAAAATTTTACCATTTTTTATTTTACACATCTGGGTGCCCTTGCACATCTGGGGTGTATCAGTGCGCATGATAAAGATCATAATGACCACATTTCACACAACTCAGTATGTACCTACTAAATAAAAAAAATAAAAACATTCTTACCTAAGTCATAGTATAAAGAAAGGGAGTAGGGTATCTCCGGCCCAATTCGCGATATAATTGCCTACTGTCTTAGGGTTGTCACTTTTAGCTAAATATTAGGAGCGGCTGTTCGCGCTTCGCTAGCAACCGCATGAACAGCGGCAACGTCAAGTCGCGGTCCCGACTCGCCATGTCGCCGCTAGATGGTACAGGCGGCAACATACTTATTTTGAATTACGATTTTCTGTAAGTAGGTAGGTACTTAGTTACTATACCTACAATACTGAGAAATCGGCATAACTAAACGTAAACAAAGAAATAGCGGCAAACCAATTGCCAAATCAAAAGTACCTAATACATTCTAGTAGGAAATTAGGCCTACCTACCTACTTCCTGTGTGATAGAAAACTAATACAAACAAAAAATATGTAAGTACGTAGGTATCTCATCATCAAGTAAAATTATATTATCCTAGAATAAGTGACTAACTTATCTTTCCTGTTCAATAGGTAATCTGAACCGAGACAGGTCTGGAATCGATGAATTATTAAGACACCCAAACACACAGCAATACGTTCTTCTGCGATTATCCAACATTTTGATGATGATATTGATGAATAAATCATTTAGCGGTGCCGAAAAGCCGTGACGCGCGCGCGAACCTTGTGCAGTGTTAGCCCCGACTGGCGCACTGAGAAACGGGTCGAGATTTTGTTAAAAGTGTGCGTGCGTCGACACATAGATACAATAGCGCACACATACAAGCCGCGAGCGGTGCGTTTGTATGAAGATACCCTACTTCCCCTCTCTTTATACTATGCCTAAGTTTAATACTGCATGCATAGTAATGCACTTTTCACGCTCGCTTGCGTACTTAGCGTTTAAATTGTGAGTATAGGTAATTATTTTAATCAAACCTACCTACACGTAAAGAAACTTATTTAAACTTTCGATTCCAGTGCATTTTCCCATCAATTCTATCTTCAACTAAGGTACTGCGGTTAATTATTTCAAAATACCAAACCACTTTTCTTGCAATAGTGAAATTAGACCGTAAATGGCGAAATGTTCTAACTTAGTAGGCTCCTATCCAAGTACATAAGAGGAGAGAGTGGCGTGGCGACGATGTGATGTATTCCTAATTGAGCGTAAGTGCTGTATGTAGAGAAACTCAACAGATATACATTTCCTTTATTTTATTTAAATTATCCTCAACGTGACATTTCTTGAATAATCTATTTTCTTTTATTGAAATACAAGGTAACTCGTATTTACTGTGGCGAAAGCATGCCAAGGAATCATTTTTAAAAAACACGATGCGCATAGAAGCCCTAAGCAACGTGACAGAAAAAAAAGCAGACATGGGGAATGGCGACAAAAATAAAAAAATAACTATTGAACACCACGTTACATTAGTATGTTATATAGTATAGTAATATTAGGACTAAGCTCACTAGCGTAAGCGAGCTGAGTCCTTATTCTGAGGTATGTCGCATATAAGTTTTGGTTCCATCCAAAAAATGCAATTTCGCAAAATATGCGAAAATTTGCGACATAAACGGTAATAACTTTTCTTCATATTGACTTACAGGTTTGATTATTTTACAGCTGAAAGAGACCATATACCCGGGTATTTCATATTAATTTCAATTTGATAACTCTCGCGTTCTTGAGATATAAATCTTGACAGACAGACGGACAACAAAGTGATCCTATAAGGGTTCTTTTTTTCCTTCTAAGGTACGGACCCCTAAAATTATAAATTTGATTATTCTAAGTCTGTAACAATAATTTCTAAAAATAAAAATTGTCATTGAAGAAGATTAATTGCCTTAGGAAAAAGAAGGCGAAGAATCTATGTTCAGTGAAAACGCGCGAAATATCGTTCGCGTCATGTGTCACGTTTTGCGTGTGTGCGTGTTTATTATCCATGAAATGTAGCGAGAAACCGCTCGCGGCTAAGTTCTTGCAACTAATTTTATTACTACATATAATTTTTTTTGCTATTACATGATCTTAATTATTGAACTACAGTCGGAGATAACAATGAAGACATTACTTATATGTAACGCGTAAGTAAAGTGTCAAACCTACCTATTTTTAATACCACTAAGCTGACAAACAAGCATACGCCCACTGACGTACTACGTCAGTACGGCCCACCTGATGGTAAGTGGTCACCGTCACCTATGGACGCTTGCAACACCACTTACCTTACTTACTTAATAAACTTAATGATACCTGTTTTGATTACGTATTAAGATAACAAGTTTCGTTTTTTTTTTAATAAACCGAAAGTAATACATAAAAGAAAATTGAATTCCTTTCTTTTCCGACGCTATGTTCACGCATGCCATGCGTTCGGGAGAGCATATGAAATTAATGTACAATTACATCACGTCATGATAATTCGAGTCCGAATATTCTAACGTCGATAGTCTTCACACATCACACGATTCTAAGCAACCACTAAGCATAATATTATTGTCTTTGTTTGTCAACCTGTAGAATAATGCATTTTTAGCAAGTTTTAAGTCATATTGCACCAATATACTGTTGACACGATTAATTCGTGGTTTACAATTATTCAGGTTTTTTACTTCTTACGTCAAACCTACTTTAAAAGCTTTGTTAAATGTTATGTCACTCATATTCATAGCTACTTCTTGCCTTACCTACTTAGGTACATACTCGTTATCAAGAGCACCACCAGTACCAAGATGATGATAGGATGAGTAAGGTCAATGAAGCATTTGATTCGATCTGGATAAAGTAATTTATAAGCTACTAGCTTTTTCATCGCGACTTCGCCCGTGCAGCCGCGTAGCGATCTATATCTATACTATACATAAACAGGAAAGATTTGAACATTAGTTAAATCAGTGCCGTTATTTTTAAAGTTTATTTATTACGAACAAACAAATATTTTCTCTTTACAATATGAGTATGTATTAAGTTCTAAAAGTTGAATATAATTACAATACATATTGCTATTAATTAATTATTAAGAAGTAGCGGGTAATTCAGATTTTATATAATTATGTGTGCATTCTAAAGATGTTTCTATCAATATGGATTCAATACTCAGAATAATAACTATAGCGCGCCTAGCTATATTGTTCTGAGATCAATCTATTTCAATTTCACCTCAGAGTAGATACTTAATAAGTATAGTGACGAGACCGCTGGTCTAGTAGTTAGTATACCTGACTGCTACGCTAGAGGTCGCGGGTTCGATTCCCGCCGGGGCAAACATTTATGTGACAAATATGTTTGCCTTGCGCTTGGGTGTTTGGTATGTATTATAAGTATGTACATATTTACAAAAAAAAGTATATAAATATTATATCAGCTACTGGTTCCCATAGTAAAAGCTTTGCTTAGTTTGGGGCCAGATGGCGCTATGTGATAATGTCCAAGAATTATTATTATTATATAGTCATAGTTCATCTAACGAAAAATTATTCGATCCCTTAGACTCAAGACAACTGTAACGTGACAATCTTAAAACATGACTCATACATACGGACCTTGAAGAAGTGTGAGGAAGACTTAGATCGCGGATTTTTGCGAAATCGATAATAAAAATATAACAAAACATGATAATAATAGTAAGTATGTATATGAAATAGATGAGCTTAAGATAATAATGTATATAATCAAGGGAGTTAACGGTGTATCTCAGAGGCTGATCGACTCGGCCTGAGGGCAAGAAAAAAGTAAATAATTGGCGACCCAACCGCTTGGCCGTCGACAGCTGCGAATTGGCGCGAAACAGGTTTTGGCGGGAGCAGTGACGTCATCTGACATGTGCCTCCCTCAATTTTGGATGATGGTTGGAGCAAAAAACGAAGTCTCTTTCATCTCAGAGATCCATTCGATTCTCCTTATGTACGTCCATTGTGTACCTTTCTTATTATTAACTTACAAGTGTTACAAGTTGTAACCTGAGAGACAGGTGATAGATTCTTGTTTAATGGTGTAACGAGGAAACAATAATATGTTTTTATTCTTCTTTCAAGTAAGGCAAGGAATACCTACTCTTATCTTTTAAGTAAGTCTAGAAAGGATTTTTTTACGACGTTCATAGAATTTTATTTAAATTTCATAAGAATTCGTATAAATGTGTTTTTGTGTTCACTTGACACTCCGTTGGTATTGGCCCTGCCTTCTATGTGGATGTTAGCTGGTTCGATTCTTGTTAAGGATCAACGTTTTAAGTGATGGGGATAGGTATTCGGTCGGTTGTTCTGTCTAGGTTTTGATTAATTATTTATCACAGCTTGTGCCTTATTATGGGGTCAGTTTACAATGAGTTAAAAATCCTGAGTATATTAAATACCTGAGTACATATTAAATAAATATGTATATTTGCTTTGTTAAGGATAAGTCAATACCAAGGTCCTAGAACTATTAAACGCATTGCTATTTGGTATCCTTTCTTAGCCCTAACTTCATCTCTTGTGCGAAATTGACCTCATATTTTTTTTAAACCTGGGATCAGAAGTTCCTTTCTATCTTCAAGCAAGATCACATGCTCCAATAATTCAGCTTAATCGTCGACCGCTTAACCGACCGAAGGAGATGTTTCTTAATAAACTTCGATTCCATAGTGAAATATCCATACATATAATCTTAATTAAATTTATGAAGCTCATGACAATGAACCGTGCGAATAACTGCTGCAATCTGCAATGCGATTCGAAGAGTAACTACACCCGAAACACGATCATGTTGAAACTGAGCTGACTGCGAAACCTGATTGTGCTCATGAGCATTTTTTTTACATAATTGTACAATCATAGAGGCACATGCAAAGTAGAATACATCATTAAGACTTATGGTTTCATTTCTTGATTTTGTGTAATTTCTCACGTTGGTCAATCCTCAGTCGTAACTTAGATACTCAAACGTAACTAAGATAAAAGTAAAACGTACAAAATTTTTCTACATTTCTTTGACTTGAGTGCTGACAGTTTTAAACGGCCTATGTTGTAAGTAACTATAGCCTTAAATGTATCGAATTGTGGAGTCATTGCACTTATTCATAGGTAGGTATGCAACGGCAAACGTGTTTTGCCTCATCGATACCTACTCGGTGAAGCGGTCGGCTTACCTGAGAGTCACTCCGGACGTGGTTCAAATTATTCACCACTAATCCGTTGTCTGATGCCATTGGATCCATTTCTCCAATGTCATTATCCGCACAGTGTCCAAGGTGTATGTTACCCACTGCACATTTCACTTTAAAACTTTCAAAACATTCCTTGTAACCGCATACAACCAACACTAGTTACTGTAGTAAAACGCATCTAGGCACAGAAATAGCGTACACTCGCAGGCGCCTGACCCGCTAGAGTAAGGCTTCTTTGGCTTACTTTAAACAAACGAGTTACACCACTGGCTCGAATCAATAAACCGCAGTAATGACATTACGACGTGAAACATAAAAGTTTACTAATAACAAGACAAGTACGCGTTTTGTAAAGCCCAACGTCTGGTCGAACCTAAGGACGCCAGGCGGCGAAAAGTTAACCGTGCGTGATTTCTGACCACTCTCAAAAGCAAATGGTCATATACGCTATCAATCTTTGCATACCAGAGAAGTGAGGTGAAATGGAGGCTGTTGTATCGGTGTATGATCGGGCAAGAGCGAAAGAGACGACAGACGCGCAGGTACTTCGTCTCGAAGTGAGCGAACAGTGTCTACAGGTTTTGCTCTCCCACTACAAGGAGGCACGGTGCGGACTCGGCGAGCCTCGAGCTTGAAAGTTTAGTTGAAAAACATAACAAGAATGGCATAGTCGCCAAATGGCCACTTAACACCAACCATTTTACATAACATAGCAATAGCACTATGTCCCTAGATATTACCGGTTTGCTTATCGTGAATCACAGCAACTGTGACTTTACACGTTTTATATCACGTGGAAGTTTTGCTTTTCACCATAAAACTTTCATTTTAATTTTTAAATGACCAGGTGGATGGAGAGATTTTATTAAACTGCACTTAATAGACCAATACCAATTCGTTTCGAGCAGATTCAATCATGGAAACGACCGATTGAGTTGATAAATCGAACCGGACCCAATGCATCTCTGGTGAAGGCCGCGAGAGTTAACCTCTACACGGGACACTCCTGCGCCGGGACCAAGCACACAACCATACTTTATCAATAGCTATACGTCACTACAGAGAAGGGAGCTGTCAGTTTCACGCACACTGCCAAAGAATAGGGATTATTCTTACCTGGTCTTTATATTCCAATGTAATTGGCATTTTTTTCATGAGGTGCTATTTTTATCAATACAATGCTGAGTTCTGCTGGCCGGCTGGCAAGGTGTGGTCATTTGTGTTGTTAACGACCTCGAAATGTGAATAATAAAAACCTTTGTCCACTATGTAATCATGTGTGTCTGTTGCATTAATACCACGCATCACTTGTGGAATTTAATTAGCTTAATATTACAATTTATAATATGTCATAGCTTATTTGGTCATTAGCCGTGCTCCGGTTTCAGGTTCGCATACGAAATGACCTTCTAACTCTCCTATTACCCTTTTTGGGAATGCCATTTACAAAATCCTTCCTTATAACTCACCTACGTTATTTAGGAAACTCCTTTGCAAAATACCATGATTGTAGATTAGACCCTTTTGTGTCAGTCAATCTTGTTACTTATATTACGCAAATGTTTATTTAAATGAACTATCAAGCCTCATTATTACAACAAAACATTTTTGTTAAAGAGAAATATCCGTTTTGGTTTTAAAGTTGACAGCTTTACGATCAATGTCAGTGTTTGTTACCAGAATGGAATGAATAAACAGGATTTTCTCTTCATAGTTACTGTATCAGCATGTGTCTCATGCATTGCCACTGTTTTGGAGAAAAATGATCGCCGAAGACGTTGGCCATAATGGTAAAGTATTAGTTTCTGAGTTATAATCATTTTCAGTTCATCAATCAAGCCATATCAATAATAATTCTTTATTGATTACATTAGTTTAGCTACATGTACTGCAGATAATTAATGAAGAGCTTTAATATCGTTCTCAACTTTAAAAGAGTAGGTCTGATCTCTTAATGCATTCTTTCAACATGAACCCAATATATCTAGAAGTGGTGAGGACAAATTACCTATTGCTGTACTGGCTTGTTCAAATTGTAAGACACAACATGATTCATGAACGTATAATGTACAGGAATCACAACCCGGAACAAATTACAATGCCGCGTTACGACATTACAATGATACTTTCATTCTTATTCAAGAACAAATTTACGAAAGTAAAATTACCAAGCTTTAAAGCCTAATCGAGATTACTGATTTACAGGCACGTCGATTACGAGAAGCAGTAATTACACAATGGACGCATTTCGTAGAAGCGCAGAACAGTTAATATGAATCATGGTCAACATTTCCTAATCCGCTGCTAAGTATTCGTTTGCCCATACACTTCAAAGCACATTGGCATCGAGATGAATAACGGTATTAAGCCTACACGCCTCTGGCACTTAACAGGCATGAAGCACTTCAGAAGAAACATCCAGGACCGCCACCAAGCCGTGCCTTTCCCTCATGAGCAGAGAGAGAGAATACCCTTCATGCATTTGGTAGCATTTGTTCTGGCCAGCACTATAGGCATGTCGTACGCTTTTGGTAGATTCAGCCCTCCAACACCATTGTCCACGGTGGTGAGACCGGCCGGTGTCTGCGATCCCCCGCCTAAGCGCAAGTGCCCAAAGAAGTTCAAAGGACCCCCTTGTCCCCCTGAACAACCACCGAAGCCCCCCGCTCCATGTGAACCACCTCCGAAGAAGAAGTAATTAATACAGTAACTTGAAGAGAAATAAAATATTATTCCATGTTTCGGGTTTTATTTATATTAATAATAGTGTAACTAAATCAGCATAAGTAATATCTCTTGAGTTGTAAAAGGAGTTGTATTTAGCAGATAACCAATTAAAAATAAGTAAAACTACCAACTCACAGTATAGCTATTATACGAAATTATTACACATTTGATAGACAAAATATTTCGAGTTAAATCGTAATTTATGAGTAGAGACTCATAAATTACGATTTGCGACAGAAGCAGTGTTTATTTCTACGATTGACACAATCATAGCCTTCTAGATTGTTGCTAGGCTCGTTCGGCTTCAACTTTTTAAACCGCACCCCTCTTGATTTCTATAAAATTACAAGGTGACACTGAATTTATTATCATACAATCTTTTAGTTTACGTGTTCGCAAGAGTAATTCTGATGTCATGGAACAGATCGCCAAGGCATTAGTGGTTTCCGTAACCGTAATCGCTGTGTACCATTACTACATGATGGAACCCAAACAAAAGTAAAAACCAATCGCAGAAGAAGGCTCGAGAGGTACCGCCAAGGATAACTAGAGCAACCGATCAAATTGTCTATCATTCACAATATGTCAAATTACTGATGGAAATGTTTGACACAAAGAAAAAGAGCTGGAAACTGTATTTTTTCATATTTTTGCAACATTTCTATTTAGTTTTTTAGGAAACTGTTATGGATTTAAAAGTAATAAGTGCTCAGTACTGAAATGGATAGAAGAGAGCAGCTGAAATTTGTATTCCTCGCATTGTCCATGTCTTCGTGTGTCGCGTACTCGTTTGGAATGTTCACACTACCGTCCTTCTCCTGGTTTCGAAGTAAGAGGACAAGTCTCCCAAGAGACATGTCAAAAGACAACAGAACCGACGGAGGGACGCATCGCGTGACAGAAACGGTCCCGCTATGGGACACACTTAGAAATAATAAATGACGTGCTACGAGGAAGTAATTTCAACTAGGCTTTGGGCTTAAGTGTTAGTTATAGAAACATTGTTATAAGCCTTAAATATATCGGTCTGGCAATGGCTGACAAACTGATGGACATTTGTAATGGTAGGCAGTATTGAGATATCCCGTTTGTTAATTTTATTTTTGTTACTTGTCGTCTCATCGGTGAATGGTATTAAAGCTAGTTTGTGTCTCTATCTTAATTGTTTTCATTTGTATATTGTTTATTAGTTTGTCTAACAATTGGAAGAATTTGTCAAGCCATCGGTTCTAGGTTTGATGCAGGAACCCACCGTTCCGTCAATAGACCCTTTCATTAAGAGTTGAGTGTTTAGCCTAAGTATTACAGAGTTGCCGTTGCAACATTTGCAACCAATGTAATGTAGATGAGATTGATTTCGAGGTCAACAAACGCTAATCAGTAATTAATGGTACAAATAAATCCAGCTAGATAAGTAGAAAATTGGGGGACCCACTGAAAATAACAGCAGACGTCTTTAATATTAGATTCACTGAGTTGCGCGGTTACATCGGCATTTTTCGTTCAGGGACTTTACCTTCTCTTTTCGCCATTCTGATTTTGTTTTATACCACAGGTAACAAACAAATATACGGCCTGCCTGATAGTAAGCGGTTACCGTAGCCTATGGACGCTTGCAACACCAGGGGTATCAATTGCGCGTTGCCGACTCTAAAATGTGTTAAATGGTTTACCAAAACCTGAATCTATTCTGTGCCTAATTTCATCAAAATCCATTCAGCTTTCTTGTAGTGAACAAGTAACAAACAAATAAGTATCCAAATAATGGGATTTATAAATATAAAAGATAGGCAGTCGAGCTATAACTATAAATTTATATTTTTAATACTCATTACGTGCCTATCTTATCGTGTAATATTTTTAAACTGGTTGTTATCGGTCAGATGTAACATGTGGTTTACGCCCACTAGCGGAGTTTATTTAAAACCTCCCTACTATCCTACCAGCCCTAGTAATCACCGTGGGTGTTGGGTGCCGCACACAAACCCGATCAACGCAAAAACTCAGTAAGATTGCAGAAGTCCATTTGTAATGGTAACCGCTTAACTTATCATAAGTTTCAGGTTTTGATGTAAAAAATAAAGGCGGGCAGGTAGTCGTAATATCCTTAGGCACCTTATTTTAATGAAAATACACAATATAAAATTATGCAATTACATACTCAAGAAGATCTATTCTTCTTGAGTATGTTATACCTTTGGTAATTTAATTTATATATTTATATACCTACTTACTTTTCTAAATAAATACTCAAAGCCCGATTAAGAAAAAATCTTCAAGCTTTTTACAATGTTTTACTCTTTAACTGTCATATTTATCAAAAAATCTTAAAACAATAGATCTATCAAATAATTACATCAAAATGTTTTACGTTGTTTTCCAAAATAAAAAATATCAAAAATGAAAATCTAAAAAAATACCAACAGAAAGTTATAAATTTTGACTCGAGTAGGCACCTATATCCAAAACTATGAACGCCAAGAAATTGTTTCAGGATGTAGTGGTGTTCTCTGTGTCTTTTTACGTTTCGTACAATTTGATGTCGCGTTCAATAGAAAGATTTCGGAGGGACGAAATAGCGGCTGGGAACTTCGATAAATAATGTGAAGGAATTCCTAATAAGCTTTATAGGTTTCTATAGTTCATACCTTTGATTATATACATACAGCGGCCCGAACCGGCTTCGCATGGGTAGACATTTATCAAATATTTTGTCTACCCGTGCGAAGCCGGGGCGGGCAGCTAGTATAATATATAGCCTATGCTACTCAGTGATAATGTAGCTTTCTAACAGTGTAAGAATTTTTGAAATCGGTGCAGTAGTTTCGGAGCCTATTCAATACAAACATACACACAAGAATACAAATATTTCCTCTTTATAATATTATAATTAGTATTTTATAGTATATTAGTATTAGTATAGATATTATTGTCATCATATCATCAAGCAGCCAAGTCCCAAGGGGTAGGCAAATTATAAAGCGTCAGCTGCTATTTATTTATGTATGCTTGTAGGTACGTTCAACTTGTAAGATATATGTATGGGTCCTATTGCCCGAGATAAAAAACAAAATTTACTTCTTTCACCGTTAAGGATAGCCTGGATATTGATAGCGTCGCTGGTAATTAGTCACCGTAGCCTGGTCACTATTCTCCATCGGAGATCGCTTGCGTGCCAGCTTAATAACCAGCATAAAAACACCGACTGAATTTGTCTAACAGTACAACTACAGCCTAAATCTGTGGACTTAGAAGCATGATGTTGTGCAAGGGGGTAAAATCTTTTTCCGCTCGTGGTGTGTTAAATCACTGTACTTACGAGTAAGTTTAGAATAACTGAAATGGTACGGGCTGGGAGTTTAAGCCCGGACCACATGCGGTAACTTCAACCAAACGGACATAATTACTTCGAATTCTGAATCAGTTAATTGACATACCCTTTTACGTCTCTTCCTTCCAGGGTACGTATGCAGGGGCTGTGACGGCGGCGGAATGTGGTAGAAATAGGGTGGCGTGTACAAGAAGTCATCCAGGCCCGCAATGGGCGTCGTGCGCGCAGGCACCAACGACCGCACCGTGCCATAACCGCTCCTGCTTCGCCCATGGCTCCCAAACATCATCGCACCGTACTGCCTCCACAGCGTAACTTCGGCACGTTCACGTTAAAAAGTTTAAAAGCTCGCGGGAAACAAAAACGTCACAGATAACGTACGATTATACCGCGGCTTTGGAACGCAGTTTTACTAAGTCGAACTTATTTTAAAAATTAAAAAATAAGCCACCTTAATTTTTTTTTTTAGAAACGAGGTGCCCTAATAGATTGATATTTTTTTTAAATATTTATCTTTAGTAACCACGTTTTGTAGTTCTAGTTATTTTGGTCTGTTGAAGGGTTGTACGCGCCTCCACTGTTCGGTACCGCTTGTTACAAATGCGTGCTCTCTCGACGGAGAATGCAGATACAATCACGGGCACATTACATCTCATTAACATAGTTTATCAGCTTTTTCCAATAGGTTACGTGGAGCGCGACGTATCGGCATAGTTGTGGGCTTGAAAATGAGGGAAAAACATGCGCGCACGCAGATGCGCGCCGATACACTTCAATAACTTTGAAAAGTTTGTCATTATTGTTTTATCGCTGCCTCCTACTTGGCATTTTATGTTATTAGAAGGAGCAACGAGGAACTTAATGTCTTAGAACGAAAGAGTCCCTGTTCTAATTGAATGTGGGTGTTAGCTTAGCTATGAAAGTTATGGTGGCAATAATGTAAATGTAGTAAGTAGCGCGAGCATGAATAATTTGCGACAACGTCTTCGTATCGCCTTCGACTATGTTTGACTTTTGTATTGAAAAATGAACAGCGTGTCGGCGGTGAATAGTGGAACTAAAAGTTAGTATGATAAAAAAAAAATACGAAAAATGTTCCTGCTACCGGCACAGGTCTACAGCCCACAACAACTCGACATAAACTCCATAATCTTTTCAGTCCTTGAAATGTGGAGTGGAGTAGTTCGTCAATAGTCAGACACCGGGAAAGCAAATTCACCTAGGCTACGCCGGAGCAAAATCTCTCATTACACTTGCAAAATAGTGGTGCAATGGGGGAGAAGTTTTCGAGTGACCCATGTGACTAGTTTCAGTACTTACTAACTTAATAATTACATACATAAGTTTTTAATTTAAGTTTATGTAGAGATGAAAATCGATAAAAAAATTACCTTGATAGTCTGAGGTAATAGAGCTCAGACCAAAGGCAATTGCCGATCTAATAAATACATACTAGTTTTACAAGTGGATATTTTGATGAAATTATGAAAAAGCTATCGCAAGTTCAAATACAAAATTAATAAAAAACTTACAGCGTCATCTATGAGAAGCATATTGCAACAAAACTGTTGGCTGAGTCGTCTCCTCGAGCGTTAAATCAGTTAGCTAGTTCGACTATTCGTCGACAGGTGGCGCGATAAGCTCGGCCACGCGTTAATATCAAGATTGACAAGAGGCGTCAAATTCAAACATTCTGTGTTTTGTTGTCACATTTTTTTTGTCGAAAATGGCTGACCAACGGAGACGAACATCAAAATATTTAAAATGTAAATAGTTTGGACTAGTAGTATCACACCAGCACCAAAATGACGACCGGTAATTTAGCTAGAGCTTTATTCGCATTGATATTCGACAAAGTGCATTGCTCAAGTGTTGAGGGGAGAGACAATGGTTTCGGCAACAACTACGTATGGGCCGGGTCGCTCGAGTCTGGCCTGCAGATAGCCGTGAACCACAACAAACCCGTGATGGTGATTATCCACAAGTCGTGGTGCTCGGCCTGCAAGAATTTGAAGCCCAAATTTGCGAACTCCTCAGAGATCCAGAACCTGAGCAAGCACTTCGTAATGGTAAACCTTTTGGATGACGATGAGCCAAAGAATAACACCTTCGCGCCTGATGGAACTTACATACCCAGGTAAATGGACTAGCCAATCAAAGACCCCTATACGGAGCAGTTATTTATGTTTGTCTGTACTAATATCCTGGAAATAGGATCAACTTGAATTTGAAATCCATTTAATTAATACATGTTTTTTTTCTGAAGCTTCGTTTAGCTGCTAAATTGTTATCACAAATGAATTCGTTCGATAAAAATTCTAATAATAAGAAATTTATCGGTGGGTTAAAATTGGCGCATAGAATCTTTAAGCTTAGAAAAATATATCCATTCTTAATTCATAACAAATAGCCATATTCATAAGATCAATTTAAATGAGTTCGATGATGAAACCATCGAGATTACTTCTTGCAGTAGTTGCAGTGTACATTCTACACAATTACACGCACACGCCTACAAGGAAACTACGCCTTGCCTACGCACTACATGTTTTAAAAACCGGCGCAAATCGTTGGTCGCAAAGTTTTTGCTTAAAATCAAAATCAAAAATAATTTAAAGGCACTTAGCCTTATTAGGGTCTAAACTGAATAAATCTCATTTACTATCTTTTTAATAAAACGTATAATATCTTTACAGGATCCTATTCGTATCACCGAGAGGCTCAGTCGATTCCGCGATATACAACGAAGAGGGAAGTAGCCAGCACAAATATTTCTACAGTAAACCCGACCAGATAGTGAAATCCATGAAAAAAGTCCTTAAAAAGTATAAACAAGAACAATTCGAGGTATGACGGAATTTGCAGGAGTTATTTGTAAGTTTGTTCGTTTTTATTATACTTTTTAAAGTTGATCCACTACAGTATTTATTTACAGTAATTCATTTTGTTACAGTGACTAAAGGCCTGTTCACCAACGTGAGTATTGCAAATGGAGTAAATTCAGTGTGACTGCCAGACGATACTTCACCAAGTAAAATCTTTGAAAGACATGTCGTATTATTAAACTTTTTATTTGCATACACACCACAAAAACAAGAAAATAAGTACAAGACACTGTAAAAAAACCACCAGCTGCACTGACTACATCTGACTTTACTGTCTTTTCGTATGCCTTTAGGGTTAGAAAGAGATAATGCGCGTGAGTATATAAGTAACGTAGACCATGAAGAATTAAACCTGGTATGAAGCATCTTTACAAAACTCGCTAGCCCGTCAAGCATTGCAGAAGAGCTAAATAGAATTATCTAATATATAAAATTCTCGTGTCACAGTTTCCGTTGCCATACTCCTCCGAAACGGCTTGACCGATTTTGATGAAATTTTTTGTGCTTATCCGGTATCTATGAGAATCGGCCAACATCTATTTTTCATCCCCATAAATGCAAAAAAAATTGTCCACACGAGCGAAGCCGGGACGGGCAGCTAGTATGTTATAAGGAAATGCTACCACTTAAAAATAATATTACGTACTCAAATTACTGAACAGCAAGATATACAGTACCTTTGATCTAGAACCTGAGAATCGTGTAACTTGACTATGTACATAAAAAATAAGCTATTTTTTATTGCATGGTTATTAGTGTGTGTCTTCTGTGTCATCAAGTTTGACCTAGCGTTAGCGAGCTTTATTAATTATTCTGAGGTTTCACCCGTCCTGTTTCCTATTTCCGAATTGAACTGACATTCTCGACAATTAATTACAAATGAACTTACATCCTCGACAACGGGCTCGACGTACATCTCGACGGTGTTGTTGAGCGCCGGCAGCGGCATGGGTGAGGCGGCCGCTGAAGACCGCCGCGAGATGCTGTTGCACGAACATTGCGACACCGACCGACGTGACCGGGGAGATTCTCTGGGAACAAACGTGGCTATGAAAATTCATTTACATGAGTAAATCATGAGATTTTATAGTGATTTTCCCAAAGGAGAACAAACAGCATGGGGTTCTTCAAGAAGGGTGTGAAGAGAGTTATGCAGGGTCGGCATCGCGCGAATTATACCCGTGGTGTTGCAGACGTCTATACGGAAACCGCTTACCAGCAGGCGGGCAGTATGCTTGTTGATATTTAACTGCTTAAAATGTTAGAAGTATTTTATGGTGATCGATTACGAACTATGATATTGATTATTGTTTAGGATTGCAGATAAACCTGACTAAAGAGTACCTTAAACATGACACTCAAAGAATTGATAACTAACTATCTGCCCGCCCGCACGGGTAGACATCAAATATTTTGTCTACCCGTGCGAAGCCGGGGCGGGTTACTCAGTGATAATGTAGCTTTCTAACGGTGAAAAAATTTTTGAAATCGGTCCAGTAGTTTCGGAGCCTATTCAATACAAACCCACAAAAATACAAATCTTTCCTCTTTATAATATGAGTGTAGATGTAGACTAGTGTCTTGTAGATTAGTGTAGATAGAATTTATATATAATAGATTTCATGTGCGGGGTTAAATAAGTATGGCAATATTTTCAGTCTGTCAAATTAGTTTAGTTCAATGATTTTGTTCAACAGAATTAGCACGATTGCCAACAGTTATTGTTACCTTCTGCTTCTCCGACAAACGTGTCGCGTCGATCTGTCGCACCGGCACCGCACTGGTACGAAGTACCCTAGCTGTGGAAGAGGAGCTGGCTCCGAGGAGTCGCTCGAGTCACTCCACTCTGGCTGGCTGAATGGACCTATGTCCAATACCGATGGCATTTTTTTATGATGATAACTTTCTTTACACTTTTTCGAAAATATTAGAATGTTCTTTTTTTGAAATTTGAATGTATCGTATTTTAACTCAACGCATTTCTTTTTTCGAATTCAAATGTGTTCGAATTTTATTTAGATCATTAGTTCAGAGTATAAATGTCATTAGCAATGATGCACGTTTCCTATAAAATTTATAACACCAACTTTGTCTCGAGTTTCTCACGAACGAGTTTCATTAATTGATTGAACTATATTTTAACTTGTGTTCTTTTGTACTTATTTTACGTGTATTTAGACGTTTTATTTAGACGTGTAGCAGATAGTTACTTGACAAACCATGTCATTTGGTATCGGGGTCGCTCTGAATTTGAAACATATTGGTTTTTACAAACTCGGGTGAAGATTAAAGTCAGAATATGTTGGATTTATTACCTCTACAACACAGGACATAGTGCATAGGTCCATTTATATAACGACTACACGCCAATTAATTAAACACCACTGCAGAATTGAAAGCACTTAGTAACTTCACTTGTTTTTAAAATGAACACGCGTTTTCTTACTTCGTAACATATAACCGCTTTTATAATCTGTCTATCGATCTCGATCTAATATCGTACTATTTAAAACTATTTTAGATGTTAAGACTTGAACAGAAAACTGTGCAATTGTCCGAAATAATTTTATAGTTATCCGGAACAAATATTTTAACTTTTATTTGACTTCCTTTTTTATTAATATAACAACCAACGAACCTCGTAACTTTACATAGTCTACTAAGAGTTGTAATCGCATTGGTAAGTAAACAAATGGGTCCAGATAATGTTTACGGGTGCGTCTGTCCACAATTAGGACCGAATTATAAGATATGGATGCGATAAGATTAGGCTTTCGTACACGTGTCACAGGAATGTGGTCAACACGACGTTTGTTAATAAATCTAGTTTTTTAATAAATAGTTTTGTACGATCTTCTATGGCTTCGACTGGTGTCTATTGGTGTCTATTATCATAAATTCCAAATTGTCTGCAAAATTCACCACTATTGCGATTTGAGTATAAGACAGGCCGAAGAAGACTTGTCTCATTATGTTTTTTTATTTTTATATTACTAATGTGGCACATAAGCATACGGCCCACCTGATGGTAAGCAGTCAACGTAGCCTATAGCCGCTAGCAATACCAGGGATATCACTAACGGGGTGCCAACCGTGTTGTTGATGAGGACTCACTGTGCTAGCAGCACATACTACTAGCCCAGCGTATCCCCGTGGAGCACTGGCAACCTTACTTACCGCAGAAACACAACACTACATCAAGTAATGTTATTTCACTGCGGTCTTCTGTAAGGTAGAGGTACAGTCCCCAGTCGAGCGGCTCCAATTTAAATGGGATAACCCACGGGAAATCCCAAATCGCCCTACCTCTCTTTTTAAAAGCTCATAGTGTGAATAATCACTGTACTTAAGCTTAGAAAAACTAATTGGTACAGGCCGGGACTCGAACCTGGGCCCATCAGATGACAGGCCTGTTGCTTCAACCACAAGGCACCACGGCTTTGAAATATGTTTGGGTTGGAGCTTGTAGATGTGGTTATAGTGAGACATTAGAGATAGAATCTTGGTGAATGCACATCTTTCCTTAAGAAAGTTTACAATATTCACATAATGATATAATAATTATGCTCTTGCCCTCACTAACAGAAGTTTGGATTCGGCGCCATATATTGTCGTTCGTATTTTCAACCTCGTCAAAGCAATATTTTTCAAACCTATTACAGTATAACCTGCATCTTGACTAGAGTATTCATTTAACAGTAATGTGCCAGGCGAAAGATAGCAATAAAAAAAAACGCTTTACTTTTTACTCACTTGGCGTTAATTCAGAGTGATTATTTAACTTCAACACGATTACATTTCATACGGGTTCTGAAGCACTGGAACTATTGGAGTATTCAATTTTTCACAACATGCCTGCCACTCGATGTTTTTAGGTTATTCTATCATTAGTTATCGTAAATTGAACGTAAATACACATGAAAGCAGCAATCGTAAAGCGCTCAATAAAAACTTGGATTGAAATAGGTACATTTGATAAAATTAGATTCAATTTATTAGACCAACCTATGATTAAAGCTACCAAAGTATTTAAATTACAATTTACGCTATCCTAAACGAAGATGGCCGTTTGGCCTTCTATGTCGATGGTCTTGGGTTCGATCCGTTCTCTGAACGATTATTTCGTATGATGAGTTCCTTTTTTGTGTATGGCGTACTATTTGTCAATATCTCCAAATATCTGTCTGTAGACTTGATAGTGTGTCTAGTTTAAGGTTTTGTGTGAGAATTATTGATTTTATTATTATTCTAAAGCTCGATAAGTTTGGTTAATAAACTACTGAATCTGATCATAACAAAACCAAAGACCCGACATTCACAATAACAATCAAACCAGTAAAACCGTATTTTAAGTAATGTTGGGACTTGGAAATACTGCATTGCGACTTCCCAAAGTTCCCAACTTCTTCATAAAACAATCCCATTTCAATCGAGGTACGGAACAAATAAGTTTTGTATGCATAGGGTGAAATTATCGTCTCCTATAACGTCATACAAGGTGGTATCACAGAATACGATTTTGTCATTACAGAATTCAGTATGTTATGGTATTAAACACTTGCACATGACCCAGATGCCATAAGAACCCGATCATTTCGAATACGTTCTATTTTTGAAATCTTTCGAGATGAATTCCCGTCAGCTGCCATTTTGTTTTTTGAACAAATAAGGAGCGGTAACGGTCCATTGGGCTTCCCGAAAAAACACGGAACGTGAGGGCACGCGCATTCCTTGAAGGGATATTTTATTATTATTATTCGCTTCTCGTGACTCACAAAAGGCCTGACTAATGTAATTATGATTGAATTGAACATTAACGTTTTTTTTTATTTCACTAAGGAATTTATGGGGGGAGAAGGATCTTATCCCATACGATTTTGTTTTGTCTGTTTGTCTATTATGTTTTTTTCTTTATTCTGATATGCGAATATTTTAACGTCGAACGAAGGAACATTCGTACGTTGTATCTCAGATTTTGTTTGACATGATAAATCAATTGCAGTCTTTCTCAATGTTGTTAACGAACAAAAAAGAGTTAGAAATATTAGAATCAGCTTCAAAGTTAATTGAGTTCGTATACTTTAGGTCCACTTGGTTTTGTTTCCACTATTTTCTAGATCTAATCTCTACAATATTAGGTACTAAGATGTATCTAATATATACAATTCTCGTGTCACAGTTTTCGTTGCCATACTCCTCCGAAACGGCTTGACCGATTTTGATGAAATTTTTTGTGCTTATCCGGTATCTATGAGAATCGGCCAACATCTATTTTTCATCCCCATAAATGCAAAAAAAATTGTCCACACGAGCGAAGCCGGGGTGGGCAGCTAGTAAGGTATATAAAGATCATTTCCCAAAATATTAACTAAATGATTATCATTTCCCAGCATGTTTTATTCGACTCGTATATTAACGACCGAGATATCTAAATATGTTCATACCGTGACCTTATTAATTCAAAAAACACGAAACATTACAAGAAATCTCAATTTAAATGTAATTCTGGGTTTAATTGTTCACCTCGATCTCCGTTCATTTATCTTTGAAGATTTTTTGAGAGCAGATATTTCTGTTACAAACTGTTAGAGAATTGGTGAACATGCTATGCGTATCTTTACTAAACCGACTGCGTAGGAAGTGCCACAATAAATCAAAGCAACAGCATAAGAATTCTTATGGCAACAGTTTAACTGAGCTTGCAACTAAACTATTTGTCACACCATTATTTGTATGCGAGCCCCGTCCGTCCGTTGGCCAAGCGTACAGTCCCCCCATACAAACACCGAGTTAAAGTGTAACTTCCTTTTCTGATAATGTTTAAGTTCTTGTAAGAGTTGAATAATCTATCATTCGGACTTTGGATGTAGTTGAAAGAAAAGACTTGCTGTTAATACATGTGTACTATACTGTAAATATACTGATTAACGGTTTGAATTTACAGTTCCAGAGAACTACAACCACCATACAATACCATACTTATGTGTTGTTTGTAAGTCGGTTATTTCTATTTAGAAGCTATTAAGGAGTTATCGATTAGGGCTATCAATAAAAAAACTTGGAAACAGTTATGTATTTGTTTTTTATTTGCCACAACGAATAGTGGTTCGGAAAAAAATCTAAAAAGAAATGGCTATACCTACAAATCCGAAAATATAAGTATGAAGATCTTACGAGCTCCGTATTTATGCAACAAAGGTTTAACGATGTCTAGAGTAAACAGGAATTATAAATGTCAATTATGTTAAATGGTCAAATAACATGAGATAAAACATGTAGAATCAAGAGTTATGTCAATGATCTAAGTAGAAATTATTTTTCTCGTCGACCCTTTCACGGACACAGAGCGGTTTGTATGTTCACTTACCGACTAAGGTGTAGCTAACAACTGTTAACTACTAAAACTGTGAGAATACATGCAACGCAGTTTAGAATCTTTATTTACAACGATAAAACCATCACTACAAAACTCTCAGTGTTGGGATTGTGTGGGGTCTAAAAAAAGACGGCACAATGCAAACATTAGTCTTGCTTGGAGTAGGTTTGTGGGCGAATACCTCTTAAGACCAACCTTGAAATGGTCACTGGGTATATGTAGTATATTTTGTTCTGCGTGAGAACAATAAGCTAATCATTTTAATGAATTTAGTTATACCATTGCTTTTTTTTATTACAGAAAGAGCTTGTTAATTAAATAACAAATAGGACCCAATATGGAACCCTGGGGCACTCCAGTTTAATTGATGGTAAGTGTGAAATAACACTAAAATAATTAAATTAGTTTTAAGGATATGACTTCATAAATATCCCCAGGCTAACTATGTAGATGATTTGACAAAACGCTCATTATCTAAATATTGTCAAGCAACAGAAATGGTTATAAGCGTAGCTCTTTATTGCATCATTCTATGGATGACAATTATAAAATTGAACTTCACGAATGATGATCGTTTTATCTAATTGCTGGGCATTTAACCCTTCTGAATATACTGAACATTATTTTAACGGTACTTGTTTACGAAATACAATGAGAGGAATAAGAACATACAGTCCATTTGGAGATAATTAAGCCCATAATAAAATTGAGAGTTTCGACACTTGGTTAATATAAATTAATTTAATGTTATAGAACTTACTTGTGTTTCTGTTAGCGCAGAAAGTCTGTTCAAATTAAAATTTAAATCCTACGATACAACCTTTCGAATGTTCCCTATCTTTGGTAATAATGTTGTATTTTTTTAATCTAAAGGCACGAGTCATTAACGTTTTCTGTTTCAGTTCGAAACCTAAAGCAGATGAGGACTGTCTCATTCAGAATCTTGTTTTCACGATTCTTCTAAATGACAAGCTTTATTAAATATACGGCCTTTGTCACATAAGTATATAAATTTCAATACTTAGCTTAACCTGAATTCCCTTTCAAAATGTTTAAGCGAATTCATCGTCAGTCGAATGCAAGCAGTGCGACAGTTCTACTCCAGTCTCCAAATGTGCTTTTGTGGGAGGACAATGTCCTCGTAAATGAAAGTCAAAATTAGTGTTCTTGAGTTCAGAATCAGGTTTTAAAAATATTCATACAGCTAGTTCGACGTTTATATAATGTCCTGAATTTTAGAGTACCTACCTATTTACTATAGATTTTAAGAACTTGCGCGACATGTTACTGTGAAAAAAAACTACACTGCAATTTAAGAAATATTTATTATTTGATTGCTACGAGTAGACGAGTGCTGCGAATAGACGAGTACTAGAAATATACTACATATACTTATATTTCTACTGTTGATACAGTTACAATCATTTTAAGGTTCGATTCTGGGTCAATAGAGGACGAGAGTCATCTTGTAGGACCTAAAACAATTTGGAAGAATTTTCAAAAGCAATTTATTTCCGCATTTTTTCCATACCAAATGAAAATTTTGTGGTGTGATGCCAACAAACAATAGAGATACAGAAATAAAGAACAAGGTGTACATATTAAGCTACGTATACTTAAGTGTACTTAAACTTTATTTAAAAGATATAAAATCCCACGCCGACGCGTTCTAAATAACGGGCAACATAAAGATACACCTCTAACATCTTGTATTCAATACAAGTCCAGATAATAAGATTTTAACCAATTGCCTTCATGTAAGGTATGCTACATACATGTAAGTATGAACATGTTATTTTCAACCCACGTCTAAAGTGAAGATCCATCGGCATACTCATTGCAATTATTTTTGGGTACAAAAAGCATGTGTCATTAGGGAGTCAACGGTTTTTTGTAAAGATTATGTTTTTTACTAACGCTGGTTTAGTTTCAGATGTGACTTCATTCTCTAAAGACAATTGGTTAGCTATCAGAAGGAAAATAATGTATAAATATTTATTCGAGTCACAAGTCCAGTATCGTAATTTTTATGTGAATAAGTACAAGTCTCCTCTGACTTCGCTTTTCGCATATTGAGACGTAAGATTCGTGAGTCGACCTGAAAGGTGTGCGGTTCATAAATGTTTCTTGAGGTTCTGCAGTTGTGCACCGGTTCGCTTTTTGGGTTATGACATTAAAAAAGCATCTAATTTTATTCCTATCCAGTTTGCCACGAATGCCTTTCATATAATCTTTATTGTTCTAAAGCTCATAGACTCACGCGAACGCTTACCTTTACCGTAAGGTACTATTATGTATTCTGTGTCTTTAAAAATCTAATGCTTACAAATTATAATAGTTATTGTCAGTTCGGTTCATAGTAGCTCAGAGTAGATAATCTGAGTCTACGTGTCAGTTCTTCTAGTAGAGCCATCTTAAGTTCGTTAGACGATTAGACGTCATTTAAAAATGTCCGCAGACCACTGTCGTAGTTCTGATTGCTATTCGTGATAATGTCGGTAAATATAACAACCATAAAAATATATTTCTCAAAATAAAATAAGTGATTTAAAAAACCTCCTTGTATCATAATGATATTGTTACTTAATGAACATTGTCACTTACTGGATGCCAAAAGGCTGGGCAAACATTATAAGATTTCATACACATAACTATGCTAAATTGAGGATATAAATCCCAAAATACGTAATTAATGTATGGAAATATTGTGTTCTGTGTATCGATGATTTGTTTATGTTAATTTTGATTATAATACACCCCTATGTAAATGTATACTACTTCGGTTAAAATGTTTTCATTCCGTTCTTTACTCTCATCGTTCTTCACCGTGAAGCATATGCAATGCTATTCACGATATTCATTTATAAAATTATTCAAGGGTTTTTTTTTCATACCACTGGTGGTAAACTAGCAAACGGTTACATGCAACTGATAGTTATAATTTGTAAAACAGGTAAAACTTTGAGGAAACCCGATAAAGTTAGTGAGTTGTTAAAAATCAGACCAAGGCATAAACATTTTGTGACATCTTCACATAGCCAGAGCCGTGATACGAGATTTGATGCATAATTTTACCATTCACCAGCAACCTGACAAACCAAGTGATTAATTATGTACAATTTCACCGCCAAACCATTTGAGAACGTTCCACTTTTAACTCAAATAAATATCAAAATTAACTAAATGCATCGTTCAAATTGTAAAACCTTATTTCCTGTTTTAACTAAAAGTTAAGAAAATGGCACAATAGTTCCATTTAAATGGTTTATTAAGACGCTTCATCATGAGTCATGACGTATGGAGCCAGCGAACTTTGATATTTTTGGATCAGCTTCGTGACTGGTGATGTCTCGCTCGAATCTCCCTAATTTTATCAAATTTCTAGCAATTCTACTTGTATTTCCGCTTGCGAAGTAATTTGTTAGCTAGTCAAATAGTTTTTAAATAATAATTGTTTTTGATTTTCGTTTAATATTTTTCCACCCTTACTCTCTTATCTTCGGACGCGTAACCTAAGACGCATTTAACAATTTATTAGTAGCTTTAAGTATACGTGCAGGATCTATCAAAATCAATATAATTTAATAAATAATGTGAATACTTCCCAGTATGGGTAAAGAATCGTCACACTTGTCACTTACTTTAATATTTGTTCTGTTCTATAATTCGTTTATTTTCGTATATAGTAAAGTAGAGAACGTTTTTATTGGGAATCTATTAACGTCTACCATTATCGAGAACACACTGACCATCATAAACAATTGTGACTCTGATAATAATTTGTGAGCAATCTTGAACAATATTGCCCGCCCGCATGTCTGTTCCTGTGACAATAAATTTTCAATCAGCCGCCGGTTTTGGCTCACTTATCTCAATTGTTATAACATTTTATTGTCCCTCTGGATATCTCGACTTCATGGGCTATGGGATATGTCACTTCAAATTTCATTATTTTGACGTTAAGTGATTCAGCAGAATAGCTAGAATAGATAACTCAGAACATAAATTCTATTACATCAATACTCTTATATAATTATGTATATCTTTTTGTCTATATCTCTAATTTCGGCATTTTTGTGTTTGATAGGTAAAGTAGATGAAAATGAATATTATTTAATAATATTACCTTCTATGCTAAACGATAAAACTTTTAATAGTTACTTTACCATATCCATTCCTGTTACTTCTAATGTTACGACTCTCCCATTTTTAATAGCATATGGCATGTTGTTTCTTACCATCACTTACTACCTATCAAAAAGACTTAAAATTACCCTTTATTTTACTATAGAATCGCTTATAATGGAGGAAATATACGGAACGGATTTATCATAGCATTTTGAGCATTAATAAAATAGTCGTGAATGGAATAGATACGAAGAATAATTGATTTATATTTTGAAGCTAGTCCTAACGTTAAACCGTCAAAAATTTGACCTCGCTATTGTCAAATTCTAAGAAGTTCAATCTTTCTTTTTGGACTTTTGGGAAAACTATTCGTTTATTTTGCATGGGGCATGTTTTATTTGTCAGTGGGTCCTTTGTAAACAAGATTCCACACGCTAGTTCCAAACAGGGCTCCCTTCTAACTCATATTTAATTGCTTAGCGTTTATAGGACTGGAGAAAGATCTGTATTAACAGCTTAACCGTTGAACGGTTAATTCGAAAGCTGCTCAAAGTGAATTAGTTTTTTTTAATCGTGTATATTGTGATAACTAACCATGGTACCATAACATAAGCCCATTTGTTACAAAGGATTTCATCACCCTGGCATTATTCCAAACATTGTGAGACCAGATCTAGCCCGATGTCTTATTCTTAAAATGTGATGATGCTTCATTATGGCTAAGTTATCTAATCAGTAGGCTTAGCCATGTTGACTAACTACGTTAACGCTATAGAAAACAAAGGAAATTTATTGGAATTAAAAACTGTCACGTGGTCATGTTTTTAATTCCCATCCTATAGCTTTAACGATTACAGATAGTAAACATGCCTGCCTAAAGGTACTGAACTATAACTTACTTTTACTTACTCATATACACAAATTTAAATGCTGGAGGAGATGAAAATTTTGCAAATAAATTAACTTCATTATTCACTATTGCACTAAAATTCGTATATAATTAGAACTAGCCAAGTCAGCCCTTAGGCTTCAATATATTACCCTAAGTTAGAAGAAGGAATTATATTTTAAATTGTAGTAAAACTTTTTAAGTTGTTATAAATAAATTTCAGGACTGACCATTGAACTTGGCACCTATTTACATCTCACTTTTGTCGTTGAAGTCAACAACCGAGGCATATATCTTAATATTGAACTTGGCTCTCATTTCATATTTATGTTTTTGATGGGATTGTGTGTAATCTCTCTAATAGAACAAGTGTCTTTACCAGCGATTCAAAATTATTATAATTTATTTATCAATGATGATGAATGCAGTATTTTGGGTAATATCTCGTCTGTAAAGCTGACTTACTTTCTATCAGGGTCTACAATTAGCAACCATAAAGAGATAATTTTATCGTTATTCGTATGCAGATCTAAAGAATCTCGATGTATCTTTTTCCGAGATCGTAATACAATGAGCAGAGTTTTATTAGTAGTGCAGAGTAGTGAAGTGACATCAGTCAGTAGTCTTTTCAGTTTCTAGGGCAGACGCCGGCTGGCGTACCGATTTATATCCGTACCGTTGGCTGGTGACAACTTACAAGGAGTAACAGACGCCGGGAAAACATGTTTTCAATTTTGGAATGACAGTTTAAGGGTTGTGTTCGTGACGGGAGTTGTTGAACTTTGAACAGGAAATATAATATTATTGTTTTTTTTCATACGTGTATGCTGTATAAGTTTTAAAAAAATATTATTAATTTTATCAGGTGCTGTAGATAATTTTAGTTTCTTCACTCGTACGTACTTATACATTTAAACAACCTTACTCACTGAAAATTCTCTAGAATGATTAAATTAAACGGAATTATATTTTTTTTTCACCATTTTTACTTACTTCTGGCCGTAAAATAACACCTACCGACGAATAAACATTGACAATATTTCTTCATTCATTGTTATTTGTCGAGTGAAGAGGTGACTTGACTAATTGCTTGGGAAAGAACTTATTATTTTAATAAATGGGACGAAGAATTTATAATAAGTAAAAGAAAAAGTATATCTGACAATAATTTAACTTAAGATAAATATAACACTTTAATTTGGAGAAAATTAAACCTCGCAAAATTAAATTTCAAAGCATAGAACACTATAATAGTGTTGTTAATAATTTGAGATCAAAATAATAAGTAACTCGACTATCAGGCACGATTTATTTAGTTAGTATCGAATAATTTTAATGATAAATTGTTTAACCATAATAATTATAATATAACTATACTCATAAGAGTACATTGCATGTGAGTAGGTGGAAAGAATGACATCATTCGTTTATGACAGAGCGCGGTAGCGTTTCATTCATTAAATTGATGTGCCTTGTAAACACGCCCTCGCCACCGTTATTAGTCTTCTGCACGACTTCTGATATTCATGACATTTTTAAACGCGTCCTTTTGACTATTAATCAGATTTATTTAATCAACTTTCAGACGTATTATTTCCATTTGATACTATTTTCAAAGTTGCCTGGATTAGAGACGATACCTAGATCAGATTCAGATACGATAGTTGATAATGAATATGTAAAGTTATAGTTTAGTATTTGTGATAGAGGATCAGCTCATTTTGTTAAATATTTAGATGGAAGACACTTATTTAAAACAAACTTTCTCAGTGGCTTTTAGTAGGACCTAAAAGTTGAACAAATGGACGATACGAACCCAATATGTACATATGCATATAGTTATTCTATATATTTATTATATACGCTGTTAGAAGCTCGTTGCAGAAGCTTACAGTAGGCATTGCCCTCGTTAGTCAGTCATTAGCGAATTCCGGTAGCGAATGTTTTCACATCGGACGTCGTACCATGCGGTTCCGCCCAGGTCAATGTATTGTATTTGTTTATAAATAAACTACGCACGAAATTGCCGTTTTTTGTATCTTTTGATGTTTTAATCCTGGTACGCATTCATTTAATCATACACAAAAAATATTATATACGAGCAGTTTTGCCATTATTTCAGTCTTAATTAAATGTCAGCGCGTTAAGTTTTAGACATAGTCAAGTTTTTTTTGTCGACCAGATGTTTATGTACATGACATTTAGTTTAGTTAGTATATAACATTAAAAGGTATCCATAATAATGGAAAACACTAAGAACATCACACGTTTAGCACTGAAAACCACTCTCACAATTTCACTTTCGAATTCACAAGTTTCTAACTCTTCTCAACTAATCGACTAAAATTGACGTTTTACTTAATAAAATAATATAATAATCTATTCCAATCACTACGAGTTCGTTTTATGAATGTTCGTAATTTAAATAATTATATTTTTTAAATTTATTTGGTACATTTATGTTTCGATAGTACGATCGTGGTTCGCGAGACGATCGCGTCGCGACGCTCGCGTCGACTGGGCTCGGTTTCGGCCGTCTGCCAAAGAATCCACGCCTGGAAGATATTTATGTGATTATGACTATTTATTTTTCTACTGTCTGAATGGGGTTCTTACTTAAATTAATAAGAACTGGCAATTATGGTGAATGTTATACGAAAACAAAATAACGATAGTGACAATTGTCGTAAGTAATCTGAACGATACTGGTGGACAAAATATAGTTTATCTCAATCTTGAAATATACCTTAGTACCGTAGGAACTCGTACGTATATAAAAAAACTGTTTGTCTATAACAAGAGCTAGTATGCGGCACTTCTCATCAAATTACAAAACGATTACCTTTCAACTACACCGTAAAGTCATCAACCCAACACGGGGGCGTATGATTATGGCCTACAAACATAACTAGCGTTGCCACCCATTCGGATAAAGCCGGATGGACGGTGTTAGGCTTTTTATACTATACTAGGCTGTTTCCCCGTGACTTCGCCCGCGTATCAATATAATATATAGCCTATGTTACTCAGTGATAATGTAGCTTTATAACGGTGAAAGAATTTTTCAAATCGGTCGAGTTGTTTTTAAGCATATTCAATACATACATACACACAAAAATACAAATCTTTCCTCCTTATAATATTACTAGCGGCCCGCCCCGGCTTCGCACGGGTAAACATTAGTTTCATAGACATTTATCAAATATTTTGTCCACCCGTGCGGAGCCGGGGTGGGCAGCTAGTATAATATATAGCCTATGTTACTCAGTGATAATGTAGCTTTCTAACGGTGAAAGAATTTTTGAAACCGGTCCAGTTGTTTTGGAGCCTATAGACATTAACCAAATATTTTGTCTACCCGAGCGAAGCCGGGCGGGCAGCTAGGGTAATATATAGCCTATGTTACTCAGTGAACATTTAGCTTTCTAACGGTGACAGAATTTTTGAAATCGGTCCAGTAGTTTCGGAGCCTATTCAATACAAACCCACAAAAATACAAAAATACAAATCTTTCCTCTTTATAATATTAGTGTAGATGTAAATTAGTATAGATTTCAATTCAATCACTCCAGTCAGTAGCGAACCAGAGAGATTTGCTGAAACTGTTTCTACAAAAGAAAAGTATATACCTAAATGATTATGTTTATTAAAATGTTCTTATTAAGTAGGTATGTGTTGTATTCGCTTTTTTTAGCGTCCGGCTTTGGGACTCAAAAGTCCGGCTTTTTTAAGGGTAAGTCCAGCTTTTGATCTTTAGAGATGGTAACGCTAACTTTAACCCAAGCATCAAAGCCAAGTTGGGATGTCTACGTATTTATTTATAAAACTAAACCCAAACCGTATAGTTAAAATAAAAAGTTCAATGAAAGCGCCGCCTGTAGAGCTACGCTACGACCAGTTTAACTAAACATAGTACTTGCTTCACGAAAATCAACCTTCTGTTAAAAAGTTCAAAGTTCATAATTGAATTTCTGTCATCGTGGGTGGTCCTCAGAAATTATAAACTAAAAGAAACAGAAATTTGGTTGGAACCTAACATTTAATAAAATCGTCCTAAATTCGTTTTGACAGGGAATTACTGTTCTACCTTCATACCTCCTCTTGGAGGTATGAAGGTAGAACACACGTTTAGATATTAGACTACAGTTGCCTTAGCAACAATAACTTCTGACTACGTATTTACCGTTTTGTTTTACTTTTGTGTCACTCTACTTTTGGTCAAATTGAAAAATATATAGATTTATCCTCCGAACTTTAATGCTGCTTGATTAATTAAAATACCCAATAACGGCTACAGCTCTTCATCCAAGACGACTTCCACTTCATCGGTGGACCTGATGACTGCCGACTATTTGTGTATGGGAAATGAGCAGCGCCGCGCCGGTGAAAAGTGGAACTAAAAATTCGCATGAAATTTGTGAAATTCTGAGATTTAAGTTTTCTAATACCTACGTAGTCGAGAGATGTTCTTGCTGCCGCTACAAGTCTATTTATACTGGTATGACTGGTGCACCCCAGTTCCGTTTGAAAATAAGACCTACAAAATCATGTATTTATGTCTTTCCTAGTACTGTGATGTGACTGATTCTAAAGTTCATTATAGGTCTAGCAGTCTCTCACAGGATTATTATTGTGTTTGTACTTTGTACGTTCTTTTTCAGCAACAAACGTACAGCCTGCCTGGTGGTGCTTACTACACATGCGATACGACGATGAGGAAAGTTAGAACACTATGCTATGTAACAGTGTTAGATGATGCTAATATGTACCTATATATTATTTTTAGTACCATCCATTTGTCATTAGCCTGTTTATTTAATCATGAAAGATATACATTCTTAAAATGTAATCACATAGAAGTTATATATAAGCTAAAATGCTTGACGGTGAGAAGAATCTACTGAGATATATTTTACCATTAATATTATAAAGAGAGACGGTTATACCTAGTGGGCCAGACACTAAAATGATACTCCTTTGAGGCAACGTACTCATATTATGCTAGAGTCACTTAACCCTAAAGATAAGATAACAATCCTGCTTAACCCGAGAGCACAGACAATCTCTTGTCATGTCGTGATCTTTTCAAGAGCCTAATTCAAGCAATATCCACTAGAATATTGTAACAAGATGACAAGGAGTCGAACTTGAGTCATTCTAAGCATCAATTATATACGGCAGTGTTCCGCAAACTTTTGTGTTCAAATCGGGACATTTTGTTGGAACACCATAAGTGATAAATCTATCTTTAGATATTATGAATCAATGTTAACTTATTTATAAATCAACAAACATGGTCGTTTATTCGAAAGTGTCCGAAACGAAACAAAAAGCGTTTGCGCGCACGTGTGCTGATATACAGATGTTTAATGTATTTTTCTTCATTCCGTGTGATAATCTTATTATTCCGAGGCACACAATTTAATTACCACGGTACACCAATGTGCCGCGGCACACACTTTGCAGATCACTGATATACAGCGTAGTTTTAGAGTAGATTCCACGCTATAAGATTGAACACTGAACAACATCTTGCGTCGGGGCAACGTCGATGTCAAGAAATGATGCCACTTGTAAAAATTAATTATTTTCAATTGCATAATGACACCCAAACTTTTGCCCCGCTATCCAAATCATCGTTTTACACATAAACTAAAAACTCTTTGAATCAATAGTACCCTATGTTATAGCAGGATTAGAATATTCGCGGTCGACATTCCAGCTGATTTGATTTCATGTACAAAAGACTATAAGAGACTAAAGAATATAAGTCGACTGAAAGCTAATGTAAACACAATGCTAAGGGGTTCGAGTCCCTCCATTGCTCAGGCGCAGGAAGTATCGCGATTACATTCAATATCCTGAACGCGAGTGTTGGACAACAACGCTCTTTGTAGAGGCGCAATTTGTGTTCATGCATGGAATCTCTATCGTTGAGTAAATAAGGTATTATTTACCTTAACATTATTTTATCTTATAATTTAAAACTATATCTATTTCATGTGGCTTTTTCTCTGGTACTTTCAACCTGTTCAAACACGGGGTAGTTGGATATAATTAGATTTTATCGGACAGCCTTTTTCGACCGAATGTCGTAAAAAAGTTTTTGAATATTTTGATCACGATTTTGTGTTTCCGATTGTATCAGCACAAAAGTACTCTCGATTTTCTTGGTATTTAATTTAATTGATACGGCCTGTATCTCTGTAGATATCTGTTGTATTTAGGTACAGTTATATATATATATATATCTATTATCTAAAATAAAAACGAAATGTTTAAGAACTTAGATAGTATAACCTCAGCTATAACCGTACCGAAGGTTTTGAATATTTCGTTTTTTGTCAAACCTCATCAGATTTATTATTTCTTACATACAAATATATTAATCGATAAAATAAACTGATCAACATCGCTAGCCCCTGATTGTGTTTGGTGTAGTGCGCACGTGCGGCCTGCGCTTTAGCTCAGCTGTTCTACTAATATCGCGCATAATGAACGACTGTGGGCTGTGGCAATGGTTTCTAACCTTATTCTCTTCATATTATGGTAGGTTAGGTCTAATTTCCTCCTTATCTGTATTTATACTTCTATATCTAATATAAACGAGTATTATAAGAGAAAAAAAAGTTTTTCTTTTGTAATGAATAAACTCAAAAACTAATGGAACGATTTTATAAAATTATTTGACTTATTGAATACACTATATTAAAACGGAGTAACATAGGCTTATTGCTACGCGGGCGAAGTTGCAGGGTAAAAACTAGCATATTTTAAGGGATAACGCAAAGCGACTGCCATCTAATCTGACGTTCGCAACTCCAATTTACTGGGGAAATCGGTTACCTGGATTAAGTAAGTTGTCAGATTTTCTGCTTTTGATATGCTTTGCGATTTATTTCATTGACAACCGGGACCCAACGGGTTAATGTACCTAGAGTTAAGAGTGACCCTTGGTGGTGCAACTTATCATCAGCCGGCCGGTTGTTTGTGTCCCCTTAGTGGTATAAAGAAAGCCACGGATGGGACTTAGTATGACCGGTCACCCATCCAACTACCGGTGACATATCATGGCAGAGCAATCGATACACAATAGCAACTGCCACGAGCCTCGGAGATTAATTAACTACAGCTAACAGCACATTATATAGGCACCTTTATAATTAAACAGCAGTTTTAATAGGCACCACAGTTGGCTTTCCAGACAGACTATTGTTCAAACCGTTGTTTGCTTGTTTTCTATTGCGGCCAGTTCATTTGCAAACCAGAACACTTATTGTCTATCCTAATCTGCGTGCAATGTTGAAAAGGTATCAAACTTATCCGATAGCCTTGGCACAGTGGCACCGATAATTTGTACCATTGTACCATATCCAATGGACATCCTTTTTGCTGTTGGACTTTTTCGCTACAAGTTAATGTGGGCTGAATACATCGACACTAATATTATAAAGGGGAAAGATTTATATGTAACGAATAAATTTTAAAACTAGTGGACCGATTTCTTTTTTTTTCCGTTAAAAAGCTACACATGAGTGATAACTGAGTAACATAGGCTATATATTAAATAAATGCAACATAGTCGCATTATTGTGGCGCGAAACATCGAACACGCTTTGGTGAATGTGATTTGTTTTAAAAAATAAACTACGTAACTACGTTGAAACGCGGGCGAATTCGCGGGGAAAAGAGCTAGTCAATGATAAATCAATCGTAGACAATATAATTCTTAATGATAAAATTAGTAGATAACCTATTAAAATATATTAATCTGCCCTAACATGTCAGTTGTCCACCTAACACAGTCTTCGATCTAAATATACTTTCGAAATGTAACTCCTGTACCAGTAGATATACTTATTCTGAATTTTCTGCAAAGTATGACGATTAAAAAGTTGTAAGTGTTGTAGTAACACAGCTGTAAGAGATCCACTCACTCTTTATGTTTTCCGAAAGAAACTGAGCTACGGCGTTAGATCATCGAATGCACCAGTATTTATTCTGGAATACAGTCATGTCTCTTTGAAGTCATGATCTTTTGGGCGAAAGCCAAATGAAGGTTATGATTAAAGTTGGTCCGAAATACCATTCATCTGTTTTACTATAAATACTGACTTATTTGGCTATAACTTAACCAATTATTGCTGGTAGTACATATTTATTAATGTAATACAAACCTATGAATATTGTGGCTCATCACCATATTTTCTTTGGCACTTTCAGCTGCACTGTAACCTGAAACGAAAACGAAACAGATTTAGAAATTAATGACAATATGAACGGAATCATTATAGATCGCGAAAGTTTTATAAGCACTATAGATTTAGATAATTCGCATCGTTTTAGACGTTTCACGTCGGCGAAAAGTGGAACTAAAAATTTGTATGAATATTTTGAAATTTTGAGAGTTACGATTTTGAAGTGCAGATGAAAGATGTTTGTAGCAGTTTACAATATAAATGAGACTTGAAAAGGGGAAAAATTTATAAACTTGTTAATATACAGAGTTCTGCAAGAGTCACATTTGTCGCCTCTTAAATTATTCAGGTACAATACTGCAATTGTTATTTTATGACGCATGTTTTAGGTACAATGTAGTAGAGCTAATAAAGTAAAGGACGGCGTTTGGTTAATGGAAGCGAACCTACCTGACCCCAGTCCAAGCTTAACAAGCTAAAATAATCTAATTAACTTGAATAAGATTGGCGGTAATTTTTTGCACACATTAGCATGAAAACCCAATTTAACGTTACAAAAATGTGACATAAATTTTGATATCATCAAAATAGCGAACGAAATTGCTTAATTATAAAATCCTGGATAAGAGTCATAAAATTACTGTCAGAAAACATATTAGTAGTGACATGCTTTTGAATTACAATTGAAAACCAATAATGACGCAATTATATTATCAGTTCACGGCCACGGTCACTGAACGACAGTAATCGGCTCATTTTTATACCTGACTGCGACATTCAGAGCCATCGCTATCTGGAATAGGTTTCCATGTTGAAATGACTTAGAATTATTTACAAAGAACGTTACTTGTACCGAGATGTTACTAAGCTTCAGAACCTTCTTTCAGTAAAAATCCAAACTCTTTAGTGTGCATTGAACAATACATTCTTAAATTATTTGTATGTTCTTGTAATAAATTAAGATATTGCGGTAATCGCAGGATGTCTATGAAAGCTAATGCATGTCGGATGTGGACAGCTCACATTTTATGACGTTACTAAATGTAACCACAGGAAATCGTCCATTCTACTATCGTTAGGAGACAGGTTGGAATATTAAAAGTATTACCGATACTACTTTGGAAAGGAAGGAAAGGAAAGGTAAAGAGTACTTGGAAGCGAAGAGCTTGTATGGAGCGATTGATGAATGTAAAAGAAGCAAAGCAAAGCAAAGTGGTGCAAGTCAAGAGTGAAATGTCGTTCTGTACTCGCTGCCTCCCTTGACAGAGACATGGCGTGATGAAATGTATGTATGAACTTCGATAAGTGAAAAGTTGTGTAAGACTTCTCTGAATCTGCCAATTTCATTAAAATTATTCCAACCGTTACTAAGAAACTGTTGAATGAAAAAGTAATAACACTAATCCATTAGAGCTATAATGATTGGACAAGCCCCCGATTGAACTCCGGTGACCGTAAACAACTGCACCCAGTTTAAGGTTGGTTTACAATAAAGTCACTTAATTTATAACTCCTGAAGCGTAGACGAAACAATGTGTCGTAACTCGTAAAGGAAAAATAATAAAACGGGCTTTATACAGAGCCTTTTACAAGGATGTGATCGAACCTAAAATTTTACGGAATGAAAGATTTTTGCCAAGAATGGCCTTTGCAAGAGACTCAAGAGTTAAGACTTACTCGAATATTTAAACATCATGGGCGCTAAAGGCAGTGGATCTGTGATGCATTTTTAATACAGCGGTCTAAGCCTTTTTCTAAGCTAAAATATGTATAGCTTGAATTCAACCATAGAGATGGGGGTGTCCAAGATCTATTGGTAGATATAGGTAGTTATCTCTTATCGAAAAAACAGTAGCGCATTTCTTTAATTTTTGTAGTATAGCTCTAATTGCCTATTAGATCATACCTGACTTGATGATATCATAATTCTTTTGATATTTATCGGTAACTTAGTAAAGTTGTTGATGCAGTTGTCGATTTATTGATACATATTGATGACTAAGAAAAATACAACACCAATATTTGTACCATGCGGTAGTGTGCGTGAGTAGGGACGATATAAGACCTCAGCTTGACCTTATCGATAAAAACACGTATGCTGATACGAAGCTTATACGTAACAAACAACGCATACATAACCCTCGGCTATAGCTTATAAGGAATGCAACTGGTATAAATATGTGCTAGTCCGATAAATGATATAACTACACGGCTTTCTTACATACGGATAATTTTAATACAACAAAAACTTTTTTATACCAAAGCAACAAAATTGTTCAAGTCAACTTGGACAAGTCAAGAGTGAAATTGCGGTTTTTGCTTACCCGAGATTGGACTCAGTGACCATTTTATTTTGTTGTTAATTTCTGAATCATTTATTTCATGCTAAATTTACACTACTTTGGAGATACCTACCTCTTATTTCTAAGTTTCAATGTAAAAACGAATGTTCACAATGTGATCTTTACAATGAGAGCTAGGTTTTAATCCAGTTGCTCTAACAGCTCTAACGGTGAAGCAGCAACAAAATGTTATAGACTTTTTATGAATGCAAAGGTTGCTGATTGAAATTTGGTTGAAACGAAGCAATAACCTTCTGAAAATTCTCGTAAAAAACGACAGCGTGAAATCATTAGCAAATGTTTATTACCAAGACTGCTGGGACGATTAGACTAAAAGCCTTTTGGAGAGAGGCTGGTGCGTCACAGTTTTCTCTTCAAATCTCAGCTGGCACACTTCCAGGCGACTAGATATGACCTGTTAAGGTAGTCCAATAAGTAAGTAATTGCCAAACAATAACGCTTGGCTATCTCTCAAACTCCCAATAAGGGAATTCCCTAAACAATAATTGCAAGATTGAATTTAGCAATGTCATACACTTTGATTATAGTCATACAAGCTGAATTTGTCCTGATTGTCCCTTCTACTACACTTACACTACGATGCATAATCAACACAAATCAAATTCTTTAAAAAGAGGTATAAAGAAATGGAATCTCCCGTAGGTTTTTCCCGTTAAAATTGGAGCCACCCGGCAGGGGGCTATACCTCCACCTTACAGAAGACCGCAGAAAAATATCACTACTTTGATGTATGTTGTGTTTCTGCGTTGAGTAAGATTGCCAATGCTCTAGCACAGTGAATTCTCTTCAACAACAGGGTTGGCACCGCGTTAGTGATACCACTGATATTGCTAGCGGCTATAGGCTTCGGTGACTGCATACCATCAGGTGAGCCGTACGCTAAAAAAACAATCCATGCCTTTATTGTATTAAGTACCCCGCTGTTTCTTGTTTCGCTTTTACATATATCAGCGGATTTCTGTCACACATACAGTTACACAATTACTTCAGAGTTCAGATATGTTAAATTGATTGAGCAATTAACAAAAAATCTAACTTATGGAATTATTTTATGTACCTACTTTAGAAGCACATCGATTAAACATAAGATTCCTTATGGCAGTGAAAAATATACCGACGTGGGTAAGTATAAGCGTGTCCCTTACACGTGCAGAGCAAATGTGACATTGAACAATTTGACCTTCATCTTCCGTCATGCCTCTGTTCCTAACCTACTTGCATCAGGAAGGTTACTATCAAATACAACATCATCTTGTTGCATAGCCGGTTTATTTTATTAACCTACCTATTCATTTTGTTCTGAGCTTTTCTGTTGATTCAATCAAAGTTATGTCTCAATTTCAAGTCTTCGAAATTTCTGTGTGTGAACTTCGTCATTCAGTGTTATTAATATAGCTAGTTATGCCTTCTTCTACTATTAATATTTGTAAATAATAAATGTTTGTTCTCTATGCGTTCCTAAGCAATTGATCTTATTGTGATGAAATTTTGGTAGGGTCTTCTGAGGACGTCCACGAAGGTTTCTTGCACAGGCCAGGTGCTCTAGTTACATAATTAATAAGGACATATGACTAGACGAAGTTACGATAAGTGGAGCAAAGCATTGACGGAATGGTGGCCAAAAGAAGGCAAGCGAAGCATTGGTCTACCAGCAGCTAGATGGGCAGATGATATAATCAAAATTGCGGGTCGAAGCTGGATAAGATTGGCGCAGGACCTAGGCGAACAGTATACTAAAAGAGAGCCATATACCCAGCAGTGGAATGATAAAGGCTGTGAATGATGGTGGATGATGATGAATGTTAAAATATTATTGCTTTCGTAACATCTAAATTCACTTTAAATTCAAGCAGGCAGCGCCAGAAATGGAGGAGCGCTATCGCGGCGCACTGTTAGTGAATAATGAATCCAATAAAAGAGGTGGTACTAAGTAAAGCAAATACACGAAATGCGTCTAGAGTTCAGTGAACTTCAGTTCCGTAGGGTTACCAATATTTCAAACTTTAAGGGCAGGTTTCTGATATAGTTTTTGTACTACTGTAGTTATACGACAAATAATGCTATCTAACAATATTAATGGTTATAAATATCTATTTATTTGTTCTACTAGCCTTTACGTAGCCGTGGGATGTAACAGACAAAAGTAACCGTTATGAGAAAAACACTGTCAAAAGTTTTAAGTTAAGAGTAGACTATCTTATTTTAGGTATGTAAGGTTACTGCGATATCGGCCAGCCCTAAATCTTGGTGTCATTATGAGTAGGTATCTGGTAGATTTGTAATTTTCGATGTCTGTTTCATATCGTTATAGGATATTCGATATGTTAAGTGTGTCGTGTCGGAATGCGTTTTCATCGAGACTCCGGGTATATTGCAAATGAAAACGCCACTTCTTAGTTCTAAATCAGGATTGAAAATACCTACAGAGACTGTTATAATTTCTGATGCTTACATATTTTTTGTAGTTTTTTTTTATGTTACTAGTACGTTGTTGTTTTCTTTTGAGATGGCCGTGATGGCACGTAGTTAACATAATTATTTGATCTATACCAGCATCTAAGCTTGTACTGTGGGTTTCTACTGTGGCAACCCTACAAACTAACAAGCCACTGACAGAACAGTTGCAAGCAAACTGATTATTTAAATAAACATTACCTGTGGAATTCGTTCAGTTGGTGGAGATCTTAGGGTTCCCTTCGGACTGAATAAAGTCGTACAAGTGCGAGCCTTCGCTTTGCTTGGTCGAATATCGTAGTACGGTCGGCGATTAGGCTGGTTTGTTATTGTTTTTGTGAGTTTCTCTAAGACTCTGTTAGTTTTTAGTCATTTTGTTTTTGACGTAATATTTATAATAATCATTTTCCTTGTTTATCTTTAATATACAACATTATCTTTAACATACAATTTATATTTGTAACTTCTTAGATAAAGGACGGATCGGTGATTTTTCTGTATGTTTAGTCTCACATGTGCAAGACCTTCCATTATGATATGATAACCTATTGGACCATTTGTTACACAACTATATAATACGATTCATTATAAATGTATTTTTATGCTACGAAGTTAAATATTCTAACAGAGGCAGTGAATAGAGGTGATGACTGATAGAGAGGAATGGAAGAAATAAAAACATATTGCGCCGAACCCAAGTGATGTGGGATAAGGGCGGTACGAGAAAGAATTGTATATTATCTTAGTTCCTTTAGAAACTACCGGCAGTAGGGACTACAGAAAACAAACTAGAAGAATGATAATGATGATGATGGTGAAGTTAAATATTCAGGCATCGAGGAGGGAATGTGTAAACCTTCGCGTGTGAATGAGAGGCATGAGAGCTCATTAGTAGGTACTTGTGAAGTCTCAGTGGTAACACAACCTATGCAAAGCGCTGACTATGTAGGTAGTGTAGGTACAGTACACGTTACAATAATATGTCACCTAGCAACATTTACTAGATTCTAGTAGGTTGTTTGCATATATTATAACTGTTCCGCTAAACAAACGTTACATTACATTTTGTTTGAGCTGTTACACATGATGCCTCTCTCTTCGTGTAAATGGCTATTTTATTTAATGGTGTACGGCAAATGATCCTCTCAGCACCAGTCAGAGGAGGGCATCCGGGGCTACAGCTCTGGGGCCTCCACAAGAGAGGCCCCACGAAACAGACTTTAAAAAAAAAGACTTGACAGTCGAAAAAAATCTTTAAAATCCAAAAAGCCTAAATCTCCAACATAATAAACGGTAGTAATTGTAAGTAAGAATGTTAGATTAGGTGTCTGTAATTTGCTCACACCACTGTCGATGCAGAAAGATTGAATGACGTACTCTTCTTATGGCATTAAGGATGACAAATGTGATGTGGCACAGATTCTCATAAATGTGTCAGAATTGCAGATTCAAGCGTCTGCAACACAGTGTCACTCGATGAGATAATAATTCTACTTCTTAACCTAAGTGATTTTTGTTGTACACAGGAAGTGACCTGGGCTTAATGATAACATTAATGATGACCATATGTTTTCATCATACTACCAAGATGACGTCACAAGACGTACTACGACAAACGATATTGTGTGTAGCCTCTCTTAAGAGAGGTAGGGCGATTTGGGATTTCCCGTGGGTTATCCCATTTAAATTGGAGCCGCCCGACTGGGGTCTGTACCTCCACCTTGCAGAAGACCGCAGTGAAATAGCACTACTTGATGTAGTGTTGTGTTTCTGCGGTGAGTAAGGTTGCCAGTGCTCCACGAGGATATGCTGGTCTAATAGTTATGCTGCTAGCACAGTGAATCCTCGTCAACAACATGTTTGGCAACCTGTTAGTGATACCCTTGGTATTGCTAGCGGCTATAGGCTACGGTGACTGCTTACCATCAGGTGGGCCGTATGCTTGGGTGCCACCTTAGTGGTATAAAAAAAAGTCTTTAAAGTCTACTACCCTACGTGATGATGATATCAAGAAAAAAATTACCATAAATCCCATTACAAGCTGACCAAGCCTGCATTGCGCTAGGATTGTCTTGTATTCAGTCTCTAACAATGAGACTATGGAATCCATAAAATCCAATACCCATAGGTTTAAAACGAACGTAAAGACATCGGTCTTTACGTTCGTAAAACGTTCGTTTTAAACCTATGGGTATTGGGTGCGATCACCACATATTAATCAGTAGTAATATTAGCACACAATAGATGCGCTCGATTTTTCTAAATACAGTTCACAGGTCATGGGACCCATTTCTGGGAAAACAAGTAAGTAAGTGAATACGCACCATGTCAGCATGTCAGTCATTAAGGAGATTAGCTGATTTTTTTCAATAGCTCATTAAAAATAAATTATGGGTATCGACGTGGTAAGTACTTAAGTAGAACCTTAACTACAATTCATTTATGATCATGTATGATGGTTTGATTCTTGTGTCCTTTAACGAAACTGATAATTTTTACAATTAGACGAAGGGCTATCGAGGTAAATGATAGCAAGAATTATGAAAAGGAAATTTTATTTATTTATGTAAATTTGTACATTTTATAGTTAAGTATCGATGATCAAAACAGTGAATCCGGTGGTTTTATTTAATTTAACTGGTAGGTAAGATACAAGGCAGACATAAGCTAGTTTGCTTCATACTGCTATCTGCTATTGTTCGACAGATTTTCATCAGTTGTATGGCGTTTGATTGACGTTTATAAAGCAGTAATATTAGATTAGAAAGCGCGTACTATTATTATGTCATGTACGAATATAATGTACCTAGTAAGATGATTTAAAATTTGAAATGTAAGACTGTGATCTATGTAGTAATTTTCAACCAGCATTGTGAAAATCCTAGGTCTGTGTTTTCAACTTCCTCCTTTTATAGTGAACAATGAGCCGTGCCCAGAGTATAGCTAATTTAATTGCCGCCGCGTCTGCGGTGTTGACCTAATAAACGGTTATCATTGCACTCATTAAACATTAAATTGTTCCCATTTAGTCAGATGCCACTAGTGTTCGAGCATTTGGGTGCGCTGATTTCATAGATTCAGTGCCATCGTTATTTTTTATTAAAATCCCGTAGCAAAACCTTTGTTAGATTGAACTAAAGAGAGTCGTTAAGTTTATAATCGGACGCAGATATTACAGAATTAAAATTTTGTGCGCCTAATCGTAAAAAGCGTAACTCTTTGATTATAATATGCGTAACGTAACTTCTTATTTGAAGAGCAAAGTCGAACCAGAGACTGTGGTCCATAGATAATACACTTACATAGGACACTATGGTCTTCGTATTGTCTAACTCGTTTGTCGCTGTCTTTTTTTGTTTTTTATCTGCGGTCGAACGATCGAAAATTCAGTTTTCATATTTTTACAGAGTTCGGATTATTAATTTGTTTTTCTTTCGGATTTTGACGTTAAAATACATATATGTCAAATATATATGTCAAATATATCAAATATATATATGTCAAATATATATAATATGTCAAATATATATAGATATTATGTCAAATATATTGTACCCAGACTAGCATTGTCCATTGTCAACCATTCCGTTGGCCATTTGACTGATTTTATCACAATGTAAGTAATAGAGTAGGTTAACATGAAGTTATTAGATAAATTACTCCTCGTATACTCGAAAGTTATTTTATCAGCAATCGCGGTCATAATTTATCTTCATTCATTCACGTGTGGGAAACTAGAAGTCTCTTTTGCTTATCTAAAATTAAGATAGTTAAAAATATGTTTCGGCGTACCATTATTTTGTTATTGAGCTTCAAAATTGTTTACCTAGTCTATGATGCGTATGTGCATTGTGCGTGCAGGCGCTGTGAATCAGAAGTTTCCTGATTCGAATCCAGAAGTCGTAGTTTTATGAAAATCTATCTTTAGTAAGTCAGTAAGTCAGATTGTGTAAATCTGTAAAATAGATTTACACAATCTGTAGATAGGTCTCCATAGCATGCCGAGACTGGCAGTAGGTAATGTCATTTGCCACTGTAATGCTGATGCCTTCCAAGCGAGGTAGTTTTCTAGCCTTGTTGTCACGAGAGGTATCGGCCTCCTTTATGATGGTAGTCTATGGTAGTAATAGTTTATACATTTTTATAAGAATGTATCGGTCATTGCAGCTATCTATTCCCAACACAACAATGAACGGCCGAACGTTCCGAGTCAATATTGTTAAGTTAATTGAGCATTATTTATATTTTTTAACGGTGGTGGTAGCCGGTCAGTGCCCTCCCATTACCCTGCACGTAGTTCCATCTCCACCTTATCCAATGTTGTTTTATGCTTTGATGCTTTACAGTGGTGTGAAGTGTCTGGTCGCTTAGTAATTGATCGCATTCCATCCATCGCAAATCGATCTATAAATCGATTCTAAGCAAAGGATCAACGAATTGGAACAAATGATCAATTTTATTACAAGTCAATTTTTTTCTACTTGTCTAACTATTTTTTTTAAATGAATACTTACCTATTCCCAAAGTTTATTTAAACCTCACTGCAATGCAATAGAAGAAAAAACAAAAAATGTCTTCTTTTTAGGCCTAATCCATTTAAAAACTATAATTGATACCTAAATTAAATTATCAAGTATCTATCTATTTATCTATTTTTTATCTATCTATTTTCAGCTCCCAAATTAGATCAATTAATTTATAACTGAGGTCGAGTATTTTTTACCATTTGTGTTTAAAAATAACTGTATGTATATAGCAATCGATTTAACTCTGAAAAATCGACTAAACACAAAACCTAAATTCGAGAAGAAAATCTTAAACATGGCGGCCAATACATCGTAAGAGCCTACATTCCTCCAACATCTCTACAAAAAACTTGATAATGGGTCGGTAGACATTCCCATGGTAGGTTCACACGCGTCGTCACACCCCGTGGTTATAATAGCTTCTTCAATGACTGCGGGGTTGGCCGGCCTTTGAACCCGACAAATAGACATTGATACCCGGGCTGTTTTGAAACCGGCTTCAATTAAAATATTTTGGTAAAATGAGGCGGAATTTTGATGACGTCCGAAATTTCATCAGCGAGTTCGATAATAATTTTATTATCGTCTAAAAAAACATTGCAGCTTAAGTTACTTTATGTAGATAATTAGGAGTCTAAAAGTATCCGTTGTAAATATGAACTTACGGGATGGAAATATGAACCATTCTTAACTTTTAGGATCAAACTGACTCAAGAGTATTATGTTTACTAAAAAAACAATATTTAAGCATTGTAGCATTTTTAAAATACAAAAACAACAGATGATGCCTTGAAACTCAAAGATGTGGGGTTTGCATAGCAACTGTTGATAAGTGCGGGATATTGCCGACCCGAAAACATCTGCTCTCCACAAACATTCGACATTTGCTCTCAAACGCAGGTGCAATTCAGGCATGCCTTCAAAATTGCCATGCCAGGGAGGTCAACACATTTGAACAAGACTGATCATGTTGCACATGAATTTAAGAATTATAAAATACGTTTGATATGTATTAGTATATAATCAAAGTATGTATCATTATTATATCAGCGTCTCATGATAAATAGACCTTTTTGTATTTAATTTTTCAATTTTGCGTAGTAATTGAACAGTTACATTAGGGGATGTTATGTCCAAAATATTGCTTGCAAATCAAGTGTTTACTGCTTATTAGACTGATTTACCTATAAATCACGTGTGATATTCTGATGTCGATTTATGACCCAAACACAAATTTAAGTAAGTCGAGTGCGTTCCATTATATTGGTATATTGACATTTCTTATCCCATTGCATGGTTGGTACCGTACCTGGTTCTTTTCGCAAAATGTTGATATGCATTTTTTTTATAAACGTCATGCATGGCGCTTACTGCGCAAATCTCTGTAAGATATCGGTCTGTGACCTGTGACTGAGGTTCTTAAACACTAAAAAAGGTAACTCCTGCTAGTAAAGTTCAGCTGCCTCAATAACATACTGCATGATATATTGATATCAAAGGTTTATAATCCAGTATACATTGGCATAGAAGGAAAGCCTAGATTTTCGTCTTGTTACGAAATCGTTATGTTCTTACTTATCATTGTCTAGGCTGTATTACGTCTAATTTCATATTTACATTAGATTTTAATTTCATAAATATGGCTATGGAATCTAGATTTTTTATATTGAGTCAAAATACGTACGAAAACTTTAATCGTTATCACTTATTAACGTTAAAAATCACTTGAAGGTTTCTTTTTCACAAAACACAAACAAATTTTGTTAGAGATTTTGAATTACTCACAAAAGTTAAAGGTACTTATATCAAGCTTGTTCCTAAAATTATACGTTGATATGGCTCTGATTTTGACCAAGTCAGTATTACGCATTTCTACAGACTAAGGCGTCGAGTTTCAGTTTTGTAACTTTGACCTTGTTTGCGACTGCTTTGCTATAGATAGATAAGTAGATGTATATTAAAATACACAGAGACCGTATAAGTACATTTCATGCTGTAGGTCGGTTCAGTTTTTGTGATAGACGTATAAAATTATTTCGGTGATTTTTATTTAGGGAATACGAGAATACAAAATATGACTAATGGTAAACAAAGGTTGCCAGTGAAGCATTAAATAACACACGGACTTTAAACTGCAGTTTTATTATTATAAGCAGGCAACATTATAATTATTACAACACATATCTACATCAATAGTTTCTTGGAATAAAATGAGCTGTGTTACGAGTGGATTCAGAGAACAATAACAGTAGCATTTTGTCGAGGGTTCATTGTACCATGTAGCATGTTGACAAAACAATTTTAAGTAGTTGCCTATATGCTTCTCCTTAACTTCAGGAACCATAATAGCGATCAATGATTCTGGTTTCATATGTTCTGTTCCACGATATACCCTTGAAAGATAGTTTCAATCCTGGACCAAGTCTCTTTGGTCAGTCCCTAACAAGTTTAAGGTACTACCTTCCAAGCAACTAACGCGTCCAAAGAATAATAGATTTCTGGTATTTCTGCCATTCAAGTGCATTGCTAAAAAACATTTTAGCTGCAATTAAATTAGTGTATACCTACTTCAATCGCTTTATTGACGACAGTTTCCGTAAAAGCACCTAGTGAACTGTTTGTCTAACAGTTTCAAATAGGTATCACAAGAATACTCTCTGTTGATTCATAGATTATTATAGATTATTCATAGGTATTCTATTCTCACCAAAATAGCGGGTGGGGTCACTTTCCGAACACACCCGCATTTTGTAACTACTACCTCAAACGCTACAGAATTTTAAACCCTAACTACCGCACACGATGCTTCTGTTTCGTTTATGGAGGTATTCAGAACAATGTCTAAAATAATATCTCTCCCCTTCTTTTAGTCATGCAATTTTTCAATCAAACTTCCATTCAGATTTCATGTGTCTAGACAATTTGACGTTTAACTATTAAGAAAATTCGCTTTGGCAATCACTTTTTAGGATTGATAATTTGATACACGGTGTTATTAGATATTAGATAGAATTAAATATTTCACATATTTAATTCTACCTACCTACCTCTGTAAAAAAAAACTTGGCCTTGCGGTGAAATTTCAAAAACCCTCAGGAATATTTGTCTTTTTCTTGGAATAGAAGTCGTACAATTAATTCCGTCAGCTGTGGTGCCTGTGGTTTGAACTATGAGTTCTGTCTCGAAAAATGATTTCAATTAGGGCTAAATTGATCGCTGGTACCACATTCTATTTATTAAAATATCTATTCTATTAAAATTAAATTTATAAAATCAAATTGGTACCTACCTAATTTAGGCAAAATTTTATTTAATTTCAATTTAACGTCGAACATTAAGAACCGTTTTACTTATTTTATACGTAAAGAAAAATTTGTTGAAATCTAATCTTATTCAATTGAAACTGTCGGTAATTTTGAAACAAAAGATACTTAAAATGCAAAAGCTAGTTACTAGTTAGCAACTTTCTCGAAACAATAATGATACCTGCCTACAAAGGAATAGAAGTGATGAGGACAAAGCTTTATTCAAAGTTCGGACTGACCATTAATTATGAACGTGTCATTGACGAGCGCCTTCGACAGCCTCGGACATTCCTTATTCAGCACCAAACACAAATCATTCAACTTCCCACCACTTTGTTTACCAACAAGCTCCACGAAATAATTGCACTTATCACTGTCAGACGCTGTAGATATTAATTCGAAATCGTTTAAATTAAATAAACCTTTTTTAACAAGCACATCAAGCACGTTAGTATCGCGTAATTCTCGTAATAATAATGCTTTGTGGCGAATTAAACCCGCACACACATCACCGACCGCAGCCATCGTTCAACTGAGTCAACTTAACTGAGGGCCGTTTGAAAAAAGTGCCATTGAATCGGTTCATTGAGAGTGGGATGTGGGAACAGATGTGAGTTGAACGGACCAGCTAGCGGCCACGGGCACCCTAACTTTGCTTGTGACTGCTTTGTCTCTCAAGAATCTAAGCATTGATAAGGAAGGATTAGAGTATTACTACAACTAAATTATGTACCTAACATCTTCAAGCTTTGATTGAATATCACTGTGATTACTAAGTTAATATGCTTGCCGATGTTAGATTATCAACTACTTACATTAGTTATCTTAATGAATGGGGAAAGGACACCATTATTGCCATTCTTAAGTGTATTTCAATTTAGAAAACATGTTTCGTAACTTAAGGACTGCATCGTTCTAAAATCTCTAAAATCTAAATTCATTCTTGGACCACAATCTTGAAGTAAGGTTTGATTTAGAGTTAAAAGTTTCAAGTATTCCATATATATGTGTCACAGTCACAGCATTCAGCTGAAATATATATCTTTATAATATCAATTAATTACAAAAAAATAGGAATACGTTAGAAAACATTGAATTTGCAGAATACAGTAAGTGCGACTGTGTCAGTATCAGTAGGAAAACGTAATGGTTATGTACTCTGTGTCAGTAGGAAACTAATGAATTAAGATACCTTACTTACTAACATTTTCATCAGGTAATTTTTTTATTTGACCTGATATAAAAAACTAATTTCAATGATTCATCGTGATAATTTCTTTGTTATGTAATCGAATTCTGTGAATACATAGAAATACAAAAAATATTTATTAATTTAAATGATATTCTAATAGGCCTTAGATAATTGTATCTAATTTATACTGTAGGCATATAACAAGTATATACTCCCGTAGTAAGAGGGCCGGCGAAAATCTGGCTCAAAGTATTGCAATACAGCGTGGTAATGCCGCCAGACTTCTTGGAACACTTCCCCTGGGCAGTGATTTGGAACATTTATTTTTACTTGTAATTTGAAAAGTTTGTGTTGTCTTAATTTTAATTCAGTTTTTATTTTATATCCACGGTTTTGTATTCTAGTGAAATAAATCAAAGTTATTTTAATATTTATAATTAAATTAAATTTAACTATTGTTAAATATATCTTTATTTTTAAAACTAAGATTATTTGAATATTTGTATATCCTAGAACACTGTTAAGACGAAGGAAAATAATACCTACCTAGTCACACGTGCAGAGGAAATACTTAGCGGTTGTATTGTACTCTCTTGGAATACAATTAGTAGCGTAGAGTAATCCCCAAGAATTAAAATAAAGACTTATATGTATATCTATATTTATTAGTTCTTCCAAATAGTTCCAAATAGGGCACTTGCCACCGCGGGGGTGCCAGCTGTCTTGGAGCCTTGTGGTCTGGCTCGTGACGATGGCAAGAGGCCCGATGGTATGACGTTGGTGCCCTGGAGGCTGGGGCGGCCCTTGGTGTGGGACGCTACCTGCGTCGACACTCTGGCGCCGTCCCACCTCCCGGACACTTCGGTGGTGGCTGGTGCGGCAGCCGCTCGGCAGGAGTGCCTCAAGCGCCGTAAATATTTATCTCTGAAGGACGGGTACATATTTATGGCGTTTGGGGTCGAAACTCTTGGGCCGTGGGGGCCAGAGGCTCATACCCTTTTTAAGGAGACAAATTACGCGGGGCCTCCTGTGACAAGAGGGCTGGCGAATATTTGGCCCAAAGGATAAGCATTGCAATTCAGCGTGGCAATGCCGCCAGCCTTCTTGGCACACTTCCCCGTGACAGTGGTTCGGGACATTTATTTTACGTTTAGGTTAGTTTTGTACTTCTTAGTTTAGTTTATTTTAAGTTTTTAATTTAAGTTTATGTAAAACATAAATTCTTGTATTTATTAATTTTATATGTAATGTAATTCTATTTGGAAGACTTATTAAGAACAATAATTTAGTCGATTAACGAAATTGTATCAACTGTGACGTCTGTGATGGTCTGTGATGGTCTGTGACATCTCTACAGAATTTGACATTTCATGGTTTGTTTTTAAAACATAACCTTACCTCCTCTAAATATTTGCTTGTGTATTTATTTCAATTGTTACAATATTTTCAAGATATAATTGTGAATCATTACAATAATCAGTGATAGTTCGCACTACTATAATGGCGCCTAAAATACGGAGTGCTCTAAATGGTAAGTCCAACGTCATTCAACAAAATTGTTGCAACGCATAAATAAGAGTATTGTATTGTATGTGCTCGATTAAGTTAAAAACAATAAAAGGGCCTCTAAAGCTTCTGCTTGAAATAAGCTATAATTTATATGTTGGTATTGTGAGAAAATTTAAAACATCTATACGCAATCTTCATGAAACATCTAATAGCAATCTTGTTACCTTTGCTCCATAAAAACAATCACAACTACCATCTATTGAAACATAATTCAAGTATTTTACATAATCTATATGGGTCAGTTGTAATGTTCTTGTCTTTAAATATGCATGCTAACTTTGGGAAAGGAGACAAGATAAGCGAAAGATTACATTCTGACATACTATTAGGTCCTTACATATGAAATTGGCGTTTTTCGTACTGGCCACTTTAATCACGAATTTCTCCTCTTTGGTAAGGAATTCCAAATTCAAATTTGTACAGCTATAGACTCATGTATTTGTGCTTCGATGATCGTCATTCATTTGTTTTTTTTCTTCTGTTTTTTTCTGTTTGCGTCACTCATTTTACAAAATGGAAAACCTTAAATATCGCATTATTTACGAGTACGAGTTCCGCCGTGGCACTAGTGCTGCGGAAACAACTCGAAGGGTGAATGATGTGTATGGCGGTCGTGTTGCAAAAGAAAACACAGTTCGTTTTTGGTTCCAACGTTTTCGTTCTGGAAATTTCGACCTGCAGAACAAGCCCCGTGGACGGCCTGAGACTCAAGTTGATAATGAAGAGTTGAAGGCTATTGTGGAAGCGGATCCATCGCAAACCACGTCCGAGTTAGCTGCAGGCTGCAATGTTAGTGATAAAACTGGTTTAATTCACTTGAAGCAAATTGGGAAGATTAAAAAGCTTGAAAGGTGGGTACCTCACGAATTGACTGAAACAAACCGGCAAACGCGCGTCGACTGCTGCGTTACATTACTAAACCGGCACAATAATGAAGGTATTTTAAACCGAATCATTACCTGTGATGAAAAATGGGTTCTTTACGATAATCGGAAGCGCTCAGCGCAATGGTTAGATCCTGGCCAGCCAGCCAAATCCTGCCCCAAGCGAAAATTAACCCCAAAAAAGTTACTTGTAAGCGTTTGGTGGACTAGTGCCGGTATTGTTCATTACAGTTTTTTCAAATCTGGCCAGACTATTACGGCTGATGTCTATTGTCAGGAATTGCAAACCATGATGGAAAAGCTAGCGGCTAAACAACCTAGGCTGGTCAATCGCTCCACGCCACTGCTGCTTCACGACAACGCTAGACCACACACTGCGCTACAGACGGCTACTAAATTAGAAGAGCTTCAATTGGAAAGTCTAAGACATCCTCCGTACTCCCCGGACCTTGCTCCAACAGATTACCATTTTTTTCGAAATTTGGATAACTTCTTGCAAGGGAAAAAATTCAACTCCGATGGGGCAGTCCAAATCGCCTTCAAAGATTTTATTGATTCCCGTCCGACTGGTTTTTTTAGTAAAGGGTTCAATGAACTACCTATGAGATGGCAAAAGTGCATAGAAAATAATGGTTCATACTTTGATTAATTAAATATATTATATTAAAAAATATTCGACTTTTTGTTCCTCCCATACAAAACGCCAATTTCATATGTAAGGACCTAATATATTCTAGATATTTTGAGGCTAAAAAAAGGTTGAAAGTTTTGTTCATTTGCATTGATAACTGCTATTGAAAAACAACTAAGAATGCCAGATCTAATTGCCATTAAAGTTGCTAGAGCTGTTACCTTAACTGCAATTGTGGTAGACCGAGTTGTAAAGAGGTATCAGCAGACCAGGCAGTATATGCAAATCCCAGGACAAGGATGTAAACGATGAGCTGTGGCCAGAGATGACCGGTCATGTTTAGCACTGTGCTTAGAAACTGGACCTTTACTTCTTCTGGGGTAAGAATGAAGCTCCAATAAGTTCGAGGAGTTACAGTAAGTACCCAAACTGTGTGAAGAAGTCTAAAATTGGCCGGAATCAATTCACACTTGCCTGCTAGAGGCCCCCCTCTTGCCACGGGCCACCATTACTGTAGACATCCAAATATTTGCATTCAATACATCACATTAATTATAATATTTCAGACACAGACTCAGGTTCAGATTCAGACAGCTCCAGTGCAAGCCGCAGCAAAAGTCACAGTCCAGCACCGTCGGGCAAAGAAGGCAGTCGGTCTCGGTTAGTTCAATGTTTACTTAGTAAAGTATTTTTACCTCAATTTATTAATTAGTTCCCACACTATCCTTTTTCTGACTGTAGATAGGTGTTGTTACAAAGGAGACATGAAATTAAGATTCTACCATACATTGTATGTAAAGGTAATTTATCAAGTAGGCAGTGTTAAAAAAAAGGTTAACACAAACCAATAATTAAAAAGAATGTTTTGTCTCTTGTCTCTGGTTGCTCTGTTGTGTCATACTAGTCTCTGTCTGTTGTTTTTGTTTGATACGTGTGTATGTGCAATATATGTGTGTGTATGCTTTTATTATTACTGTTTAAATCTCTGCGTTTTTGTCCATATTCCAATAGGCAGTATACATGTACTATATAGTATTAGTACTAGTGTTAGTACAGGTTAATTAGTGCTTGAATTGAGGATTTTTTTAATATGTTTTTGATACACAAAGCCTTGTACAAAGAAAACAATAATATTTAATAAATATATTTTATTTGAATCTTACAGATCAGTATCTCGCAGCCCTGCGAAGTCGGGAAGTGAGTCACCAAAATCTAATCATTCTCGCCAATCGAGGAAGTCTTCAAATGCATCCCGCAGTAAATCCAACTCTCCAGCTGCTTCAAACAGATCAGCATCTGCACAGAGCAACAAGTCAGGCTCTTCAAGCCCAAAGTCTCAGGCATCAGGAAGTCCTAAGTCCAGAGTTTCAAAGTCTAGATCTAGAAGTGGGTCCCACAGATCTCGGTCTGGGTCTGGCAGTGCTAGATCTAGGTCAGGTAGTGCAAAGTCCCGTTCAGCAAGTCCTAAGTCGGGAGCTCAGACCCCTAAGTCCAGATCCCAAAGTCCGAAATCAGGGTCGCAAAGCCCGAAGTCTGCTCACGCTAAAAGTAGGTCACGATCTAAATCTGCGAGTGCCAGTCCTAAGAGCAGGAAGTCCCGGTCAAGGTCTGGGTCCTCCAGGTCTAAGAGTCCAGTGGCAAGGAAGGATGTGCAGGACAGCCGGTCCAACTCGCCGAATTTGATGATTGATGACCCCAGAGAAGCTAACGATAAATCTAAAAGTCGATCCAGGTAATTCCTCCGTTATTTAAGAGAGGTAGGGCGATTTGGGATTTCCCGTGTATTTTCCCCTTTAAATTGGAGCCGCCCGACTGGGGTCTGTACCTCCACCTTACAGAAGACCACAGTGAAATAACACTACTAGATGTAGTGTTGTGTTTCTGCGGTAAGTAAGGTTGCCAGTGCTCCACGAGGATATGCTGGGCTAGTAGTAATGCTGCTAGCATAGTGAGTCCTCATCAACAACATGATTGGCACCCCATTAGTGATACCCCTGGTATTGCTAGTGGCTATAGGCTACGGTGACTGCTTACCATCAGGTGGGCCTAATGCTTTTGTGTCACCTTAGTGGTATAATAAAATATTTTATTTATGTTCTCTTCATTGTTATTACTTGTGTCTAGTAACTTTATTTCTATGCACTCCCAAATAGAAAATGTATGCAATATCCTTATTGTTAGTTAATGAACACGTGAATTTTTAACGTTCGCGTGAAGTAACCTTTTCTATATCGAATTTTATATGATAACAACAACAAAAGAGTCTCTATCTAATATTTTTTTGTTGTTTACACCTCCTGAGAAGATACGAGCTGTCTTTTAAGTTCTCTGTAATTATCTTTGTATTCTTAAAATATATTTTTACTGTGCAACTACATAAAATACATAAGCCACTCACTCACTTATAGTGTATTCTATTTTCCAGATCTGGTTCCAGGCAGTCTAGATCTAAGTCTAAGTCTAAGTCAAAGAGTCGCTCCAGGTCAAGATCAAAAAGTTCTAATGCCTCAGAGATTGGTGAGTGAAATCAAAGATATCTAGAACTAAAAGACAATGGCTCGAAGATAGTCATATAAATCATATAAGATAGCCAATTGCAAAACACAATAAGGTTTGCTTTATTCAAGTAGAATAGTAAATCTTGACCCGTATTTTATACCACTAAGTTGGCTCACAAGCCGGCCCACCTGATGGTAAGCAGTCACCGTAGCCTATAGCCGCTACGCTAGCAATACCAGCGGTATCACTAACGCGTTGCCAACCCTGTTATTGATGAGGACTCACTGTGCTAGCAATTACTACTCGTGCAACGTATCCTCGCGAAGCTCTGGCGACCCGTAGAAACAACACTTTATGAAAGTAGTGTTATTTGACTGCGGTCTTCTGCAAGCGACTTCACAATCCTTTCACCTTTTTGAGTTGCCTTGTTGAGTTTCACGACGGTTCTTCTCCGAAGGCTTTCCTTTTGAACCGGTAGTAGAGATCCCAACTTTCATACGTTCTTTATAAGGGCCCTAATTGAATAAACACTGGTGTCGATTTTGTACAACAAAATCACAAAATTAAACCAATTTGACAGTATTAAAAAGTCTTGCTATCCCTTTCTCATTTGCGGGGCTAAATAAAGATGGCAATACTTTAAGTGCTGTTTAATTCGTTTAGTTTGTTGTAGAACAAATGTTGGTCGTAGAACAGAATCAGCTCCAGTTTTTATATTAATTTTATGCTTGACAACTTTACCGTTGTAGGTGATAAGAAGAAACGCGCAGTTCTGTCAGACTCTGAGAGCGAGGGGGAGGGCAAAGGCGTCAGTAAACGTAAGAAGGAGTCAGATAGCGGCAGCGGGTCGGACGCTAGCGGGAAACCCAAGAAGAAGACCAAGAAAATTGTGGACTCTGATGACGACAACCAAGAGAAGACTGATACTGGTGACTAGAACATACATAATGTTACAGCCGAGTACTGTAAAGACATCCAAAGTTTTAAGGTCCACAAGTTGTCTAAATTATAAATAGTAATGTTTATTGGCATAACTCTTAGTACAAAATACAGAGGAAACGGTGACAGTCGCAGAAGTTCAAAACTGTGTCGCGTCTGTCAACGCCTACCTTCGGAGAGTACAGAATTATAAAAATAAATCAAAAAATTATAAAAATGGGTTTAGGACTATAACATAGGTATTGTATGTAGGTATGTGTGCGTGCAATATAAGTATTTTTAACGTGAATAGTGACTGCGGACGCGTTGTTCGGCGATGCGTCCGATATCAGCACGGATGAGGAGGCCGACAAGGCATCCGAAAAGTCCGGCCGGTCCCGGTCCCGGTCTCGGTCCCGGTCCCGGTCCCGGTCCCGCAGTGCGCCGCGCTCTGGGGACGAGGCACGCCGCAGCGGAGATGAGGTGACCACATGCTTATAGTTTAAACTAGCTTTTTCCCGTGGCTTCGCACTCGTGGTTAAGTGAATAAGTCATGTACCTATATATAACTGATAGCTTTTGCTTGCGTGTACACACGCGTGGTAAATTGAATTGAAGAAAAATATGACGTATATATAAATGATTATTTTAACCGATAGGCCAAATAATCCATGAAAATAGGTACCTATTTTCATGGATATAAATCCATGTGGGATGAAATTTTGTATGAAAATCCGTTATTAAAATTTAAAAACTAATTTTGATACAAACTTTCATCCTATTCTACCCCCTAAAGGGTGGAATTTCCAAAAATCCTAAAATTTTTATTTTATATTTTCAACTGAAAGGTCAAATACCAATGTTCATGCGTTTAACTTCAAAAATTATGGATTTCATCATCAAACATTAATCCCCTATTTTACCCCTTTTAAATTGTTCTTGCTGTTATTACAGCAAGAAGTCCGCGATAAACCTGAAGAGGAGGAGGAAGTGGAGATCCCGGAGACCAGGATAGATGTGGACATGCCCAAGATATGGACGGAGTTGGGCAAGGAGCTGCACTTCGTGAAGCTGCCCAACTTCCTCTCGGTGGAGACTCGTCCTTACGACCCCAGCACTTATGAGGACGAGATCGACGAGGAGGAGACTTTGGATGAAGAGGGTCGGGCTAGGTAAGACGAACAATAACTTTTAGGGTTCCGTACCTTAAGAGAAAAAAAGGAACCCTTATAGGATCACTTTGTTGTCCGTCTGTCTATCAAGAATTTTTATCTCAAAAACGCGTGGAGCTATCAAATTGAAATTAATACGAAATACCCGGGTCTCTGGTCCCTTTCGACTGTTAAATAATCAAACCTGTAAGTCAATATCAAGAAAAGATATGACCATTTATGTCGCAAATTTTCGCATATTTTTCGATTTCACAAGGGAATCAAAACCTACAGGGTACTTCCCGTTGACCTAGAACTATGAAATTTGGCAGAAAGCAGTGTCTTACAGCACAAATAAAGGAAAAAATCTGAAAACCGTATTTTTTTTTTAAATGCGAATTTACTAAATATATTCCTGAATCGCGCTGTTGAGAGTCGCAGACGAATAATGACCTAATTTAAATTTTGCCTACTTTTTATCTTACCTACAAGTGTGTACGGAACCCTCGGTGCGCGAGTCCGACTCGCACTCGGCCGGTTTTTAGGGTTCCGTACCCTAAAAGGAAAGAGGAACCCTTATAGGATCACTTTGTTGTCCGTCTGTCACAAGGGGCGGGCAGCTAGTAATTATATATGCCCTGTGCCGGTAGCAGGAACATTGTCGACAACGTATTCGAAAACGTAACTCGCGAAATGTCAAAATTGTCATACTAATTTTTAGTTCCACTTTTGACCGCCGCAGCGCTGTTTATTTTCCAATACAAAAATAGTCGAAGGCGATACAAAAACCTTGTCGACAATGTTCCTGCTACCGCTACTGTAATGTCCACGGTACAGGTTGAAGTTGAAAGTGGAGAACACAATCCGGTGGCGCACGTCGTTCGACAAGGACGGCAACGCGATCAAGGAGTCGAACGCGCGCATGGTCAAGTGGTCCGACGGCTCCATGTCGCTGCACTTGGGCTCCGAGATATTCGACGTGTACAAACAACCGTTACTCGTAAGGATCATTTAATATGTATATTCTTTAATTCTTCTACAGGTTGTTGCAAAAGTACCCGTATAGCCGAAAGGAGTTTAAATACGAGTCCATTCACAATATTTAAGAACCGTAGTAACGCTGTATAACATACCCCAATCAATAATATTATTGTCACTGATGTGCATACCATATTTCAGTAAAATTAAAGAGTAAACTACGCAGAATGTACCTACATTTCTACCCAATTCGCGGGACGACAAAATTGTTTTTTTTTCCAACTTGTTTTTTTTTTTTTAAACCCTAAAAATATTATATAAATATTAAAATATATTATTAAAAGGAGTCCCTGTAGGCAAGGTTCCGAAGATACTGCCAGCGTTCCTCCTCTGAATAGCAAGACTAAATGTTTGTCCGAGGTAGCTGCCAGCTCTTCGGTCTCCTGTGATGTCGACTTGTAATTCTTTGAAGCCAGTATTATATTTTATTTGAGTACAATGACATCCGTGTATTGAGGGAATAAACATTTTTGAATGAAATGTGGGCGCATCGATATAAATCAGCTGTCGTAATAATTCGTCCCCAGGGCCACCATAACCACATGTTTACCCCTGCGGGGACCATTCATTGTGGGGAGGTATATCCTACTAGTATCATAGATGCGAGAGTTTGTGAGTAGGGATGTATAGATGGATGGATGTTTGTTACTCTTTCACGCTAAAACTACTGAACGGATTTGGATGAAATTTGGAACACAGTTAGTTTATAACCTGGATTAACACATAGGATACTTTTTATCCAGGGAAAATGTTAGGTTCCTCTGGGATTCTAAGCTATTGTTGATAAAAAAAAAAAAAAAATTTTTTCTGTTTATGCATTGATAAAATCAGCTGACGTGCTAATTCCTTCCCAGGGCGATCATAACCACCTGTTCGTGCGTCAAGGCACGGGTCTGCAAGGCCAGGCGGTGTTCCGCACCAAGCTGTCCTTCAGGCCGCACTCGACGGAGTCCTTCACGCACAGGAAGATGACGTTGTCCCTCGCCGACCGCTCCACCAAGACCTCCGCCATCAAGATACTGTCGCAAGTGGGGGCCGACCCCGACGCCGATAGGAAGTACCAGCTGAAGGTTACTAACTAATTGCAATTTTTATTTTTTATTTTTTATATTATTTTTTATATAGATTTACCTTCGACTGCGTTTTTTAATTTCTGCATGAATTATTTCCGACAACGTTTTCGTATCGCCTTCGACTGTTTTTGTATTGAAAAATTAACAGCGCTGTGCCGGTGAAAAGTGGAACTAAAAATTAGTATGACAATTTTGACATTAGCGAGTTACATTTTCGCTTACCTAGTCGATGTACTTGATACCGACACTGTTATAGTTTTTGATTATTTTGATTTTTTAAATAACGATTATTACTTTAGAGTAGAGATTATTTACTGAGTTTAGCTGAGTTATGACCGAATACTGAACGTCAAACCATGTCTGAGCTAGGTGTACCCATGTGTGTAAGCTAGGTGCACCCATGTGTGTAAGCTAGGTGCACCCATGTGTGTAAGCTAGGTAGGTGCACTCATGTGTGCTAGATACACCCGTGTGTAAACTAGGAGTGTGTGCTCGGTACAGGTAGGTGCACATGTGTGTATGACGTGTGTGTGTGTGTGTGTGTAGAAAGAGGAGATGGAGCTGCGGGCGGCGATGCGGTCCCGCGTGTGGAGCGCGCGCCCCAAGCGCAGGGGAGCGCGCGCCGCCGCCGCGAGGGACGACTCCGACGACGAGGGCGGGGTTTCGCTCGACGCCATCAAGAATAAATACAAGCAGGGACAGAAGGGTAACACTTACAGCTCTTTATATAATTATCATCCGTCATACCTCATGTTGGGCGTGTCTATACCATTACCATCAGCCGATTATATGCGACACTTGTAGTATATTTGTAAAATCGGCTTTGTCTCTCTCTCTCTCTCTCTCTCTCCCTCTCTCTCTCTCTCTCCTTCTCTCTCTCTCTCTCCTTCTCTATCCTCTCTATCCACACCCGCGCCCTCTCATCTCGCTATTGTAACATACTAAAATTATATATTTATACACGTCGCGCCTATACGCCAATTTGATTCCTGCACGAACCGAACAAAATATGTTGTTTGAATTAACGTGTCCTACGATACATTGTTTGTTGAGTTAGATGAAACGTTTGTGTGTGTGCAGCGTCTGCGGGCGCGGCGATATACTCGTCGGAGTCGGAGGGCTCGGACGTGGACACGCGGCGCGCGCGGCGGCAGGAGCGCGCCAAGGCGCTCAAGGACTCCGACACCGACGGCAGCGAGCCCCAGCCCGACACCCCGCAGCGCAGCGGCAGCGGCAGCGACTAGAGGTACTACACTACACACCTAATACATTATTCTTGTAGAACAGTCGGCTATAGTTTTCCCGGTAATTGTTACCCCAAAATCAATCGTATGATTTTGATAAATTTTACTATGAGCAAAATTTATGAATGTTGCAGAAAATAATATTATCGATAATATTCACCGCGGTACTACTCACTTGTATACTTAGCTCGCAGATACATAGTGTTGCTGAAGAATCGACTAACGATTTATCGACAGTTGTCACCACGGTACTAAACGTTGCTTCCTATACGCAGCTTGCAGTATAATACAGGAAGGTGTTGCGGGAAAATCTATTATCAATTTATCGATAGTGTTCACCCTAAATCACACTATCGATTTTATTATCAGCAAAATATATTTAATCATCATCGCTTTGGCCTTACTTTAACACTTTGGTCAGCACTAGATCTAAGCCGATGTGGCTAGTTACCCTATTTTTAAGGTCCGAAGTCATCAAGGAACCCTTGTGGTTTCGGCATGTCCGTCCGCCTGTCTGTCAATCTGTCTGTCCCTCAGTGGAATAGCTCAGAGAATCTTAGCTCTTGAAAGCTGTAATTTGGCTTGGGTATACATATTAATCAAAATGGTAAAACAAAATCCTAAAAATATGGTTTTAGTGTAGCTCCTAAAGTGGGGATGATATTTTTTTCGCGTTTATCCCATGGTGTGAACAAAAAAGAATAAATGAAATCAGTCAATAGATAATGCGTACCGATTCGTAAAGGTTGTCATCGAAACAGTTATACAACGCCATCTATGTGAAACCCAAAGAACTAATATATGTGGGCGTGACTAAAGCTGATTATTCGAGGTTTAATTAACATAAACACAAGGATATCAAATTATAAAAATAAATGAATTAGCTTATAACAATCATATTGTCTCCATGTATGGCAATACATAATGGAACATTTTGACCCTTACGTGACCGAATAGCAATTGCCCATTTTAGCACCACTCATGCGTCATATCCGGCTATTTTTTATTGAAGGTATGCCGGGCCCACCTAATTTTTCGTCGTTTCGAGATAACGCCAAACACTCATTAAGTTTAAAGTAATTAGGAAGTGATTATGCATAACTAATTCTAACGATGCTCCATAAGTGTGTTGACCTGTATACCCTTAGAAATTTGTAAGTACATAAGAAAACGTATATTATATATCTTCATGCCTTCCCACAAGTGGTCCCCGAACAGGTAGGCAGAGGTGTTACGACACCCACATTCCACTGAAGATAATTTGGTGCCAACGTGACAGATGATGAGTCCATCGCCGTGTCTTAGGCACTACATACGTCCATTAGATTTTCTTGCACCGTAAAGCTCGTGGTGTGATTAATCACTGCATTAAGTTAGATACAAACTGGTGGGATTCGCACTTGTGTCGCTAGAATAGCACAAACGCAACGTATCAAGGTTAAACCTAAGTAGTTCTACCAATGATGGACCTCCCTTTTTTTTAATGATCTTTTGCTCTAGCAAATACGTCATAAACAATTTAACATTTTCCCCGGATAAGATTGCGCAATCTACAATAGACATTATTCTATAGTACCGGTAGTAAAGTAAACCTTCATAATCATAATTGCCTTATTAGGACCTAAACTGAAGAAGCTAGTTTTGATTTTGAGATATCTTAGGTCTGTACGTGACAGATGAGAGTACCATTTTTCGGGGACAATTAAATATGAATATTATATAATTATATATCATACATCAAAATGTTAATCACTAGAGACAAGGGCGTATAATTTTATTACATTTCTTTTCAGGGACCAACCATCGGAGGTCGTCAGTTCACGCGACTTGAATATAATCGCATGATTTAAAAACACTTTTCAGTATTTTGTACCGAACTATCTGACGATACACTACAGACAGTGTCCAAACCATGATATTTCCATACGAACATTATTTAGAATTGTTATAGTGTTAAGGTTTATATTTAAGTAAATTAAGTTTCATGTAAATAAATAAAAAAAAACTTAGTATATATTTTGTTTTATTTATTTATATTGTGTGTTGTGATTTTGTGTATGTACAGTGCCGGTAGCAGGAACATTGTCGACAACGTATTCGAAAACGTAACTCGCGAAATGTCAAAATTGTCATACTAATTTTTAGTTTCACTTTTCACCGCCGCAGTTCTGTTCATTCTCCAATACTAAAATAGTCGAAGGCGATACGAAAACGTTGTCGACAATATTCCTGCTACCGGCACTGATGAAAAGTGACTTGTTTACATTTGCCATGTACATATCCCAGATTCTGGGTGCTAAAGTGTCACTTGGCTTCAAAATTACTTCCACTTTAACACATCGGCAATTTACGGCGGATACTAAAAAAGAGCCATACTAAACGCCTACTAAATTTGAATGCGTAGATCAGTTATTTAAATGCACTGACAATCCAGCGTTAAGCGCAGAACCCTAAAGCTGCCTTAGCGCATGCTCTATCGACCAATAAGCATTGTGACTTTGTACTTGACAAATTGGTCCTTTTAATAGTCTCGCGCAAATCAGAAATATACTTGCCCGATATTATTGGATCATTGTTATTTATCTCTCTTTTACCAACAATAAGGTTTCAGTCTCGTACACAATTTTACCAACACCGATAATTCTCCACACACCCTCATCGTTGGCAGTGACGTTAGGTACGATGAAACCGCAATTATCCAGATTGATTTGGTTCCGGTCGTAGAATCTGTCAAAAGTGGATTTCGGAGCAATAACCTCGCAGCTTTCCAGGTCGCTTACACGATACGCGAATCCAGGGCTAAAAGTATCCCCAGTTTCTAATTCTGTTATGCGTCGATATGGTGGCACCGTTTCTGTAATATAAAAAAAATATGTTTGCACTTGTATTTCCAACATTCAGCTAGAATTTATGAAGGAAGGAATATGTATGAGGAATAACTCTTGAGGAAACTATGACAACAAGCATGACCAATTTGAGGAAAAAATATTTGTTTTCATAGCACTAAGCTAGTGAATAAACATACGATTCTGATGGTATACGAATACGATGATCATAGCCGACGCTTTCAACAGCAAAGATAGGTACCACTCGTTCGTGGCCGTTCCAGCAAAATTCTTTTGACAAACTTGATATCCCCATGCTTTCTTCACTTGGAAATACCAGAGCAGGGATCAGAGTCGGTAGCAGGAACATTGTCGACAACGTATTCGAAAACGTAATTCGCGAAATGACAATATAATCATACTATTTTTTAGTTCCACTTTTCACCGCCGCAGCGCTGTTCTTTTTTCAATACAAAAATAGTCGAATGCGATACGAAAACGTCGAAAAAGTTCATGCTACCGGCACTGATTCCACAGCCCTAGTGTCCGCAGGCTCTATATATATCTAATAAGGCTCACTTGCAAGGACAAAGTGCGTTATTACTTGTGTGTCAATGTGGGTGATGCGATATTAAAAGTGGCCGTGAACATAATCTATATTAGTATAGATTATATTAGTATTATACTATTAGTATTATAATGAGATAGTTTGTTTGTAATATCTAGAACTCCCGTACCGATAAAAAAATAGCTACCTACACTATCCCCGATTAAATTAATCTAGGCTATGTTATGCTGTCTATCTATGTGGGTTTTCTAACTGTGCCGGTAGCATGAATTTCGACTATTTTGGTATTGAAAAATAAACAGCGCTGCGGCGGTGAAAAGTGGAACTAAAAATTAGTATGACAATTTTGACATTTCGCATGTTACCTTTTCGAATACGTTATCGACAATGTTCCTGCTGCCGGCACTGGTGTAAACTTTGCTCACCTATTAGCCGAATTGTAATCACTTGAAACATTTCAATAATATCACCATCTATATCCGTCACATAGAGACTGAGCACCCAATTGCCGTGGTCCTCCACTGCTAAGGGTCCTATAACAAATTCGTTCGCCTGCATTTGCCCCAGGGCTATCTCGTCACGACTTGGGCCTGAATCCCTCAATATCCCATGGTTCAGATTAACTACCTTGAACTGGTTCAAGATTTTCATAACTCTAATGTTATCCGTCACGTATTTCACCGAAATGTCCTGATTTTTTTCAATTGTATTGTTCTGTATCTTCGGTCGTCTTATGTCCAGTTTGACGACTTCTCCGTTGGGCTTGTGAAGATGGCACACAGTATTACTGCTGGTCACAACCGGAGCGGTTATTATTATGACGTCATTTGGCTCGCATTCGATTTCTGATGATTTTAGTTCAATCATGGATTTTGCTGAAAAAAATGTCTGTTTAATTTCCTCATATTGGTATCATATGTTTTCTTGTTTTGTCCCTCTATGACGCTCTAAGTAGAGTATGTATTCTGTTTTTTTGTTACATAAAGTCTTAAAGATTTATTAGGGTGTTTGGTTTAAAAATGAATCTAATGTAGTTGTAATATAGCTTAATTTTTGTTCCTAAAATCTACCATAAAAAGATGAAATGTATCCTCAATGTTTGTCATTGAAACCTTGAGTAGAATTCAGTAGTTCATCTTATAAGCATTTGATACTTCCCTCCATAATGGTTGAAGAGGGCGATGGCTGCATTCGCGTCATACTTGTGTACAGGTGCTACTTGTGGAGGCTGGTCATCAAGCCTTTTTTGATTAACTACTAGCTTTCATCTTAATTTCAAGCGTTATATACTTGTCTATGTGTTAATATTATTTTGTAGTGTTATCAATTGTTTTTTATATATTATTTTGTGAAATAGGTATCCATGTTAAGTTAGTATTTGAAATGTAAATTTTAAGTAATTCTCTTGGTTTTTAAAAGAGTAATTGCTGAGTTTCTTGCCGGATTCTTCTCAGCAAAACCGACCTTCCGAATCCGGTGGTAGATTCTGACGATTTGAAAGTGCTTGCCTGTAAAGTCTAGTCAAATAAAGATCTTTTTGATTTTTTTTATTCGCACGCTTTGAACTGCAGCCAAAGCCATCGTCGCGGTCGCGGTCGCTTTCAGTCATATTCTTTACACATATGTTTCAACGCCACGCTTATATGTATTCAGAGTTTACCTACTTTTCTGTCTAGTCGGCTAATTAAATTGTAGGAAATATGTTTAAAGTTACGTGTATCGCAGTTACACGAAATTAACGTTTGATTAACGTTTTAATCTTTAAATTTAAAACTGCAATTCATTGCGAGTGTTTTTCTTCAGCTGCTTCAATAGTTAATCATAAGATAGGTGTTTCACAACATCAAAGCAAATATAAAAATAGTGTCATGGAGGTTGGTAAGGCAAATATTTATTTATATTTCACGACATTGTGCTACGGCGTCTTTTATCTTTTGAAAAATATACTATGAATAATTATTGTTTGTTCGGAATAAACCATATTACTATCCCCGTATGTGCGTCCTCAAGATGCAAGCCCTCACAATAAAATATGATCAAGCTCGTTTCAAAGTCTTAGCCGACACGTTTAGACACCTGTGTAACCTTAAATATATGTTAACAGATATTAACAGTTATTTGTTGGATCTATAAGTACCAACATATTTGTCTGGATAAACATAATCCGCACCTATCCAAGATAGCATCGTTTGCTTATAGGTATCCATTGCTATATATGATTACTAGTGGCCCGCCCCGGCTTCGCACGGGTAGACATTTATCAAATATAGATGACCCGATGAACTTCTTATCACCATTCATCAAATGTTTGACAGGTAAGAACAGTTTGTATGGGAAAATAAATTTGTCGTTTTTAGTGTTTTACTCGCAATTTTTCCATATCTTCTCACCGTTTAAACCTTCCCTGGACTTCCACGAATATTTCAAGACTAAAATTAGCCAAATCGGTTCAGCCGTTCTCGAGTTTTAGCGAGACTAACGAACAGAATTTTATTTTTATATATATAGATACCTACTCATAATACTACTAAGGTACCTACACTACCTACGTAGTAGTATACGGAAACTGCTCGCCACAGATAAGAAAATGTCCGACCCGTGTTCAACTAAGCTTCTCTAAATAATCAGGTACGTGTTTAGTTTAAGTTAATGATAGTGTCCGCAGTAAGCAGTAAGTCATTTCAATTGTGTTAACTTGCAGACTGTCGTGCTGTTACCTTTTGGCCTATTATTACGAAAAAACCAACAGCCGACTGTTTATTAACATCTGGAAGATCTTGTATATATCGATATAGCTCTTATAAGTGGTCAAGTGAGCAGCTTTGACTTTGCGTTTGAGAACTGGCTAAGTTAATTTTGCAGTTGACTCTAATCATTTAATATGGAGATTATATGAACTTCGACAGAACCAACTTATGCCAGTTGGTCGACTATATCTTGTAAAATAAAAAAGGCGTCTTTGAGCCTCAAACAAAAAACATTACATTTCGCCTGGTACCTTTTTAAGTTTGTAAATATTACCTACATATATGTCTAGCTTTTCTTATGTTCGCAGATCTCGATCAATAGAATTTATCTCAAAAACATTTCAAAAAGTAATCAAAAGATACGAAAATTAATATCGACTCGATTAACACAATCACTCGAGCATATCGATTATCGACAGTAATACGTACGAACGATGTCCTGAGGGCGGGCTCTGTTCACAGCGACACAACTCGACTGCACTAGAATCGAGAGAATCGCTATTGCACGCGCGTACATCACGGGTCTTCGAATCGACTGATATCTGAAACAGACATGTTATACCTACTGATACAACACAAACATACCTACTCGAAGATGACTGCGAAGTCTGCGAGTCAAGTTATTCGACTTTTGCTCGCGACTTTGTCTGCTTTGCGCATAGAAATAGTATAAAGCATAGCATATTCAATGTCCCTCCAAAAATAGTGTACATGTCCATTTTTATTGACGTAGATGGACCGAAGATTGCCTAAAAGTTCAAACATAGAAACATAAAAAATCCTTTAGATGAGTTTAGGATAGTTAGGTCATGAGTATATTGCTAAGAATTTGAGCTGAAATATTCTCACGGACCCAGATCTCTGGAACAATAATAATCTACGCAGATTAGTTGCGGATTGAAAGCCGATTGCTACTTAAGAATAAGATGTTACTAGGGAAAGTGATGATGGCTTTCCATTATTTTTACATACAAACAAAATTTACCTCTTTCTAATATAAGTAAAGATTATGTAATAAAGTATGTACCCAAGTATTTAAAACCAATCTTGCCTTTGTAATGTCACGTATTGTTGTAAAAACTGAAATAAACTCAGTCTATCTAAGGCTATTGAGAAAATACCATGAGTGTTGCTCAAATACACATTTACTCACGATATCTACAAGATTGACAGTTACTTAACTGATAAACATGTTTGCACGAGCCAATATGTTCACTATTTCTTTTAAATACAATTTAATTTCAAACTCACGGTGCGCACGTTATCCAGACGGGCCAAAACCAAACGACAGCTAAAGAAAAATACTGCTTGACAGTTTTAATTAAATTGTTATTGTACAGGTCGCGTTGTCCTGTAACTGCTGGGAAGTTGACAGCGGAATGTTGATATTTATCCTTATTCTATAACTAAAAATAAATGCGTAGAGTTATATTCCTGCTTGTTTATTACGCAGGGTAAATTTAGAAATTGCGTAAAAAGCAGATGCCACAGTTAAATATGCTCTATCACTCACAAAAATCTCACAATCTAATCACACCAAGAAATATTCGAAATAGACATACCTCGTAAAACAAATCGGTCTTTTTAGCAGTCGTTTTCTATAAAATTTGTGGTAATAGACCCAAGTAGTACCCCATTTTTCAACCCCAGTAAAATAGATATAAAGATATTTCTTGGGTCTATTCCCACAAATTTTACAATCAGTTCTATTAATGAAACTTAGACTTTTTTCTCAGTAGTTCCATTCAACGACGACGGTCTTCTTAATAGAACTAACTAGTTGCATTTTTTCCAAGTAGTTGCAGAAGACCATTTGAGAAAAATTCCAACTCCATCAATAGAAGTAATAATAGAAATAGTGGGAATAGAACATTGTTTAACCCCTTAAATTTGTGAATCAAAGATCTATTTGGAGTTTGATTATCGAAAATAAATGACGGTACATTTATCTTTATTTAGTTAATTGTTAAGTTATTATCCATTCCTCCTCCTTTTTTGTTTGAATCCCGAGATTATACCTTTAACTTTTGCTTCTTCTACAGGCAGCCATAGACTCTGATGTAACCTAATATTACAGTACCTTCCTACTATTATTATAATTAAGACCATGAAACATGTTTCCAATGTTCAGGCACTTTCCTTATCAGCAACACTTCTATGTACCACACGGTGTTTAAGGAAAGGCTATACGAATTCAATTTTAAGTTTTGTGGTTTGGTGGCTATAATATTTATTAATTTTATTACATTAAAGAAGTAGGATAAGATACATATGGTACAATCTAAAACTAAAACAAAAATAATTAACCTAATATAAAAAATTAAAATAAAACACTTGTCCCAAATTCAATTCTGTTCAATCAAATGTATTAGTGTAGTGAGATAATATTCACATTTGAAATTCGTCTCAGCGCTTGTCAAGATTCTATGTTAAATTTATCAAAACAAAATTGATGAATATTAAACCGCCTGTCATGAAACGACTTGTAGCGACCCGCCCTGGCTTCGCCTGTATTATATATAAAAATCTTTCAAAGGAATTATTCCGTCTATTACTTCAAACTGCATTAAAAAACCGTTGCGTGGTTTAAAATATCTAAGCACGAAGCCACTTTGTTTTATAATGTGCTAAGACAACTAGGAGATTTTTTCTCATGTTTTGGCTTTTTAGAGGTTCCGTCCTACTTAATGGAACACTTCAACGAATATTATCAAATCATTCAAAGGTAAAGCATCGACCCTTGGTACGCACACACTAACGTATATCTGAAAAAGTAACACAAACCATGAATGTAATATTACTTTATTGTTATCCGAAACATATAATCATTGCGCAGCGAGTGCGGTTGCCACTATCCATTGGATATAGGGGGCAACCCTAGTGTTGATACCGGGGTATCGGCCCTGAGCACACCCCTGGGCCCACGAGAATACACCCACCACTGCCCCTTGGTTGTCCACTAATGGGCTGCCGGTATCGCCCTGAAATTGGGAAAAATATGGCTGTTACTTTCAATAAAGGTACACTAATAGCTGATAAGTAAGATAGAAAGAGTAAGTACTCAAAAGAGTAAATGAGATGACGTTTATCGATATCACAAATTAACTAAGACGCTTCAAGCACGTAAGGCCTTCGAACTTTGAATGTTGTGTCAGTTATCAAATAAGTTAAGATAAAAGGACATCATCCATTTTGGTTTAAATCTGAAAGTGTCGGCCATCGCAATATTTTTTGTATATTCTGTTAGAACTTGCTCGTCTGAACATTTATAATAGTACTACGGAATATTCATATTTTTTTGTTGAATTCAAAATAACCAAAACAATTGAAATGTCCTGTAATGTCCAGTTTTGGTGTCATGGAAAAAAATGCTCAGACGGACAAGCTCTAACAGAATATACAAAAAAGGATAGGCCGACACCAGGCACTTTCAAATTTTGACCAAATCTCTATGAAACATGGATGATGTTCTTTGGCTTGCTGTGATATCAGTTGTAAGTATAGAGCTTACCTGGCACTGCCCTCTTATTCCGACGTCGAGCCAGCCAGCACAGACCATAGAGCTCGTCAGGTTGTAGCCCAGCTCGTTGTACCTGTTGGTGCAGGTCTGCTGGTCTATCGCCCAGATCTGGACCGCGCGTAACTGCTCCGAAGGTGTAGGGTTTAAATTCTGCAAAGATATTTTATCATAACCTAAGTTTTTATTCTCTCTACCCTGCAATTCTTTCTTTTTTTATGCCACTAAGGCGACACACAAGCCTGGCCCACCTGATGGTATGCAGTCACCATAGCCTATAGCCGCTAGCAATACCAGGGGGTATCACTAACATGTTGCCAACCATGTTTTTGATTACTACTAGCCCAGCGTATCCTCGTGGAGCACTAGCAACCTTTCGATCTTACTCTTTGCAATATCATAAAAATCGCCGGGGAATTATCCCCACACAGTGGAACCAAAATGGTCCAGCACTGTGCGGTTCCCCCCGCGGACGATCAGACTTTGGAATGAGCTCCCCGCCCTGTTTTTCCCAAAGGATTCTCGGCAACGCGCGAGTGATCCAAAAAATATTAATCAAAATTTAGCACTTTGGCGTGAAAGTGCTAAATTTTGCAACTGAATGCTATGTTTCCACCTTCACAACATAGATGAGGAGACGTCCGCCAAATTGGATTACAAACGGTAATCATGCATTGTCACAGGAACCAAACCTGTATGCACAGTTTAAACTCATTCGGACACTGGGAAAAGGGTCAAATTTAACTTGCACGGTTATACACACACATACACACACATACTGGACATGTGAAACTAAATAAAAGCTTTTGAAAACGAAATACAACTTACAGAAGTAGCTCCATAGCCAACAGCCCAAAGTACTTGATTCTGCGTGAAGGTATACGCTGAGCCGACAATCCTGGCCACTTCTGAAACGTTGGCTTGCAGGGTGATGTCCAGCCTGGTCGTGAGGACGGCTAGGTTGTGCTCCAAGGTGGTGACGGAGAAGTCAGGGTGCGCGCTGATGCCGCTGATGATGTAAGTCTCTCCGGCTGCGTTGCTGAAGGAGGAACCGACACGTGCGCGCCACCACGACACCGGGTCCTGCCTATACAAAGAAGGAATTAATGCTGTAAGTTTGTTTTTATGTTACTATGTTGACAAGCGTTTATACGACCGGGCTGATGGTAAGCGGCTATCTTAGCCTTTGGACGCTTGCAACGTCTTCCTACATCAGGGATATGGTATCAGTTGCACGTTGCCAAGCCTGCAAATATCTTTTCGAATCTGATGTAATGTAAGTTTTGTAAAACTGAAAATTTATCAAACTTGTATCAAAGTATATACCTACTTTAAAAGTGTCAGTTTGTGTCTAATCTACGCAGAAATCCCCTGATGTTGCAAGCGTCCATAGGCCGCGGTAACCGCTTACCATCAGGCGGGCCGTATGCTTGTTTGCCACCTTAGTGGTATAAAAAAAACTCATGATCTTGACTTACACAGTTCCATTGTAAAAGCATGATGCAGCTGTCAGTATGGTATTTCTAGTCAGTATGGAACCGCCACAGGCTTGTGTGTAGGTCCCTTGTCCGTAGTTAGTGACCAGGGCCACAGCAAACGGATAAACATTGACTGTCGTCACACCGCCTCCTGCTATCCTTTTTTCCCCTGGAGATTTAAATTGAACAATCGAGTGTTTTGTCTCGTTCTGACTTTTTAGGATTATCACATAAATTTACTGCAAATGGAAATCTATTTCCTATCACTAACGCTGGTGAAACTTGTATGTCAGACAGAACAGTTTAATCAGATAATTAGTAAGCTATGTGAAGGTTATTCTGTTGTGGTATCTTCCCGCCCCTTCCTGTTCTTCCTGACCATGCTCTAAACTCGTGTATGGATTTCGTGGGAAAAAAAAGATATTTAATTAACTTTTCTTAGATATCAGGGGAACTAATGTATGTAAGTTTATTTTTCGAGAATAATGGGTCGAAGAGGTTCCTAGAGGGGAAGGTAGAATTTTTACATCAGTAGCATCGAACACACGTGTTATCGTAGATGTTTAGGGCACAACGAACAGAGCTCTAGGCGAGTACCCTTTACCTTACTACTTGAAAATATTACTTACCATTAACGTGAATGAAAAAACAAATTAAAAATAATAAAGGAGCCTTCATTTTCTTATAATGAATGTTCCACTTATTCACATTCACGACTCACAACTCACGACAGTGAGGTTGCTGTAAAATATATAACTTATCAATGTTATCTACAAAATTATCGATCATACAATTTGATCGAATTAGTTATTATCTGCTTAAGATTACGTCGGGGTAATTATTTAGGAACACTGTGATAATAACTTGAAACTTCTATAAGAAACGCCTCACATTGCACTGAACTTGGTTCCAACAGTTCTCGCAAACGCTCAATTTGTCGATTGAAATCCCAAAGTATATAAAAAATTATTCGAAGATGTGAGTTTCTTTGAATGGAAAAGGGCATAAAAATACTATCGTTTATAATATTATATATCTGAGCTTCGTGGGGATGGATGGATGTTTATTAACTGGGTAGATAGGATACCTTTTATCCCGGAAAAATGTTGGATTAACTTTAGAAGCCCATAGGAGGGCTCCTGAGGTTAACGCGGACGAAGTCGCAGGTCTTGCGGGACCCTGAACATAAATTAGTCGTTTAGCCCATACTAGTTAGTAATTCACAAATGAAGTGGTTAATCTCACGGCGGGTGTAGGGGAGAGGTAGGGCGTTATGGCATTTCCAATAGAAAAAATGGTACTGCTATTTTTAGGCAATCATTTTACAACTTTGTATCTTGGTCACACTTGGTTACACTGGTTTTCTGTCTCGAATAACTGCTTATCGTCGATAGCAGATGTGGTATTGATTATGGTATATTATTAGAGGAAGGATAATAAAACACGTGTTTTTTTTAAATTAACGTATAAAAATATAACAATGAATAAAAAATAACATTTTCTATTTTGAATGGATTTGAAATGCGCCGGCGACTATGCAACAGGCAAACATGCATCTCACAGACTTTGCCTATTCCATTCAACTAATTAATTTACAATTTTTTTTTATGGAATTAACTTTGTAGCTACAGATACATTGCGTAGATATAATAATAATTAATATTTCCCCGAAATTATCACATAACGACACCACGTCCCAAACTAAGCAAAGATTGTGGCTATGGGAATCAGACAACTGATAGAATACTGAAATATTTGTTTTATAATACACAGACGTAAATCTAACTTAAATGTTTGCCCGGGCGGAAATCGAACCCGAGCTACCTATCGCCGCAGTCTGGTACACTATGCACTAGACCAACGGTGCCGGTTCAAGTAAATTAGAACAAACTAACTTACATGACCACAAATTTATTAGGTTAAAACTTTATATCTAAGGATTATTTATTCCCTTATCAGAAAACATTATCAGCCAATCACAATGCACCTATTAAAAGATTCTCATTCCTGATTAGTGATTGGTCGATCGCATGTGCTCGGGCGCCTGCTATTCGTTGGGCACTATGACAGCTGTCATTCGAAGAATTAGTATGCGCAAGTGTTCATTTAAGCCAGTATACAAGAGCTTGCGATCCAATTTGTACAACGTATCAGTGGGATCACTCGAAGCGAGCTAAGGGCCTATAATTTATGGTTAATCGTGTTCAGCATTAGTTGTCCATTCTCTTTCATTATATCGATGTAACTATTAAACGTGACATGGTATGTTGTATAAAAGTAATAATTGTAATAAAATATACGTATGTCATATCATTATTTAGACGTTTTGAATCTTTTTGTCAACAATTTGTTGCTGGGGCTTCCTCGTGAAGCTGTATCTAAGGCTGGAAACCCTCCTAAGGGTCCTCTCTCGGTTTTGCTTGGGGCCTAAGAAGTACGCCATGGTCAGCATCAATACACCGAGAATGATGGTGAAAGTCCAGATGTAGACGGATAGGGAACCTGCAAGAAAAAAATATACATTCGATAACTAAAGCTTGAACGGGTATTGTGTATAAAGGCAGCTGTAGATTCCGTGTCGCTTATTGACTAGGAACATCACTATGTTTGCATTAAAGAAGCTTGGCAGCTAACTGGAAAAATATAATTCATTTTTGTTCCTGACACGTTTACAATTATCAGTATCATACAAATTTTATGCTCCGAGCACTTATGTGCACACAAGCATACGACCCACCTGATGGTAAGCAGTCACCGCAGCCTATAACCGCTAGCAATACCAGGGGTATCACTAACGGGTTGCCGACCATGTTGTTGATGAGGACTCACTGTGCTAGCAGCATTACTACTAGCCCAGCATATCCTCGTGGAGCACTGGTAACCTTAATTACCGCAGAGACACAACATTACATCAAGTAGTGTTATTTCACTGCGGTCTTCTGTAAGGCGGATTTACAGTCCCCAGTCGGGCGGTTCCAATTTAAATGGGATAACCCACGGGAAATCCCTAATCGCCCTACCTCTCTTAAAATAAGGACAGCTAGATGATACACATCAAAACCTTACGTGTATTGACAGCTGGGAACAAGCCGTGTAGTGCGTGGTCCGTGTAAGCGCTGAGCTCGGCATCGCGGCCAGTGATCTTTGCCACCACGGTCCACGGGTGTCGCTCCAGCACGGTCGGGTGACCGATGGTCAAGCGACACACCCCCTCCGACATCAGACTAAGATCGCTCTCGTAGTTTGCAGGAGCGTGCTCAGCTAAGAAACCTGCATATTAAAAAAAAAGATCAGCATCCATCATTCGTACAGATTCGTGCACAGTTTTTTTTTATGGAACCATGTTACTTGGTGGATATTAAAAGATTTTTTTTTTATGTTGCCGTTCAAAGTGTTCTTTTTCTTATCACTAAGATGGCCGTAACCTATGAACCCTTTCAACACCAGATGTGTCACTTGCCGACCCTTAAAAAAATACATACATATGATAAAAATCATCACACCAAGCCCTTTTCTAGATAGGCAGAGTGAAGAGCGGCATTACACATTGACTTGCAGTTGCTTCGTTCTATAGATTATTGGTGAATATATTCAATCAATAATAAAACATGCCCGCTGGTTCCAAGGACTCTACGTTTCCATCATTTCAATTTGATCTAGAACATAAGACATTGGCTTTCTCTCTTTTTGTCAGACTTTCATTAACCATTCGTTCTATGTCCAAATCATTAGCATAAGAATCAGTAATACTTATTCCTGTCGTTAGTATAATACCCTTTTCTATAGGTATTAGTTGACTCACCAAATCCGTCCATGCGTACAAATCGACAGTAGTCGAGAGGCCTGCCGGAGGAGACGATGCCCTGTACCACGAGGTGACCGCGGTGGTCCCAATCTACGCTGGTCGTTAACGGCTCTGGAATTGCAAATAGTAGTTTGTTTCATAAGGGAGCAAAATAGTATTTTTACGGCGAGGGCGCTTATAGAATCCAGAGCAAAGTGAGGGACTTCTAGTCTAGAATTAATCTATTCTTTAGTACAATCCTGAACGTACTGAGGGATTCAAAGTACGTCGCCCGAACCAAAAATAATTTTGCGCCCAAGTGATACACTCTACTTTTCATCGCCCACTATGAGAAAATAAAAGGTGCCTCATGTTTTATTGTAATATTATTAAACTTAGAGTAACAACTCAATGGAAATTAAATAGTATCTAATACGTCAACGTGACAGATGGTAAGTCTACGCCGTTTCTTAGGCACCATACTCCTCCTTAAATTTCTTCTCAGATGGTTTCTTCACGATGTTCTTCTTCACCGTTAAGCGCGTTATGTTCATAATGATTAAAAAGAAGAAATAAGTAAGATCTTAATACGTATATGTCACGTCAAAATATATGTGCTTATTTCTTGCCATCTTGAACGAAATATTCCATACCTTGGACAGTCAGTTGTATGGTTGCGGACTGTTCAGTGTGATCGGTGACGAGCCCCACGTGGCAGCTCCACTGACCACTGTCTGTCGCCACCAGGCCATTGAACCTCACACCACACTCTCCGGCCTCGAAACCCGCGCCTGCGTACTCGTATCCAGCGCTAGGGTGCCCTGGAACATAACGAGAGAATCGTCAGTCAATTGGCTTGACCTTAGTCGGTTCAACAAGTGATAATGAAATCAGCACAATAGCCTTTTTTTATACCTCTTAGGTGGCACACAAGCATACGGCCCACCTGATGGTAAGCAGTCACCGTAGCCTATAGCCGCTAGCAATACTAGGGGTATCACTAACGGGTTGCCAACCATGTTGTTGATGAGGACTCACTGTGCTAGCAGCATTACTACTATCCCAGCGTATCCTCGTGGAATACTGAGCACTGGCAACCTTACTTACCGCAGAAACACAACACTTCATCAAGTAGCGTTATTTCACTGCGGTCTTCTGTAAGGTGGAGGTACAGTCCCCAGGCGGCTCAAATTTAAATGGGAAAACCCACGGGAAATCCCAAATCGCCCTACCTCGCTTGGTACTGTCTCTTTAAAGTCATTCCGTGTTATGACAGTACCAATCTTTGTGTTTTTAGCGCGACTGCAAGACGGAGGACGATTTTTTATTATATCTCTTAGGCACGTTGTGTAGCATCAGCAGCTTGATTTCCTTATACGAATGAAGTGTCTGAATGGGTATCACCTATCGATTTAATTTTCTCGTTCAAGCTTATATTATTAGGTAATTGTCTATACTATTATAAAATTAGATAGAGATAAAGTAAATCGGTCGTATCAGTTCAAATCCGATATTAAAAAAAATCGCGGGATAGGGTAATATGAGGTCCCTGAATCCGAATATACCTATGGTTTTTGAAATTCTTTAAATGATAAAGTTGTATTCATAGAAATTTCTTAACGCCCATATCATTCCGATTGAGACTGATTTTGTATAGTTGGTCCGTCCAATAATGACGTCATAACATCATCCAAATAATATCTATTGAAAAAGAGTACGTACCAGGAGTGACGGCGAAGACTGTTCCATTGCGTGCCCTGAAGTAGCAGTAGCGGACGGGAGCCTGCACTGAGCAGAACATGGTGACCGATTCACCTGCTTCCCGCACCAAAGACGACGGGGATGCCGTAAGAGTTGGCTCTAGAAACAGAAAATTTAATTAATACGTAAAGCTCGTGCTAACTCGGTCGCGAATATGGGATCCATACTTGATAGAATCTTGATTAAAAAAAACAATGTTAAGACATACTCCACTACTTTTGAAAGTCTTACTCAACGACACGATGGGTAAGACATGATGGCTATGCGAATGAAAATTATCTACCTACATGTATGCTCTACTTTACACCCCTACAACCCCATTTTTTTATATGCGTTTTTAATGCATGGATCGCCCTGACATGATTCCAAACACTGTTGATGTCGGCACGGCACTAGATCTAAACTGATGTGGGAACCCGATTTTTATAAACTACCATCTGAACTTCGCAACCCATTTTAAAAGGAAATCGTTTACCTACGTTAAACCTCTTATCAGATGCGTTTAATATAAATCCACACCAAATTATGTTTATTAGCACAAGTAATGATCGCGTGAAAAAAGACTACCTACCACATACAGACGGACATGGCGAATATGTACGGGTTATCAGGTTTACTTCGAAACAAGCAAAAGCAGTGACGTCATACCAGTGACGACGAGAGCAGCTATCTCCTCGATACTAAGTGACCAGGGACACAGCACGGCGAGGAAGCCGTAGTAGGCCTCGTCTTCAGTCTCGAGGGCGCAGCGCCACAGCCCGAGGTCGGTCGTGGCGGGGTCAGTGATCTTGATGCCACACTCATGGCTATGCACTCCCGCTTCGTAGCTGTGGACGGACAGTGGAATCAATTTGATAACTCCCACAGATAAAATAAATGGGATTTACTTTAAGTGTGTGTATGGTATACGTCATGCCTTTTGCCGTAATTGCAAATGACTCGGTTTTACTGCCAAGTTACACTGATGTAAGACATAAAAATATTACCAGCCATCTTTTTTTCATATTGACTTACAGGTTTGTTATTTTCACAGCTGAAAGAGACCATAGACCCGGGTACTTGATATAAATTTTAACTTAATAACTCCACGCGTACTTGATCTTGACAGATGCACAGACAGACGGACAACAAAGTGATCCTTAACTCCACGCGTTCTTGAGAAAAGAGGTCTTGACAGATAGACAGACGGACAACTAAGTGATCCTATAAGGGTTCCTCTTTCCTTTTAAGGTACGGAACCCTAAAATTGACACTACCTACGTGTATAGACTTTGTGAAACTATGTGATCGACGCAGTGGTCGCGAGGAGCTAGTATTGGCCAGCTAATATTTATCATTATGTGGTTGCAGTGCCTACTGGCTTCTATAAATTCAGGGGCGGCCTTAGCTAATGCGAGGCCCTAGGCGGGTAGATCTATGCGAAGCCCTTGTCTTTGTGGAATTCGTTTAAATGATGATGCTCGCCTTGCATTAGACAAGACGCTTTATTTGTTGTTAATAAAAAAATGTGTTTCGCTCATCGACCTCATTTCGCCCTTTCATTTGATTCTCATATCGTAAGGGTTGCTATGAAATTCAAGTAATGCGCGCGAGTGCGCGAGGCCCCGGGCGGTAGCCCTGCTCGCCACCCCCTAAGGCCGCCTTGCTGCTTCTATTAAACTCCTGCGACTACCTGGCGCGTAACTGCACCCCTGTCGTCGACTAAATAAAGCTGATAGCCTGGCTGTGGGTTCCCAAATTTATAAGAGTTAATTGGGGTAACTGGCGGCATCAATCGGCTGATCATTAACTCCGAACAAGTAGGTCGATGCTATAATCATGAATGATATAGATAATAGTCGATATCACAACGGCATTATCTACTCTGAGGTAATATAAACACACGTTGTAATTAACTTTACATGACTCGACAAAATATTAAAAACGTATAAAATTTTCTAGTCCCATCATCACTAATCGTTTCTTGAATGCTGTAGATTTTAATTAAATACTCGTCAACATGCCAATAGAATTTGAAGTCGAAAGATCTAAAAGGCTGGTATCATTCAGCCTATCTATCAGAGTTGTCGCCTCTAAAAAACTCTTCCTTCACCATTAAACCTTGTGTCGTCAGGGCGTTTTATGGAATAAACGCCCATGCAAATTTGATTCTAATAATATGCGCGTAAACTCCCCGCCTGTAACGAAAGGCGATAATGGTTTGCCAATATAATGTCACGCGTGTAATCTAAATCTTAGAAGATAATGAAGCATCGAATCCTTTTCAAGGAAATAATCTTGTAAAGGTTTTTTTTTTCTCACCGAGATCCTACTCCGTGGAAGACGTACTGGCTTTCCCCAACACCCTCATGTGCCAAAAGTATTTTTCCTTGAGGATTCCTGAACTTGCAGGCTTGGATCGCTTTACTACTGTTTACAGAGCATGACAGCATCACCGCTGGTTTGTCAGTAGTTACTTGAGTCACTACCTCTGGCTTCGCTTCTGGAATAATTGGTAATAGTTAGTGAGGGCATACGTTTGCGTTACATAAACGGGCCGAAGACGCGAAGATCATGGTAACAAGAATATAACTGAAGAGTCCCAGGCTCAAGAGCCGCATACATAAAAGATTAATTAATCAAGAATCTAGAAATCATTTTTTATTAGAGACAATAATGAAGTGAAGCTATGTATTTTATGGATTTTTTTATTAATAATTTGAACTCAAATAAAATTGTGTAGTCCAAAAACTCAGTTAAATTTCAGTTTGAGTCGACTTCAGCTAGTAAGATTGAAGATCCGAAATAAACATTGTTTTAGGTGACGAGCAGAGTGGTGCCATTTAGCTCAGTAATTTGGCCGGACAAATTTATTTTAGCTAATACGTAAGGGTTTTTAAATTATCATACATATCCTCCTACAGTTGGCTTATCCATATACAAGAAAGAACATGTCAAGCGCAATGATATTATCAGCTCGAGAAGATTGATTTGTAGATAAGTTTAATCTTTGCATTTTTGTATAATCGAGTATCTGGAAAAACATCTGGAAATATACCTTCGGCATTATAAGACGTCATCAGCGTATTTACAAAATTCACCTACATGTGTACTTTACTACAAATATAAATTTCCGGAAAATAGCTCTATTTAAAGACTGACGAGATAAGATATCTTCTATGAATATCAGAATCAGTTCTATGTTTATATCAAACGGACATTATATCTCATGAGTGATCACTTCCAAATAGTTCTAGGGTACAGAGGTCATTACATAATGTAGGTCTTCTTAAAAAAACCATACCACGACGTATCCGCAAACTGTATCTCATTAGAATGGGACTAACATTTACTTTTTATAATTTGAGCACTTGCCTTCAACACGCCCCATCAGATCAGGCTGCTCCTTTGAAAAGGAAATATGGCTCCACTCTCATTCGCACCTCTTTCGTTTCCTCTACATTCAAAAAGCTCACCACATATACCCTATTTACGAGTAGGTAGTCTGCATTTTACCACAGAATAATAATACCAACTTTAAAAAGTTACCACCAATGAACTATCGGCTAAATTGATGCAGCGAGTTCTGATGGGAATGGAGTTCCTTATATATACGTCACCAATTGTATTTCACAGTCTCCAGCCGGGCGGCTCCAATTTTAATGGGATCCTAGATACCTCTCTATTTAGGTATTATATTAGGTCCTTACATATGAAATTGGCGTTTTTCGTACTGGCCACTTTAATCACGAATTTCTCCTCTTTGGTAAGGAATTCCAAATTCAAATTTGTACAGCTATAGACTCATGTATTTGTGCTTCGATGATCGTCATTCATTTGTTTTTTTTCTTCTGTTTTTTTCTGTTTGCGTCACTCATTTTACAAAATGGAAAACCTTAAATATCGCATTATTTACGAGTACGAGTTCCGCCGTGGCACTAGTGCTGCGGAAACAACTCGAAGGGTGAATGATGTGTATGGCGGTCGTGTTGCAAAAGAAAACACAGTTCGTTTTTGGTTCCAACGTTTTCGTTCTGGAAATTTCGACCTGCAGAACAAGCCCCGTGGACGGCCTGAGACTCAAGTTGATAATGAAGAGTTGAAGGCTATTGTGGAAGCGGATCCATCGCAAACCACGTCCGAGTTAGCTGCAGGCTGCAATGTTAGTGATAAAACTGTTTTAATTCACTTGAAGCAAATTGGGAAGATTAAAAAGCTTGAAAGGTGGGTACCTCACGAATTGACTGAAACAAACCGGCAAACGCGCGTCGACTGCTGCGTTACATTACTAAACCGGCACAATAATGAAGGTATTTTAAACCGAATCATTACCTGTGATGAAAAATGGGTTCTTTACGATAATCGGAAGCGCTCAGCGCAATGGTTAGATCCTGGCCAGCCAGCCAAATCCTGCCCCAAGCGAAAATTAACCCCAAAAAAGTTACTTGTAAGCGTTTGGTGGACTAGTGCCGGTATTGTTCATTACAGTTTTTTCAAATCTGGCCAGACTATTACGGCTGATGTCTATTGTCAGGAATTGCAAACCATGATGGAAAAGCTAGCGGCTAAACAACCTAGGCTGGTCAATCGCTCCACGCCACTGCTGCTTCACGACAACGCTAGACCACACACTGCGCTACAGACGGCTACTAAATTAGAAGAGCTTCAATTGGAAAGTCTAAGACATCCTCCGTACTCCCCGGACCTTGCTCCAACAGATTACCATTTTTTTCGAAATTTGGATAACTTCTTGCAAGGGAAAAAATTCAACTCCGATGGGGCAGTCCAAATCGCCTTCAAAGATTTTATTGATTCCCGTCCGACTGGTTTTTTTAGTAAAGGGATCAATGAACTACCTATGAGATGGCAAAAGTGCATAGAAAATAATGGTTCATACTTTGATTAATTAAATATATTATATTAAAAAATATTCGACTTTTTGTTCCTCCCATACAAAACGCCAATTTCATATGTAAGGACCTAATATTATATCTTTGTATACTATATTAATATCCTACCTGCTCCACCAACAGCAACAAATATGTGTTGTTCCTCTAATAACACTCGTCCGGCGAGACCCACTCGCACAATCCATGTACCGGCGTGTCTTTCCGCTGCTCCCTCCAACTCAATCCGACACCTCCCAAAGCCTTCGAACACGATGGACCCCAACGGATCGCTGACCACGCAGTAAATAGCATCTTCTGGGCCGACTGTGATACTCACTGGCTTGCGGTTGACCCAAATCAGAGTATCACTATCAATTGATGTCCTTTCTGGAAGAACAATCACAGTTTATTAGATTACATTACAAATTGGAATTTTACTCACCATAATGGTCACTCCAGTGATGTAAAAATTCAATGGTCATCGACGTAGCCCGTCAACAGAACTTTACTTGTAAATCTGATGCCACGAAATATTTAGTAATATGCTACTAAAATTCAAATCAAATATGTGTTCAAAACAAATTTTGTTCCGGTTTATACATTTTATGTATTGCTATAGTGTTATTATTGTCTGCAAATGTGTTTCTTGGTTATTGTTATAAAATATTATTCAAATTTATTCTTAAATAGGATAAGATGGGATAACTATGAAACAAGGCTACCTTAAAATTAATCTTCCGGTCTCGGACTTACTTACCTGTAACTGTAACGTTAATGATAGCCCTGTAAGTAACAGAGGTTCCGTAACGAATCTCCCAGCTACCAGTACCAGCTGCATTGATGTTTTTAACGACGAATTCGCACTCATTATTGTTCTTGGCTTCGATGTCGAAAGTTCCCTCCGACGTGCTGGGTGCGATCAGTTTACAGGTGTTGTACAATTCCGTAGGCTCACTCAGGCGCATGTGCAAATCATTACCCTCACTTACAGTAAGTTCTGAAGGGGATGCATCAACAAATTCTGTGAACAATACACAACATGATATAGACAATTAATAGGTATGGACAATTAATATGTCTGGCTTGAGGTTATCTCTTTGTCAATAATATTTAGATCTTATCTTCGTAACGTGACTCGATACACGTACATTCTCAACTAATTATTGTCCAAATATCATTCATATTACCTTCGACGTAGATTGTGAAAGGCAATCTTTTTTCGATTGGAACAGAGGTTCTTGTTGCTTGAGCTATCAGAATCCAATCTCCGATGTGTTCAGGCAGTACATTGATGGTGATTCCGCATTCTACATATGAATCTTCTACAGTTTCCACTCCGGCCATTTTTAGGTTGGAAAGGTCATGTTTTTCGCCGGTCGGTGTCTGTATGAGACACCTTTCGCCAACCACAAATGAATATTGCTCTATCTCAATTTTAAGTGTTTCACCAATATGACTGTTAAATGGCATCTTCTCTAAGTACTCAACTTTTCTGTCATCTGTGGCTGCTTCAACATCTGTAGGGTCTTGAACAATTGTGGTTGCTTGAACATCTGTTGTTGCTTGAACATCTGTGGTTGCTTCAACAACTGTGGTTGCTTCAACATCGCTGGATACTGTTGTACTACTTACATCTGCAGAAATAGGTATCGATGCTCATAATTCAAGTTTAATATATTACGATACTATAAAACAAAATTGCACATCGGTATTTACTTTTCCCTACCCAAACACTACTAATTATCGTTTTATTTTTTATGTTTGGAAATAATCATACTGCGCCATCTTGTCCCAAACTAAATAAAATTATTATGGGTAACAGACAGTCGATATGTCTCTTTATTTTTTGTATGCCCAACAAACACCCAAACACAAACGGCTATCACATTAATGTTTGCCCTGGCGGAAAACACAAATGGTTAATTCTTATATTAAAAATGACTAAATAGGGTAGGGCGAAATTGGATCTCCTGTGGGTTTTCCCATAAAAAAATTACCCGCCCGTCTGAGGATTATACCTACCTCCACGTTACAGAAAACTGCAGTCAAATAACACCACTTTTGGTGTAGTTTTCCGTTGTGTCTCAGCGGTGAGCAAGGTTGCCAGTGCTCCACGAGGATAAGCTTATAAGCGATATCAGTAATGCTGCTAGCACAGTGAGTCCTCATGAACAACAGGATTGGCAAAGCGTTAGTGAAAACTCTTGTTGTTGCTAGCGGCTATCGGTATAGGCTACGGTTACTGCTTACCATCAGCTTGTGTGCCACATTAACGGTAAGTATAAAAAAAATATTGTCCTGGCCGGAATCGAAATCGAACACTTAGCGTAGCAGTCTGGTATATTGACCACTATACCAATGGTATCGCCACTTCCCGTTCACTTGTTTGTAAGTAAGGGTTTGTCCCAAAATCACAATGGCAACGCGTACATGATACACCTAGTATTACTAGCGTCTTGATGCTACGGTAAGTGCTTGCCGTCAGGTAAAATGTACGCTTGAAAAACTAAATTAAAATTTCAAAGATTTACCTTCCGCAACCACAGTAATTTGATAGTATTGCGTTCCACGAACCACACCACTGCTGTCTTTAAAATAGATCGTCCATTCACCCTCATCATTCGAACTGATATCCAAAATGGAGACCATGCATTTGCTCATCTCATTGCCTGGTTGCTGGATAAATCGAGCGGGAAGTTGTGTGTCGCCATCTGGGCTGAAGTCGATGACAACACCGGCATTCGTTTCCAGATGGCATGTAGTGACTTCTCTTAGGAGCGTCACCACTGATATAGTCTGATTGACGCCCGGAGGAAGGGTGAGTGGCGTTACAGATGCGTGTACGCCGCCTGCGAAAGAAATCAAAACGTAAGTTTTCAAAATGTTACTACTGTGTAATAAGTAATTAGAGGGAGGTCCCCGAAGAGGTAGGCAGAGGTCTTACAACATCCACTTTTCACGGAAGATAATTTGATGCCAACGTGATAGTGGTGATGGTGTGTCCGTCGCCGTCTCTAAGGCACTACATTAAAAGCGTATCCAGGGGGCTGGGTGTACCTATCCATTCATGTGGCGAAAGTCATTTATCGTGTCGATAGAAGACAAAACAGAAAAAAGGAATGATTTTTTTTTTTTACTCGTGGTGTGCCGTACAGATCGGCGGGGCTCGAACTTGCGTCGCTAGAATAGGAGGCAACGATTCATATCACACGGCCATCAAGGCCTTACATGTAATAAGTATCGTAACAACATAGTTTAAAACAAAGTCGCTTCTCGCCCTCTGCACACAGACAGAATTTAGGTTTTGTGCAAACCCGTGCGCAGCCGGGGCGGGTCGCCATTTGAGAATAAAAACCAATGGTCGTGCGTAATATGTATCTTCAAACTCTATTTATTGCTTTATCCGTTAAGAGGAAGCTAACAGAAAGTTGGTGAAGAGCCATGAGATGTCTCACTTTTTTTTATACCACTAAGGTGGCACACAAGCAGACGGCCCACCTGATGGTAAGCAGTCACTGTAGCTATTGCCGCTAGAAATACCAGGGGTATCACTAACGGGTTGCCAACCATTTTTGTTGATGAGAACTCCCTGTGCTAGCAACATTACTACTATCCCAGCGTATCCTCGTGGAGCACTGGAAACCTTACTTACCGCAGAAACACAACACTACATCACGTAGTGTAATTTACAGCGGTCTTCTGTACAGTCCCCAGTCGGGCGGCTCCAATTTAAATGGGAAAACTCACGGGAAATCCCAAATCGCCCTACCTCTCTTGATGGGTAAGGGTCACGTCAGCTCATAAAAGTTGTGCTTAGTTATGCCAGTACGCCAGTAATATGCTGCTAGCAAATTGAGTCCTCTCAACAATAAAGTCAACGAGATAATGATACACCTAGCATATAATGATGTTCTAATATAATAAACTACGGTGACCGCTTACCATCAGGTGGGCCGTAGGTTTGCCAGATGAATAACATAAAAAAATAGTGTAATGACTACCTTCTTTACGCAATCAAGGTGATTTTACTATAGAATACTAAAATAATGGTTTATTGTGTTCAGTCGGGGGGTGTAGGTAAGGTGAATGCATTGCCATTGACCTCTCATGTCAGTATACGATGTTATTAGTAATAATAAGGTGTGTTAACCCTAGACTGCAAAAGCGTTGATTTAAGGCACCAACAAAAAAGTAGGAACAGTTAAAACCAGTTTGTCCCTGCGTAAAGAAAGAGGCTAAGTCATCAAACGCCGGTTGTGATGATTATAATACACACAAAGGTTATACATACATTTCATACATACATTTAAAGTATTAAATATTTCTGCGAAATTCGATTCGAAACACGTTATTTAGAGGAAATATTGATATAAAATACGGTTCGTAATTTTATTTCCGTAGGAACGATCCTCGTCAAACGAATCGAATAGAAGCCCATTGTTTTCGCTGCAGGTGCAATTTATATCATAATGTAAATACTTGTTATCTACCTGTAAAGGCTGCGAGGGCGACGATAAATACTCCTAACGTCCGCATTTCACGAACCGTGAATCACAACTGGACCTGGTTGGTTGGGTTATGCGATGCAAACAGCAACTTGCTAGCGAGCCAAGCCAACAATGTATTTGGATAACGAACTGATAACACATACCTGATACCTACTAGCTAGGCAGCAATTAATCACTACATCAGTCAGTAAATAATCTTATTGATTCCCATTTTCCAGAAGGATATCTGTTAAAGAGACAATTTTCGTTGATCCGCTAAGCACTTTTATTTTGAAATCCGTAGCTAAACTAATCAAATGCTTTTGAGATGTGACGGTGTCAATAAGACGATGAATTCCACACAAGTGTGTGCTATATTAATGGTGAGTTTCTTTAAACCACGTAGGTAGGTGGCAAGCGACTGATGCTAAGCGGTCATCGTAGTCTTTGGACGCTTGCTGACCAGGGGACCTGCAACTTGCGCGCTACCGACCCTAAATTTGTCATTGGGAACTGAACTTACTACATTATAGCTATTTAATTTACTGAATTATGATTGTATGATTCAACACGTAAAAAAAATACACAATATTTCTTGAAATTTTACTAATATCTACACCGATCGAAGTGTACAAACCGATGTATTCAAATATCCTGTATCCATTTTCCTGCTCTGAGAGTGCCATGGATAAAAATAAGTTAATGGAACAGGTTGTTCGGAAACTAATTTAGTGTTTTTTCCAATAGAGGATTTCATTGTATTTTTTCACAGCCAACTTCAACATTGTTACATATTTTAAAGCTGATTATACTTTCACTTCACAAATTAATAGATTTTGTTAACATAGGTATAATACAGGGTTCTTCCCGCATCCCATATGGTTGCTTAATAAGACCACCCTAGGTGAGTGACCATCTCCAAAGTGACCACGTTTTAGAACCTTGCGTTTTCTTCGCAATCCGTAATTTTCAGTAAATTTCTTTTCAAAAAAGGAAGTGTCTCTTTGGATCTGGTTTGCCGAAACTGGTTCTTAAATTATTTAACTCTTAGAGTTGACTATCTTTAAAATGTATTAGATTTCTATAATTGATTTTTCAGTCAATTGTTTGAATAATTTATAGAAAAATAAATTTGCAAAATATGTTTTCGAAATCTCCATCGTGGGGCCCCTGTCTTGTGGAGGCCCCGGGGCCGTTTCATGTGGAAGATATTGCTCCAGATGCCCAGTATCCAGATATAGTAAAACTGTACACCCGACCGCCATGCGCGAGTGTGACATCTCAGCCGTGTGCGCCTGCACTCAAGCGTTAAGTTATTTAACGCATCCGGCCGTGTGTGGCCATGATTAACGCATAAGTTGGTCGTAATATGCGCAAATGGTCAGTAGGAAAATAAAACCCGCATATGGATAACTGGAACAAAATACCTGACTGACTGATTCGTCGCAATATCTAAGAAATTATGAAGCTTTTGGAAAGTAAGGATCCAACTTAAAGCGGTAAAAAAAAAACAATCCTATACGGATTTGAATTTTAAGTTCATAAAAAATGATGTGAATGCTGAGGTAGTATTGTTAAAGGATAACTATTTGAATAACAACATGAGAAACATTATAGAAGATAAAGACAATATAAAGAAGAAAGATAACAAATTTCAAGGAGATAAAAAAAACATTGGATGAAACAAGTCAAACAAATGAATATTGAACAAAACTGAATTTGTGCAAATGTGGTAGATAAGGCGGCTGTATAAAAACATTAGCATATAGGTAGGTATACCTGTCGCCATGTTTACCATCTATAATCATTAACGCTATAGAAATCGAAAGAAATGTATGGGAATTAAAAACTAATCCACGTGACATAGCTAAGTTTTTAATTCCCACGCGTTTCCTTCGTTTTCTATAGCGTTAGTGATTGTAGATACTAATCATGGCTTAGCCTGCTGATCATTGATGTAGTCATTTTCATTATTACTGACCATCTTGGTCACAAACTCACGATCTTCTCATGACAGGTTCAAATTTGGAAACAGTTATTGGTAGCCATATTAAAAAATATATTGCTTAAGTAGATATATCGTTTACATATAATATTAAATAGAACATCATCAAATTAAAGTTTTGAATCAACCCTTTGGTGTCTAACATCACCATTATCCGGGGATGAAACATCAGCATCAGCAACGAATCTCTCATAACGATTCTTTTGCTTGGTATTTTCGTTTGTTAGAGGCAATTGAATTAAATATCACGTTCGTGGCAGGCAACATAAACAAGCCGAGTGCCAAGCTCAAGTCGCTGCAATATCCTTTCGCCTTTTCTCTCCACCCAAAAGAAATGTGTAAACGACCGTGGCATACACAATGTGCATTTGAAACGAAACTAAACCAGTAGAACTTATGTTTCACATGTACGAAAATAAACCATCTGTTCTAAGACTTACGGCTGTAGTTTTGGTAACATTGTGAGGTTACTATATGGCCTTCTGTTGCCATGGGCCAGACAACCGGCGCAGCACAGCACGCTTCACGTCATCAGTCAGTGACAGGACAGCGCGAGGGGAGCACGTACCCATCCCATCCGCTCTCAACATTATCAAAAACTCAACAACGTTAATAGTCAGACCTCTTGTGTGTTAGACTGCTGTGTAATCTACCCAAATATTTTTGTTGACAATCGAAACGTGCTACGTAACCCCGTTTTGTGTGTGATCGCTAAAGTTTATCCCCAGGATTTGGTTTTCATATGTAAGTTTATTGATTTTTTCTTGTTCCACATCCTTGAATTCATCTTTCATTACTTAACTTCCACAAACAACCAAAATTATAACACTTTTCTAACTTCGTATTTCCAGATATTCGCTAATGAAGCACATATTAATAGTTTGATGGGAAACATGTTGCGGCCACGATTCCGTTACTTTACTTATGTGTTCTTTTGAACTTGCCTGACTGCTATAGTAAGCCATTCCTTCGTATACCGTCAGCGTTTGACTATTCAATTTCTTTAATTCAATGAATATGCAAAATATTATTGCAATGTGATTCTGTTAATTAACATCATCATCGAGTCATGTTATTATTTGCATTATTGCATGTATCAGATTGAAGTTTACATTAAAAGCATCTTGTGACTAGCCTGCGGTTGATTCGTGGTCACTTTATTGATAAAGTGGGTTACTCGAACGAGGTATTAATTGCAGAATTGTTGTTTTCTATCTAACTTAAGTCATGTCTCAGCACGTTTAGAATTTGCATTTTAACCGCAGTATCTCCATCGTCTGCATTTTTATTAATGCGATGTGGTTCTGTATAATTCATGAGTCAGAACGTATTACAGAGTATCTGTATAGCAACATTACTGACTGAAATGTAATCAGAAGTCGTATTCAAAGAAGCTATTTCGAAAGTCTATCCACATGTTCAGACTGCGAGCATAAATTTTCGAAAGACATCAGTCAAGCATGAGCATGACTGAGCTAAGCAATAAATATGTGTGGCTTACCAGACAAAGGATACAATGAACTCGAAGCAAACGGTAAAAAGACAAAATTAACACTGTACATAACTCTGTGTAACAATATGGGAGACGGAAACGGTACAATATGCTAATGCTGAGTAGACTATATAAATGTGAATCGACCAACATCCTTAGTGCTTGCTGCTGAACTCAAAATTCAAACAGACAGTATTTTCCTTCCATAAGAAAGTTGGATACGCGATCTTATACGCTACATTGTATAGGTTCTAGAAGCTATCTCGGCTTAGATAACTAAGCCGAGATAGCTTCTACTACTACTAAGACTTTACTGTATTATGTTTTAATTCTCGATTCAAATGTTTTTCTTCTATGTCATGTTATTTATTATCGTGAGACGAAATAGGATTCTAAATAAAACAATTGAATATTTATAACATGGTAACTTTTTGCAAGAGATGTTTTACTTTCTGTTTTTCTGATTTTTTTACTTCACGAATTTTTCCTATTGTTTCCCCAAATAATTGTATGTTATCTATTACTTCATTTGCCTAGATGGGTACATATCTGCATGTTCTTTAGACAGGAGAGTTTTTATTATAAGTTCATTATCCAGAGTTGCTCATACTATTTGCTATATTTGTTTGCATGACTCACACCAGAATAGCAGTTCGTTACATACGAAATCTAATTTAGGCACTACCCAAGAAACAACGCTCACTGGTTTCCTCAAACGATGTGCAAATTGTAGACGTTACAAACCAATTCATTACAAACGTGTCATGCTTTATTTGCATAAATTGGTCTCACGTTACAGTAATTGTTGTGGTAACAGGAAACCTAGTAACTACTCAGTTTTCCTGAAAACTTCTTACTAAGGACACAACGGTTAGTTCATAAATTGGTACACTTCTCTTTTGTATTCCCGCACAAGATAGCTATATGGATGGCTTAAAGCCCTCTACGATAGCGTTTTATAAAATACTTCACGTACTCACCGGAGCTGCGGAGTACAATGGAGAAGTATGTGTGACGTGCATAAAGTCACCCAACCATTGTTAAGGAGATCATGCTCACTGACGTAAACACATGCGTTCACGCTAAACTAAGTTCTATTGTTCTCACGTTAAAGTACAGTAACGGCTAGATCACTACCAAGATTTGTTTCCACAACACACCACTCCGCCGCTGGCTCCCCAGTGTCAACAGATTTCTTTGCACATACTTTTGTGAGTCATGCCTCTTCAAATACAATTTGTCTTAATGTAAATTTAGTTCTGCATCTCTGTTACTAGTATTAACATATTAATTTGCTCTGTCTACGCAAGAAGACACAGCGGTAGAAATCCATGATCATTCATTCACAAGTGATTGATATTCATAGTATAATGTCGCTAAGACTTAACTTATATGTTGGTCTACGAAAGCTGCATTAGAGCCAATCCCCAGTTAAGCCTTAGGAACTAACCCTTCATCTTCTTTTCATTCAATTCAAAACTTATGTATCGCATTTGATGGAAGCGATTCAATACGTGTTGAAATCATGGATAGTCTTATAAAAGTAATTAAGTTATCTCATTCATCTTTTCTTAGTTACACTGTACTTGTTGGTTAATGTATTTATTATTTAAATCTTAATTGGGTACTGAGGTTATTTTTATCTCATGAACTCGCATGATTCTCAGCTACAAATTGACCTGTCACCTGAACATTATCAATTAAATATTACTGTATTTTTCCACGGTCTGTTAAGCTAAGTTGATGCAAAACGTTTTCCACAGCAGTGGTAACTTAATAGATAATGATTGTACGAATCCTTCTTTCGCTTCTTGGTAGTTTTCTTTTCTTTATCGTTATTCGACTTTCATGCCTAATTGTATTTTGGATTAGCGAGATGTGTATTTTACCCTCATAACTCTCAAAGAAATTTGTTGCGAATTCTAATACCTACTACCTCAGATTAGATAAATATACTACGCACCTGCCTACAACTACTACTGTTTTGATAAAGCATGGCCATGATAATAGTGTCTCGACAATACCGTAGACCGAGTAACTAGATGCAACTTCAGCTTTTAATTCGCCTCCAAACCTGTTCTTTTAATACCTATAGCGAAAAGCTGATTCGACAAGAGAAACTATTATTAAATATACATTTTACGACTTAGAGAGTATTCGGTTGCGGTCAAGCTTGCAATTTTTTATTAATTTAGACCCATAGATAAGATTGTATAAGCTTCTACTACGCTTACGAAACAAATTTCTTACATTTTTAATACAAATAAAAATACATACCTACTCTTCATTTAAGATTACTGAATCAACGCCATACCCAACTCAAAAAATATTTTCGATGATTACCAAAGTACATGAAAGGTCTAAAAGTGTTTTGTGTTTGTAGCCATGCATCGTACCTCATGGTAGGCATTGTGTAAGTATTTATATTCGGTATAAACGACATTGTATTGATTAAACCTCAGACTGGATAATATATTGCGTACGTTACATAGTATTAAATTACACACTCAGGTCAGGAATACCGAAACTTTTGCCAATACGAGTCTTATAGTGTTTTAGTAGGGTTTATATTTCATCGGTGCTAAGCATAATGCCATAATTCTAGTGCATTTCTTTAAAACTCTTCCAACATGCAAATGTTACTTTCTAACGAGCCAAGGAAAGAAATAAAATATCTATAACAACAAAATACGCGACCCGAATGACCGTAGTCATGGCGGGCTATATATTAGTTTTGAACTTTAAAACGTAATGTACAATGATATTGTTATATGGTTCTAGGCAAACTATTTTAAAGGTCACTAAGGTAGTTACGAAACTGTTTATTTAAATTCGTCCATTGGAATTCGGAGTGTTCCTGTAAAGAAAGTTAGGAACCAATTCTTTGCTTACAACTATTAAGATAATATTGTTTACATGCTTTTCTCTTTATTAGAGGGTGTGTGATGAGATTAGAGGGTGAGTAATGAAGTCGTAGTGGTCTTGTGGTTGAAGCAACGGCCTGTCATCTGATGGGCCCAGGTTTAAATCCCGGCTTGTACCAATGAGTTTTTTTAAGTACTCACGCCATGAGCTAAGAAAGAGAGGTAGGGCGCATTGGGATCTCCCGTGGTTGATATCCCTGGTATTGCTAGCGGCTATAGGCTGCGGTGACAGCTTACCATCAGGTGGGCAATATGCTTGTGTGCCTTAGTAGTATAAAAAAAGTTAATTCATTTAACAGTAGTTATCACCCGAATCAATGTTGTCTACATCCATCTGTCGGGTGCTAATCCTGTAGACAATTTCGTATGCGTTTAATTTACTTGTTACCGATCAAATAATCCTCTTATAATAGATTATAGAAATAAACTTCCTATTTACTTATGTCACCTACATACATAGTTCGATTTCAAATAATTATAACACAACAAACTTGAGGAATGTAGAATTTGGCGAAACAAGGATTTGACCAGAATTTGACAAATTTCATGGCTACCCTCCAAACGTAATAACTTCCACACTGCTAATATCAGCGGTAATAGGATATTCTATTGTCGTAAAACACAAAGGTCGCTGGATTGTGTGTAATAAGGAAGTATCAATGAAGAGTAAACGCCGATACTGCAGCCGCTGCGCCAAGAGTTCCGTCAAGCTCAAATATACCTACATATCTATCACTTATCTGATACGCTGTCCCAAATGTAGAAACCGATCTCTGTTAAAAAACTAGACTAACTTTGATTTTTATCCAAATTAAGGAACTGGTTCTGTTTGGGGAACCGGTTATATTGACTTAATTAATCACAAAACGTAAGTTAATGACCAGTTCTCCGAAGCAGGTGAAGAGAAATAGCTCGTTACATAAAATTACAAAGTGATCCATAATAAATGGATGAGTGAAAAATATATGACAAAATGTTGATAATGCTGGTGGATGGTGAGAGATCCAAGCTAGGTGTGGCGAATTAGGATCTCCCGTGGGTTTTCCCATTTAAATTGGGGCCGCCCGACTAGGGACTGATCCTCAGCCTTACAGAAGACCGCGGTCAAATAACAATACTTTGATGTAGTGTTGTGTTTCTGCGGTAAGTAAGTGCTCCACGAGGATTCGCTGGGCTAGTAGTAATGTTGCTAGCACAGTGAGTGCTCTGGTATTGCTAGCGGCTATACGCTACGGTGATTGCTTACCATCAGATGCTGTATGCTTGTGTGCCTGTGTGCCACCTTAGTGGTATAAATAAAACTTATCTTTAGCTGTGGGTTATCTCTTTAGCTCCAGTGAACTGGACATGCCGCATATCTGAATCATATTGCTAAAAGACCTTTGTGTGGCCGTTTAGAAAAGAAGTGTTCAATTGAGATTTCTTGCTTAAATTTAATTTATGTATTGCTTGAAATTTATGTATGACTCGTCTTCACGGTAAGTTCCACATCGGGAACCACCCCTTCATTTCCACGCCGCTTCACAGTTATTAAAAAACTAGCTGCCCGCCCCGGCTTCGCACGGGTAACCATTTATCAAATATTTTGTCTACCCGTGCGAAGCCGGGGCGGGCAGCTAGTACAATATCTAGCCTATGTTACTCAGTGATAATTTAGCTTTCTAATGGTGAAAGATTTTTTGATATCGGTCCTGTAGTTTCGGAGAGCCTATTCAATACAAACCCACAAAAATACAAATCTTTCTTCTTTATAATATTAAGTGTAGATGTAGATTAGTGTAGATTGAGCATATTTTAGCAGGGAAATGTTAAAGAGTCCTATTATCATCATGGTCATGGCCACCTCCTGCTATATTACAAATTTTCGCACCCTATAACCCTTCTTGGAATAATACTCAAGGGTCCTCTAAAACCTAATAATGCAAATTCGCACCAGCACGGTCCGAATCAGTTTCTTATGACTCAAGCCTAGCCTTGTTTATGAATTGATAACATCGTACTATAATATTTGTGACGCTATATCACTCGATGTGTCAATAAATAAATACTTCTTTCATACCAATTTTTCTATTACTGGCAAGAAATTAAAAAAATAAACCTGCTGTTATATGGCTTTCGAATTTTACGTTCCTGTTCGAATTACATTACTCAACGTTTGGCTCGTAATTCAAGCTGCATGTGGTAGGTATTCTATGAAGTATATAGAGATATATGTAATAAAGACCTTAACCTTCCCGAAAGGGTCACCGATCAGAAGGGTAGTAAGACACCAACAGTCAACACCCACTTCCCGCTAAAGATAATTTGGATCCCAACGTCTCGGGTGGCAATTATAGTCACCTTCTTCGGGTACATTCCGAAACTAGACTCATTGAAAGAAAAATAATGAGTTGTCTTTGCCCGCCTCATCGCACTCAGGTCTCAACTGAGCCGAAAACGTATTATTTTAACACTCTTCATAATGTTACTTGCATTTCTAAGTAAGAAAAACTTAGTTCTTACTTTCTATAGGTAGGTACTTTTACCTCCTTTCCTTACATTCCCCGTAATACCCGGCACTTGCCACGGCAGTTTCTACTTAAGGACACCTACATGTACTTCGCTGGAAAAATCTCGAATGTTCTGGACGCGGGAGTCGTTGCCATTGCGACGGAGCGCTATTTTTGTGCGCACATCCCGCACCGACATTCCGGGCTTACTTAGAAAGGTTTTTAATGGACGTTCAAACAGCATTGCGTTTCTTGAAAAATCTTTACCACTCGCATCATGTTTATAAATGTTTATTCAAAGATCTTAAATTAAAAGTATTATCATCAAACATTAGAATATAAATATATACTTGAGTTTGATAAATTTTGTGATATCAATTATTATATGTATACATACATTATTTAACTATGCTGCTGAGTCGCGTTCAGGCTTCGCATAGAGAATAGAACTTGCACTAAGCCTGCAAACCTCTTTTGCATCTTCTACATTCAACAATCTCTTCCTTTCCGCCCGCCGGTGGCTTTAGCTTTTTATGACAACATTAAGTACTCTATTTGTTACCTACTTAATTGATCTAGTAAGAAAGTTAGAACGCGGCTTCTCCTTCCACTCACATTTACAAATGTTACATAACTTATGTAAAACAAATAAACGATATAAAAACTATTGTAGACGTGAGCTTTGGACTTTTTATTTTATCGACCCTAGAAAAGTTGTAAACAATGCTATAGATGTTCACCTATTCGTCGTATCAAACATGCCTACTTACTATAAGTCTATGAGTCTTGATAGTCTTATCTTCATTATCATCATCATCATCTTTTTTTTAGATCCCTGCTAGGTATAAGCGTCCCCCCAGAGCGTCATGTATTCCCGGTCCTGTGCAATTCGCGTCCATAGTTTGCCGCAGATGTTTGTGTATATAATAGACTAGCGACCCGCCCCGGCTTCGCTATCAAATATTTTGTCTACCCGTGCAGTGGGCAGCTAGTATAATATATAGATACTCAGTGATAACGTAGCTTTCTAACGGTGAAATATTTTTTGAAATCGGTCCAGTAGTTTCGGAGCCTATTCAATACAAACCCACAAAAATACAAATCTCTCCTCTTTATAATATTATAGTATAGTATAGATATAGATAATTATAATATCGGCTGACCACCGAGCAGGCGGCCGGCCTCGGCTACTCATACCCAGGCGGAGCCAGCATTGGATATGAAGTCTAATCTTAATTAAATAAAATTATCTCGTTAACACCGCAACCCATTTGTGGTAGGCAAGCAATCACTAGACATCCTGCGGTTATCATCTCAGACGCATTAAAACTCACTCAAGCATCCAAAGCGTCGTCCACTTAGAAGACCATTAATATGTTTGTCACCGAATTCCAACTGGTTTATTACAGGAAATTGCAAAAAAGTTACGTACGATTAAAAATAATGTAAAAACACAGCGTTATGTTATAAACAAACAGCGCAGTGGAAATGAAGATTGCGTAGTAAACGGGCTATGAGATAATAATGACTAGCACGGAAGAAACGAAAGCTATGATCAAATATTGTCACAGTTGCAAGAGATAAGCTTAATGCCTTAATGGTTAGGAATTCCCAGCAGATCTGGCCGGATCTGCTGCCACGCGTTATGGGTCAGTTATAATACGTTGATTTATTCCATACTAATATTATAAATGGCTGAACAAATCGTGATAAAATTTTACAAGGAAATATATTATGTCCTGAGAAGGGCATAGGTCATATTTTGTCTTTAAGGAAATGCAGACGAAGTCGCGGGTAACAGCTTGTAATATAAAAAAACATTAATCGAGATATAAACTATTATATCGTTCAAGTTGGTCCAAACTGCGCTTACAGTGCAAAATTTCACCAAATTTTCGACTTCGTCTGCATTTGTTTAAAGACAAGAGTATCATATGTCCTTCTCTAGGATATAATCTGTCTCCTTGTAAAATTTTATTACAATCCGTTCAGCCGTTTAGTCCTGAAAAGATTGAAACAAATGCAGACGAAGTCGCGGGAAACAGCTAGTTTATAATATTAGTATGGATGGATATGAATGATTATACCATTAATCAAGATATATTCACAACTGTACTGTTCATTATTATTCGGATTAGTGTTTAGTGAAGACCTTACGTGAATCAATCTTGTCATTCATGGCCGTTGTTTACATTATGTGACTCAACCCCGGCCTCTCTGTTTGAACACCGAATACTAACAGATAAAAGAAGCCAAGCCAGTATGTTCTCTGGCTTATTTACATTGTTCACTGATTAAGTCTTTACATTAATAATGTGGGCATTCGATATAACTCTCGTTGTAAACGCATGTTTGGATATCTGCGATGCTGCTATACTAAAATCAACATTCAAAGGACATCACCCATGTTTCATAGAGACGAAAGTGCCGACCAACGCATTTTTTTTGTATATTCTGTTAGAGCTTGTCCGTTTGAACATTTATTAGTATGGCACCAAAGTTGGACATTACATGACATTTTATTTGTTTTAGTTATCTTGAATTCCTATTTTTAACAGAAATAAATAATAAATAAATAATGCTTGGACATTATCTCACAGCGCCATCTGGCCCCAAACTAAGCAAAGCTTGTACTATGGGAACCAGTAGCCGATATAATACTTATATACATTTTTTTCGTAAATACATACTTATAATACATACCAAACGCCCAGACGCAAGACAAACATATTTGTCACATAAATGTTTGCCCTGGCGGGAATCGAACCCGCGACCTCTAGCGTAGCAGTCAGGTGTACTAACCACTAGACCAGCGGTCTCGTCAAGAAATGTATGAAAATTTAGATTTTCCAACTCAAATAAAATCAACTACAATGGTCCTACAGGTTTGGTGCCATAGCAATAAACCTTTGTTCAGACGGGCAAGCTCTAACAGAATATACAAAAAAAATGCGTAGGCCGGCCCTTCCAGATTTGGACCAAAATGGATGATGTCCTTTGAGAACAATGGAACTTCGCAAAATCATATAATTCGCTCTTAAATCTTATGTAAGGCTGTAACCCCAGAAAGTAGCTGCTAGCCAAGACTATTCAATCATATGAGACTTACCATTAAGTCTGAAAGGTAACAATTATCAAACTCAACTGGGCACAAATATACATCTCGATTTCGGTGACATATCGCATCAAAAGACCAACCAATCAGTGATTTCAATTCAGTCAGACGCATAATTTATATTAGACACCAGCAGTAATTACATCAATAATTGGATTTACCTTGCTACGTAAAACGATGCTATCTGAATTAAGCCATTTTGCGTTTTCTCATAGAGCTCAGTTGAAACAAAACAAGTTATACAAAGGTTGTGATCGTGGAAGCGACGCACGCGACGATAATGAAACCGCGATATCGGATAGGCTACCAACGAGGTTATTTGATGTGTGTGAATCAACAGATACGAAGTCTCCAAACGGTTAGAATGTTTTACCGCAAATTTGGAAATTCTGAACCTAAAAACCAGTTTAATTCACAGTCTACAGTCACAACTAAACAGATAACACTGCCATTACTGATTTTGATTTCCTGTTTACTACTATTAGAGATTGTATAAATAATAATAATGATGTCAGCTTTATATAAATAGAACCAGAATCTAAACGATCTACTAAAGAGTATAGATATCTTCATTCTTTAAAATTTGTAACAAGTTAGCTCAAAAGCAGTTACATCTTATTAAAAAGTTTCTAGAAATAGAATTTCGAATCATTTATCCTTGTATGTCTTCTGATGAAGAGATATTTTCAACACTGTCGGATGAAGTACGAAACGTTATTGTCTGAAGTTGGTCCTCAGAAGTCCACAGTGATGTCTGCCAAGCCCCTAGTCTCTCTTTCCAGAGTACAAAGCCCTCTAGTGACCTCATCGGATGACGCAACACATCTTTTTTATAACAATTAAATGGCCAAGTTACTCCATCCATTATACTATCGTTACTCCATTTGCGGACGCTTTATAATTCATGACTTTCGTGAGATATCAATTCTGCTAAGCAATCAGTTTTGAAACTAAAGTACCTACTCCTTACGTGCACAAAACTATTTTCTTTTTTTGATGTTGCAGCTCTAATATTGCAATCGTCGTTTTTGGTTCAGTGATTTGTTGCCCTGTCTGTCGCTGTGATTATTAAATTGGCAATAACTTATTTATTGATGACCAAATACCTTCTTCCGTCAGCAGATCTAGTTAGTTTCAAGTCGAACAATATACTTATCAAACGCTTGCTCCAATGCAAGACTTATTTTGAGGCGAGTGTTCTGTAGTAGCTTTTCATTTAACTCTTGATTCCGGTCTGGGTGTTTCTTGACTAAAGTCTGGAATCTTAGACGAGCTGATACCTACATACTCATATGTATGTCCCTTAGGTTGTCTCTGGGACAAAGATTTCGATCAGTTTTATGAAACAATAGTTTTATTGCAATATTCAAGGATAGTGACGTTTATACAAAACGTAATGATTGTTACATGAAAAAAAGGCAGCACTGAGTTTCTTGCCGGTTCTTCTCAGATGGCAATTTTTTCCGAACCGACGGTAGTTTAGACCTTTTTAAGCGCCTTATTAGGGCCTAGTAGTAAGTGGTTATAATCGAATATCTTTCTATATATTCGGAATGCAAAGATAAGAGAGTGTTGCTTAATTTAAAGGGCAATTATTTCAAGCACACTAGCCAGCTGTATCGTCCTACTTTTTAGTACCACACATGTGCCCCATTTAAGAAAGTATTTTTTGTTTTATTTTGTTGTGGTTTGTTCAAGCACGAATTTCAAATTCAAATTCGGAACGGAGAAATAAGAATCTGCTTCTGTTGATGAAAAAGGGAATATTAAAAGTTAAAGTTAAATTTTGTTTCGTTCAAAATCAAAGTAGCAGCAAATTTGATTTTGTCTACTACTATGGAATTTTATGTGGCTCTATCCTACTGCCAACCTTAAAAATAAACAGGAAGCGAACATGCAACAATGACATACCAAGCTAACATAAAGTCCCGACGACATCCGAGATAAAGGCGAGCAGTCTATTTTAGTAGGGAGCCCACGATGCTAAATGGGGATTCACTCGAGCGTCATGGGGGCCTATTTTTGAAGGTTAGATAGTAGGTAGAAAATAAGGTTATATGATGTATTCCCCCCTAAGCCGGTGGGGAGACCGCCTAACTGCAATTTTTTTTAAAATGTAGATGAAACAGCCACATGGACATACTCGAGCGCGTCAGATTTTCAGAGGGGGTGTTAAGCGAACCCGACAAAAGCTACTATTCGAAAGACTGACGATTCGGACGTGAAGTAAGCTCGTGATGAATTTTTGAAAATACAATATGCAAAAAAACAAAAAAGCGATTTTGAAAACTCGAGCGCGTCAGATTTTTTTACAGATGGTTCAGCTTGATGTCCCAGTCATGCTGACACTATAATCTGACGGTGATAGAGAGGATATTTCTTAAACTGATGGTTTGAAAACTAAAAAAAGGTGCCCTAGACGCGCGGACCTATATGGAGGGCTCATATATGGCGGAGGTACTTATTATGGTGCAGGGTACCCCCCTTATGTTAATCTGACGCGCTCGTGTAAATCCCAAAATCCCCGCTTCGGCTCCCCTACCATTTAAAACAGCGGGCGCCGTCACCGACATACAGACCTAAGCTAAATGATACCATATACCTTAGAACATAGCGTCCATTGTTGAGTGTGAAGAATACATTAACTTCGCTTGCAATATCGGCGGCTACCATGTTCAAGTGATAACCAAATATCAACATTGTGCAGTGCGACATAAACGCTACTTTTGATAGTTTTTAATTAGACGTAACGGTGCATGCCGTGCCGGCGCTGTTCCATATATTTCCATCCTTAATTATGTAAAGTGTAAGTGGAAATTAACTTAGGTACTATATCTCTTTGCTTTAAAAATTGAATGAAAATAAAGACGGCAAAACTTCAAAGTAGATAATGCTTCAAATTAAAGTAATTGGTGATGAGAATAATGTGCTAGCAGTAATAATGTAAGTAGAGTCGTAAAATATGAGAGGAAGAGGCTAGCGTTGTCCTAACAGGTAGTGGTGACTGAGTACACAAGGTATTACCAACTTTAAACCTCAAAGCTACAAAAATTACACCAAATTCTGAAACACTCAACCAAAATCGATTTTAATTAATTTGATCTCTATCGTGCGTGTAATAAAACGCAGTTTGCAATTAACCTTAATGCATGTATATTGGGCGTTCCTTTTATAAAATCGATATTCAAACGACCCGAAATTAGAATACGTATGTATGCGGTATGCGGGTACTCATGTAGTGTCGGAGTCCGGTCCGTAATGGAATGGATAATGAACGCTTATTGGTTAACCTTAAATCGCATGGAAGCGAAATATTTTATGTTAAACAAGCGGCCCGCCCCGGCTTCGCACGGGTAGACATTTATCAAATATTTTGACGTTTTTAGAATTATTTTTAATATTATATTCTCCGTAAGAACAATCTTCTTACTTTAAGGAATATTCTAAAAAAAGAATTAGCGGTATCAGTTCAGCAGTCAGCTGCTCTCGAGATTTGCGCTTAGCAACACAGCTAAAAGTCTATCACTTTCTCATGTGCGGGGTTAAACAAGAATGGGAATACGTTTAGTCCTGTCAAGTTGGTTTAATTTAGTGAATTTGTACAACAGAATCGGCTTCACTACCACTACCTATATCACTAGATCTGCTCACGGCTTCTTCCACGAGGTATTCGAAACAAAGAAGTTTTTCTTTACGGTGAAGGAAATCATCATGAGATAACCCGCATACGTCTGGGAAGAAATAAAAACACGGCGACGGTTTCACCATCTGTCACGTTAATGGCTAGCACAAAATTATCTTCTGTAAAAAATAGGTGTTGAAGCACCCCTGCCTTACTCCTTCGGGGACCCTTGTGGGAAGGTGTGACGATATATTATTATTAGTTTTCTTATACCCGTGGAAGCCCGTAAATTTTCCGCGTTAAATAGTAGCGGAAATCTACGCTACTATTCATCGGTTCTGAAGTCTTCTTTCTTCCTATCAGTGCTAGTCCTGTCATCGGTTTATTTTTTTAATTATTATGAGCCCAATAATCCCACTGCTGGGTAAAGTCTTACTCGGAGCTTAGCGCGGACAAGTGTTTATTTCGAAAACACACAGGACTTCCGATTGTAAGTCTGCCTATCAAACTAACAATCTACTTTTTAAACTCAAGAGAAATAAAGTATAATAGGGCTTGTAAAACCCTCGTAAAGCGTATTAGTAACACCGACAACACGGCACATCGGCTGATACAGCGCCATTAGCGCAATACACTTATCTTGAGTTCCCAACTGACATGCTTTCCACTCGAAAGATAGCGTTTGCGAGTATCTAACTCCGGTGAAGATACATAGGAGTCTTTGGAGGAAGACGATTTCTTAACGAATAACAGGGAATTTATTGTGCAAAGGTGTATAAAACATTGTGTCTGATAGTATCTTATTCTAGCATTCAGCCCGTGACTTTACTGGTGTAGGAATAAGTTCAGCCTTAAAATCAATACTAATATTATAAAGAGGAAAGATTTGTATTTTTGTGTGTATATGTATGTTTGTATTGAATAGGCTTCTAAACTCTTGGATCGATTTCAAAAATTCTTTCACCGTTAGAAAGCTACATTATCACTGAGTAACAAAGGCTATATAATATATTGATACGCGGGCGAAGTCGTGGGGAAACAGCTTAGTACAATATAATATGGTAGCTTACGTTACTCAAGTAGCGTGGATTTAGTTAGCAAAATATTTGTTTAACTGTAATCAGTAGTTCCAGAGATTATCTCTTCTACCTCATACATATAAACAACTATATATACCTACTCCTTTTTTTGTGGTAGGGTAACCAACGGAACCCTATTACTAAAACTTCGCTGCCCGTTCGTCCGTCCATCCGTTCGTCTGTCTGTCAGCGGGCTGTACCTTATGATCCGTAATAGGTAGACAGTTGAAATTTAAACCGAATGTGTATTTCTTTTGCCGTTATAATAACAAATAATAATAATGAAAATAAATAAAAAAGTAAAGGGGGCTCCGTCTTTTAGCTTTTTTTTTTTGCTCTATCTTCAAAATGCAAACAAGACGACAGTCGAAATGGCTTTTTTATATAATAGTTTATAGATGAGTAATAATCCAAGTTCTATTCTATTATTCTAGACATTCTTGTGAAAGGGTCGTTACTCGTTATGTACGATACCCTCATTCTCTGGCAGAGGTCGTCGTGGGAGATAACGTCCCAAGAAATTAACGGGACAATAACACACACACGGCTTTAGTGAGTGACGTACCTACGCAACCAAAACAGGAAAATGTTACATGTTATTCTTGTCCTTCGTAGCTTATTATTGGGATGTCTTGCGCTAGACATAATAATAAATACATCAGCACATTCAGCACGCCTTCCCACATGGGTCCCCGAAGAGGTAGGCAGAGGTGTTACAACACTCATTTATCACCGAAGATAATTCGTGGCCAACGTGACAGATGGTGAGTCTGCCGCATTCTCTTAGGCACTACATACGTCCTTAAATTTCTTCTCAGACGTATGCACTCCTCACGATTTTTTCCTTTACCGTAAAGCTTTGGTGTGACTAATCACTGCACTTAAGTAGGAACAACTCATTGGTACAGACCGGTGGGATTAGAACTTGCGTCGCTAGAATAGCAGGCAAGGCTTCACACCACAAGGCCACCACGACTCTGTGTGACGGCGCGTGACATATACATCCCTATGGATATTATATATTTATTTACATTAATAAATAATTAAATTAATATTAGCTGGTTGCGATAGCCGCTTCGCATGAGGCGAGCCATATTGTTTTATTCAAAGCAACCTGATATTTGTGCTCTAATGAAATACATACATACCGTCACGTCATGTAAGTCCCTCACGGGGTAGGCAGAGAGAATATAACGCCATTTCACTCTCGACTTACACACATCTTTTGCTCAATCAATTTTATAATACATGCCGGCCGGTTCTGAGTTCTCGTACCTCATTTCTAAGGTAATATAGCTAGATGGATTTACCCCCGCAACTGCGAATTGTGACAGATATTCTGCCGCCGAGCACTATATTTGCAGTTTTTTTGTAACGAAGATGGCAAGCAAGGGTACACCCCGCCCGAAGGAAAGCGGTCACCATACCGTTGCTTGGGTCAGGGATATGACTGGCGCGTATAATTACGGGATCGCATTGACCGTTTTAACAGAAATTCCACTTCAAAAGAACCTAACCGACACAATCTAATTCTACTATAATAACCGTTAAATCGAAAGTTTGATCGATTTGTTAAACGAATTAAATAAGGCCGGCCTGACAGGTCGCTCGTGACAGCCAACTCGATTAGTCAATACAATTGATTTGCACGCTGGGATTTGTTTATCAAAAGTCACCAACATTAACGATGAGATGACTTGTCATTTTATCGATGATTTTTATGCCACTAAGGTGGCAAACAAGCATACGGCCCACCTGATGGTAAGCGGTCACCGTAGCCTAAGGACGCTTGCAACACCAGGTGTATCACTCGCACGTTGCCGACCCTAAAATGTTGTGTTTATGGAATACCGATTAAATATTTAGTCGATTGGTCGATATGTTACAGTATTAAGTTTCTTTTCTACTGTTTACGAGTGTCACCAGTCCATATAGGAGCTTATACCGATTTTGGCTTAGAAGTTTTATATCTTTATTATATGTTACGGCTATTATTGTATGTTACGGCAAGCCGAAGTGAAATTACACATAGTTTTAGCCGGCTGGAACTGGTGCAGCAGTAAATCCTTCGTTGTACGTTCCCATGACAATTCATGATTATCTAAATGCGGCCATTATTTATCCAATATGGCGGCTGCCGCAAGTTGCCGGTTTATAATTTTCTAATTAACCCCTTTAATATAGGTACCAAATTAAAGGGCTCGATGAGCGGTAACCAGCTTGTTTAAGAAATAAAAAAAAATAGGTGTGGCACTCGGAGACTGCCGCGGTAAAGCTATTGCATAGCATTTTTTATCAACTTATGCAATTATAATTATTTATTTATTTTATTAATGCAGTATTTTTTTATATACCTATATACTTTCTCACAAACAGCTGATTACGGTAGTTTTCCAATACAACCAATGCCACCTAAAGGCGGGTTGCTGAACTAAAGAGACAAGCGTGATATTTCAAAAAGTCATTAAAAGTTCTGGTATTTATCGATAGATGGAGTTGTCGGTCGGAGTGGAGGGTGTTAGGTTTTTTTCGTTACGGAATTTCTGGATTCGGTCCCCACGCTCAAGGCCCGCGATAAAAGCTATGCAATAGCTTAAAAATCTAGCTTTAAAAAAATACCTCAGTCTTTTCATTATTTTAGGATAACATATTAATATAGCGCAGCAGATCTTCGTGGACCACTGGCGACTGGCGACCTTACATACCGCAGGAACACAACACTACATGAAATTTGTGTTATTTCACTGTGGTCTTCCGTAAGTCCGAGGTACAGTCCCCAGCCCAATATTAATGGGAAACCCACGGGAGATCCCAATTCGCCCTACCTCACCTTTTAATTTTAGATAGATTATCATGGCAGGCAGCACGGTACTTTCGCCGTGCCATTCATTGATCCGTGCACTTTCTCTGGGCCCACCAGTTCATTAGATTACCGACTACTAATAATTATACTGTCACTAGGTATCGTATTACCGACCGAGGGAAACTGATCATACAATTGGAATCAACCGTTTAGATCAACAAAGGTTTTTTTAAATTAACTGATTCTAACCTAGGTGTGCCTCGCGGTTTTACTCGCACTTTTCTTTGACATAAGTATTTAATACACTTCTATTTAGCATTTTACTTTGCACTTAGAGTATATTATAAAATATTTCAGTTGTATTAAGCATAATATTTTATCTATATTATTTACTATTGCCTGTTATGTTGGCCTATTTGATATGTTTAATTAATGCTTCTCTATGGAAATAATAATTTCCATTTTAAGTGTCAAATTAACGAGGTCAGTATTTCTGCAACGCTAGAATTCTTAGAACGAAGTATATTATATCGGACAGTTTATTTATTATGTGCAATATTGCCAAGCTATGTGGAAATTATTTTAAATTTGGCATTTAGTAACTGTGATCAAATTATATTAATAGATCGTTTCCATACATTAATTAATAAAGCCATGTATTTCGGAAAAAACAATATTATTAGAGAAATTTTTGCTGAACACGACGACATGGCTTTAATACATTATACCTCATTATTAATTGTTAATAATTTACTAAATTATATTGGTATTATTATTAAATATAATAATTCACTAAACACACTCACTTCTCACTTATATGAATTAAATAATATTAAGACAACATTTCGCATTGATTATGAAAATATTATTGCAGTGCAGCTTAAAAGTCTAGTGTAAATAATTTCACTAGTGATACTACTTCTAAGGCCACAGACAGCACACAGATACGGCCCTCGCCTGAATTATCACAGGTTGTCTTGTCAACCACTTATCCTACGTCACTTGTCTAGAAACTTATCGTATTGTGTAGAGCGTGCGCATTGTTTACGAACACTATATTATGCACTAGCTTTAGCCCGCGCATTCGTCTGCGTTCAGCTTAGAATCCCAGAGGAACCTAAAATTTTCCCGGGATAAAAAGCAACCTATATGTTAATTCAGGTAAGATCTGTGTTCCAAATTTCATCCGAATCCGTTCAGTAGTATTTGCGTGAAAGAGTATAAAACATCCATCCATACTCACAAACTTTTGCATTTATTATACTAGTAGGATAATTCATTATATATTTCAAGAGAAATAATGCTGTAGGGATTGATTACTAATACAAGACAATACATTTATTTATTGTAAGACATTTTGTGACATAAATTCTAACCCAATGAACCAAAATGGTAACGCATAACACTAGGCTTCTGCATTCGAAGGTCTTAAATTGAATTATTTTATTATTAAGTTTACCGAAAAGTTTTATTATTTTTTCTGTACCTATTATTAATAATTCCAAAATAATAATTATACATTAATAATCAATAATATTAACACGCTTATTAACTGCGCCCATTTCGCAAACGATGTCTTCATGTAATAAGATAACCAAACATTCTAACTTATAGATTCTGAGAAATGATTATAAAGTTGTATTTTCTTTCTTTGCAGTTGTTATCAGTGGAATCATGCCATCATCGTTATCATCACGAGAGAGATCACCGCGGGCTTATGACGTGTGATCGACTGGAGGATAACCCGGGCCGGTCGTGATAGCCATCAGTGCGTTGCGGTCACGAGTGTCGAACGCATTCGATCTGGAGCTCGCTAACATCTGAGCATCCATCCATTTGGAATTTGGAATATAAATTCCATTAAATTTGAAATTGTTCAAATTGGGAACTCCAATTCCAAAAAAATTAAAGGCGAAATTGATAGTTCCAATTTCGTTATTTACTTTTAAATTAAGTGTGTAGTGAAGTGGACGGTAATTAGAATGGCTAGCACGGGCAGTGAGATTTGGCTGCAGTGGTTCGCGTGTTGCTACCAGCCGGCGGCGCAGGCGCAACGCACCCGCCGGAGAATAGACCGCTCCATGATCGGAGCACCCACCAACTTCCAGCACACGGGACACATAGGTGAGCTATTCATGTTTGTAAAAACTATATGTTAAGGTTTCAGCGGCCACTTCATATTTTAACAGCTATGTTTTCATTCCAAATAGGTTTCAATGTACGAATTCATTAAATTATTATGTGTACTACTTAGAGGTCATTGAAATGCTATACATGATATGACATTTATTATGAGAGAAGAGTGTTAATATTGTCTTTTTTTTAATTGACTATAAAATTTGGTCCACAATTTTATTTAACGAAAATATCGATGAACATAAATAAAAAATATATACAAACGAACATATAATAGAACCTCTTCGTCTTTTGAAGTCGGTTAAATTTCTTTGTTAAAATAGCACAATTTTGACCCTTTTAAAATGTCAGAAAATAACCTTGGATTGGATGGGCATAGCTTTCACACACCAGCTCAGCGACTATCTATCTTAAAATTTCGTGAATCGATATCTACTATCTACAAGTGGATAGATAACACTTCAAAGCGAAGAGTATAATCCGATGTTTCAATTCGATATCTAGCCGTCATTCAATCGATTGTAATCGAGTATAATCTTAACCTTGGAGAGGCAAGGTGAACGGCCTGCTGAGCTGGTGGCCTGTCACTCGTGCGCATGCTAAACATTATCCCTGCCTCCCTCTGGAATCGGTACGAATTTTGAAATTGGAATACCGTTATGTTATCGTTCTTGGAATAATGTACTTATTTATATTTGGTACGATCAAATTTAGGTATAAGCTCGGGTCATGTGGAAAAAAAATGTAGAGTGCGTTCCATATTCGTTAGACATAAAGTAATATTTTTGGGTCTGTATTTAAAATCTCGTGTCTAAAAATATTATCTTATGAAGGAGAGGCATATCACTTTCACAATTAATAATTATCCATTTTATTGGTTAATTAATTATTATAATACTAAATTAAATCACAATATTCCTTAAGTTAATTTCGCAAGCGTTTCTTCAGATGTTGTTGGCATTATATTAGATCATCTATTCAGCCTCATAATCATTCTGCGACGCTTGCCAAACACTGATCAAGTCGAGATGTTACAAAAGTAGTCTACTGTCTTGTTTGCAATCCGCCCACATTAGGAGCAATAGCCTTTTAGTGTCAGTCAACACAGAATCCTTTAAGAAGGAAAAGAAAAAATATATTCTCTCTTTAGATAACTTGTTTCTACAATAAAACACATGTAATGTCTTATTTGTGGAAATCCAACTCTATTGCAATGGGTATTGGTTTATTATTCATCGCTAACAATACTAATAATATTACATAAGGCCGGTTACATAAAAAACTGTACCACTAATTTGTATGCTAGGCTAGGACACACGTGTGATCCAAATTTGGCATAGACTATGGATGCAGAATGCTTCGTTTCTCGTTCCATCTATGGAACTAACTATAATAGGGTTGCTACACTTATAAACTGATCTGCACTCAATATAATCTGAATACCGAAACGTCAGTCATTTCGCATGAAAAATCTGATGCCCCATACATTTTGAGTGGCCTCAGATTTATCATGCGAAATAGTATTGTGACGACTTCAAACTTTTACCTTCAAAGTTTGAATGTCGTTTCAACAATCGACCGTATATTAATTGAATGTTTCTGAAAGTAGACGGTCGGGCGCAACCCTAGACATGTTCGTTGGCCGTATGTGTTTGAATTCGAATGCAGAATTACATTACGTAAGTGTTATTTAGGGAAAATCGGTGAGGTTCAATATAAACTTAGTTTAAATCGAATATTTTCCTTATAAGGTACTATTTATACAAATTTAATATGATACCTTTAGCTTTTGATGAAGTAAAGTACTGTTCTGTAAGCGTACCTAATACTAATACATACATTTAATTTCGTAGATACTGAGTGTTATTCTGTCAGTTCATCTTTGCTACTCACAAAATGGTATTCCGTAGCCCACTGACCGCGTTTAGCCGCTATTATTGGGCAGTATTATGAAACATTTGGCAAAGGACTACAGCTACACTGACTTGGCTACAAAGCGGCAATCCATCTGGCATTCCTAGACTTTGTACGAAACTTCAATCATATTACATCGTGGTACCTACAATTTAAATACAATGCAATAAAACTGCAATAACAAAGATATATTTTGCATGTTGAGAGAGATACCCCTGTAAGGCTGCAAGTGATGTGTCTATCGGCTCCGGTAACCGCTTACCAATGCCCTGCCCTACCCGTCAAAAATGCTGGATCCTTGGGTCCCAAAGCGGACATTACGAAAAATTAAGGTTTTTTGCCAAATACATATATCGAATAAAACACATATATAAAAGCCGGACTTTAGAATTCCAAAGCCGGGCGCAAAAGAAAGCTATATTGTACAAAAAAAAAAATATGCACATATATTTTATAAGAACATTTTATAAACGTCATAATTTATGTTATATATTCTTTTCTTTTTAAAAAACGGTTTCAACAAATCTCTCTCTTTCGCTAGTCGCTACCGACTGAAGTGATAAGATTGAACTATAGTATAAACTGCCTGACAAAAGCCGGACGGGGCCGGACGCAGTCAAATTTGGCCGGACAAGAGGTCAACAAGCCTAACATGTCCGGCTTTATCCGGACGTATGGCAACGCTATACATAAATTAATATAAAGCCCCCTGGAACACCAAATTATACTTACAAATAAAAATAACCATCGGCCGTCAATACCGTCATGTTTGCATTTTTTTTTTAAGTTATTACATTCGTATGGAATAAGGTACCAAGGCTGGTACTACCAGCTTAATCTGGAAATTGCACTGAGCATCTAATATCTCAAGCAAACCGATCTACATTCAATTTAATCTAATCTCCTCAACATTTAAACTAGCCGCTCATTGTATTCGGTTAGTATCAACTATTATTGCGTCTATAAATACCCCCGCACGATGTACAGACGGACTCATCTCAATAATAGTTCGTTTGCGTTCAGAAATAAACGCGCGCCCCGGTTCGACGCTCCTTCGTATAGCATTCTGCTTTGTGAGTTTTGTGACTCATCGCGAAAGCATCAGGGGGCGACAGCATGCAGCGCTGACTGCTGACAAATTAAAGGAAACGAGATACGAGTAGTTTTTAATGACGATGACTGAAAAGGATGAAAATGGTAATGAGAAACAAGGACTACGGGGTATGACGTTGAAGGAAAGTGGATATTTTACGGCGCACAATTTATTAGTCTCACTTCGACGATAGGAAAAATAATAATGTAAAGAAAAAGTATGTAAAAAACAAAATATAAAAATGTCACGAAAACTTTTGAATTTGAATAATATAAAACGCAATGAATTCCAAAAAGTATTTGCTGGTCGCCAACAATGACGTTAGACATAATTGTAATAACTCATTGAATGCGTTAAAGTTACCGAATTTTAAGTTAAATGTATATTGTAGAGAAATGTCAAGTCCTGCATTTAGGAGAGGTAGGCCGAATCGGGATCTCCCGTGGGTTTTCCCATTAATATTGGAGCCGCCCGACTGGGGACTGTACCTCCACCTTACAGAAGACCGCAGTGAAATAGACTACTCGATGTAGTGTTGTGTTTCTGCAGTAAGGTTGCCAGTGCTCCGCGAGGATACGCTGGGCTAGTAGTAATGCTGCTAGCACAGTGAGTCCTCATCAACAACATGGTTAGCAACCTGTTAGTGATACCCCTGGTATTGCTAGCGGCTATAGGCTATGGTGACTGCTTACCATCAGGTGGGCCGTATGCTTGTGTCATCTTAGTGGTAAAAAAAAAACAGTATTACATACAATATGTGGCTAGTGTTGCTACCTTCATAAACAACCAACCAAAGCCAATGCGACAGGACACTGAGTACTGTCGCGAGCGTAAGTGTTTATCTAATTATTATGCGAGTGAACTCATTGACCTTAGCATGAGGACGTAACAAACACTTAAAGCTATGTTATTTCATTAAAAAGTCGTCACTGAAACATTTTTTGATACTCATTTGGCCCATTTACTACTAACTTAACTTGATAAAAGTTTAATGCGATCTATATTCTATACTAGCGGCCCGCCCCGGCATCGCACGGGTAGTTTGATAAATGTCTACCCGTGCGAAGCCGGGGTGGGCAGCTACTATAATATATAGCCTATGTTACTCAGTGATAATTTAGCTTTCTAACGGTGAAAGAATTTTTTAAATCGGTCCAGTAGTTTCGGAGCCTATTCAATACAAACCCACAAAAATACAAATCTTTCCTCTTTATAATATTTATTTATTTATTTATTTAAGGATCGCCATAACATAGTTTTAATTTATCAATGAGGCTTATAACTAAACGCTGCCACAATTATAGGCAACCACGGCATGCGATATCTATAAATATAATTACAATAAATAGCTATTTTTTTTAATATAATGTAATAAGTAAACGATATTAGTGTGGATTATATTATATTGTATATTCTAATATTCTTATTATATTCTATATAATAATAAAATCTATTGTTCTTTGCATAGTTGCTCTAAGTACTTAAAATTAAATTAAAACTTTAACTATCGTACTCTAGATAACGTGCTGAAGGAACTAAACTAATATGCAACCCAACTGACAAGATAACTTGACTATTCAAAATCCATAACTGTCTTCTTATCTCCGATTAGTCTCTTAGTTCTAAGAAGAAGACGATTGTCTACAATAGAAACACATGACATTTCTAAATAGTAATGTTGTGACGTGATTTGAGATTACACATCAAAACCTATCACTTGTTTAAATAAATACCAAGATTACAAGTTATTCTGAAGGGATTACGCTCATTAGTATACCAGTGTCAAGTTGCTCACGCGCACATTGACACACTGTGTAGTATAAAGGTACTAACACGTGAGGCACACTCTACGCAACGTGACTATTATTTAATTATCCTTTTTTTGGAACATATACAGCAGTACATGTAATTCTGATATACATTCTAGATACTATATGTAATAAAGATTGGTAAATCTTAGTTATTTGTCAGAGAGTCAGAGGGTACAAAATATGCCGTCGAAGGCAGATAGGTAAAGTTAGGTTTTGAAATAAGCGACCGATTGAATTAAAATATCAATGTTTTTCATTTAATTACGATTTTTTTTATTTAATAATTTCGAACACTGATACTATAAATTTGAACCCACATCAAACCTACGATTTTAGGGCGCCGAGTGGTGGTGTAGTGACTAGTCCTGAGCTTTTGTTCGTAACTATTCCATGTAAATATTATTCCATAAATGAGAAAATCCAATAATGAAGTCTACCTATATCGAAGTAGAATCCCAGTATCCCAATCCAAAGCCAATTTCCCAACCGCTGAACCATGGAGGCGACTTCGGCAATGTAGTATGTAGTCCTCGAATAATGTGATAAGCGTTGTTTGTCTTTCGTTCAGTTGCGATAGATCTACCGGTCGATATATCTTTATAATCTATATAATATCAATTTTTAATTATCTTGATTTATGACACATACCTAAAACACTACAATTTTGTTACTAACGACGTTGTAAGTCAACATTTAGAGGTCAAAATTCTCAATTATTGCATTAAAAACCGTTTAAAATCTAGATCTAGATAGAGTAACTTCCAAATAAATCTGAAACAAATAGACGAAAAATCCAGAGACAATCTAACATAGCGGTACTTAACTTTTCTCAAATACCCTACATAACAATGTTTTCTAAGTTGAATTTCTTTTCAATTCAAGTCGAACCATTTAAGTTTCTTTGTTTACCGCTCAGACTTACAAAAAACTACATTTTGGTTGATTTAACTGTTCCAAATTGTTTAGTGTCTGTTGTAAGTTGTTTATTATAAAAACAGCGTGCTCTAATTTCTTATACTAGGTCAAGCCAGGTCAGCGGTGTTGCCAAACCACTATAAACATATATAACTAACTAAATATATATGTATTCAGTTTGTCACGACTGTCACATTAATTAACTAAGTATTACACAGCGGCTCGTGTTTTGGTCATCACCGGCATTACGTAACTCCAAACACAATGTGTACGATACATCGTTCAGACAATGCATGCAGCTTAGAATAACTAGCTAATAGGCAGTCATTCTAAGGCATGCCGTGTGGATACAAATAACAGATTTAAGGAGTTGTATGTTTTGAAAGCATGCTGGTTTATTGTTTTGAGAGCACAGGAACTTTAAGAGTTAGGAACCATCTCTATTTCTTCACAGGACAAACAGGCGTGGGAGGAGCTTTCACCCATAAAATATCGTGAAACCGTAGACTATTCGCACGAAGCTCTTTGCGTTGTCATTCCTTAAGCAGTGCTTTAATCAGTGCTTGCATTGGCATAGCTACGATGCCAATGCAAGCAATGTGGTCGCGTGGGGCGATTGGTCAAGGGGACCCCAGCGAGCTATAACCTTTTTTTGAGGAGGGTCTCACAGCTCACAGTACATAGATAGACATAGATAGAGCACATAGAACATAGTAGCTGAATATAGATGAAAGTAGTATGCTCAGCGTACACTTCCCGGGATCTGTAATTATCCAAGAAGATTAAGTCAATCAGGTCACTTATGAAGAACGGGCCATAAGGACAACCAAAGCAGATTGGGATACAGCTAAACGAGTAGTTGAACCCAACAAAATTAAATGGGCCCTGAACAGCTTTCAACCGTTCAAGACCCCAGGGCCAGATGGAATCTATCCGGTCCTACTCCAACAAGGTGAAGCGATTTTAAATCCTCACCTATGCAGGCTATTCAGAGCATGTATCGCCTTCGGCTACATACCTAAGATCTGGAGGCAAGTGAAAGTAACATTTATTCCAAAACCCGGAAAATCTGATTACGAAAACGCCAAGTCATTTAGACCAATCAGTCTTTCATCATTCTTTCTCAAATGCCTTGAGAAACTGATGGATAGACACATAAAGGACGGGCCTCTAAAGGAGCATCCCCTACATAAGCTCCAGTGTTTGACCGCAAAAACTTTCAAAGCAATAGAGCAAGCAGCTCAAATGCATGGTATTGAACCCACTCTCATTAGATGGATCAAGAACATGCTAGAAGGCAGAGTGATAATGTCCACTCTTATGGGAGAACAAATCAGGGCCACTACCACTAGAGGATGCCCGCAAGGAGGAGTGCTTTCACCAACACTCTGGAGCATTGTGGTCAACTCACTAATGTTAAAAACGAATAAAGGACCGTTCTATACGGTTGGATATGTATGCGGACGACATTGTAATACTCGTCAATGGCAAATTCCCAAATACAGTATCAACATTGATGCAAGAAGCTCTTGACATAGTGGAGAACTGGTGCACAGAAAACCATCTATCAGTTAACCCGAGCAAAATGAATGTAATTTTATTTACAAAAAAGAAGATACTTACAGGCCTTAGGGACCTAAAGATGTACAATAAAAGTATCAATTGGGCCAATGAGGTCAAGTATCTAGGAGTGATACTCGACAAACAACTCAGATGGCATACGCATGCTAACCACGTCATCAGTAAAGCACTGAATGTGCTGAACATGTGCAGGGCAGCATACGGAAAAACATGGGGTCTTCAGCCCAAGATAATGTATTGGATATACCGAATGATGGTAAGACCGATACTAACATACGGAAGCATTGTGTGGTGGCCCAGGACCAAATTAAAAACATTTCGGGACACCCTATTGAAAGTGCAAAGAACAGCCTGCATGGCCATCACAGGTGCATTCAAAACTACACCGACGGTAGCAATGGAAAGACTTCTAAATCTTACTCCACTGCATATCGTCATTGAGGCTGAGGCTAGGAATGCCATCTACAGACTGGTACTAACCGGCCAATGGGATGCAACTCAATCCAGCCTAGATCATACCAGACTAGCACCCAACAAGGAGCTGGACAATATAAGAAACATGAGTTGTGACAGAATCCTGACTAGACACATGTTTCACAGAAGGTTCAGTACCCATATTCCGACCAGACAGTGGGAAAGAGGTCTACGGAAACCAAGGGAAGAACAAATGATATGGTACACAGATGGTTCCAAGACCAGAGATGGCACTGGAGCCGGTGTGTACACAGAAGGATTTCACCAAAGCATCAGCATGGGAACAACACCATCAATATTTCAGGCTGAAACCTATGCAATAATTGCTTGTGCAAACGAAATATTGGACAAGCGGATCAAGGATAAATATATCTACATCTGCAGCGACAGTCAAGCCGCACTCAAAGCACTCAGCTCCTGTGTACTAAACTCTGCACTGGCTGCGGAGTGTGCCCACCTCCTTAACAGATGTGGTGCGCACAACGTGTTTAGGTTAGTCTGGGTCCCTGGGCATGAGGGGATAGAGGGCAATGAGCTTGCGGATGGCCTAGCTAAAGAAGGATCGATGGAAAAATTCATAGGTCCAGAACCCTTCATACGCGTACCAACTGGAGCCTACAGAAGTGCATTGCACAAATATGCTAATGAACGCCACGAAAAAGAATGGTCAACGACCACGGGCCTGAGACATTCTAAGCAGTTTATAAGCAAATGGAAAGAGGGCAATAGCCGAAAACTAATGAGCCTGACCAGATGTCAACTAAGACAACTAACAGGAGCTCTTACAGGCCAATATGGCACAAATGATCATCTCTACAAGATGGGTCTATCTGGAAGCGTGGTAAGCAGGTGCTGCAAAACAGCAACGGAAACCATGGAACACGTGCTATGCTGCTGCAACGCACTCGCGCGGCAGCGAATGGAAATTCTGGGGACGGCATATCCGGAACCAGAGGAATACATGCTCTACCCTGCTGGCAAAATCTGCAGACTCATTCAGAGAGTATTTGACACAGCAGGTAAGTAGAGTAATCATGGCTAAGGGCTGCACAAAAGATCCCAAGGGTCGAAGTGCTTCTGGGGCAACCTGGACCCGTTCAGCCTACTAATAAGATAAGATAGTAGCTGAATTACAGGCTCCTTTTTTGGTTATTTTCATGCCGAATACTTACATTCTTATCAAATACCTCGTATTCGTATATCTCGTATTCCATACGGATGCTACTGTGTAGCATCCTTATGGAATACAAGTCCTCGATGCAAGGTATAGGGTAGCAAAGGACATAAGTTATCTTATTACTAGCTGATTTCCCGCGACTTCGCCCGCGTATCAATATTATATATAGCCTATGTTACACAGTGACAATGGTTTTGGAACAGCTTTCTAACGGTGAAATATTTTTTTTAAATCGGTCCAGTAATTTTAGATAATTTTATTTCCAGGACAGCATTACAGCTAGCTAGACTTGCTTTACAAACATTGATGTGGTAAAAACATTTTGTACCTCATGGTTACACATTGGGACCGTTAACCTAGAAAACAAACTATAGAACGTATCTCGGACATACAATTTTTGACTCAGTTCCGTATCGAATCACCTTGAACAGAACCTGTGAAAGAACTGACCTGTGTAGTATAAAGTGGACAATTATATATTAAGAGAGGTAGGGCGATTTGGGATATCCCGTGGGTTATCTCATTTAAATTGGAGCCGCCCGACTGGGGACTGTACCTCCGCCTTACAGAAGACCGCAGTGAAATAACACTACTTGATGTAGTGTTGTGTTTCTGCGGTAAGTAAGGTTGCCAGTGCTCCACGAGGATACGCTGAGCTAGTAGTATTGCTGCTAGCACAGTGAGTCCTCATCAACAACATGGTTGGCACCCCGTTAGTGATACCCCTGGTATTGCTAGCGGCTATAGGCTACGGTGACTGCTTACCATCAGGTGGGCCGTATGCTTGTGTGCCACATAAGTGGTATAAAAAAAAAACAATTATTAGGTAAAATAGGTACATAGACCTTTCTGTTAAATAATCTGGTTCCCTGACATGACAGCTTACTCGGGTCGACAAAATTTTTGGCTTTGATAATTAATTATATTATTTCGGGTTATTTTGTAACACATTGTAGCGTAGAGAGAACTTTATTGAAGGACTGTGGGTTATTTGATAAGCGTATAAGCATTCTGTCACGTTCGATTGTTGGAATCGCAGCAAGCGATATCGCCCTTACAGATTAGTAGAGATACAATGTAGGAACCTTTCAAATGTTAATTCCATGGTTTTAAAGTGATCGTGATATTTGAATTGCGACGCTCAACAATTTGACATTCTCTTAATGTGTTACACACGGTAGTACACTGCTACTAGTTATTCGTATGCCAATGCAAATACGGGTGCAACTTTAAATACGATTTAGATGAATCTTGTCTCAAAGGCGTTATTGCAATCTAATGAGTTCATTAGTTGCAACATCATTGACAACCTAATCCAAAAAAAACTATGCATCTTCGTTTATTATCTAAACCATCCGTAATGCCAAGGTTTCCATTCATAATGGCAATAATATCAAATCTTATGGTAGAATTTATAAATAGAACACTAACTTCAATTTGATTGATTTAAAAAATATTAAAGTTTGTCATAATTTATAAATCAACATCATTAAGACATTTTCAAATTACGTTCTTTTGTATCGATTATATAATATTATATTAATTATTTTCTACAGTGGTTCATCTAAGAACCGATATTTGAAACTTTCATGGCTGTCAATTAAAAGAAATTTGCTAGACTTGACTGTCATGGCTCCCTTGACATCTGACATCCCATTTATAAAGGTCTTAAGTATCACGTATGCATGTAAGCTAATTAAATCTTAATACGACATACGAGACGACACATGCATCCGTCTCACAACTACGGTCACATGACTGCAATTTTGTTTGTACCTACCTCTTTCAAATTCTAAGTACGATACGATGCTTAATGTCCCCTAAAGTATGATGGTTTCACTTAATCACTCTGGTACATCCGTCAATTTACTTAAATTGCCAGAAATGTTATCATTGTAACTTAAGTCAAGGCTAAGTTGGAAATAAAGAAGTCATTAGTATCTGTACTTAGTGGGAAATGATTGCGACGGTACCTACGGGTTAGCGAGTTTTTTTTTGTTGTCGAGGTGGAAACCTTCAAAAGGTACCCGCCTGCTTGAGGGGAGCAGACGGGGTATGTGAGATTTTTACTCACTGAAACCCTCCTGCACATTGCCTGAGCACATCCCGGGGCAGCCATGTCGCCCTGGAATCCTAACCTAACTTACCATAAAGCTTAGTTTCGTGAATATAGCATCATCATAGAGTGACTATAACGTCAGTAGGTACGTCAATATTCTAATAATTCTCAGATTTCACCTCATAACATTGTTATCCACCATTATTTCCACCTATACGAATATTATAAAGAGGAAAATTGAATTTTTGTGGGTTTTGTATTGAATAGGCCTCGAAACTACTGGGCCGATTTCAAAAAATCTTTCACCGTTAGAAAGCTACATTATCACTGAGTATCATAGGTATGTATTATACTAGATGCCCGCCCCGGCTTCGCACGGGTAAACAAAATATTTGATAAATGTCTACCCGTGCGAAGGCGGGGCGGGCCGCTAGTGAAATATAAAAATAACTGTGAGCTGTCCGTTTTGCCATGTGGCAGGGGAACCTTAAAAATGTGCTCGTTAATAAACCGAACAGTAACCACGATTTTTTCGGGAGAACTTTTCTTCAGACTGAGTTCTTTTCAGTATGATTTGTACACTGTTATCTTCAATGATATTCTATTCAACCCTTTTGGAACCCTTTAGAGCTCTCAAACGTAGATATTTCGTACCCGCCCACTTTGAGAATAAATCGATTTTCTTGAAATTTTTTTCCATTCGATATCACTTAAAAATATAAAGAAACATTCAATATTTTTTACAATGTTCCAAGTTTAAGGAATTTCAAATGAATGTTGAGTTACAAAAATGATTAAAACGGTACTTGTGCAAGCGTTGCAAGACACGAAACACGAAAACATGACACCAACAGAGATTGATATTGACGTGTCGTACGCAACTCCAACTACAGATAGAATGTTCATTGTATTGTATTATTATTATCAGCAATAACACCATTCGAGGTTATTTTATTTTACCACGTTCAGAAGCAAACTTATCAGTTCACATTTGACAAGTTCTGTCATGCCTTGGAAGGCCTTTAGGTATACAATAGGCCCAGTCTATTGATAAGGGAACATAATTAACATACGTTCAGCGTTATATATGGAATATCTTGTAATAAATCTTGAACAGAAAATATCGATCTCTGATCTCGTCTCCAAGAACAGAGATATCCATAGTACATCTATCGTGAGTAAGGATATAATGAGTGAATCAAAGAATGAGTGTGATACTTACGATTCGAAAATCCCTTCTGATAGGTACTTAATTATTGTTTAACTTGCTCAATAGAAACATTTCTTGCGGTATCAAAGATTTGCCTCTTATTGAAATCCACTTCTGTTATCAAAACCTCTGAATTACCTGAAGCTATTAAAACAGATAAGCAAAAGAAATAAGCAACACAAAGACAGTTTTTAAATGCTCTATGTATCTATATCCGAAAGATATAAAATCAACCCCACAACCTGCCCCCGCTCCCTATCCGTAGACTTTAATTTAACCTATCTAAGTCAGGGAAATATATCTCGACGCCCCCGGGGAATAAAATCGTAATAGACAAAAGTAAATTTTATAGGACGAGCAAAAAACTGTTATTCTGTTTTAGCCCATAAACTAACCGGCCTATATTAACATACAATACATTTTTTTTTTCAGTATTTTTTTTCATAATAAGTACCTATAATAAAAATATATATATTATTTTAAAGTTATTACGAAAGATGTTTTATACTGATTTTATATTTAAGTGTATCCTAAGTAACGGCACATAACGATTTTATTCTCGTGAAATTGTAATATCATGAAAACTATATCCCTACATTACGATGTTTTTCTACAGTATTTTCATGAATGAATGGTACAAATTATTATTAATATTCTATTAATAGAAGGAGAAAAAAATAGTATCACATTACTACATGTTTTCAAATTCATAAAGAATATTGTAATAGGTGTTTACGTGAAATAGTATTGATAATTATGTCAATAATAAAGCAGTAATATACGTTTACCGTTCAAGAATTACCAAACTAATTTTGGTAAAGCATGTTATTGAAAAGAGTTATCAATTTATTTACGTGAATAAAATCGTATAATGCCTTACCGATTTCTCGCGACATGCGTTCGTTCCATAATGAACGACTACGATGTTTTTACGGGAAGAATTTGTTACATGATTTCCGTAGAATAAAAATAAAAAATGTTATAACTTTATGAATTTTCTGTCAAAAAATCTAAAAAAAATCAGTAGGTGTATATCGGCACCATAGATGCCGAAAAAAAAAAACATTAAAAAAGTGCTAATAGCGCATAACCATTTTATTCCCCGGGGGCGTCGATCTTCACTTCTTACTCTAAATGGCAGGCTGCAAGCGCTTGCAAGACATTTGCAAGGTTACGCTCGTCACTTAGCTACTTATTATTTTGACCGCTAATGCATCAGGGTCTCGCCTTAACATTGCCACCGATTAGTTAGCTAATGAACTATATTATGAATGCCCATTAAACGCCATTGTTAATATTGTTATCGTAAATCACTAGTGACCTTCTCCGCATAACTTCGAGGCTACTTTCATTGCGTGCTTAGAGATATTCACAGAATTTGATTGACTGTGTTATTATTTTGGGCAGCAGAGTGATTCATTTATAAGTGATTGATGTGTTAAGGTCCGTTTTGTGTTTATTAATTATTGAAAATGTGCTTAAATATAAATGTATAGAATAAGAAGGAGGAGTTACAAAATCAAATACATCCCACTTTTTATGTTTCTATTAGTTGGTATTTAATTGAGCCTGGATTAGTAGAAAAAAGTCCTGTAACTGACGCTACGAGAGACATGATCAAAAAACATTTGCAAAGAATACCTACTGATTCATTTATTACAATAGCATCAGACAATGGCGGATTACTAACAGACTGTGTGGGCTCAAGCCTAGCTAGTGGTAGTTTTTTCTGTTCCACAGTGACATAATATAGGTTAATTTATTCATAACCCAAAGTAAAGACGGTAAAATTGTGCACCCTATATGTAGTTAGAAAATATATAAATCCGCCACTTAGTCTATACGCTTAGTTTGTTGGGAAACTTGCAATTGATTTAGACATAGACCCTGCTATTTATACAATTGTGTATCCTATGCTGAATGATATAAGATGATATTTACCCCGACTCTGAACATTCCAGGGTCGACGGACGTGCACATCCCATCGTCGCTGCTGCACTCCATGCAGAACCAGATGCAGAGCAAAGGAGGCTATGAAATGGCTTATGGTGTCAAGGTATGGATATCAAACTTAGTACAACACCCTCGCCCTAATCTAGACATGTGACTAGTTACACCCATAAATATTTAGTACTTAAAATCTAGCTGTCGTGATTGATTTAGAAGTCATTGCTAAAGTATCGTCAGACAGACCCTCATACAGTACATGTTTCGTAAACTATCACAAAACGCCAAAATGTTCATACGAACTTTTAGTTCCACTTTTCGCCGCCGCGGCGCTGTTCATTTCCCTAAAGAAAAAAGTCTAAGGTGATACGAATACTCCGCCGAAAGCAATTCGATAGTCCTCCTGCTAAGCATAATGTAACCAGGGTAATCAAAAATTAACCAACACAGTAATATTAAATTAAGGATGTTGAGATTTTGATTGTTGTTCAGTACAAAAATCTACTTCATACAATTTCGATTTGTTTGGAAATCGTAAAAATTAAAATGATGACTGAGTTGTTTTTTTTAATACAACCAGTATATTTTTAAGTATAAAATTTGTTTTAAAATATCTTCCTACATATCCTTCCTCCGTCCTTCTAAAGTAGAGACTAGTAGTGACTCTAAAATTATAAAGTAGCGTTGTCAAACTTAGTGGCTACTAATTTTTACAAAGAACTGTAAGAAGTATATGATGAGAAAAGTCCTACCAAGAAACCATACTTATTAATCTTGTTCTCATTTCCAGGCGTATTGAAGCCCAGAGGAGCCATAATGGCCGCTAGTGACAAGACAGAGAGAAGCCGCAAATATTGTGTGTTATTATGATCTAAAACTGTATTTATTGTGAACATATAGAGCGATAGGTACATAGTAAGTAAGTGTATGATTAGGTGTGTACATAATAGAACAAAACGAATTTGAGAAACAGTGTCTTCGCGAGTTACCTTATTAATTGTAAGAATTGCCTTCTTCAATACGGACTCTTGAAAATAAACGAAATTTAACCTACAGTCAAGAACTGAAGTGAATTCAATTCTACTAGAAATTTGTGAAATGCAACTGACATATTTCCGGATAATAAGATTACATGAATTTAAAAATCTTTTCTTTGATGATTTCAATGTAATTCGTTTATCACTTTGACTGGAATAATAGATTCCTCAGGATTTATTAATTCAAAATTATTTTACGTTTGTCATCTGTACATCGAATTTTTCAAGGTTTCAAGTCAAGAGTGAAATAGCACTTTATTTATATTTATGTATATATCAAAAAATATCCAAATAATAGCTTCTGTATTTTTGTTTGTCTCGAGGCTAAAATGATATTTCATTTGCTTGTACAAAAATAGTATTGTACTCTCACTATGGAAAATCTAGATAATTAATTATATCGTTCGCTCACACGAATTTTTCAGTGTATTTATTACTGAAGAAAGTGAATTTATAGCCGGCTTCAAAATGAAACGTAGGATTTGAGCTAATGAGACTCACACTTAGGCAATTGGAACTTCTTTTGTAGATTCAGTGACGTTTCATAATAGATTGCTTTGAATGTAACAACTATACTGTACCTATTACAAATAAAAAGAATCATACAGTAAAGCCAACACAATGCTATTCAAAGTTCAACCCTTGATCAAAACATTATTATTTTCAACTAAAAAATAATCATAAAAATCTATTCACAATTCGCGGAGTAATCGGGTAACAAAATATACAAAAAGAAATACATACAGTCGAATTGAGAACCTCCTCCTTTTTTTTAAGTCGGTTGATAACTAGCAGTTTATGCGTGTGGTGTAATGTCCTTTAATGATTTATTTCACAACACCACTGATAGGTCCTATCAGTGGTGTTGTGAAAGAAAACGAAAGAAATTTGTAATACAAAATATATACATATTTCTATTTTCTAAGCGTTATAGTTATCAACAAGATTTTTTGTCTGAGAATGTAAATAAGAAATTATTGTACTATTTCGTATTTGATTTTGTTTACATGTTTAGTATAATAAAATTACATTTACCGTCGATGCTGCCTTACGGTACTAACTGTGAATAATAATAATAATGTCACTATTTTCTTTCAGAAAAATAGATTATGTAACTTGTTGCGCTCAGTTTCTATCCGATCAAAGCTTACCTGTCTAAAATAATAACGAAAACTCCATCCAAATCGGATCAATAGTTTTTGAGAGAAATCGCGGACATACGAACATACATACGGGTCGACCGCAGAACCTCCGTTTTTTAAGTGGAATTTATTACACTATTCTACAGTGCTCCACCGACAAGAGCCTTCTTAAATAAATTATTTTATTTAAGAAAATCCAAATATGTCACACATTTCAATACTAAAAAGCGTAGAGCTAAAAAGGTTGAGTTCTGAGTCTTATACAAATGTTCTTCCAGTAGTGGTGTCACTATGTTCACATTCTGACAGTGTTTAAACATTTGGTAATCAGTAGGTACAATAAGAAAAAATATCACCCAATTTTTTTATAATATTTTTTAGTTTCACTTTTCGCCGGCGCAGTGCTGTTCATTTTCCCAAACAAAAATACTATTGTAACTGGATCTTAAGAGCAATTTTTTCATCGAAAAAAGGATTGGTTGAAACTCATTGCTATGAATTTACTTAATAAATAGGGGCAAATGTAAACAGTTAACATAATATTCAACAAGTAATCCGTCCTTATAAACAATTCTATTTACGAAGCGACCTGTAGCTTAATAATAAATTCCCGAATTTACATTTGTAGCCTTTAAAAACCGTTACATTGTGTGAATTAAAATACATATATAAGCTATATTCCTTATGTACACACATACCCAGCTATGTCTATAACTGACATTATTGACTTGACTATATAAAAGCAAATATTAAACTTAAGAGATTGCAGGAAGTGAAAATACTATATCCTATAGATCATGATCAAAGTGTCTCGCTCTAACAAATGATGATGATAGAGATAAATATATATTAATTATTATGGGATGTCACTTTAGAATTTTATAAGAACTTGTGTCCTACAGGTGTTATGTGTTGTTGTGTAGGTATGTATGTGTAGCCTCAAGTGCCCAAGGAATAATATACATTGTTGAAATATATCTACTCCACTATATACTTTTTAATTTTACCAATTTCACTAAATATAGTTTTGCATGTAGTAGCGCGACGAAATGACGCCGGTTTTTAACATGTAGTGCGTGGGCATGGCGTTTCATTGTATTCCTTGTAGGTGTGTGCGTGTGATTGTTTATCGTACACTGCAAGGCGTAGTTTTATCGGCTTCACTTCGTTGTCCACAAAATTCTACCTTTTTTATTTCATCTAAAGTACCAAGTATAAGTAAAAGACTCAGGCCGCATACTGAAACGATATTTAAAACTTGAGGGCCCACATAACTATCTGATGCGTCGTCAAATACAAGTTAGCATGTAGAATCGGATGTTCGGCCATAAGTCTCTAAATAGAATCAAATTATACATATGGGTACCTAATTATATTGTTTTTTCCCTCTATATGCATTAAACATACCCAATCAGAAACATTGTAGAAAGGCATTAATTAAAAGATATTTGGTGAAATGTGGAAATCTTAAGCTAGAGTACTAATTTATAGCAGTAATTTAATGAAATTGGTAAAATCTAAATCTAAGACTATACTATGTCGCCTGTTGTTAATTCTTAGTCAAAAATATTCTCATATTTAGATAGTTTACGTATAAATTATTATGATACATTTCTCTAATGTTTTAATGATTGTGATGTGACTATTTTGATGCTGTTAAGTGAACAGTCTCCTTGCCCGAAGTGTTTTGGGCAACGGACAGACTTGAGGGCGATTTTACCGGAGACTGAAACATAATTTACAATAGGACTTCCATATGATTAGCATAAAAGTACTTTTGTACGATTTTCGCTGACAGATCTCCGTCAATTTTGGGCCTCATGTTGTGAGGTATTTTGTGTCAGCGACTGTCGTAAAAATAACTGATTTTAATTAGTAGAAATATCGATGACTCGAATATACGTTTAAAAATTGATATTGCATGCATTCAAAAGTATTGTATATTATTGAAGGGATTAAATTAAAAGGCGCTGATTTATTTATAAATGGACTGAAATTGAAATGTCGTAAAACCAGAGAAAAAGATAAAAATAGACAGAGTATACAACACAAAAAAAATGCTAATGTTGCCAGTACATAATAAATCCGGAACAAGTATGAAATATATAATTGGCTATGTCCCAGAATTCAGCTAAATATTATAAAGGCTATACGATACTTCTCAAATCTACGTTTTGAAAGAACGTGAAGGTACCTAATTGCACAATTTTAAATGAATATTCGAGATGTTGTGACCCAAATTGTCTTTACAAAAACCAATTGAATTTTTGTCCTTTTTTAAGTAAAACGACAAAGTTCTATGATACATACAACTTGTTAAAACAACTTAAAGATAGGTATTTGAATGATAATGGATTTTGTTCTGTATAAAAATGAATGTGAAACGAATGATTTGTTTTATTTAAATGAGAGTCGCATGAAAGTTGTCAAAACAAACGCGGACCCTGAAATTGGAGGAAAAGAATCGACGAGCGAATTAATGTGTGAAACATTGAATTGAATTTGGTGGAGCTTATATATTTTTGAATAAATTCAGTATTTTAAAACTATAATTTGTAAAGCTCAGTTTATACCGATTTGGTACCATGTTTCATGTTTCATGCATTTTCAACTTATTACCACTGACATCAGCCTAGTATTAAGTTGTCGGAAAGAGTAATTGCTATCCTATGTTAGTAGGCGATTCCGCAAACGTACAACATCAACGAGTCACAATAAAAACCACAGAGTACCTACATAACCACTAGACACAAACAGGGAAAAATATTTTAGGGTAACCATGCTCAAAAACGCATCATTGGAGGCATTTGCTTAGCAGTAGCTGTGGATCGGGTGATATTCTGATGATGAAAATCATGTAGTAATGTCTGCCCGCTAAACTTAAAAAATATGGTCTTAATTTGTGTACCTTATATACTCTATGGTTTATTTCGTTTTTTGAACTTGAAGTGACATAGTAAGTAGGTAGTAACCTTAATTAATTTTGCTTTAGCTTGATGTAATGAAAATTATCATTGACTTTGATAGGGAGTTTTTGGCGGGAATCAGGCGGAGCGGTTGAGATTTTTTCCAGTGTGTCGTAAATTGTGTTATAGTGATCTTTAATGTGTATTTTTGGTGTCGATATGTGCAGTAAAGTTTCATTTAGTGACTGATTTATAGGAGCATTGGAAATAATGCCATAATACGACTTTTGGGTTAAGTGATTTATCATTTTGGTCAATAGGTTACCTCTAATCTAAAGGCGTGTTACGATCTGCTACTGCCGTGGGTTGTCTCCAGAAACTCCATTGGGCGTTAGAATGCATGACACTAGGCATTTTAATGCGGCAAACACGAGAAATTTTGCAACATGAAAATTCTCTAACACTGGCAAAAATAGTCCCTGAAGGGATTGATTGCCATACTTAGGAAGAAGAAGAAGAAGAAGAAGACTTTGATAGATAACGTTTTGACAATTATCAGTGTTTTATCTATGCGATTGTCAGTCAGCCAACCGAGAGAATACAAACGCTACGGTACGTCAACGGTCCGTTAGTCAACCAATAAAACGTAGTGATTATGTACTCTGTCTGTGTCAAACACTGTCAACCGAATACAATACAACTTAAACAACCAACCGCTACGCTATATTAGAATTAGATTAGTCAATTCGAGTTCTTCTGTAAGTACGGACACGTTTCTCGTAAGAAAATATTTCTTTGATTGTTTATAACATAATAGCCGTGTATAAGAAATGATAATCACAATATATTTATCTACAGTAGCTATATGTCTTGTGATATTCAAAATATATCAAGTGATGACTTGTGGTGTGTGTAAATGTGATGCTAAAATGTTAGACAAAATAGTGATAGTGACTGGAGCGAACAGCGGCATTGGATATGAGACGGCTAAAAACTTGGCCGAGAGAGGAGCCAAAGTGATACTGGCCTGCAGGAGTGAAGAAAGGGGAACAGCTGCGAGAGACGAGATCATAACCGCTACAGGCAACAACAATATTATATTCAAACAACTTGATCTGACTTCCTTTAAATCAGTGCGAATATTCGCAGAAGATATATTAAAAACGGAGAAACGTCTCGATATCCTTATTAACAATGCCGGCACGGGCAAGCTGGACAACTCCTTGACGGAAGACAATGTTCCTGTGGAGGCTCAAGGGAACCATTTCGGTCCTTATCTCCTCACCATGCTGCTCCTCCCACTACTCAAATCTTCAACCCCAAGTCGTATCATAAACGTTTCCTCAGTGATGCACAAATTTGGAAAGTTTGACTCTGAGAAATTTGTTGCAAAGGCAAAAACTTCGATGGAACACAGACGAGTGTATTCCAATACAAAGCTTGCTAATTTATTGTTTACAAGGAAATTAAGCCAAGTTTTAGATGGTTCTGGGGTGACAGTGAATGCGCTGCATCCTGGAGGCGTGAACACAGACATCTTTCGGAACCAAATCTCTGCAGTGAGGTTCTTATTGCGCATGTTCCTGAAGACTCCTTTGGAGGGGGCTCAGACCACTATCTACCTGGCCGTAGAGCCCGCTTTAAGTGAAACCAGCGGCAAATATTTCGCCGATTGTCGCGAAACAAAGCCTGGGAAAAACGCGCTAGATGACCATGCTGCCGACGAATTATGGAAGCTATCTGAAAATATTGTTGGAATACGATTCTAATCTAGTCAGAAACTCTTCGCTTTTTTATATTTGTTTTAAAAAAATAAAATTTATAAATATTGATTGTTATAGTTTGATGTTTTATTGAGTACCTTTGTCTTTTTCTTCTTTCCAGCTATGGCAATCAATTCCCTTCATGTACTATTTTTGCCAGTGTCGAGCCTATAATAATTATAAGATTTTTCATAAATATGTTGTCTTGCATTAAAATGCCTTTAGGTCAGAGGTGACTATCGGTGTCGCGTAACAGATGTATTTTACATCAGCGAATTAGGATTAAGGACTATTTACAACATATGGCAACATAAACTAATACGTAATAAAAGGAAGGAGAAAGGATGTGTAGATGATTACAATTAAATAATATCTTTGTAATTATCAATTGATGTATTACCATGATCCTTGAAATAGTTACCTAGGCTGTAGGTAACTATTTCAAGGACAGACAGAGCCGAGTCAATAGATAACTTTACCGTGATAAAGGATGAATTTTTCTAGTGGGCGTGGATGGATGATCAAATCCAAAACTATGAGGAATGGCGAAAAGTACTCAAAGAAGTCTCGGTCCGATTTCGATGAAAACTAAAACTACATCATGGATTTTTTAAATATCAATATCCCTAGCTAGGAATAGAAACTGATGATTTTGGAAAATAAAGCACTGTATTATTACGTTATATATTTTTGTAAATACATACTTATAATACTCACTACCCAGACGCCAGGCAATCGTGTTGTCACATAAATGTTTGCCCCGGCGGGAATCGAGCCCATGACTCCTAGCGTAGTCCAGTAGTTAATATTGAACTACGGTATTCATTGAATGAATATGTATTGAAAAGTCACAATTTATTTATGGTGTGACTTTTCAGAAATTAATAATTATATTTTTATCTATTGATTTATTGATATCCATCATGATTACAATATTGATTAGTTATCATTTTTAATTTAATGCGGATTGCATCGTTGTGGTAGTGATAAGAAAAAATAATAAGTTCATTGCGAATACGCGACAATTTTTTTTAGGCAATAACCGTAAATCTTACAGCCAATTAAATGTCCAGTACCTGATACGTCTGTTTATGCTACGACCATTTATGCGAAACTTCATACGGTGACTGTCCAGTTTCGCGATAGTCAATTAAAGTTATGTCTATTTTAACCGTTTTCAAAAAATAGGCTTCCACAGTATGGACGTTCGCATAAAAGGACTTTCGAATAAATAATCGTAACAGACATTATAGAGCGGTTGTATTCTCTTGGACTATAGACGTATCAGGAAAGGAACTAGACCAAAAACACCAAGAGTGTAAAAACACAGATAGCCATAGCCCCTGGCGTAGCAATTATGGGCTGCTAGCTTTCAAGTCTCGCCTAAGTCTATTATTCTTCTTGGTGCCAATTCTGTTGTTCAAAATTACTAAACTTAACTAATTTGACAGGTCTAAAAATATTGCCATCCTTATTTAACCCCTCACATGAGAAAGGGATAGCAAGACTTTTAGACCTGTCAAATTAGTTAAGTTTAGTAATTTTGATCAACAGAATATTTCGGAAGGTTTTCTTGCTAAGGCACTGTAGCAGCACACATTAAAATTTAACATAAATCACAAAATAAAATAAAATTGATTTTCACAATTATTTATTTCTGTAGCATGAACATCAATAAAACATTGTTATAATTACGATTTATTTTACAGCTTCTCACACAATAATTTAAGCCTACATAAAATTTTTTATTTTTTTACAATTTATCACAAACCTCCGTAGAGGTAATCTTAGCAAATATTATAATTATCACCACGAACAGTTTTCACTAGAATTTATGATAAATGGGGACATGAAATATGTGTCTTGTAAAGTGTCACCTCTTCCGGTGTCTATGCTCGGAGCGCGCGGCGTTGGGCTTGGACTTCTCCTTGTAACGAGGTTCATCTGTAACAACAAGGATGAACGAACATCAACAAAAAATATGCCCTTCGTTAACGTGTTTACAACCTTATGTTGAAAGTAAATCTAGTGATTGTGTACCAAGTACCAACTGCTAGTGCCAGTATAAGCCGACAATCAATTGCTGTCGGTGGTAATTTCTTAGATTTTATTAATATTGTCTACCCACTGGGGTCGACACCCATAGGTGCTTTTTGTTTTATTATTATTTCCTTCTGTTGTGCCAATAATTCATGGCAAGTGACGTCACGGGACGGTTTTTTCTAGTCGGGTGGTACTTACTAATGGGTATCTTAGTTTTACATTCATTCTGGAAAGAGCAATTTGGAATTATAATCCCCAAAAAGCAGGGCAGCGCTTGTCCCGTCACATTAAATCTTAGGGTTGAATCGGATCAGTCCTAGCTTATAGCGGAACGTCTGTCATCTCTGTAGTACGGGCAAGAATAACGTGCGACGTAAATCTTACGCTTCCGTAAATCGCGAAATGTCAACATTTTCATTCAAATTTTTCTGTTTCACTTTTCACCAGCGCAGCATTTTCCGAATACGTAGTCGAAAGTTGTTGCTAGTCTGCTAGAGCACTATATATAAGCATGAGTCAAAGTTTAGTTACTGCTACTGTATGTGTATGTATGAGTATGGTGTACCTCTGTCCTTGTGTCTGTGGCGGCGTTCGCGGGAGCCGCGCGAGTCTGGCGAGGAGCGGCGGCGCGGCGAGCGGGGCGGCGAGCGGCGCGGGGAGCGGGCGCCGCGCCACCACCACGCGGGCGGCGCCGACAGGTGCGGCCGCAGCTCCGCGCCGCCACCCGCGTACGCGCCCGCCGCCGGACCCGCCATCTGCGAACACGCACGTACCCATACACTTCGCTTACATACATACACTAGCTGTTCCCTCGCGACTTCGCCCGCGTATCAATACATATAATATATAGCCTATGTTACTTAGTGATAATGTAGCATCAGTCCAGTAGTCTCGGAGCCTATGCAATATAAAAATACAAATCTTTCCTCTTAATTAATATTAGTATAGATATCTTCACGCCAAGTCCCTTAAGGTAGTGTAGCTGTGTTTCTGCGGAGAACAAGGTTACCAGTGCTCTACAAAGATTCCATACGCTAGTAGTAATGCTGCTAGCACAGTGAGTCCTCCCTATCCCTGGTATTGCTAGCGGCAAGGCTACGGTGAATGCTTACCATCAGCTCCGGACACTTTTTTTTTATTTGTACTAGACTCGATGTCCAGTGTATTATTAGGTCAGCGGGTGTGAGACATCATTCATTATATGTATATCAGCAGTCATACTTTTACGATATGTATGTATGAAAATATCCGCATTGGTCGTGTGTGTACTGTGTACAGTACAGCACAAAGGGTGTATGTATATAGTCTCACGGGCGGGTATGTGGGGGGCAGCCTGTAGGGCGCGGGGGGCGCGGGCCCCTCGCCCTCCGCGCAGGCCAGCGGCGCCGCCGGCATGCGGGTAGGACTCTCGGGAGCAGACAGCTGCACATACAAAAATATTACTATTCGGCATCTACAACGGCTTTTAAGTTCCACAGCGAATAGAATAGACTATAACATATCTTTTCTATAACTACATACAAAAAAAAACTAATTGTCTGTTTGTAATGTAACAAAACGGATTTTACTTAATGCATATTACTATGAAAGTTAATACGATACCTACTATAAGTCGGAATTATAATTCGATTCCACATTTGACATTAGCTACTGTCATTTTGTAAAATAATGATACCACATATAATAGTGTAGTGTTGAACACAAAAATCGATAAACAATCGCGATTTATGTTTATGTAATCATAATATTGGTGTGCCAATTAAAGACTAAATTATTGATTTTAATTAAATAAATACATAATTATTTATTTATTAGTAACAAAATAATAAGCTTATTTACCAGCTTATTTAATAAAAAGTTAATATTTTTGTTTTTTTATATTAAAAACAAAACTTATAATAAAAGAGCCTAGATAGTTTTCTGAATTGTAAACGGCACCAAAAATGAGCTGGATAAAAGCTGCCATTCAAGACTGGCGTTTAAATAAAAATATTAATTACGAACCAGATATGGTTAAAGCTACGCTTTTAGAACTGATTCCACATAACGAGTCTTTTAATAAGTACGCTGTAGACGATTTCGTCTACAGCGTACTGCCATTTGGCAGCACAACATGGGATCACGGTTTTAAAACTGCCCCCTTACCATTGCGAGCTGAACCCTATCGAATTGATATGGGCGCAGGTAAAGGGGCATGTAGCTCAAAATAATAAAACCTTCAAATTGACAGACGTGAGAAATTTATTTGAGGAAGGCATTCAAAAAATTACGGCTACCGAATGGTCTAAATGTGTATCCCATGTTGTCAAAGAAGAGGAAAAAATGAGTAGGCTAGATATGTTAATTGACAATACAGACACATTTATAATAAATGTTACAGAAAGTGACAGCGATAGCGATAGCAATGACGGCGACGATTAATAAAATAAAATATTACCATAATACATCTATTTGTTTTATTTCTCATGTTCCTGCATGATCACATTTTTTTAATTTATTTCATACACAATTATTAAAGAAAACTCTCAGATCCTTAATAAAATTAATCGTCATAACTAAAATATCCGTTCAGAAATATTTAATTTCATGATATACCTACTTAGTTTCTATTAAAGTAGTAGTTGTTTAGATATACTACTATAAACGAGAGGAATCGATCCGGAAATATTCCATTTCCGTATCGAATAATTTCGTAACGTCACTATTTAGTACTTGTCTTAAAGTTGCAACACTGAAATTGTCAAATCTGGAATCTAATTAAAATTCAGAGTATAATAACAAAACCCAATTTAACAAACGGCTACTTGTACATAAATTGGCAAAAGCAAAGTTTGTTTTGAGGCAACAGCACATATGTAGTTTCGGTTTTTTTGACAATGAAAGATAACGAGCGTAGTTTTTATTTTGTGGCAACTCGCGTATCGCCTTGTACCCCTTTATTAAAACTGTTATGAGCAGACCAAAAGTAGTTTTGTCAGTTGAGTCAGTTATAAGTAGTTTGGACCAGTAGCTAGAGCAAGAATAACTTGCCGCTACGTATTCGTATTGCCTTCGATTATTTATGTGGAACTAAATAAAGGTATAAACTTTCTGACATTTTCAGAGATACGTTTTAATATGAGTCGAAAGATGTTCTCGCTACCGGCTCTGTTATGAGTTTTGCTTGTGACTAAGCACCTGTTGTTTGAGGCTGTTGAAGTCGTTGCTCATGTCCCTGTACCGCTGGAGACACTCCTGCCACATGCTCGCCATCTCCGTCATTTCCGAGCGCTGCTTGTTGATCTCCTCCTGTCACACACATATCATATCAAATGTCATTTGTTATGCCATAGTAGCCTTGCGATTAAAGCAACGGTCTGTTATCTGATGAGCCCAGGTTCAAACCCCGGCCTGTACTGAGCTTAAGTACAGCGGTTAATCTTATCACACCATGAGCTTAAAAAGAGAGGTAGGGCGAATTGTGTTTTCCCGTGGGATTTCCCATTAAATTTGGAGCCGCCCGACGGGGTGATACTGTACCTCCACCTTACATAAGACTTCGATGTAGTGTTGTGTGTCTGCGGTTAGTAAGGTTGCCAGTGCTCCACGCGGATACGCTGCGCTTGTAGTAATGTTGCTAGCACAGTGACTCAAGATCAACAACAGGGCAACTTGTTAGCAATATCCCTGCTATTGCTAGCGGCTAAAGGCTACGGTGACTGCTAACCATCAGATCAGGCTTATGCTTATGTCCCACCTTAGTGGTATAAAAAAATATTGCTTGGAAACCACCCCCCTGTGGTATTATGAAAGAACGGAAATATGTTTGCCAATCATGCATACTTGTGCTTTACTTGTGAGTTACTTGGGCTTTAGGATAATAAGCTTCAATAAAATGTATCCTTACTGAGTGCACTATTGGGACAGCCTCGGATTAGTTTAACGGGAGATTTATGTCTATACAATTTATAAACACAATGATTCGATCTAATCGTTGTTCGAGTAGCAATATGTTGAAATCTCCAGAATGCGTTTGTTCTGAATGAAATTCGCTGTATCTGTTGTAAGTTTATTAAAAAGCAATGACAATTGTTTATTCGATTGTTTCTATAATAGAAGCTTTGCCAAGCTTAAGAAAAATATATTACCATGAGTCTAGCGTCAGTATCGCCCACGTCTCTGGCAACCGTCTCGTACCGGCGCATGCACTCTCTCCACAGGCGTAGTTGCGCGGCCGCTGACTCCCGCACGTTCGCTGCAGACTCCTGCGCAGACAAATATTTGTTTCTGTTTTAAACCTAATTAATTTTTTTTAATTAAAATCTCTTTCCAAAACTATTTCAATTTTTTTTACCGCGTGGCATATGTAACTCAGTGATATTAAAGCATTTTGTTGTTTGTTTTTTAATCAGTATAGTATATTTTTAACTTATTGCTTACAAACAATAAATAAGACCGTATTTGTAAAATCATAAGTCCGTATTTACATTGACAGCCTTGTCCTGTCCTTGCGTCTGCGAGATGCCCTTGAAGCAGCGCATCAGCTCCTTCCACAGCTTCATCATCTTGTCCATCGCTTCTCGCTGTTCGGTGATCTCTTGCTGTCACACAAGTTGACAAACATCATGTTAGTTACATACTATGTATTTATTTGTGACAACACAGTGAACGCTCTAACTTAACAGACCAGTAGAAGTAGGAACAGCGTTATAAAGAGCCGTATTTTTTTTTCTATTTAATTAATATTGGAGCGAGAAGTTGTTCAAGAAATTGCGTAATGTAAAAAACCTAACCAAACCAAAAGAGCGTCACTCACCTTGACCACCCTCAAATAATTGCTCTTCCCACTAACGGTACTGGTTTCCCCATCAGCCACACTCAGTCCCGAATCTCTCTCCCTCTCAGAATATCTGTCTTTCTCTCTATAATCTTCTTCCCTCGACGCTATGGACGTCTTCTCGAAGCGCTCCAAATTCTTCCTCGAGCGACGATCTTTACTCGACAAGTTCATGTACTGACGCTCGCGGTCTGCATTCTTCTCCTCGTAATACTTATCCCTATGATCGTCGTAGCGCCTCTCTTCATACCGCTTGTCTCTGTCTTCGTAACGTTTGTCCTTAGGGCCGTCACTCCTGGCCGTCCGCCTGCATCTCTCTTCGTCGGGGTAACCCTCCCTATGCGCATCGAAGCTCCTGCTCATTTTCTCGAAGTATTTCCTCTTATCGTCTTCGTAGTTCCTGCCCCTGACCTCTCTATCGTACTCTCGATGCCTGCAGTGTTCGAGGCAGGTCCTAGTGGGTACCACTTCGGGAGGGTACTCCCTGTATCTGTCTTCCACGGCCCGAGTTCTGGACTGGGTGAGGTCTAGTTTGCTCGAGTATTTGGGTGTATCTTTCTGGTAGCAGTAGCATTTGTCGTGCTTTGGTCGTTCTGGTTCGGTCGGTGTTCTGTCACGCTGGGCCCTGCAGTTCTCGTGGCTCCTGATCCTCGATGGCTGGATGCCTTCGCGGGATCGCTCGTGGCTTTTGAGCCTCACAGGGTGGCGGTCGCCATCGAATGCGTCGTGTCTGGACGCTACCTCGCATTGCAAGGACTTGTGACTTTGTGTCCTTTGCTGGAAAACAATACATGGATTCGTGTAATATTACGGCAGCGGTATATGACATAAACTATGAATTAAATGCGACATAGGTAGGTGCAGTTATTTATTATTTACCACTTGATTGATGTTAGCGTAATGTGCTGTTTTCTCGTTCATTTGAGAGCACAACTTCGCAAACGTTTCGAAAATCACTGCCTGATCAATGGTCTCTTTCAGGGGCCTGAAAATTTGTTAAAATATTATTACGAAACATCGGTTAATGGAATCATAGGTAGGTTTCGCTAATTTTGTTATCCATTCCGACAACACGGTCGGTTCCTAGGTTAGGGTTAATAGTGCTTTAACTCACTTGACTGTTTTTTTAATAAATTCGTATTGTTGTAGTGTTGGGGTTAATCCCCTTCTACAGTTTATGTAATCTTTGATTAAGAATACACTTTCGACGGATTTGAGCGCCCTTTTGATTTGAGAATCCCTAGGCTGCGCTCAAAAGCGTCAGAGACAAATATTATGAAAAACGCGGAATAGGTATACGCACATCGCGCGTCAGTCTCCGTTTGGTCGACTGTCAAGAGAGTCAAGTCAATAATTCCGTATGTCTCTGAATGTAATATTAGGTATTATGTTAAGTACACATGTATACGAAAAACAAGCGAAAGTATTTTTGCCTTGTTTCACTGGTTTGGTTTATAACCAGCTAATGGTTAGGTTATAATCCAGGTTGGCTGCTAACCTATTTATACAGACGCACAGACGGGCAGACAGCAGTATCTGAGTAGAAATCTGGTAACCAGGCAAGGGACCAGATTTTTAGTGCGTACTTCAACAGTGTTAGGTGTAATGAAGCAGGGCGATGTTGCCATACTTCAACAGTGTTAGGTGTGATGAAGCAGGGCGATGTTGCCATACTTCAACAGTTTTAGGTGTGATGAAGCAGGGCGATGTTGCCATACTTCAACAGTGTTAGGTGTGATGAAGCAGGGCGATGTTGCCATACTTCAACAGTGTTAGGTGTGATGAAGCAGGGCGATGTTGCCATACTTCAACAGTGTTAGGTGTGATGAAGCAGGGCGATGTTGCCATACTTCAACAGTTTTAGGTGTGATGGGGCAGGGCGATGTTGCCATACTTCAACAGTGTTAGGTGTGATGAAGCAGGGCGATGTTGCCATACTTCAACAGTGTTAGGTGTGATGAAGCAGGGCGATGTTGCCATACTTCAACAGTGTTAGGTGTGATGAAGCAGGGCGATGTTGCCATACTTCAACAGTGTTAGGTGTAATGAAGCAGGGCGATGTTGCCATACTTCAACAGTGTTAGGTGTGATGAAGCAGGGCGATGTTGCCATACTTCAACAGTTTTAGGTGTGTTGGGGCAGGGCGATGATGCCATACTTCTACAGTGTTAGGTGTGATGAAGCAGGGCGATGTTGCCATACTTCAACAGTGTTAGGTGTGATGAAGCAGGGCGATGTTGCCATACTTCAACAGTGTTAGGTGTGATGAAGCAGGGCGATGTTGCCATACTTCAACAGTTTTAGGTGTGATGAAGCAGGGCGATGTTGCCATACTTCAACAGTGTTAGGTGTGATGAAGCAGGGCGATGTTGCCATACTTCAACAGTGTTAGGTGTGATGAAGCAGGGCGATGTTGCCATACTTCAACAGTTTTAGGTGTGATGGGGCAGGGCGATGTTGCCATACTTCAACAGTGTTAGGTGTGATGAAGCAGGGCGATGTTGCCATACTTCAACAGTGTTAGGTGTGATGAAGCAGGGCGATGTTGCCATACTTCAACAGTGTTAGGTGTGATGAAGCAGGGCGATGTTGCCATACTTCAACAGTGTTAGGTGTGATGAAGCAGGGCGATGTTGCCATACTTCAACAGTTTTAGGTGTGATGAAGCAGGGCGATGTTGCCATACTTCAACAGTGTTAGGTGTGATGAAGCAGGGCGATGTTGCCATACTTCAACAGTGTTAGGTGTGATGAAGCAGGGCGATGTTGCCATACTTCAACAGTGTTAGGTGTGATGAAGCAGGGCGATGTTGCCATACTTCAACAGTGTTAGGTGTGATGAAGCAGGGCGATGTTGCCAGTGTGTAGGTACTTCTCATGTTCCCTGGTGGGTGGTTCCTCCCTCCGCCGCCGGTGGTGGTGGCGATGGCTCCTGGAAGCCTCGCGCTCCCTACTGTCGCGCCGCTCCTCATGCTTGCGCGAATGTCTTTGTCTGGGTGGCATAAACAACATCGTAATACAGCACTAAGGTGGCAAACAAGCATACGGCCCGCCTGATGGTAAACGGTTACCGTAGCCTATGGAGACGCTTGCAACACAAGGGGTATCACTTGCGCGTTGCCGACACGTAATATAGGTAACATACTTATAAATAATTATAATACTAATAAATATTAATAATATACGAATATAGTTGTAAATATATAGTATACTAATAAATATTAATAATATACTAATATAGGTACATTTAGTCAAGCGTTGCGGGTTCGATCCCCGTATAAGGCATTTTCTTTTTCGATGATTTTGAGTGATTTTGTGTATTGCACATTCTGGGTGTTGGTATGTTTAGAAGTATCTCCTGGCATACATAATATCACGCCATCGCTTTCGTGGTAAGCCTCTTTTTCTTTTCAGACGCTTACCTCAGTTTAGAATCATATAACAAAATTATCATAAATAAAATTAACATGGCTTACTTCTTCTTATCCCTCTTGATAGCTTCTTCCAAAAATGCGTAAATAAATGAATCATGATCCTGTGGTACAGACTCCATTGCGTTGCTTCCCTGCATGAAGTGAAATACTTATTAAGTTATTTGACTTGTTTCACTTGTAATAGCTTTAGGTAAAGTAATTGTTATATCAAAATCTTACTTGATGCGGCGTGATGGATCGCGGAGTAGACACCAGTCCAGCTTTCAATGCTAACGAAATACCTTCCCTCCTAAAAACCGAATTATGCATATAGTATAGTACGTAAGAAATGAAACGCCTGATATTGATATAAATGATAGATGATACTGCTTGAATAATACACTGACATGAGATATAAGTACCCTAGCAATAATGATTTGCGATTACGTATTCGGGTCGTCTTCGACTATTTATTTTTGTATGGGAAAATTAACAGCGCTGCGGCGCACAGCGCTGTCGCGTGCATATGTTGCATACATTTACGGAAACCCATACAAACTAAGTACTAAAACTGGATTTATTACAATAAAGCTGTGCATAGTGGTTGCATTCACCCGCCAATGCGAACTTATAACCCCTGTTTTATGAATTTAGGTGTTGAATATCAAAACATAATACACTTATAAACAAACGTACGCAGGACGCCGGTGGCGGCGGGGGGAGCGCGAGGACCGATGTACGTCGACAGGGGAATGTTCCACGGATGGACTGCTGTCGCGATCCCTGCTCAGGTAAATTATGTTGAACCTATTAGCTTATAGGGCTGCGTAGTCAGAAATACTGATACATTATTTGAATACAAATTGTGGGATCTCCGATAGGAGCCGCCGGCTGTTGACTGTACCTCTGCCTTACAGAAGACCGCAGTCAAATAATACTACTTTGATTTAGTGTTGTGTTCTGCGGTAAGTAAGGTTGCCCACGACGATACGCTGCGCTAGTATTAATGCTGCTAGCAATGTCAGTCCTTATCGATAACAGGGTTAGCAACGCGTTAGTGATACTCCTGGTATTGCGGTGAGAGCGTACCATGTTAATATTAGCTCGAAGATGCTCAGATGAGTAGGGGTGGGAAGCCTAATATTTGCGTCGTTCGACACACACTCAGTCAAGGTTTTCCTACTCGACCTGTAAATCTAATTCTATTTCGTCTGAAAGTCTGCCTTTTCAACAGTCAGTGAACCTAAAGAGTAGGTATATCTGTAGCTAACTATTGTACCTTTTACAGTTGATGTCCGAGTTGCCGCCTCCGTTCTGCGCAGCCTCCATGTCTTGCAGACTGGGCTTGGCTGACCCTACGCGGCACAGGTTGTTCTGGCACGCCTGTACGCATGTAAGTTCTATACAAGTACTACGGTATTTTTAAGATACTCGCCTAGGGTAGTCACTTTATAGGCATTTCAGACTCGCTTATATGTGTCAAACGATTCTGCCGTCTGCGATATTTTGCTATGATGAATTCTCAGGTTAAACTAACAATTTGATAATAACAAGCTCTACCACCTTTTAACTCTACTTTATGGGTTTTATATTATTAGAATAATAATACCAAATGCCAAATATTTTTGTATCTTCTAAATCTCATTAAAATTCGTTCACTCACTCATTGTGGCGTGATGAAGTAACATATATAATTAATTAACTAACTCCGTAAACAAATTCATGCATTCCAAATTTTAATCATGACTAAGCTTATTCACTAATCTAAGCTACTTGGGAAGAACAAAAGAGGCCATGAAAATATAGTATCCGCTTATATTCCAATTTTTTTTTCATACAAATACCTTTAGATATTTGTGTGGGAACCGAACTAGCACCACTGCGCGAAGAAGCCGTCAGTAAGTCTCCAACGGGTCAAGCTATATATCGTGTACTTACGCTAGCAGAGTCGTCTGTGGCTGCAGAATTGGTGTCATCTAGTCCCTCCCGCTTTTTCCTAGTTCGCTTCCGCTTAGACGCCTCGAATACTTTGAACAATTTTTTACTATCGCTCGACTGACACTCCATCGCATATAGTCGAGAGGATCTCGCGACATTAGACTAACGATACTAAATCTATTACGTGCTCCACTGTTACATTAAATAATTCCAAATATTTTTAACGTTATTAAAAAAGAGAATTTAAATAAATTTCTTTACCAAATATACACGGACAAAAATGAAAGATGACAATTTTGTAATAGATGTTTTTAAATAAAGAATCTTCTGTCACATGACCTAGGCTCGGCTGCCAGATTTATAAACATTTCTAAAACCATAGGCTAAAACCTATTTGGGTTAGTTTAGTTCACTTTTAGCACCTAGTATACTCTCTTAGCATTTTCTTGACACAGGATTATGTGAACGCATTTCAACATTTACTTATCCAATGTTTTAAATGTCTAGAAAATATACGCGTTGACATGCATTATTTACAGGAATCGAATCCGGAATTCGGCCTTCGTTGCAATATGTAACTAATTTATTAATTGCAATATCAACTGATTTTGATAAATTTAACATTCGTTCGAAACTTTTAGAATAAGTGTCTCATTACTTCAACTAACAATAATGTTTGAATTTAATTCTTGTTAATGTAAAAATTTTGTATTGAAGGTGTTGAATCATAAAAAGCCAATTAATAAAATAAAATTCAGATTCAATTTCAATATATTATAGATTATTGTAATAATTCACATTAAACTTAATTAAACTTATAGCCCACATAAGCTCCTCACACTCGTCACTACGGTTCTCTTATAGACAAAGGCGCTAAAGGTACTCGGTATAAAATCTCCATCATAAAACCAATAAACAGATTCAAGTCCCATTTTATTATAAAAATCAAAATTACGAGTTATAATACATCTTTTTCTCAATCGAACAATAGAAATCGATTATTAGCACATTGACATTCTCGTAAATAAAATCATCGTGGACATAAATAACAAAATCGGATCGTACAACTAACACTCGGTACACCGGCAGTCGCTCGCGCGGAGCGGGTCGTCCGCCGTATCCTATATGTACACGTACCCGCGGGTATTCAGTATTCATATTCAGTCTCGTGTGTCACAGTCACAGCGGTAGGCATAGTCAGGGCGCGGCACTAGCACTGGCACTGGCACTGTCGTCGTCGCGCGCCTGGCTGCAGTGGAACAGCACGTCGGCCAGCTCGTGCGCCACCTTCTGGTCCAGGATCTGCGACATGACGAGCGACAGCAAGCGGCGCTCGTGGCGGCGGATGAGCGGGCGGTTCTCGTGGTGCTCGGCCAGGCGCAGCAGCGTGGCGGCGGCGCGGCGCAGCATGTCCAGCGAGGTGCCCATGGCGTCCGGGTTGTCCCGCAGCGCGCCCACACCGTGCTGGTTGGCCACGCCCAGCGCCGCGTGCTCGGCGCGCTCGATGAAGGCCACCAGCTGCGCCACGGCCGCCGCGTGGCGCGCCACCTCTCGCGCCGCCGCGCCGCCCGCGCCCGCCAGGTAGTGCAGCAGGTTCACGGCGAACTCGCGCACCACGGGCCGCTCGGGCCGGCACAGGTCGCGCGCCAGCCCCGCGCACAGCTGCCCGATGCGCGCGCGCGGCGGCGTCGCCAGCACCAGGTCCACGTTGGCGTCCGTCACGCACAGCTTGCACAGCGCCTCCAGCGCCAGCCGCCTCGGCGACAGCGGCGAGCCGGCCGATGCGGCGGGTGGCGCGTCGCCCGCCACGGCCGCGGGGCACACGCTCCAGTGCAGCAGTCCGTCTAGCAGCGGGCGCGCCACGGCCTCGGGCTGCGCCGCCAGCTCCAGGCCACCCGCGATGTTGGCGCAGGCCACGAGCGCGTCCTCGCGCAGCTGCGCCAGCGTGTCCCACCACCACTCGGCGCCGCCGCGCAGGCTGGAGCAGCACGAGGGCGCGTCGGGCTCGTCGCGCGCGGCCCGCTCGTAGGCGCGCGCGCGGGCCGCCCGCGGCGCGTGCTCGTGGTGCAGCAGCAGCAGCTTGCCCGCCAACGCCAGGAACGCGCCCGAGCGCGAGAACTCCGCTTCGTTACCCGGCACGAACGTGAGCCCGCGCAGGATGTTGGACAGCGCCACGCAGCGGCGCGCCAGCGCCTCGCGCGACTCGCTCACCAGATTGAGGCTGGGCTCGTCGCGCGTGTAGCACTCGTCCTCGTAGTCCTCGAGCCGGCGCCGCTTCAGCACCCCGGCGGGGTCCCGCACCTGCAGCGCCGGCCGCCGCTCGGGCTCCAGGTCCATGGGCTCGGCGTCCAGGTTGTCGAGATGGTCGGCGAGCGGGCGCGGCGCGCGCGGCTCGGGCGGGTCGGGTGCAGGCGGGTCGGGCGCGGGCGGCGCGCGGCCGGGCAGTACGCGCACGAAGGGCAGGTGCACGCGCTCGGCGCTGCGCCAGGGCACTAGGTGGTCGGCGGCCGGCTGCCAGGGCTCCAGCACGTCCTCCACGCGCTCGGCGCGGTCGGGCTCGTCGGGCGCGAACAGGTCGTCGTCGGGCCGGTAGGAGACGGGGTGGCGGCGGCGCGACTGCAGCGTGTAGTTCTCGCCAGAGAGCACGGGCAGGCGCGCGGCGGGGTCGGGCGGGTCGAGGCGGCGCGGCGCTAGGGCGGGCGCGGCGGGCGAGGCGGGCGGCGCGTACCACGGCTCGGGCTCGCAGGGCGGCGCGTCGAACACGTCGGCCAGGCTGCGGTGGAAGTGCTCCAGCAGCAGCTCCAGCAGGCCGGGCAGGTGCGCCAGGCCGAAGTAGCCGATGCAGGCGTCGTCGAACAGCAGGATGTTGAGGATGTCGAGCGCCCAGCAGGTCTCGGCCAGCAGCCCCGACTTGAGCGCCATGACGATGCGCCACGCGTCCACGGGCGCCACGTCCGCCTTGGTCAGCCGCCGCCGCTTCTCGCCGCTCGGCACCGTCGCCTCCACGCACTCCGCGGGGAACGTCAGCTCTCGCCTTATTTGTGGTGCACTCTGCTAATTGAACAAACACATTAGAGGACACTCCTTTAAGGCGGGTACTGACCGGCGTTTCACAGCGAGCGTTCGTGGAGACGGACAGTACGAGGAAGCAAGGCGCTTAACGAGCAACAAGCGGCTCGTTACTCACTGCGAGTGTTCCACCCCGCTGTGCATTACTCGCTGCTTAGGGCGTAATGTACTCGTTGCGAATGGTACAACGCCCCGTTACACCGATCAGTACCCACTATTATAATATATTACAGTTTTTAAGGACTCACGGGTGAAGGGGCCGTCGCAGAGGGGTAGGCTTCTTGCGTCGGAGGCCGCGGCGCGCCGCCCCAGCCTGGACCGCCGCTTGACTGAAACACATTGCTATTATTACTTTGCGAATGTAGCAATTTCTATTCACCTTCACCTTAGTGAAATACAAAATAAATACATATTATTTGAACGAATCTTTATTTGTGTATTTTTTACCCTAAATCCTTCGAAATCCAAAGATCAGTGCTGGTAGCGAGAACTTTTTGCAACTACGTATTCGAAAACGCAACTGCGAAAAATCAAAATTATCATAAACGTTTTTAGTTCCACTTTTCACCGCCGCAGCGCTGTTCATTTTTTAATACAAAAATAGTCGAAGGCGATACGAAAACGTTTTCCAATTTATTCATGCTCCCAATAAAGATCAGATAAATATAAAATCACCATAACTTAATTTACAAGACACTGGAAAAAAATCCCGACCGCTTCTCCTGATTCCCGGTCAAAAAATGGCGTTCCAGTGTGGGTTTATCTAAATCAGTGATATGTACTAAAATATAATCAAGACAATATGCATTTAAAAAATCGGTACTAAGAAGAGTATGAAGACAACGGTAAGCATTGACAAGTTGCAATATTTGTCGCCTTCAATAGTCGCTAGTTGCCAAAGCGTGAAAAACAATGTGTGTGTACCTGCGGGTAGGGCTGGTGCGTCCACGCGGGCGCGGGCATGGGCGGGTGCGGGTGCGCGGCGAGCGGCGGGCGCCAGGGCGCGGGCGCGGGCGGCGGCGGCGCGCGCGGGAAGGCGCCGGCCCAGGCGCCGCCGAAGCGCGCCGCGCCGCCCCCCGCGCCGCCCGCGCCGCCCGCCGCCGCGCCGTAGCCCTCGCCCTTGGCGAAGTCGGGGTGCCGCCGGGGCGCGCCCGCGGCCCCCGCGCCGCCGCCCCCACCGGGCCCTGGCCCCGGACCCTTGCCGCCGCCATACTGTCCACCCAACCCACACATTATATACTCACAAACACACGTCCCATCTTCTATCCGCTGGTCTGACCTCCCCACTCACTATAGCGCTTTACAGTTTCATTTGACGCGTCATCAACTTTCCATTAATACGGGAAAATGGCAGTTCATACTAGTAAGCGATGTTATAACACACGCCAAATGAAAAAGCATTGCTACAATTCAGTGAAGACAACCAACATCAGAAAAGTGAGGACGATATAAAATGAAATTGATGTATCCATCTTCTAAGTTCTATTATAATCAGATTTTTCCACACAAGATGGATACTTAATTTCAAGAAAAGCACAAATAGTATACTATTATTACACTGACCGTGCACCCAACATGTTGACGCTTATTGCGTTAACAAGATTATGTATGATTATCAACACTTCGCTCAAATGTACACAGTTCAATGTCTAGATATTGCAATAGTTATATAAAAATAAAATGGTACATTGGAGTGAAGTGTCGCGACCGACGAAGCTAGTCCATAACTTACAACTGAGCTTACATGATAGTGTGAACTGTATGCATGCACATGATTACGTGATCGAGTTCAACGATATAAGCCACCACCACACACTCTAAACCTTAACTTCCATGTTCTTATTAATTTGTTAAATTTGGATACACTCGGCGAACGTGTTTCGAATTAATTTTGAGGTCATCATCGGATACCAGTATCGATGATAGCCATATTTGAAAAGCCAATTATTAATCACACCGCAAGCCAAAATTTTGTTAAACAAAATAGAAGAAATAATAACAGTGATAGCTTAAAATTTGGTCAAGCCAGTGGTATTATCCGAGAATAATTAAATGAAGCCAAAACCACGGATGATATTGCCCTTCGCCTCGATAATCGTTTCCCAAGCCCGAGATTTTCTATATAGCCAATGCTAATCAACTATTTGACAATATTCTAGAATCTACTTCAGAATTCTACTGTTTTGAATTTTCTGTTTAACTCAATTGTGTGTTTTGCGCCCAACATGATTATGAATGTGAAGTGAGTGGAAATCATTGAATTTAATTCTAGTCTTACTTTTTACGTTAAAATGTATTATTATACAACAAAACCGTTGCGGTACACGGTTTATGATTAGCACAATAACATACACCCTGTAAACTTATAAAAAACAATAAATCTTGGTTAACCCAAATGAGATTTTTGTTTGTGGCACATTTAGGTACTCGTGGCATTTGTCAAAAGGGCAAGCAAAACATTTTGATAATGTAAGGGCCAAAAAGTGTCATATCTTCTAAATATGAAAGTAATTAGGTGGTTCATGTGAACCCTAGCGAGGGATAGTTCTGGGGCATTGGGCGTTTATCGGTAAGCCGGTGCGAGCATGAGCAACGAGTATCGGTGGGTCTGCGGTGAGATGCCGGTCGCCAATATGGGAAGCGGTGTTGAGTGCGTGGTACAAACGTCCGTACGTAGGGGCGGGGCGGCGGCGGCAGCGGCGCCACCAGCTGCCGCGCGAGCTGCGAGCTCATTAGGCTACTGACCGCGCCGCCGGACATCTACACACCACCAAACAGATCCGTCACTACCTGCCTACTGCCTACTACTGCCTACTGTCTGCGCGGTGTCACCTCGCACGTGTCCGACGGATCACGCATGTCCCGTGCCTAACGTGTGTAAGTGTAACGTTGTGGATTTCGAAGTCTATATATTAATTACTATTTCCAGAAGAGTCAATGGCGCCCAACATGAGTCCACTGTATGACTCGTCAGTTTGTGAAATCTGTTCAGTAGTTCCAGACATTACCCACGAAGAACTAATGTTTATAACCACTTTTCTAAAGCAACGAAACAATTTTGTCATAAATATATACTGTCTTAAAAAAAATTCACGCCGTACCTTTTCTAAATATAAAATGGAATCAAAACAAAACTTGAAAGAGAACACTTGAAGATTCTGCAAATATGTTTCTAAAAGCGTAAGTAGGTAAGGTGATTATTGAAATCGTATAAGGGAAGTAAAATCGTTTGGTCGGGTGAAAACACTGGACACAGGTAGTTAAATAAAGAGACGATTGATAATCTAGAATATTGACGGCACAAGAAAATAAAAGTAGATATAAAAAAGTCGTAAGGCACCTAAGTACGTAGATAAATAATAGTGCGGTAATAAAGCACAATATCGCGTACGTAACATACACACTCTTGTATATTTGTCGCATGCTAGTCATGCAGGACAGTCAACTCTATTCTCAGGCTGTCAATACTACAAGAGACATTCCGAAAGATATATTATATGTCATACAAGCATACTTTAGGAACTAAAGAGCATCGGGTACACTTTAAAAGTCAATTCATTTTAAAGCTAAACACTATTAAAGGATTGCGTGCGTGGTATGATCCTGATTATTAAGTTTAACAAATGTTCCAAATTGTAATAACTAGCTATACCAGACGGTTAGAAAGTAAAAAAAGTGTCCATTCTTTTATTTATACCACTAAAGCTCAATACGTTAACTAAACAAAAAAAACGTCTTACTAAACGAAGCAAAAAAATATCTTAGCCTATTTATTATAGATATGAATTTTAAACAATCAATTATTTGAGAACATAAACAAGGTACAGTGTATATATAGTGTGTATGGAGAGTGTACATACGTCGTGCGGCGGCTGCTGCGGCGAGATGGGCGGATGCGGCGCGTGCTGCGCGTGCGGCGCGTGTTGCGCGTGCGGCGCGTGCTGCGGCGGCGCGTGCTGCGGCGGCGGCGCGCGGTAGTAGTCGGGGTAGGGCTGCGCGGGCGGCGGCGTGGCGGGCGGCGCGGCGGGCCGGTAGCCCGCGCCGTAGCCGCCGTACTGCGCGCCGTACTCGCCCGCGCCGCCGCCCGCGCCGCCCGCCGCCGCGCCGCGGTAGCCCCTGCACCCACACACGTTACACCACGCATTCACACACACACCACACCTCACCTCACCTCACCTCACCTCACCTACCTCGCTAACGGTACTATTCAATTCTAATCGGCCTCGGATACAAATCGCAATCTTGCTAGCGCAAAAAGCCAACGCGCAGTTGACAAACGTCAAACTTATGTATTCTTTTTATGTTTACCCTCTTTTTGCCAACTGATTCGAACATAACATTCATAGAAGGATGTTAGCGGAAACCAATTTATAAAAAAATATTAAACGTTACGTGACATAATGATCCGAACTAAAAATCATTCACTAAATTGACATTGATTAATGTTGTAAAATAATAACTTTAGTATTTCTCGTCTCATTCTATTAAATGATAGTATTAAATAATGTCCAATACATAAAATATGAACACACCTATCGCCATCAGGTCCGTAAGGGGGATACACAGGCCTGTTTGGTTGGTAGGGAGATCCATATTCATACCCGTATCCTTGTTGGTAACCTGGAAAAATACATTTTATATAAACCAAATGACCACATATAAATTATACCACATCAAACAGTATTCACACCTCGCATAGTTAGTTTATTAATCATGCAATCCTGTTTTAGTTTCACATCATCAGCAAATAATAAAAAGATAGCGACAGGTTATTATTTCGATAATCCTTTAGAAAATAAATATGACAATTTATATACATTATCGTATCTTACAACTCGGGTAGTAATTGCAATTGACAAGGAAATTGTTAGTCGCAAGAGATCACAAACCACATTATTATCCCGGGTGGACAATTGGACATGGGAAACCCGTGTGTTTCCAATGTTCCAAGATATACAGAAAATATATTATACAGAATTTCACGATCTAAACACATAGTTATAATATAAAGAAAGGTCTTAAACGCGATATATTACGTCGTCTGCTTTTTCAAAGCCAGGTCTATTAATGTTCGTTCTACCCGCGAATCAAGAACAAGTCGAACTTGCTCGATCAGATCGTGAGAACATGTGAATATTGTGTCGAGCCCGCGTGTAATGTTATTACTAAGGTGAAGAATGTGATCTTTCGCTGTTAGTAGAGACATGTGTGATGAGGGTGCAAGGTGCGGGGTTTAGTACCTGGGGGTCTCCGCGGCCCCGGCGGCTCGTCGAAGGGGTTGGAGGCGGCGAGGTTGTCGCCGCCCGGCCCGCCGCCTACAACCACACGGGTCATTGTACCCAACACAGTACCACACGAGGACACTAACCACATGCTACGACCGGATTACTCATACAACACGGCCAGTTTACTATCACCATGTATGTATCAAAATACACAAAGAATCTACCATAAAAATGAGCGAGCCGTGCAGTAGTCGCATATGATGTATAACATCTGGATGACTCTACCTCTTTTTCTTGTCGTTGAGACTTAAACAAAAGACTTCACTTCTATTCATTCTAGTCAATTTTTATACCACTTGGGTGGCAGACAAGCGTACGGCCCGCATGATGGTAAGCGGTTACCGTAGCCTATGGACGTTTGCAACACCAGAGGTATCATTCACGCGTTGCCGACCCTAGTCATTTAACAATACCTTAATAACGCTAACATTTTTATGAATGATGTCTCCTTACAATATCAATTATCGCGATATCAAGCGACCCCCTTTATTTAATACAGACATCACCCATTACATCCAGCTCATATACATTAATTAATCCTCATGCTGTATACAGAATCTCAACGTTCTCCACATATTAAAAGTCCAGGAAACGGTGTTATTAGATTAGACCCTTAGAAGTGTAGATACAAAAGCAGTATTTAACCAACCAATGGTTCATCCATTGGTTGGTTAAATATATTACTAAGTGGTTAGTTCTGTGTCTGCACAAATAAATAGAAAAAGCGCTTAGTGCCCAGTCGTGCAATGTCCTCGACTCACGATGTTTGTCTATAGGCTATCAATGCCATCAAAAAGCTTATGTACAGCGCCTACATCAGATATACATAAAACTAGTCATTTATATGCAATAAGGCAGGACTAGTCGATTTTGAAGTACATATTCATAAGCTTGAAACAATCCTAATCTAAAGTCTTAGGTGAACCCCTCAGGTTGAAATTCGACTAGATTGTAAGAGAAGTGAAAGCTATGGCATGCAGATTTTACGAATGTGTTTTTTATTAAAAATATATACAAGTCTTGGCTCCCATTTAGGTCTCAATTTCTTTGATTGGCGAAGGTGGACTAACCTTATCACCAACTAGAACCGCTATTTACATTTACATTTATGATTATATTTTAGCACTCAGAATAGAAAGAGCTTCTTAATAATGAGCTTAGCCGTGAGAACTATTCGTCCCACTGCTATTATGATTGATGACAAGAGATTACAGACCACCAAAACTCACTGGTATAGCAAGTAAAAGTAAAGAGCCAACTCACTCGTAAACGGCCATCAATATATTGCTAGGTGCGGGCAGTATCAATTAGAGTAAGCCTTGTTTCAGAAAAATAAAACAAACTTTATTTGCGCTTCAATAACCCAACCCCACCAAATTATGAAAGTCGCGTCAGCAAAAAAAGAAATAAATAGTAAATAGGCAAACACTATTACAAAGCAGTTTTTTTCTGGCGCGTTGCTTTCGCAATTAATTTCCATGTTTGGAGTGCAGATAAAGTTAGTAAACGTAATAAAATTGACGGTAAATAGTGGTGGTGTATAGCAGTGCAGTTGGTAAGTTACCTTGCGCGTGGTTGGGCTGCGGCGGGTACCCCCCGTACTGGCCCGCGTACCCGTCCATGGGCGCGCCGCCCGCCGCCCCGCCGACCGGGAACGACTCTTGTGAATTTGATGAACCTGCTAAATAAATACACCATTGTTCTGAGGAACTATTTCAATCTAGATTTTTCCCCGCGACTTAGCAATTATAACATATACACATGAGCATATAATAATTGTACATTCTAAGGGTCTAATAATTTTTAAAATAGTCACTGCCACCTTTTACATTCTACCATCTCGCTACTTGCATCGACGGGTTCGCTCGACGCTAGGTCATCGTCACGCATTGTTCCCGAAAGAAACATCCTTCCGTGAACGTTCGGGTTGTGGAATAAGCTCCCCGCCGAGGTTTTGCTGTCAGGTATCAGTATGAAGTTCTTCAAAAAAATTTCGAGATGTTTGCAGGGTCGGTATCCCGCCGTGAGTAATACTCCTGGTATTACAATCGGCCTTAAACTAGTAACTGCTTATCAGGCGGGTCGCACGCTTGTTTTCCAATAAGTGGTATTCAAATAATACTGTGTATAAGATTGACGGAGTGTCTCAGCGAGTGCAGCTATACAACACGCCACAAGTTCCGTTATTCGCTGGCGAAGGTGTAATGAGAGGCTCGGCCCATAAATATTATGGATGTGAAATGAACGGACTTCCTTACGACTCAGTCGTGCTGAAGAAATATACATAATTGCATCGGCAGTAAAGTCGGCGGGAGTCGTAATCAGTTAAGTGCTCTATAAAGTGAGCAAGGTGGAGTATTTGACAAGACAGTTGGTCTAGTAGTCCGTTGGTTAGTAAACCTGCTTGCTACGCTAGGTGTCGCGGATTCGATGCCGTATCAGGGCACTCATTCATGTTATGAAGTGTCTGGGTAAGTAATATAAAATTATTCAAGGATCCTATTAGTGTTCTCGTATGGACAGTAAACCTTTGCCTTGTTTGGCACCAGCTGGCACTGTGCAAAATAATAGAACATTGTTATTATTTTTTGGCGTATAATACTGACCTGGACTGGAGGTACTGTTGGACTTGCCGGTCTTCTTCTTGGTAGAGGCCTCCACCTGGTTGATGATGGGTTGGGGGTCGATGCCGCCGCGGTCGAAGTGGCACTCGTACGCCAGCAGGTTCTTGGTATAGTGCTTGCGCAGCGTATAAGCGGCCGAAGACGAGGCGCCAATGCCCAGAAGGCCTGCGATATCCTTCCAGGTTTTGTTCTTCGTCACCTGAAACCACACAGCTATCTACACTGACCGCTCTCTAGCCCAGTAGTTAGACAAAGTTAGATGACCCGGTGGCGGTGGCGCTGCGATCGTTTTTACCAATAGATACCTAGTAAGACGTTTCAATGTGGCGTTAGTTCCACTTTTAACCGACCACCAGGCCAGATTAGTTTGTGGCACTGTACACGAGACAAAGCAGCGCTCACAAGCACGTAAAGTGTGAAGGCTCAGTGGCGATAACTCAGCTTGTTACGATATAACGAGTGGAAACCAACCATGTCGAGGTGCGGCACAGTCGGCGGCGCGGGCGCTACTAGCGCTACATAGTCGGCTCGGCGGCCTTAGCAGAACGCTTTAATGATAAAAATTTATTAACTATCGTTAAAGGCCCGGCGAGTTTATGGCGACTATTCACATAAAGCGCGATGTGCATGCGCTGACATAAATCCTACCTCGAGTCTAATGGTCTCAGTTGCATAGATGCGCGCGAGTTTTACTAGAATAGCTTAGTGACACTCGACAATAGAAATATGATTGTACCGCTCGTCCTCTATACATTTATTTATCGCTAGACTTTTTGTACCGCATACGCAAATACAATCACATATGTGGCCTACAATAATGGTGTACGATAAAGCTTCAATAAAATAATACTAATGCAGAATACGAACTCAGGTTGAGCATTTGATGTCAAATATACATAAATTTATTAAATCTCATTTTAAAACAACAAATTTAATAATAAGTGTGAATACAAAATAATCGACGACTGTGACTAGAACCATTATTAAAAACAATGCACAAAAAAGCATGAATCTTATTTCAGTTATTTCTAAGATGTTTTTACACAACTAAATTGATCTGTCAAAAACGGTCATCTGGGCCTATGGCATATAGCATCAGGGCATCTAATGTAATATCAAGTGGCTTTGGGTTGCTGCTCAGGTAACTTGCAGTTCTATCCGGTGCATTCCTTCGCCTGAGCCCTCCTAGATGCACGAGGATACTAATATTTTACTTAGTAAAAATCGTGTGTGGCTGTGTTTTGCAAATTTAAAGACGTATTCACAAAAAAAAAGTTATAGTGTGTTATATAAGTTAGACTACGAAATATTATATGCCAATAAGTCGTTATACGTATACATAATTAATATTGGGTATAACGTATAATAATTTATATAAATAAATAAATTCCCTCTCACTATCACAATTACTGTGCCCTATAAACAGTGTGTATTAAGTAGTCTAAAAGCTTGTAAAATACAATACAGTACACTAATTGCAATAAAATTAATCATGATTAATGGTAGTACAGTGTGGTAGTGTGTAGTTACCTCGACGAAGCCGCCGCGGTCCCTGACGAGCAGGTAGAGGCGGTAGAGGTCGAGCGGCTGTTTGGAGATGGTGGGGCAGGCGCCGATGGGCGTGCGCCGCTCCTCCATGAAGGCCAGCAGCCGCTCCACCCACGAGCGCCGCTCGGGCGCGTCGTCCATCTCGAACAGCTTGCCCAGCGAGTCCGACTTCTGGCCCAGACACACACATCATACACCCGCTACCACCGCACATCGCACCACTCGCGCACCACTCGATGTATGCACCCTGCCCAGCAAGCGCTTCCGTGGCCTATCAATACTCAATTCCAGAGGAATCACAAAATTACAATCGTAGCGTCATTTTCAGGTAGCACCACCAAAATTGCTGGTTTAGTTACCAAGTTCACAATGTTTTTCGCTGATGATCTAAAATGACGTCAAATTCATGGCAATAGTGTTACAAATATGGCCCCAGGCTTTACTGATAGCACCGCGCATCCTCGTAAAGCTCTAAAAGGAAATGTTAAGTATTTCAATATCTATAAATACTGTCAATGACATACGAATATTTAGAGATGTAAATTATGAGGATAGAAGATAATTATACTAGATTCACAAAAAAAAACTAGTGTTTTTGGTTTGTTTTTTTTATTAGACATGGTGCATACTTCGATTAGTGCTAGAATTTGCAAGGATCAACAAGCGTGGAAACAAAATGGAGACGAAAATCTGAACATCATTGGTTTCGAAAGAAAGATTAATGACATGAAACATATATTTTAAGGGATTTACGAGATTCCGTTTTATTTTCATGTAGTTAGTTCCTCTATGTACTAAGTCGCACGTGACGCGTAACAACACGGTTTCTAAGTGTCACATCGTTGAATCAAGCGGTATTTAATGTATGAGTATTACCGGGCCTGACGAAGACTCTCCTACGCGACGTTTCCTTTGGGTTTCTGCCTAGAATCAAAATTTACCACTTGTTTAGACCTCTCTGATATCAACTACAGCGTGCGTTCGTCAGCCCCGTTACTCGAAAAACTCCTTATTCATGCATTAACATTATTTTTATAAAACATTTAGTCATTCAATTAAATAAAATCAAAATAAGAATATAAATAAGGAGTTTTAAGTCTAGCACATTCAAGTAAGATGCATATAACAACTCTACGGATACATTAGCAGTCCCCGATCTAGAGATCCTTACCATCGATTGCACTATATTAGAGTAGGCGTGTCATGCACTGTTTGTAGCCTAGTTCATTACGACGACCAGGCAACGGTTATGTCCACAGAAAATTAATTAATGTAGTCAATCCACTCTCTACACATTCGTACAAGTATGTGAAAATAATAACCACTACGACAATATCACTGGTGCCTAAAACATAGACAGAAGGTTGGTCTAATAGAGCAACTAGAAGGAAAGCTATCCAGATATGTACTTTTTGGATAATTTTAAACACGATGATTGAAGAAGAATAGTTTTTATTCCATATTGTAGAATATATACTTCAAGCGAAGACCAACACCACAGGGAAATAAATAAGAGCGAAAGCTTTTTATTTCAATTCGAAGCTTGAAGCTGGCATCGCTTCATGTCAGTTGTAATCCAATGCAGAAACGTGCGCGTGACAAAATGCATTTGATAAAACGCAGAGAAAAGAGGCTACCATGCAACAAAACGAAATATATATGTGAAAGTATTAATCGTATCGAGCACTACTCATGCTTATGATCTTTAACTTGATATAAACCTTTGATCTGTAGGACTCCGGCGGTATGTGACTGTTAAATACCTGAAATTACATGACAGAATGCATTGGCTCCCTTTCACTCGTACACTTCGTAAAAGTAGGGCAGTGAATGTGGTGACAGTATGTAAAAGTGAATGTGTAATGTTATGGGATATTGGGATAACTCAAATATCCTTCATATTGGTGTCGATTATGTTGTACAAAATCACTAAACTAAACTTATTTGACAGGACTAAAAAGTCTTTCTATCTCTTTCTCGTGTGCAGGTCAAATAAGGACGGCTATACTTTAAGTCCTGCCAAATTAGTATAATAAGTGTAATGATTTCGAACAATAGTGTAAGAACCATTATCGTCCTATCTATATCTATACTAAAATTATAAAGAGGAAAAAATATATTTCGTATTTTTGTGTGTATGTTTGTATCGAATAGGCTCCGAAACTAATGGACCGATTTCAATAATTCTTTCACCGTTAGTAAGCTACATTATCCCTGAGTAACATAGGCTATATATTATACTAGCTGCCCGCCCCGGCTTCGCACGGGTAGACAAAATATTTGATCAATGGCTACCCGTGCGAAGACGGGGCGGGCCGCTAGTCATATATATATATAAGTTTATAAATCCTATCCAAATTATTGATTGATAAACATTCCGCGAGGAAGTAATAACTCAGATTATATGAGATATTCCATTGACGTCAACTTCAAAGTTACAGAGCAAAAACAAATTAAACGACCAGTAAGTACTGTTTATGTGTGAATACATTGATGTGTTTTTATAAGCAAAGCTTTATTGACGTCACACAAAATCACAGCTTTATACGGTGATATTCTTTGATATTAAGGATCACAATACAGCGCGCGATTGAGTGAAGCATTGTCAGTATGAATACAAAACGCATATGTCATATACATTTGTGTGGTGTACATTGACATTAAATACATTTCTAGTCATGTCCAGACGGGACAGGCTACTCTCCACCACCTATTTTACTGAACCACTGTTATTAGAATTAGAATATTGTTTGTCCCACAAAGGTATCAGGCCTGCCATCGCTTGCAATACCACTGTGAGTGCAATATCACTATGAATTACCAAAGATATATTGAGAGGGATCACTGTGCTACTTGTGCTAGCGTGTAGGTTAAACAGCTTTCCTTACTGCCAGCACAGCGCGTGTGTATAGCGTGGTATGTGTATGTGTATATAGGGTGGTATGTGTGTGTATGATGATTGGGGTGGTGTGTGTGGGGTGGTATGTGTATACAGGCTGGTTTGTGTGTGTATAGGGGTGGGATTTGTATGATGATGAGGTTGGTGTGTGTTGTGTTTGGGGTTGGTGTGTGTTAGGGGTTTGTGTGTGTGTATGGGAGTGGTGGCGTATGAATTGGTGTGTTGTGTTTAGTGATGGCGTGTGTATAGGGTAGTGTATGTGTGTGTGTGTGGGGAGGTGGGGGGAGGTGGGGTGGTGTGTGTACAGCGTGTACTCACGGGACTAGAGGGCGGGCGCGGCCAGGAGGAGGGCGAGGCGTCGTAGTCGTCGTGCAGCGAGGAGTGCGAGGCGCCGCCGGGCGAGGGCGAGGGCGCCGCGCTGCCCGCGCCGAACTCCTTGCGCGACCCCTTGCCGCCGCCAGACCCCTCCTCGCCAGACGCTGTAACACAAAACATCACACACACATCATTTTCAAAATCATTTTCATTTCGGTTGGAAGGGCAATGTTACTCGTAAAATCACTTGGCTAATGCGATGCAGTGTCTCGCAGAGTATGGCTCAGCGTGGTAGGCAACTACAGTAAAAGCATAATATGTAATGACGTATCTACGCATGTTTATTGTACGCCTGCGGGGATAAGTGAAAAAGCAGGCGCACTCCCACAGTGTTATCATGAATGAAGTTGACGAATTTGGCTATTGTACATCTAATATATAAAATTCTCGTGTCACAGTTTTCGTTGCCATACTCCTCCGAAACGGCTTGACCGATTTTGATGAAATTTTTTGTGCTTATCCGGTATCTATGAGAATCGGCCAACATCTATTTTTCATCCCCCTAAATGTTAGGGGTAGTCCACCCCTAAATTTTTATTTTTATTTTTTAGACCGATTTCAAAAATTCTTTCACCGTTAGAAAGCTACATCATCACTGAGTAACATAGGCTATATATTATACTAGCTTCCCGCCCCGGCTTCGCTCAGGTAGACAAAATATTTGAATATCTATAGGCTCCGAAACTACTGGACCGATTTCAAAAATTCTTTCACCGTTAGAAAGCTACACTATTACTGATTAACATAGGCTACCTGCCCGCCCCGGCTTTGCACGGGTAGACAAAATATTTGATATAAAAGTCTACCCGTGCGAAGCCGGGGCGGGCCGCTAGTCTTATATATAAAATTCTCGTGTCGCCGTGTTTGTAGTTAAACTCCTCCGAAGCTGCTTGACCGATTCTCATGAAATTTTGTGTGCATATTGGGTAGGTCCGAGAATCGGAAAACATCTATTTTTCATCCCCCTAAATGTTAAGGGTAGTCCACCCTAACTTTTTTTTATATATGTAACATTCTCGTCCTCATATAAATGTCAAGGTTGTGAGCATGATATGCGTATGAGATGTATTGTGAAGTTAGTGTACCGGCGGAGGCGTTGCTGAGCGTGCTCTGCTGGCTGCCCTCGTCGAGCGGCGCGCCGTCGGGCCCGGTGGTGACGAGCTGCGTGGCGGGCGGCGCGGGCCCGTTGTCGTGCGCCTCGGCCGGCGCCACGGGCGGCGGCATGGCGCCCTCCGCGCCCGGCGGCGCCATATGCCGCGCCTGCTGCTGCAACCCCACACACACACTCACTACACTCCTCCATACTAACATACACTCTGCTACACCTACTATGAACTTTACCAGGCATAACACCTTCGCACGGTGGTTGTACGTAACCAGGTGTAATCTGGTAAACTCAGATATACATTTTGTGAAATTACGAATTTATTTATTTGTAATTGTTGGGTACATAAACCATAGTATAAAGAGAGGGGAAGTAGGTTATCTTCATACAAACGCACCGCGCGCGGCTTGTATGTGTGCGCTATTGTATCTATGTGTCGACGCACGCACACTTTAACAAAATCTCGACCCGTTTCTCAGTGCGCCAGTCGGGCTAACACTGCACAAGGTTCGCGCGCGCGTCACGGCTTTTCGGCACCGCTAAATGATTTATTCATCAATATCATCATCAAAATGTCTGATAATCGCAGAAGAACGTATTGCTGTGTGTTTGGGTGTCTTAATAATTCATCGATTCCAGACCTGTCTCTGTTCAGATTACCTATTGAACAGGAAAGGTAAGTTAGTCACTTATTCTAGCATAATATAATTTTACTTGATGATGAGATACCTACGTACTTACATATTTTTTGTTTGTATTAGTTTTCTATCACACAGGAAATAGGTAGGTTCATGCGGTTGCTAGCGAAGCGCGAACAGCCGCGCCTAATATTTAGTTAAAAGTGACAACCCTAAGACAGTAGGCAATTATATCGCGAATTGGGCCGGAGATACCCTACTCCCTCTTCTTTATACTATGCATAAACTGTCTCTCCCCTGAGTAAGTTAACTATAGATGAAATACTTATCTTTTGTATAAAACTGTTGTATCTTAATTACATTGTTCTTGCCGGCACTACGACTAGCATATCCAACTATGTGGTCACAAATAAACCTTCATCAGAACCCCCATATGATTGCAAGTAGGTACACGTTAGGAAGTATACCTTGAGCGGCTGGTAATGTTGAGGTGGATGCGGTGGTGGTGGCGGCGGCCGGTAGCCGTACTGGTAGGGATGATGGTTCCTGGGCGGGCCGTAGCCGTAGGGCTGCGGCGGCGGGTAGTGCGGCGACTTGTAGGCCGCGTGGTGGCCATAGGGCTGCGCCACCATGGCGCCGGGCGGGGGGCCGGACGAGGGCGCAGGCCCGGGGGCTGCGCCGCCCGCCCCGCCTCTAGCCGCGCCGCTGCCCTCCGATAGCGCCGACGTTCGCGGCGGCATCGCTACGTTCTGCGTGCCTGTAACATCACATGCAATCTATCAATACGTATTCAAATATTTTTTGAGCGGGCAATTAACTAGATGCAGATGCAGCTATTTGTAGCGCTTGAAAAGCTTTACGAAGTTCGGAAATGTGATCCAAAAACTGATGCGTCTGATTTCCTATAAAATATAATATTACATGTCTAAAGATTATACTTTAATCTCTTTACCATTATTGAAAGCCTGCTTTCACAATCTAGTTACTTACAAATAATAGCCCAAAATTTGTAGCAAACCAAACATTAACTTGGGTTTGTCACACAAAATTAACTTCGTAGTCGTGTGGCAGCGACGTCATGTTTGTGTACATAGTATGTAAATCGTAGTAGAGTGTTAGACGTTTCAATTAAATAGTATTCGAGAGTGCAAGCGGCCACATTTCCCGGGATCGGCAATGGGTGATCGATCGCGTAGCGGTCGTCCTCACACACAATTTGAATAATAGGTACTGTTAACGAGGGCTCGCCTAAGCCGGGCGCATCAATCGAGGACGGAGAGACGCATCCGATCACTTTCATTTTCCGTAGGCACGTGAGCAGCATGCACCGCTACTCTGCGAATTCTCGCTGCATTTTATTGCATCCGTATATGTGCATACGACATGCACGCAACGCATTGACCGAGGCCGAGATACGAACGGCAGTGATTTGCGACGACGAAAGTGGTATTGCAGCTTTTATGTGGGTCGCTTTGGAGGCGGTTATGTTAGTATTACGTGAGGGTCTACTCACTGTTACATTATTATTCAACGTCGTTATGCGCTCGCTCGCTCCTTTAATGATCATTCCACCAAGTTTTAGTGTTAGCAATATGGTCTCTATTAACGGGATTCCAAATCGGCCCTTTAAATTGTTGTGTGTAAATAAATAGAGAGCACGTGCGAGGGTCCTCGGTTTAATCTCATCAGTTGGTCATTATCGGGCCATTATATTGTGTCGGCGGCATCAGACGGACGGCAGACGGCGAGGCGCCGGTGAATCATAGATAACAGCGTTGTGCCATACGCGCCCACCTATATATCTATTTGTTTACAGCGACCTTTAATGAGTGTAGCGCCACGGTAACGGGGTCGTCCCGGTCCGGCCCACATCCGACTGATGCCTCGTAAAAATAGCGCACGCCAAATGTTGTCTGATCTAGTACGTGATAGCACGCACTTGACCTATACGGTTTTGTTTTGTAACAAAAACAAAGGGGTATTATTACGCAAATGACACATAAAGATAAGGCAGACAAGACAGCTAATGTACATGGGAGGTTCCGCTTCGCGAGCGCCTATCGATACAAACGATAACAAAGAAGTACCTACTCTCTACACACAACTTGTTTTCGTATTGGGTCTAGTAACTAAACATTGTGATGCATACAACATTCCTTTCAAAACTGAACACCTACACTAGGTGTCATCTGTCGTAATTCATACGTTCTATCATACGCCTTAAATAAACCACCAATACCACTATTTACCTGAACACGTAGAAATAAGTATGCAAGTACGACAGTACAGCGCAGAACTCAACTATACGAGATGGTAGGTTTTTTTAAACCACTAAGGTGACAAACACGCATACGGCCCGCCTGATGGTAACCAGTTACCGTAACCTTTGGAGGCAGGCAACACCAGGAGTATAACTCTCGCGTTGCCGGCCCTGAATAATTATATTCTTGAAGAACCCCATGCTGAACCCCATAGGTCTATAAATATTGCAAAAAGTTGACTTAATGCATATCACCGCAGTTTCAAATACAAGTAGTGTCTATGTATTTTATGTGTTTCGGTTTAGGGCTAGCTAGAGAAATTACTTATGAATTAAAAACTTATGATGACGACCGCAATTTGATTTATCACGACCGCAATGCATTGGCCACGCCGGACAACTAAACCTCTTGGGTGGAAATGCATCAACTGCATGCAAGGTCTTAAAAAAACTTGCACTTAATTAAAAATACCTTACCAAGGTATCGGACGACGAGTTGATCGAGCAAGATACAAAGCGAAACTTCATATAATTTAAAGTATGAAAAAGTAGGCAACGCAATCCGTATACAACGTAAGTAAAGGTTTGAATTGAGGCTTGGGCAACGCGGTGGTTGGCGCGGTAATCTGAACCAGCTTTGTCAAGGGCAGCGCCCGTCACCGCGGCACCGCGTGCGTTACACAGCCCAGTCGAGGTCTTTACTTTCCCAACCCACAATGTCACCAAACACGTGGCTTTTGTCATACTTAATTTAATCGAAGTTAAGTAAGTGCAAGAACATTTATTTGTCAAGCTTGAATCTGGTTACATTAGGAGTAGAAAGACCAATAGTTGCTGAAGTAACATGTCTGACAAAGCCAATTGGAACGGATAATTCCAATATTTTATTAGTACCTATAGAAACATTGCGTTTTGAACGGAGCGCCATAATGATAAATGGATGTGTAAATGGGCCTTTAGGTTCTAAGACGTTTGTTTGGAACATTTTGATCTTGCAAATGATCCTCGTGAAAATTTCTATACGATTTGAAGATAAAATACACTTATAGAAAACAGCAGCTTCATAGAGTAAGTGTCAGGATACATAAGTAGATACCAAACATGATCACGCATGACCGGCATATACGATGAACAGTCTAGTCACGACGAAGGTACAAGAAGGCGCTCTAAAATACACTTACGACGACTTCACGATGTCATTATAGGCGTTAACTGAACGCAAAAACTGGGTACGCTAGAGCCTCTTCTCAAACAATTTATTGTGCTTGTGCCGGGAAATACAGCTCAGTAGATAGTGCTAATAGAAATCTCAGTTTGCTTACATTACACATAGGAATTGTTGGCGCAACCAATCAGCAAATACACTGCTGTTAGTTTACCAAGTTTACATTACATCTAGCATTCCAAAAAGGACTTACAATTATTTACACCTACGTGCAAAATATTGTATTTAACAAAGGGCCGCCGATTGTTTAGAATTTAGATACAGTAGAGACGCTTATACCAGTAATGTTTCACATTCTTCACTTTTGTGTTTTGCCGTTTGCCTCGGAGTGGTTAATTTACTGTGAATAGATAGATACTCCACATAGTGAGACAGAACAGAAGCAAGGCAAATATTATCGTCTCACTGAGTAACCAGTATATAAACAGAGTAGAGACAATAGCGTTAACAAGAGCGGCCTAGTTGAGACAAACGATGGCGTCACGATGTCGCTGCTCGACGACCCATTTTAACAGGATCCACAGTCGCAACCGCCGCTGGGATTCTATGATATTTAGAATTTAGCACCTATACTCTACTACATGGTTTAGTACCTGTACGGAACCGTCTGTCAGATCTTAAAAGGGCTTAATGTTTAGAATCGTATTAGGTACACACAGGGTTCAGTTTACAAAATACGTTATTAGGTACTTAACAGAAATATTTTGTGTGGTGGTAGTACGGCGTGTGAGTCTAAATTGCACTTGACCGGTTTTCATGTTGATGTTAACGCTTTGAATCTATTTGCAACCTATGCAACTCAAAGAGCAAGCCCAAAAACCCAAGCAAAATAAATAACCAAGAAATGTACGCGATAACTCACAGGCGTTCTTACAACACTTGGGTTCCCCCGAGAAATAAATAAAATGTAACCATAATTGAAACACAGATCGAAGTTTGTTCAATTTTATCGCGATCCGAGACAAATTGACACAATGGCTATTGCAAACAAAACAAATCAAATGGAACCTTAGAAGTGTTTCATTGACAAATTAAATCTCGTTTTCCCTTTCAATCTTACGGCAATCTCGGGGTGTGAGACCGTAAATGGGGTGGCTTTTACTTTTGTGAGGTACCTACATCTATTTATCGGGCGGCCTAGGGGGAGGTGTGTACGCTTTGTGAATGTGTATGTATAATAGTATGTATAGCGAACTGGGTAAGTCTGGCCGAGGTCGCAAAGAATGTCCGCACCATTAGCTGAGGGGCAGACGTAACGGGGTGAATGGGCTGTCGAACCCTCCGGCGACCTTGACTCGCAGAGATTTATCACTTTTCCGGGGTAATCTGAATACAATTAGGCGATGGGCAGCGGACGGGACCACGGGTGCGCAACAGGTACCGTTCCTACTTGCATATTTTTCTTTTTGAGATCTTCATTGTTATTTCCATTCACTAATCTCATACGATTCCAATTAGAAGGCACATTTTTTTATATTCTTGTTCCAAATCCGTAATAATATTATGCTCTCAGAAATACCAAAAAAAATCGAATCCCAATACTATTTCGTAGTAATATGTAATGTCTATTCAGTAAGTAAACATTATACATACTAAGAATATCTTGAAACCTATAAAAATATGTATAAGTAAGCACATAAATATATATGACTATAAATCTCAAGCCAAAAAGCGTTATCAGTACCAAAAAACCTCAAAACAAACCACGAGACGGATGGTTTACGTGAAAACGATCAAAACAAACATTATGACGGGAAGCAAAAAGCGCATTGTTTCATCCTCTCTTTTTTTTTCAAAAGTAGTAGGTCGTCGGCCTTGTCAAGGACGCAGGGCACGTGGCTGCACATAGAGGAATTCGAGTAAGGACAAAAGCACATGCCGGCACCGCATACATTTACATGTTCATTCATTGTATAAATCCTTTTAAAGGGGAGCAGTTTGCCATTTCCTGGAATCCTAGGATTATGAGAGAAGGAAATTCTTATAATAACACTTCTTACACGATCTCCCCTTGAGATTTCAATGATTTGATATCTATCAATGATTGATAATAAGCCTGGTAAAAATAAAAGAGGTACCTACCTACTTACAGATATTGAAATGTAGCGGTCTCGGTAGGAGGAAACAACAAGCGTGCAAGTTCAGTCTCAAGTTCCAAGAGCCAGTCTTATCTTAGTTGATGGCATTCCACAGCTCGGCCACCGATACGCACGACGGACGACTGCGAAACGCTTTTAGTGCCCATGCACACTACTTATAAAGGTATGCCAGAAAGAAATATACCTTTTCTATAAAACATAAGGTCGACGGTGCCTCGACGTTGCATTTAGGTATCAATCACGTAAAAGAAACCTTATTAGTCAAAAATTAAAGTCGTTTTCGAAAGTCACACTGCATGCGGGCTTCAAACAATACGCAATTCACCTTCGAACGCGTTGAGTTGCGGTATTGCGGCTTCATTGTGTTAAAATAACGATGGAACTTGCGATTGGAAACGAGTGCGAAACAATCCGGTACATTAACTACTGATCAGAAAATCGATAAAAAATATGATTTAAACAAGATATCGTACGAAAGTGACAATTATAATTTTCCTAAATTTTCGGATCTAAATGTAAGAGCTAGAAACTGTGCTCAATTAGTAGCAGCATTGTATAGAGTTTGAAAATCGATAAATAGTGGGAACAAACGATACGCAAGAATTATGTAAAACATTTAAAGTAAAAAAAAAACACATTTCAATGCATCCGAGTACCTAATCAAATTATAAATACATACTCCAAATCACAGTTTTTAATTATAATGTGATACCTTATAAAAATGTGATAGATTCTCGCTCCAAGTTTTCTTAAAGCCAGCCAAATACCTACCGATCGATCCAAAAATTCTAACGCGCGACTTGAGATATTCACTCGATGTTTGTCGAGAGTCAAGAGTCCGACAACGACGAGCCGAACAGTTGACGTCATGTAGTCATGTTAACCTTCTACTACTCGGCCGACTCGCGACAATCCATAGATAGAACCTCCATACGTCGCTGCTCGAGTGTCGAGACTGAGTGTTCAACAAGGGCATGAGCAGCATTGGACTGCGTGGCAAGACTGAACGTTTAGAACGCAAGAGACACGGAGTGAGGGTGTATTGCGGTCATATAACCGGTATTCGAGTGGTGTGGTGTGGCAGTCGCCGCTCGGCCGGTCTACAGCCCGATGTTTTGAGAAAGCCACGTTCGGCTATGGCCAACGTTAACAAAACACGATTGCTTTTGTGGTCGCATTTGTTACAGCGATTTGAGATTGAGAAAGAACAGAAGCCTAGATTTTTTTCTTACACTTTCAATAAAACAAACACAATTACTATTTTAAATGTATCCTTACTTAACAACCATATAATCACTCTCCATAATACGGGATTATAATAATGGTAGATGGCGGATACGTCATCATTATTTTCGATCGCTCCTTAGACCTAAGCGTTCAACTGTAGGGAGCAATCAAAGAATTGATTGATATGTGTAGGATAAATTAATAAAAACAGAAGGGGAGATCAGATGACGATGGTGCAAGTTATGGAAAAATGAAGAAAAGTGATTTTAAGTGATACCCACAGATTAGTCTTGTGTTGTATTCAATATTAATGGCTGCAACTTAAGGCATTCTGTTTCAGTCACGTACGATTTCATTCAACGTAATGATGACAAGTTATCGCATATTTATAAACGTAACCTTCAAACAACAAACATAAGGAAAGCGTTTGCCGTTACCAAAGTTTACGATTGTACAACATCAACATATATGAATGGAATTATATTACTCGAAACGAGATAGGACCCTAAGTGCCTGTATCGTATAGGTACACACACACGCACACACATGTACATATTAAACAAATCGAGACAGTGGGTAAGTAATGTAAGCCTGTTAGATGCGAAATTCCCGACGTATAGAATTTATTTTCAAGGTCACTCTGAGGGAAGCCTTACATCACTATCGGGTCATTAAAGCTTAACATGACATAACAACAAATATTTCTGATTATAATTATTTATAATAAATAGGTACTTAAGATATAATGGACCTTTTCCGGATAGAAATCATTTGCGGATGTTACTCACAACCAAGGATATAATAATAATTTTGGCAATGTTTTTTTTGGTTTGATAAGTTGAAGTGTCTTTAGAAACGTGATCAGCAGAGGCGTCGCTGGACTTGTTGGTTTGGTGTTTAAGAGTGTTTTGTCGGGCCTTATGGGTGGAAGGTCCTGTTTTGCGTGCTCGGCCCGGCCGACAGTGGGGGTAAGTTTTTCACGAAGCCCTATATACCGCGACCACCCCAGTTCGTACATAAGGTGGGTGGCTGGGGTGGTTCGCGCCCGCAAAAGGGGCAAAATACGGCGTACTCTGGGCGCCCGTTCTATGTGGGTCAATGTCGGGAAAGCCCGTGTCTACCGGTGACGGAGTATGCACAACGAATCTGATCAACACACTCGTGGCCAAACAAAGGATATAGCAAAAGATTCCCAAGAATATCTAAATCCTTATTGCAAGGGGTTAGGGTTGAATTTTCTTTGCGAACGAACATTGCCGCCTCTACATATAATATATACTACAGCTGTTAGTAACCTGTGCACTGCAATTCAGTTAGGAGGCACTGACGGAATTATGGGTTAACGAATCGCAAGCTATCTTACCCTGGTATAAATACATTCCTAATTGCATCGATAGTACCGATAAGTAGCATAATTTGGAAAGATATGTGGCGTTCATTTTGCAAGCTGGTCAGGTAATCAAACACATTGACTTATGCTTTGTTGTGGTGTAGGGACATCGGGGTTATCTCACTTCTCTCTGTGCCTAACCGCACACCATCCCTGTTGTAGGTTAATTGCTAACGTCAAGAAAGTGCCGACATATGACAAGAACAAGAAGATCTAAAATTACACAAATAACCAGAACTAAGGATATCAAATTACGTAGTGTAAAGCAGTAAGTCATAATGAAGTAGAGTCAGAGGATGAGAAAACATACAATAGATATAACTTATGTAATGTAATAAGAGATGAAGATTTGTTTCAGGTGACAGGGTACATACCGACAGCCGGTGACATGGATCGTGATCCGCTGGAGCCGGTGGGGCTGGGCGTAGGCCTCAAGTGAGGCGTAGTAGCGCGCCCCGCGCCTCCGCTGCCGCCCGAGTCATTGCTGTTCTGGCCGGTCAGATCCTAGAACAAGAGGGCCAACTCGTTAAATACATATTTCATTACACGTTTACGTATTGACATATCACTTTAGCATTCAATGCGGTTGTACTTTTATCGACAGCGACGTAGTATTCAAGAATTTAGTTGTTTTGAGTAAGTTGAGTATAATAATAATACCCCATGATGTGAAATATGCAACTGTATTGCAATGTAAACGTCTTCGTTATTATTGTTGCTTTGTAATTTCATAATTTCAAACTCTTGTTAGGACTCTTCAAGCCTCGGATTACAAATCTATGAGAGTAGATCAGTGGTTAGATTAGGAAAAGATTTACATTCCCGCAATGAATTGCATGCGAAATATGTATTAATGGATGATCCCTAAATAAAAATACATAATTTAAGAACGATTCAAGGACATCATTAACTAGAAAAATCAAATGTCAAAATTCTAGAGACCATTATCATAGCATTTCAACACCAAATTCACAGAAATATCAGATATGGAGTGATTCTGTTTAAGATTATAAAATGTACTTTATCGTCTTTTTTTTTAAGGAAAACCCCTTTCCCGGTGCAGGATGCCGCGAATGCAGCGATGGACACAAATTAATATAAAACAATAAAAACATATTTTTTGCAGTTCTCATGCTATGATATAATAACTAAATCAGCTCAGAGCAAAATTAAGTAGACACATTGAATATATAAATACCCTCCAATAGTACAGCACTGTTGGTGCACAGCCCTGGGCGAATCTGCATAATGATAACGGATAGTAAATAATACATTCTTGAGCTTAGGTGAGACGCCTTGACACTGCAACCTAGCTAGGCAGTTAGACCAACAATAGCAGAGTCAATGGAGCACGGCCATTCACGGTAATCGCAATAAAACAACAGCGAAACGTCTTTACAAACAATATGTTTGTAGCCAAACAAAAATTTGCATGTAAGTTATTATCTTAATAAGGCTATTTTATATATGTAATGTTTAAAAGTCTTATAATGTAATAATATAATGGTGTCTTATAAACTATGCAACAAAATTGCCCATTGATTAAAATCCTATTATGAATAACAATGAGCTCTCTCGTAATCATCGAAAGCTCAATAAGTAGATTGCAGCTGACATTCACAACATCAGTACTTGGTAAGTATACGTACCGTTCCAAGAAGTCGGTGTCGTATTTTGCTAAAGCAACTGATGGTGTTCTGTTTCGATCACAACACGCAACAAATGCTATTGTCGATTGGACGGATTTCAGATAGAGAAGAGCGGAATGCCAAACGAAACGAGCCAATGTAAAGCTTTTTCAAAGTTAAAATCGAGTCGTGTTATAAAGAGAACGGCAGTATTCACAGCGTTTGAACAAGCCCAGCGACTCGGCGAAGCAACACACGACCCCCCGTTGTCGAGGTTAGCTCGCCTGCGAGAGGCTCCGGCGTCGATCAGGCGAGGCCGGTGGAGGGGCGGAGGCGCGGGGGCCGCGGGCTGAGCTCAGCGCGATAACTGCGGCAATGTTTTTGCCGTGCTCCAGCTCGCTCGCTCGGCACACCAGCGCGTTCTTCATTTCGTACCAACAGTACCAAGTCCATTATCTATTAGCCCGTCCCGCTCGCACTCACGGCCGGTTCGTCGCGCCTCGCCGCACCGGCCGCTGTTTTATTGCCAGCCGACGATTTTAACGTGCGCCTCGCAACGTCCGCCGGAGCACAAAAGTTTTTATGGAAATTTCATTTCGAATGCGCCTCACTCGCTTGCTCGCTCGGGAACGTCAATATAAAAGCACGATAACGAACGGACGAGTCAATTAATTATTATTGTTGGAAGCTGTCGGGACGTGCTGGGCGCCACTATCTAGGTAGTAGGAGGTACTGTATTGTACGTACAATTTGTACTTACATGTACTCGCTTACATTTTTATTCGACGGCAAGTGACGTCGATTTTGAGTGTGCTCTACAAAATTAGAAAATATCGCATGTTGGGTACATTTATCAGTGTCTGTGGTAGGTTCTGTTTTAGAAAGACTGGTCGTCTAATTTTCCGTTTTAGTGATCAGTGATTTGGCCACCCAAATCATTCGTGCCATTTATCCGATATGCTATTTATTCCCTATTACATAATTCTGCACTAAAACAATAAATAAATAAAAAATACCAGAGTTTTCTATCAAAATTACTTCTTGCGTGTGTCAGCTAACTCGATTTTCATTAAGAGAATTTGATCACTAAGAATATTTAAATAAAGAAAGACGAATATTTTTACGGTTCGTGATCAATGAAATGACGAGCGATGAACTCCTAAACTTGTCGATAGCTAGTCGAAATAACTTTATTATGAGTTAATAAGGTTGATGGTCACCGATGGCCAAGTTATAATGAGGGCACAAATTGTACCAGTTTGATGTGAATGAACGAGATCGGTTTAAATTGACCGAGTGCACTTGGCCCGAATCTCAGTACAAATAAACACAAAAGCTGTCGGCTCACGTCTATTGTGGGCACAATGTTCGGCTGGACGATGCCAGCGACGCAGACAACGCAGTAAACAAAACCAACGTTTGCATTGCACCCACTAGTGGATAAAGCTGCAGTGGGAATTAGGCGACGACGATCATGAAACCACCATTGAGCCGAGAGAAAGGCTCACGTGCCATAGCCGTGCCAACACAATGTGCTGTTTGATTAGAGGTTTACTGCACCAACTGCAGGTGCTTCACATTTGCTATACTGGTTTCCCCTTTATGCTCACCTACATACACGTTAACTTTCAAATAAGCAAGGTGTATTTTATATAGGTTTAATTACCTTTTTTATAATACTTATACTCACACTGTTATTAAACCTTATTTTGCCACTCTAAAAAAAAGAAGAAATAATTCTGCATATTGAACAAAATTCTTGCTTAGAAACATCTTAGAAATCGAAAGTACATCATTACAAACTATAACGAAAGTAGAGAATAACAAAATAATTGTGTCATCATGATCCATGGATCTAGCCTTGATGATGATCATCCCATCACATACTGTAAGCTCCTGTAAGTGAAGTAATAGTCCGAGAGCGTATCCTACTGGTAAAGAATTGTGACAATATAAACATCCAACTCAATATCAATCTTCATTACTGGCTGACCTAAAAAAACAATTCCATAACAAAATAAACGTAGATCAAAGTAATGTCTAAAATAAATCTAAACGTAAGCGATAACTCGAGTTTGCAATTATAGAGAGCGCGTGTTTGGATTACATTTGTTGGTAGGTATTTGTAAGAATTACCGCACATGACGGACAGTTAAATGGTTAATTTAATATCTGGTAGGCTAGGTCAGTGGCACGAGTACCGCGCATCTCGGTACTAACGTGGTGCTATAAATAGCTGAAGATTAGCAGACAACATATCCTCATCTAAACATGTAACCGCAAATCTCATGCCTAGTGTCTTGCTATGCTATCGTTTAAGATTAGCATGTCATTGCTTGAGGATCATAAAAAGTCTACCGTCACTCAACTTACAAGTAATATTTAACTGAAATTAGCAAGGTCATATTATATATGATTTTGTACAGAAAGGTCTAATATCAACGTTAACAAATTTTGTTCTATTAATACTTCGCTCATTTACAAACATAATCATTTAGGGGGAATCACTTAGGGGCCTTTATTGCATGACTAGTAAGTATAATATATTTTTGAATTTTTAATATTAAATTTGAGGCATGTTATTATATTTTCAAAACCAGTTATCCACTTGTTCATCTAAGTTTGTTGAATCAATGTAGAAACGAAGGGATTTTGATTCGAATTGTTATCTGCTATGGGTAGCGAATTGTATACAAAAATCGTAAGATATTCTTCACGTGATTAGATCCAGATGCAACAAGCCAAACAGCCCTAAAGGCAAAAATAGCTAGTAAAAGCTTATGGTGACAGTACATGATGAAGCTGTAGGTGCTATCGTTATTCACTATAGCTTCTTGCTCAGTGCCAAAAGTAGTAACTTCTAGCCTTTATTTTTAAATTACAAATAATGCTGGAGAAATTCGCAATAGATTAACAGAGACGAAAATTTCACCAATTAATTAGTCTTCGCCTTTACTTATGTCCGTCCACGTACCGAACAACAGACATTGACAAAATTTCAAGAGTGGAAACTAGAGAACTTTTCTTCCATATGCCGGGCATACCTAGCCCTAACATTCTTTAACTGCTTTGAAAAATTTGTAATTTGCTTACTTAAAAGTCCAAAGCGGTAGTGAACACTGCCTTTGAAGACTAGTTCAATGTACTTTCATGGGAGGAAGAGGATGTGCTGACAGAAGGGTGTTCTAGGCCCATATTATTTTACATTATACATAAATGATACGTAATAGTAGTAATAATGGCGTTGAAAAAGTATTTCATGATGTCAAACATACCAATATTATGTATTAGTTGCTCCCGTCAAAAAATCTGTGGTGTGACGTGACGGTCTTCGATCGAATCCGCAATGAAAAAAATCGTAAAACAGCTGGAGTGAAAGAGGGTGTAATTGTTAAACTAAAAACAATATGTTTAATCTAGCAAGATTGGTTTAGACATATACAACGAAGAAGTGATGAAACACTGACAAAAATGATCCTATCCCGAAAGGACTTGACTGATGATATGTATTAGTATCGTAACAGAAGAAAATACTGCACAGTATTAAAATTATAGCTTAGTAACGAACGTCAGGAATATCACTACTGAATGAAACACATCTTCCAAGATCTGTAAGACAATTTCATTAGATATCATAGATCGACGCAAGTTAAATATGAATGTCTGACATGACATGAATGACTGAATACAAGACATGGCGACTGGCGAGATTAATCGGTGTAAATGCGTTCCAAGATCATTCAAGAGTTCGTCGACCGGCGTGCGAAAATGTTGTCGTAAATAAATAATTCACAAGGCTAGTGTTCTCGGTCGGGGCACGTGGTGGCGGGCACGTGTAGTAGGTACGTAAACATTTACATTACATAACCGGCTCGTCATCGGCGAACGCGCGCTATTGAGAGCGAAATGCTGTACGAGACTTACGAATGGCTCTCCAAAGTACTTCATGTGACCGCACAGCACTATGCAATTTACAAGCCTTCCGATCTAACTTTTTACTTTCCTTCCACATCCTGTATCGCTTTCGGGGTAGGCAAAGAGAACAAAGCTTATCGCTCTACACCTGCATCATGTCAACTACACCATTTGATAGTAAGGTAGGTATTTCTTGACGGCGCGACTTATACCGTGTCATCTCGAATAGACGAATAATCATTCGATTTGAATTAAAAAATACAAAATACAATTGATCGACAGCTGTCAGAATTTCTTAGAATTGAATAACAAAACGAAAGTGCAGGCCCTAACTAAAATGGGAAAAGGGCAAGAAGATAAAGATCGGTAGGTATATGTACATTCAATCCTTGTCGCGTGGATTAAGTATTGGATAGTCCCGATATACGATATCTTCTGTGATAACCGAAAAGTAACAAATCGAAAAATAACCTCGGCTCTCCCTAAAATAACAGTGTCGATCGTTCTATATACGAGAGCACGAGAATTCGAAATGGACTTGATTGGCTAAAGGGGAGAAGCCGTGAAGGACGAGCTAATGAAAGGTAAACACAAAGGGACCTACGGTTTTCGAGTCAACTTTATGTACTTTAACGTTTTATTTACATTGCGTAGTTTGAACGACACCATGTGCGCCATGCCACAAGGAAAGAGGTCGCAACTGGCAACCCAACCCATGTTGAATTCATACAACTACATGTGATTCCTATTTAATGTCTCGTAACAAGTTTTGAGAGCCTTTTAATAAGACGAAGAAAGATTTCCTTATTCGTATTTACTGTGCGTGAGACAATAACATTCGATCCCTGCGACACATGCCAATTTGAGAACTTGGTGTATGAATACGGCGAGAAATGTTAATGTACACAACTACAAATAAATATGTAATGTTAAAGTTCTTCGTGTACTCTTTACGATTGTGTGAGAAGAGGTATATATATACATATAAACTTGTCAAAGCTGAGTTAGTTTTGTTTGATTGACCCGACAAATGTGTTAAACTTTAGACAGCTTGAGCAAAGCTCAGTACATTTACAGTACGTACAAGTGTGTGGGTGATAGACGGTTCCGCAACGAAGGCAAGTGGTACACACTTTATTGAATGTCTTTATAGGCCACCTGTTACTCGGGTCGGTGCCGGCAAAACAGCTGATCGAGCCCAAGCGAATTATTATTATTGTTGTTGGATCTCGGCTTTGGGTTATTTATTTGTCACGGAGGGGAAGGTGCCGAATTACAACTTCCCCCAGAACTTCTACTATTGTTCTTGTAACTTGTATAGTGACGACGCGACGTCGTTCAGCAATATTAATTAACTAGCGCTGCACAAAAAGCTCGTATCAAGCAAAATTATTAGCTCAAAGCTTTTAAGCCACGACTTTAGCAAAATGTTACCGACAGTTCTATATGCGTGCAAAGCACATACAGTAGGTATTGGATGTTGTAATAAACTGATTATTCGCAATCGATCGTTACGTAACGACAAAATAAAATTAGAGAATCGGTTTACAAGACATACAAAATGCACGTAATTTAACTCAAGATGATATGCACCATCTTTAACGTGCATAGTTTTGTTTGTTCGTTCGCCTGTACAGCGGCAGTTCCAACCAGTTAATCGTAAGGTCCGCGTGGCACTGTAAAGCGCTTGTCACTTCAAGACCTTAATTCTTCTTTGCCAAGTAATTTTACTAACTCGTCGGTCCGAAAAATTTGAACACAGTAATGCATCAGAATATGTGGCAATGCGGCGGTACGTAGCTAGACAGCCTCTTGCTAGAAGAACCCGGCGAATGTTTCAATTATTTCAGATAACTCTGATTTCTTTACAGGTAAGTTGTCAGTAAACTAGAAGTTGTGAGGCAGAATAAGGCCATTATACCAACGGTTGAAAGCAAGTACAAATTATAGCTCTACAAGTGCGTACTAGTGTAATCACAGGTTTACTGTCGACAGTGTCGACACACCACTGTCTTGAATTACAGCCTACCTACACGACAGTCGACTTTTCGAACGAAGATTCATTAAGAACATTTGAAACTTACGGTCAAAATTCGCTGTTCGTACCTATTCTAGACGACTAGCTAATTGCTGTTTTGCCTACTTAGATAAAGGCGTCGTTTCTGTTGTTCAAACTTACTAAACTTAACTAATGTGACAGGGCTAAAATTCTTGCTATCCCTTTCTCATGTACGGTGTTAAATAAGGATGGCAATATTTTTAGACCTGTCACATTAGTTAAGTTTAGTAATTTTGAACAACAGAATTGGCACCAATGCTTATTTAAATACGACATTGAACTATTAGGTGAGCATGTTACAAGCAAAGACGTTCTGTTCTGTCCATGTCTATCGTGTCTTTCCATCGTGTTTATCCATGTCTATCAAAATTCTACGGATTCCAATATGCTAAGCTAGTTGTTAGTCGTAATTTATGTGATGTGACTACATCACTTAAATTTTGAAATACCTAATTAAACGTTTACCATTAAGTTGTATTTTTTTAGTCATATTCATTCAACAAGTGTCCTTTAATCCCAAAATAAAGGCTCTTATCAATTCGTAAAAAGAAAATTGATATACGTTCACAGCTTTATCGTCCATATCAATCAATGTGAGCATACAAAAAACACGAGGGAACAATGTGAATGTCCAATTAAACTGAGCTCGCACACGTCATCGAAAGGTGTTTCCCGAAGAACGCACACACACATGGACGATCAGCTGACTGCTCCGATTTTAACCCACACCACTGAATACTGTTAGAGAACATAAATAATGACGGCCCACCTACCTAGCTATACGTACCATAACACACATCGTATAATTTGTATGAGCCGCTGACGGAAGAGGAATGTGCGATACGCCGACGTTTTCTCCGATTTTAGATTGTATGGTGAGGCGCGACAAATAAAATTGGCGATTGATACATAAGACGTTATTCAGCTGAACACGATGAGCATGATAACGCAATAAATAATCAGAATCGAGAACACAGGCATTGCGAACACATGTGCGATGATAACAATACCATACCGTACCGTAGCTCTTTGGTAATCATACCTCGAGAAAACTATACATATTGAACAAACTTACAATATGTACGTGCCTATCTCATACAACAACTAAGCAATATCCACGTTTAGGATTAAATATATACACATAACTATGCAATAGAGCATTAAATAGACGTGTACAATATTCATAAGCAAAGCACGAACCCTATAACAATATCATCCGACTTTTCAAGTTCCATCATACCAGCATAAAAGTGACACCTAGAATCACTACGGACGGATGATGGCATGATGGGATCATGGCATGGCACTAAGGTTACGCATTCTTATAAACAGTCTATATTTGCCATTACGATGCCATATCAATATATTTTATCACATGAGTACTAAAATGTACAGATACATACACACACTATACAATTTTGATTTCTAATTCAGCCTATTCTTGGAAATGTTAATAAGGCATTACTGAGATAGATGGTATATCTAGATACTGACATTGTACAACATCAATGCATTTAAAAGAATGGCTTATTTGACAGCATTGTTATTACTTAAGATTTTTGATTATCCACTAAATCCTTAAAAAGGAGATAAATTAATTGCCCAAAATCAACTACTACCTACGCTGCATTGGATAATAATTAGTTAATCAATAGCCAAAATATAAATAATTGCAGTATTCAACTTAAAACATAAACAAAACATAAACTAAAAATGTGTATTTTATTTGCTTGATGACACTGATGGTAAGCAAAAAGTATATCCAATACTTGATTGAATCACGGAATACTCAATAATTCTTCATTTTCTAGTATTAATGAAGATGTGTGACAAGTATCTAATGTTTTTTTTAATTGAATATTATATTTATTAATGACCTGATTATTAGAAAACGATACGAACTAATTTTGAATACCTACCTACCTGACATTATATATATATTTTTACGAGGACTACTGTTAAACTGCCTAAATAAAGAGCTCAAGAAATGAGCCTATAACCGTTGCCGACGGCTAACGAAAGCGACAATTTTCTTTTTATTAACATAATACCTACTTTTTATTAGAATGAAACGAATAATAAGATAGAGAAAAATGCAGCTTTTCCAAATTTTAATCTTAGAAATAATAACTACTAGCGACCCGCCCCGGCTTCGCACAGCCAACGTTAGCCATATAAGTTAAATACCTACAAAATTGAAATGATTACACATATTATAAACCTTCCTCTTGAATTACTATCTTCTAAAACCCTGCATAAAAATCCGTTGCATAGATTTAAAGACCTAACATAGGGACAGACAGACAACGGGAGCGACTTTTGTTTTATACTATGCAGTGATACATGAAAACCCTGCATTGAAGATAGTCGCATATATTTCATGGAAGCGTTGTGATTATTTCAATATGAACTTACAGCAATCGCCGGTCATATGATAATAAAAACAAACATGTAGCTGCTGCTTCGCCACAAAATAGAATCGAGTATTGAGCCAACGCACACAGCAGCACCAAGGCGGTCGGATGTCACGCACACACCAATAGACCCGCATCCGCACACTCGCTTGCACACACACACCCGCAGTAGATAAGAATCGTCCCATTTTACATTGAGTCATGCGGCCGACGCGAAACTTACTGTATTCGCAGGCAGCCTTATGATGACAGCCGTCTTGAATCCTTTTCGTAATGACACCGAAACACAATTTAGGGCGACTTGCGCACATGCACACAGCACTCACACAACGGAAAACGTTGGAGTGTCCGGAGGTGAAAATTCCGCCCCAGCCCGAAACGTTAGCAATGATCGACCGTTTCGGGTAATAGGAGCAGAGCCCGGTAGAAGCAACCGAAGAGCGAGAAACTCGTGTGGAATATTGTACGTTCGATTGCGCTAGCAGTGCGAGCGTTTCAGTTGGCGCACGGCGACTGGCGCAGGCGAGGCGTGCGGTGCGGCGAAGCGGGCGGGCGAGCGATTTCACCGGGCTGATATTGCGACGGCACGCCGCTCGGTCCGACCCATATGTATAGCTAGCTAGCTAGCTAGCTACACCGAGCGAGGGCACGCCAGTGAGCGAGCGGGGGGGTCGCTCAGCGCGAAGCCCGAGCTGCACGCACTCAACCAAACTATCCAACTCGGCCAGTTATTTTCTCGTTCCACCAAGGCACCATACTCTCACATTGTATCAAAGGCAGCAAAGTTGAATATAACAACGAGCCAACATGTACCAGAAATACAGCCAAAAGTCAGTAATTATCTAAAGAAACCGAACTATTATGTACGTATTTTATTGTATAAGTTTAAGGGATGCAAACACCATTAGCGGATATAAAACTGAAGTAAATAAGGGAAGATTGAATATTTAAGCCCTAATTGGCAATATTGATACGAGTGTGCTGATGCTAACCAATATTATCATACTACATCTCATTACCGTCGCAGTGCAAGCAAACACTGATGGCTTATCGGCAATGCGGGTCAATGCATATGCGCACTGTGACCATTAAATCTATGTTGCATATTCTGATCTACGTATTAATGAAAATATAATATTTTTCACGAGTAGGTGTTAAGAAGGTACCAAACACACATTGTATAATTAAAAATACAATGCAAAATCACATTAAAATAAGTAGAGCTCTGAGAACTACGGATTACAGTGACTAGCCAGTTTGGACTCCATTAACAAATGGCAATGAATAAAATTGTGCATGACAGGGAGTAACAGAAAAAGCAACTTTATGTCTATTACAGTCGGCGCCACTACAGGCGGTGGCGGCGCGGCGCCACCAATCCAACAAAATAATAGAAGTTTTCCTAATGGTGTACTTGAGATCAACATGGGATGTCAATTATAAAATAAACATTAAAGATATAGCGTAAGCTACGTAGTACGTACATTACACTATGGACGCGGACAGCATATTGAATATTTGCGAAAACAAACCAGCTAGACCTTAAATTAAAATCCGTGTAGCAGTAAGATGAAGAGAGCGAATTGACATTATAGAGAACGTTAATAAAGTAGGTATATTGGCCAAATAAATGCATTTTATTTTTGTATGACGCCAAGGATACACCTAAACATTATTATTTTCGAACCAATGTGATACCAGAATAACTTAAAATACCTGTTTTATGTATCAGTACCTCCATTTAGAGTTCGCGTTTGATTTTTGGTTAGCAAAATAAAATTGACAACATTTATAACGTCTTGCCATTTTCGAGAGACTGAGGAAAATATGCAGAGTGTGAGGCACTAGTGGACTTATCGTTAATTTCGATGAAAGAACCAGTTCCGTAAAGCGGCGGACGTGCCCGAGTCTCGCTTCGAAGGCAGGCCGCTGCGCAAAATAAAAGAAATATGTTTTAGTGGGTTAGCGAGCGTGTTTACGATCAGATTCATCTGGCCCGATTATGTTGCCATAAGTTACGTAAGCGGCTTGGACCTCGCCGTAATTAGACAATCTGTCTTGCATCCGATACTGGTAAAAACATTACACAGCTATTTGTGGTCAGTCAACTACTCACAATTCTGACAAATATAACATTAAACAAGATGACGATGAAGCTGCGGGTAAATTTATATTTTATAAAGCACACACAAAGTACCTATCACATTATTATCTTACTTAGCGCAAGTATTATCGAGAACAAAGATCTTGTTCCTAATTCAATCTGCAATCGTGTTTTATCTAGCTCAAGATTGACTTTACTAGATTCGGTAGCCTCGGGTTTTTCTAACTGATGGTAATTCGTTTAATTCGTATAATCAAGTATGTATGAAGTCCGTATGTGCACCATCCATGCGGTGGACTTCATATAAGGAATTAGTAGTTAAGAAATACACAAGTGGCACCATCTGTCGGTGAAGGCGCGCGACAGGGACCGGATGCCTGACCAGTTTCGTACTGATGGCGAACACCTGCAGCACAATACAACGGCCACCATCGTTCTATTATATAGCATATAGATAGATACATACTCAAAGGATTGAAACCACAAAATCGTTACATTGTAGAATATCCTTAGGTATTAATAGAGAAGTAATTTGAAACATTGTGACTGTTCGAAAACAAGTTAGTCAAACCATACACGACGAAGAGAGTTGAATGCAATTTAGATTTTAATTCTATCATCTATCTACATCATCATCATTACCCTCCTGGCTTTTGTCATATTTTTTTTGGGTTGGTAAATGTCCTTTAACGGCATATCTCTCTTTCTGCAGCTGCTGTTAGTACTCCACATTTTTCCAGATCGATCCGTATACTTTTTCATCTTTACCATTACCTTCAATTTGTAATATTATATTAAAAACTTCCACCAAATTGATCTGAATTGAATAATGACTTTACCGAAACGCTATGTATAAAAGTTATTCCTATTGGATCGGGTGAATTGGGTCGTCACAATTTCTATGGAATGAACAACAATGCTTTCGAATAGTGCTAAGTAGATTCTCATGAAATATTGGTATCTATAAAAATACATGGCACTTGCTTGAAATACTCAAAAGTAAAATACCACATGTAAAGCTGATATTCGATAAAAAATAAGCCAACACATAAATTGTCGTGGCCGAGGTAAAGCAGTTTATTTTGCTTTGCAACGTCGGTCGCGCGTGAGACATTATTTATTTTTATGGTTTGTGAGTATACGTAATGGCGCATCCTTTGCGTCCTTGTTTGGCAAAACAATACACAGTTGTTACGTAACAGAAAAGACGCGTCAATGGCATCTCGACCCTGCCTCTGTTCTCGTCACTGACCCACATTACTCACCCGTTCCACGCAATAACAAAAACGGTTAATTCATTGCATAATCTTGCAACGGTTACTTTATAATGCCGGTTGCCACTTATAGCCGTAACAGATGAGGAGCGCGTCCACGGGCCAGGTACGCGGAGTAACCTCGTCGCACCAGACTTCCGCACCGTAGACCTAATTTTCTTTATAAGGTTAGAATTATTGATAGTTCGAATGTCGATGGTATTTATGGATCTCTATGAATATTTTACCTAACAATCACATACACAATACACAATCACTCTTGTTATGAGAGAGAGAGAGAGATTTTTTAATAAGATTTTAGATATTTTTATGAAATGAAATGTCTTGAAAATTTACCGCTTTAAATCAGTTCTACAGGAAACCAGGATTGTAACATCCGACCAGATCTATCTAGTAATAATATATTTACTAACGTGGGCGAGGATTTATGATCGTGAAAAGAGAAAATATTGAAACAAACTGGTACAAGTGCGTCGTTTCGTTTTAGAAAAGCAAAATTGTGTCGACTAAATACTTGGTAACAACTACACTTTGATTACATACAATTCAAAGTAACAGTGTGAATACACACGTGCATGTAACATTCATGCAAATAAGGACAATTGATATAGCGACATAAAATAAGTTATGTAGCAACATGACAAAGACCTTGGGCGCGGTGTCAATGGATCACAACAAAGATAAGAAGGGGTTTAAATAGCGTGCTAGATGAGTAAACACGTCACGCTTATTATTTATTTATAGCGTTCAGTCAGAAGTGGCGAAACATTGAATGAACTTTTCTTTTCGTGACGAGAGGAGTAGGCGTGTGTGCGTGTACCGGTGTCGATGTAGGCCACTGTCAAGGTCGAATGTTTAATATAAAGTCTGGCGTCGGGACATTAAAATGGTCGGCCCTCCCTGGGTCCCCCTTATCCAGGGCCCGGCGGCAGGCGCAATCGTTGCACTCGGTTATTTATTATCTGATGGCATTCTCAGTTCATTAATGCCTCCTCTTCGACGAGTATCTTCGTTATCCGGCACTGGCTATAATAAGACCCCGGCCAAGAACAATGTTCCTGCATTAATTAAAGATACAACGAGATAGACACCGCATGAAACCGTAGAATTCTAAGAACAGCTGAATCCGCCGTCCATATTCCCTATCCTCATCAAAGTACGCATGTCCATTAACGTATGTACACTGTAGGTTGAAAATGTTTCCATCCAACACTGAAAAATCTTAGTCTGTTATTTAAACGCCTAACTAGAATAACATGTAGTAAATGTGTGAGTGAGTATGTATTGATCCACACACACCTATAATATAACTGTACACTGAAGTAATTGTTTTACATATGAATGAACACACGTGAATGAACGTGATTACACAATTTGTAAATGTATGTGGTATAAATAGAGTTACTTTTGATAAATAGCTCCTGAACGTTATTCGACTTTATTTTATTCTGACAAGCGAGTAAGAGTACGACAAATCTCTAAACATTGTAGAAGGAAGGCAGGGTTAGTATATACTTATACAAGTACATTAGTATACAAATCGTGAAATGGAGGAGGGCCCGACGACGCAGAGAATCGTTCTCCCGAGAAACTTGGAACTCTCGCTTTCAAACAAGAAACGCTTGTTGGCTGTGAGGATCCACAACATCTCTATAAATACACAAACAACTTGTACAAAACACAGATGGGTGCAGCGTGACATTCACCTACATCTACGGAAGTAGTAAGCGCTGTTACATATTCCAAATACCTACCAAAACTATCTCACATGAATGAATACAAATACAAACAAGAGTCGACATAGACAGACACACATACATACATTAACCCACATAAAAGTCCATAATTATTAAATCGTCTGGTAAATACTGGGGATACCCCGTTGGATCTCTGCCAACAGGAAGGGGCTATCTTTAAATAAATTCCGAATAATAATGCGCTTAACTGCCGTAGATCGAAGGCGGGCTGTAATTTTGGCATTTGACTGAGCCAGGCGGATCTTCCGAATCATTACATTATTATAGCTTGAGAATCATTATGCAAATTTTTATCAAGATGAGCAACAGTCGTCCCGATTCACGATGGCGCTCGCCTGTGTGTTAACATAAATAAAGTGTTCATTGTGAAGGTTTTATATGATGCATACTAGTTCGAAGTGGAGTGAGGCTAGCCATGCACGAGTCGTTTGGAGTCTTGGTCACGAATCGGCGCCAGAGGCCGGGGCGTGCCCGCCCATCGCAATCAGATGACATCATTCTCTCGAGTACTAACTTCTAACACATACTCCATACAATTCAACATATTGGAATTCTCGGTGACCGTTGCCACCAGAGTAGGGCTGAGAATTACATGGAGTATGATTGCTAATCAACCCGGAATCGAGCAAGCCATTATTATTTCAAAGCAGTTCGAAATAGCTTGTATGAAAAAGCAATTCGTACGAGAAAGGCAAGTAACAGCGTCTGAGTGGCACAGGTCGCAAAACGTCACAAGTCAACCGGTGATTGATGGTTGCGGTGACACTCGTTGCGTCACAGCTACCGGGGGTCGCGGGGTCAATGCCGTCCCGATCACAATACCCCACGGGTACCGACTACACTCCAGTCATATAATAACAATACGATACGATGTATACAACAGCTGAGTTGTTTATGATCACCAAACCAGTTTACATAGACTTCGATGATCTCGAAGTAGATATGGGATGAAACATTTTACAGAGTGAAAATGTTTTTCTCTATCAATATAAAATTATTTAACTTTTACTCTACCATTAGATTCTGTTAACTTTAGCTCAAACCACACCAACACACGGCTCCTTTATTATTTTCTAATATTGCGACCGTTAATATCGGCTATTAAAATTCGCTGAACTGACGACGTAATCCATGGTAACATTGTTCATAATGTTATGAAAATTCATAAACAAGCATGGAGGGTGGTCTCAGGTCGCGTTACGACCTCCCAGTACGGTGGCATGGCAATGCCACCCCATTCTCAGGGCTCCAACGTTGCTATAAAACGACACGGTCGCTTTAACGACAAACATCTACTACACATCCCCATTTTGTAACTTAATAACGAGCCTGTAAAGGCCTACATCACGATACGATGCACATTCAAACTGCTTATATATTCTATTGACTGCGAACGTTTGACATAGAGATCTGTTTTCAAAGAAAGCGGAAAACCGATTCTTGGTTTGTAAAGAAGCAAAAGCTTTGCATCTGATTTTATATGCGATTGAAATGCGCTACCAACAGTCGGTACATTAATGTTGATAAGTGTGGCGTTATTTACAATATAACCCATCATTCAACTGGATTCATTCGAGCCATATTAAGTTCATATTATTGGTTGGCGGCAGAATATCTGCAACTGTGGCGCTACCGGCGGCTAGCCGGAATTGTGGTATAATAACATGCCCACCACATAGTACATAGCTTTTTGGACATCATTATAAAAGACGAAATAATAAACATAGCAAACCTTAAAGGCTGTGAATCTATCTATGAAATAACAAAATTAGCTTCGCAAATCGCAGTACTATTGGTATAAAAGTGAATCTGGAAGCGACAAATCTTGAGAGTATTAATGCATATAAAATTCGACTACATAGTAATACGTAAAATTTTCCTACGTATATGTATTCATGTAGCATAGTATAGTGGTAAAATATGTAAATAAATATAGACCGTTTTCGGGGAACATAAAGTTGACAAAGTGACCGCAGTCGAGCGCCGCCGTCTCGGTACTCGGCATCGTCGGGGCCACATGGGATACGGACATTTTGCATTTACCTGGTCCATTGCGTCCGAGGCTAACTTCGCTTATAACCTTTTCTAAACTACCACTGACTAGAACTCAAGCAGGTAAATTCATAATAAGAGCTGATAAAAAATATGTTATACTCCCAGCTGAATAATTATGTCTTAGTATTTTATACTTCCAGATCGATAGTTAGTGTAAGTTGTTGCAAGAGGGGTTCCCTATTGAAACTACGATTATAGAGACATATTTGTTTCCAAGAATAACGAAAGTTTGTTTAGAGAGTAAGTTTTTAGGGTCGGCAACGCACGAGTTATTATGCCCCGGGTGTTGCAAGCGTCCATAGGCTACGGCGACGACGGCTTACCATCAGGTGGGCCGTATGATTGTCTGCCACCTTAGTGGTTTTAAAAAAATAAGAAAAAAGTAATTAAGTACTTAAGTAGTATAGAACGTATAAGGCATAGGTGGAAAAATAAAAATGATACAAAAAAAACAGCTACGAATGTAGATTTCGTAAGATTAGTATGAATATGATTCAAGAAGACGTGAATTGAGAATATTTAATCGTGTTTTAGTTTTTCGCGAAATTTTGAGTCTCATTAACAATACTTATATTTCCTCAGATAGAGGTCAGTTCAAGCGAAAGTAGATTTAACTTTACAGCGTGCACCAACGACGGAGCTGTTCGTTTGGTTATGGAGCGTCCGGTCCGGTTTATTGCCTCGTTATGGACCATACAGGGCAGGGATTTTACAGGGCGATTAAACCAGTAGCTCTCGCAACCCACAAACCCTGTAATTAGGGTAAATCTTTCACTGGAGACTGGACAACGGCTACGACTACGGTACCTAGTTTTAGCCGGCTGAAGTTAGGTGCAGCGGTACCTATATAATGATCCTTTATCATACCGGCTAGAACTCCGTTTGTAGTCCGACATGGCCGTGCTAGATATGAAGGTTAAAAATGGCACACAAACAAACAAGTTTCATATATTTATAATATTAAGATATATTTAATGGTTATTTATCTGTCCATAGATCATATGCCAGTCCTGTAACCTGTAGCGCGTGCTTGCAATAAAAACCTTATGTTACAACAAACCTATCTGTGTATCCATCTAACGACTATATGATATGATTGGTTTATTTTTGATACATTTTGTAGTCCATTAAAAGAGAACAGAACGTGAAACAATGTTACCATTCGCTAAATTGAAATAACACGTAAAAGCTTTATCTGCTCTGTGAGCCGTATAAATTATTAAAATGCAACAAAACGAGTGGTGACCACATTTTGTTCGCAAGCGGCCTCGCGGCGCATTATCGAAATCGGACCGCAATAATTACATTCGAGCCGAATACGGCCACTCCATCCATCCATCCATCCATATGTCCGAACGACTAAATACGTATGTGCGCGATAAAATTTATCAATTGTAAAAGCATTATTCGTTCGTCGAAATTGCTTTGGGCTTTTAATTATACATGCAAGTAAACTATAAAAGAATCTGTATTGAATTGGGGATTTATAAAATTTTTAATCAATTGAGTTTTTAATGTGGTTTTGGGTCTGTCTGTGGGCAACTCTGAAGCTAAACAAGTGAAGTTAACGAGAGAAAGTTGAAACGGAAGAGCAACGAAGACCGGGAAACAAAAAGCAAACACAACCAACGCGAATTTCGGCGCTCGGGGCGCACGGCCGGATTATGTAGCACCCTCGGCTTATTCAATTAAAAACGTACTCGTGCGCGCGTTCTGTTCCGACTATTCGTAATTTTGCAAGAAGAGCTCCTGTTTCACAAACGAGATTTGTTTTCGCATCGCTGCCAAAGTAGGACTGCCAACGAAATGCGTCAATTTTGTTTAACCTCGTCGCTATACGCCATTGTAAAATGTTTGCTGTGGGTTATAAAATAATGCTAATGGGCCTTCCTTCAGCTACGGCAAGCTTTAAAAGAAGGAGTTATATTCCTCATGATTTAACAGTTAATAATTTTCAGAATTGGAGACGGCACAGGGGTTCCGTTTTTCCTCACTCCAATAATAACAAAGAAAAGTTGAACTCCTTTCAGGAAGCGGTACAGCATAAGGTTCTAACTTTGCTCAAAGTTGCTTCCTTTTGAAGTCAACGCCTAGAGAGTTAAGAGTTAATGCCTCAACTTTAGAGGCGACTAACTTTTAGGCGAAAGGTTTATTTTCTTAGAAATTATCGCGAAACTAAAAGTAGATTAAACTGCTTTATTTACATGCACATTAAAATATCTAAATGAAATACGCCTAAAAATGTTCCCATTGAAATGTGTTGCTTTGTTACATACGAGCGCACGTCGCCTGTCAGCTGATTACGCTGTGCTCTGTTGCCGTCATTCATTTGCGTCTACAGCACCGCCCCACTCAATCTCGTTTATTATGAACGTGAAGCCGCACATTCGCTTTTTACATTTAAATATTTCGCTTCATGATAGTGCACACGAGGCTCACCGAGTAAGGCTAATTACCCTAGAAAACGTTTTTAATAGGACATCCATCATACCACGTCAAAAATGAATGGTGAACGACATAGCGCTAAGGATAACTAGGCTGCAGTCGCAAGCCGGTCATAATATGATATAACCTGCCCAAGTACCGACACGATCGCTGAGGTAGATGAGTTCTTTCAAGGCGAGCTCAGTGTAAGAACTTACGACACCCCCGCCAGTTAGTCTTAAGGGCAGACTGAGTCACCACTTTACTTAGTGTAGCTAAATTAAAATGTTGAATCCCTTTTTATAGGTCAAATTATTCACATCATCTAAATATATATAACTCAAAGGTGACTGACTGACATAGTGATCTATCAACGCATAGCCCAAACCACTAGACGGATCGGGCTGAAATTTGGCAAGCAGGTAGATGTTATGACGTAGGCATCCGCTAAGAAAGGATTTTTTGAAATTCCACCCCTAAGAGCGTAAAATAACCCTATTTTACGCCCTTAGGGGTGGAATTTCAAAAAATCAAATTTTTGTATGAAAATCCGTAATGTTTGAAGATTAAAGCATGAAAATTGGTATTTGGCCTTTCAGTTAGTAATAAATAAATACGTATTTCAGGCTTTTTGGAAATTCCACCTCTAAGGGGTAAACTAGGGGATGAAAGTTGTGCATGAAAATCCGTTATTTTTTAAGATAAACGCATGAATATTGAGATTTGACCTTTCAGTTAACAATAAATAATACGTTTTTGAGGATTATTCGAAATTCCATCCCTAAGGGGGTAAAATAGGGGATTAAAGTTTGTATAAAAATCCGTATTTTCTAAAGTGAAATACATTAAAATATGTAGCAGTGGGCAAAAGAAAAAGAAAAGAATTTTAGATATAGGTACATGTTGACTTATTCACTTTACCACGCGTGCGAAGCCGCGAGCAAAAGCTAGTTATCTAATAAAATACAATAACTGTAAATATTTGGATCATCCAATATCCAAACTAGTTACTCAATTGTTGGCAGCCGGAATGAGTTCAATACAAGACCTTTGCTAAAAAGTATACTAACGGCATTTAAAAAAATATCATGGCTCACTATCATAAATTATGATTCATAATACGCTTCATATAAAAAAAATTAACAACATCATGGACATTTGAATTTCCAAATATTGGCTCATTATTACTATTGCTACTTATTGCAGCATTTGCAGCGTCACTTCCTTATGAATAACTGTTGTATATAAAATGTAATTTAGAAGCACAGTCCTGAAGCCCGCGGCATATTTCTCATGCGACCGTCATTCAGGCTGCATAAATAAATAACTTGAATTAGAACCCTTCACGTCGTTTGCATACGCCGAATGCCAGGGACTCGAGGCAAATAATTTCTGCACGCTTTTGTGCTCAAATTCTTTGCTCACAAACTTCAAGTTCAAACGACAGTTGATAAACAATGTTATTTTATACGTTCAAATAAAGTTGATTTTTTTTTAAATAAGTCAAACATAATTAATTAAGATACCTTAAATAGTCTCTTGTAGTAAAAAAAAATCATGGACCTTTTGCGTAGGGCTAGTACGTTACGTATAATATAAGTATTACTAGTAGTATATAGTGTATCTTTTTGGTAATCATAACGAAACATTACTGTTGTCACAATTCATCAATATATGTAGTGACAGAGATTTTTTGAAATGTTATCGAGTACCATGATATTTTATAAAGTTGCCGTTTAGGGGAATTTAGAAAAGCAACTCAGAAGACCCTATTAAAAAGGCTTTGTGGACATAAACACGGAGGTGAGGCTGTAGGCAGAGTGCGAACGTGTGTACAATTGACATGAGTTCCCCCTATGTCGAGCGACGTACAGTCGGTATATTCATTACAAAAAGCGTCACATCGCGGAACGGGCCCGGGTTTAATAATTCCACTCATTTGGGCTCCCTCGGGCGACCGACGAGACAATGCGCGCCTGCCTAACGGTATCAATCAACATCAAACGGCCCAACTCTATTCTATACCCTAAGTTTTAGGGTTATGCATTGCATTAATATATTTTTTCGTGATCGTAACACGGGTGGTACCAGAGGACGTCATTATTCTTGAACGGTGAAGGAACATGCTGAGCAGGTCAATGACCCGACAAATAACGGTACGATAAATTCGCAATGATATTTTCATGGGCATAATTATAATTGATATACTCAAACACTTAATACTCAACCTAACTAACTATAATCACCCATATGCACCACAAAAAGGTTAATGAAAAATAATTTAATTTGTCATTTATGTTATTACAAAAATAAATTGTTCAACCCTGACTCGCTTACTATCGCGACTGTCACTTACACTTTTTATCAAAGTCGTAATGCATTGTACAGTACAGTCAGCCTCGATTAGAGGGCGCCTGCGGTTTGTGTGTTCTTCCCAGGGCACGTGACGTCACATTCGATTATACATCAGAACTAAATAAACACTGCCCAGTTATAAAGTTTAGGCCAAACAAAATATAAAATATAAACTGTCTACTATAAAGAGCTACAATTTTCTCTGCTTTTACGCTCATATTGTAGCAAAGGAAATTGCTTTCATTTTTCAATTCGATACAATGGGGGAATGCAAATAAAATTTATGGGTGACTACGGTTTCGTTATACATATACTGCCTGCAAGTTTGAAGTATGGCAGCATTTTGTAGGGAATGTGGAGTTTGCATCACGTGCGCAATTTACATACATTATCCTTTAAATGGTAGTTACCTACTTATATATTTCATTCATCATTTTCCAATAGAAGGGATGGGTTACCGACCGTGTAAAATCCGATCGATTCCTCTCCTTGGCTTGCAACAAAACGATTAACATTTTCTACATGTCAGAAATTTGGACAACTGATGAAACCAGACCTCATTGGGTTTGGACCGGACTCAATAAAATTACTTGCTCAATTTACATTAGCGGCAGTAGCGACGAAATGCTAGCCATAAAAATGTTCAGGATAAACTAAAATAATGCTATTCTGCAAAAGTCATAAATTCAACCTCATTCGGAAAAGATTTAATAGTTAGTTAGGTATCAAATCAAACGCCGCTAGTCGGGTGTAGTTTGGACATTTGAATTTACACTATAGTGCCGAATTAGCAGCCTAACATTTTCAAGTCTTACAGCTGGGCAATTTGAATGATATATCTCATGTCAATTATAAAGAGTCGTATTGGACAGCTCGTTCACTCGAAATATGTAGCGTAGCGCCCGACCATAAATAGAGGCTCGCAGCCACTCGCAGGCCACATGTGCGCTAATGAAGACACGACTTTTATGATTATGTTTATTCGTACCAGTTACGTTTCGTTTCGTTTTCGGATAAACTGCACGTGTACGACTAGCCTCGGGTAATTACCATGAATAATGCGAGGCGAACTCTTCTTCTCATTCATCCACAGACCCGTAATTTCACTTGTCTATGCATTCATCGAAATGAGTAATCAAATGAAAATCGACGTCTAATATAAAAACAGCCTTTATGAAGTATTTCATCACGTGCAGAGTGTGATACTGTATTGAATTATGGTGTGAGTAAATAAAGCTTTTCAAATGAATGAGCCTCCTCTCTAATTGAACTGGAATACTTTATGTAATGTGGATGAGACATTAACTTGCTAAATTTCAAATACCATGTGCTGACTTGACAGACGGTGCAAAGTCGTCAAAGTAGTAGTAAATATATTTTTTATATTAGTTATACAAAAAAAAACCCTGTCGAACAAAAAGGTATATAAGTAACTAGGAGAGTAGTAACAGTTAGTTCCTAACGTCCATAAACCAAGAACGAAAAATATGATAAAAGCATAATGTAAAAACAAATGACATGCCCGCCAAATATAAGAAAACACAGCATCATTAGGTACGGAAACCGGCGTTATACTATATTATTTACGTGAATGGCTGCCTACATTATTCAGCCATTAGTGAGCCACACTCCGAGAGCCGGAGCATCGGCAAAAATATCCTCCATTATCATAAAGCAGCAGAAATTATTGTTACAAACTGTATTTTTTAAGGGACATAATCTGCCTTGTAATTACGTATGTTACGCAAGATTGAACGTAAAATTATGTTTAGAAAACAAATAGATTTACAAGAAACGAGTAGATTCCCAGGCAAACTCATTATCATTGTTGTATAAACATTAATTCTGTATAAATGATACAAGTACAACGAATGACAGAGCCAGTCGGAAGGTGCGCGCGGTTCGCGCTTGATAGCTTTTTAATACTCGACCCCTTGACTCATCGTGGTGCCGTCATTACTGAATAATGATTGATTGCAGTGGCTCTCTATAAAACAAGTGCTCAGCCACTCAGCACCCCTCAAGTACACATAGGTGCTATGTTATATTACTCTTATCTCTTTAAATTAATTACGGGTCACCGATTGACCACGGTCTCACCTGATGGTAAGTGAAGATGTGGTCGAAGGTTTAGCTCGCTTGTCCGTTCAGTGTCAGTAGCCTATTCACCCTAGACTTGAAGAGTCGCAGATTGTAGGATTCAGGGAACACTGACGAGGGGAGAGAATTACAGTCCTTTGCTGTACGCATTATGAAAGATGATGCAAAACGCTTACTGTGTATTGGTGGTGTGTCCACATCGTAAGGGTAAAAGCTCTCCCCACGCCTAGTAGTACGATGTCGAAAAGGCGATGGAGGAACTAAGTCGTGAACTTTCGTGTCGTTGTCGTTTTCACCTATTAGTGCCCGAGTTATTTACTTACCACAATGACCAAATACATAATGTAATTAGTATATTTACATCTAGAAAAATGTTATGTTACTCACAGAGTCTGGATCGTGTGCATTTGGTGTGGACGGCTGAGGTGGCCTAGGTGGTGGTGGGTAGCCCTGTGAATAATAACACCACAAGCTATAAAATCATAAATATGATGATAACAATAATAGCCCCTCTATAGGAGTAATAGAATGCTTCATAAAAACAATAACTGATATGGTCATCACGCTAGAAATTTCACTTGAGATTTATATGTTTCAATCGCGTTTTATTATTGTTCTGTCTGCACAGTCAAAGGAAAATAACTTCCAACTGCATAAACTGTGAGCTTTTCAACTTAGTAATTGTACATAGCATCGGGCTTGGTTATTTAATTCGCAAACAACGTCGCATCCAATGAGGAATTAAACTTATCGTTTCAATCTGAATCGTATACCGCACAGTTTAGAGTGTAATTTCCTTGTTAATAACGTAAGTAACACATTGCGATGTAGCAACAATTGGTTAAGCTGTTCCTGGCACACATCGAATTGATGCTTACAAACTTTAAGTTTATGTTAGTTACAAAAAATAACCATACAATTTTTTTATCGCGGCAGAATTATCCTTTGACCCTTTTGATACTTTAGGAAAATTTACAGAAATTAAATAAATACATATATATAGTACCCTACAAACTATAGTACAAGTACAACATATTTCCAAATTCCACAAAACAAAATTGTATACATTGCCACTACTTTACAGAATAAAATAATGCTGTGTTCGTATAATTTCGCATGGTTGGTGTTATCCAACCCGCATGCATATAATAGTGGTCAAATAGCAAGCCTCATGTTTATGAAAGACGGTAGCTTATTACGTTGATTGCAGTGTGAGATTACCGCATACCTTGCTCCGATCACGATACCTCGCCAACTAATTGAAACAAACCGGTCGGAAAATGCAACTATGCCATTCTAGCGCAAACTGACCTCACTGGCCGCAATGCTATGTTTAGTGGCCTAATTTAGTTGGCTGATCTATATCATAATAAACAAAACATAAATAACGTAAGTACAATGTAAAGATGGCCTTAGTCGAATTGTAATTTGTAACAAGCGACGATAACAAAAAATTTGGAGTTTAAGCACAAAGTTAGTTTCGTACACCGCAGCGACGAATTGAATGCCAGTTTTGGACGAAAATGATCGTACTGCTTACGAAAATTCAATGACAAAATAACCAAGCTAGATTTCACTAGCTACCTGCCGTAACAAATATTTATTTCAAATGTTTTAACTAGTCATAATGAAAAAAATATTTATTTTAGACGGAAAATTATGCTCATTTCATCAAATAGTAGCTCAATTTTAACACTTACAAATCATTAGCATTGTATTTTATCTGTGCCGCGGTGTTAATCGTGAATCGTGATAATGTCCAAACATATTTATAGCAAAGACTACCATTTTACATAAACTCTGATGTTCTAAATTTAATAAGTTATTGGTGCCAATTCCTGTGACAGGTCTAAAAATATTGCCATCCTTATTTAACTTCGCAAATTAGAAAGAGATATCAAGACTTTTAGACCTGTCAAATTAGTTAAGTTTAATAATTTTGTACAACAGAATTGACGCCATTATTATTATGTATTTTTTTGTTTCGCAGTTAAATTGCCAATCATTTATCCAATTACGTAACAAGCAGGGTTAAAAACACCGTAAGAAACATTCACTTATACGATAACCATAGAGAAATGTACAAGGGACACAATAGACAAGGCAAAATGTCAGTTACATTTCTGTTCACAATTGAATTGCATTATTTTTGCGGAGATCGCAAAAGGGGCGAGAGCGGCATAATTTATCCAAGTCGGCAATTCCCGACTGCCCTGGCACGGTGACTCCGCTGCAGGAGAGAGAATGTACGCCCTAGTCCGCCCCACAGTCAGCGCTTTAGAGGTTTCCAGCCGAGCCGGAGCGGGGCTGCCACACTAAAGTTCCGAGAATACGGAGCATTTTGCAGTATGTTATTATGAACGCGGAGCAGAGTGCTGCCAGCGATAAGTTACTCCTTAAGTACACAGAAAAACAAGGACAAAGTGAAGCCCCTTTTAGTTAACTGCCTTCTGCATCAAAACCGCAATATCCCAACTTATAGTGTAATGGATTTTTTTGTTCAGCTGATGATAAGTCATAATGTATTTTGATTAACCATCTAAATATTAGATATATAGACCGTTATTAATGTCAGTCATCGCTTCAAAGTCGCGATATAATCAAGTACACATTTGGTGGACTGCGTGCAAGTCATTAAGGACATACGTCTACCACAGATGTAATTTTAAATACTTATAACTATCAAGTTATAAGTATTTAAAACGAAGGAACTCATTGCCTGGTGTATCAACACCAATGAGTTCCTTCGAAAAATTCCCAATCGCATTTATGAAAAGTCAAGCAGCAATTAATCGTACTGCCTTTGACAATATATTTCCTTGACAATAAAATACAGTGAGTTTTTAGTATCGGAGCCGGTACTGCCGGTAGGACCGGGCTAGAGAACGGGTAGAGCTGTCTCGCGCAACCGGCGCGCAACACTGGGGGAATATTAAAAGGACCTTCCCACCCGGCCTGTTCTATTATATTATCTAGCCTTTATGTCCATTTGCACGAGTTACCAGTCACCTCAACCGATAGGATTTTGAAAGGAATTTAAATGTACTCAAAGCATGAGAGCTACTGTGTAAGTCATGATAAAATGTTTTACTAAATAGAGTAGTGTAAAAGCGTGTGTCGAGCGTATTTAATAGTAAAGTCCGGTAAAATATAATTAGTGATTCGTCATTAGCGCGCGGCTGGCTGGCCCCTCTGGACGTTCGTGCGTCTGCCGGCTTATGGTTATTAATAACACGGCCGCCGGCCGCCGCGCCGCCCCGCGCCCGGCCCCGCGAGCCCCCACGCTCGCCGCGCCGCCGCTGCCGCTGCCGCACGTCTGACTGACATTTTAATTCCGGAGCCGCCGCCGCGGCTAAAACTCACCAACGCATTGCCTCCGCTATCGATATTTTTCATCAACATATGAATTCTCTATCACTAAGTCTACATGTGCATACATTAATATTGGAACTGAAAGTTCTAAATACACTAATATGTAGGTACCCACCCAGTATATGTACATATTTTAACCAGAAAATCATGAATAGAAGGTAAAAGAATACGTACAGACCTATCCATATCCCTAGACCGTAAATATTATACATACACATAAAAAAATCGTCAGATTAACTAATGTAATACCTTACATAGCCGTGCTATGTTAGGTATTACATTAGTTAGTTAATACCCAACATATAAAATAAAATGTTTAAGTAACTCTAACTACTGCTTTATGTTGCGGTTGTGGTTGTAATTACGATTCGCCGATTAGTTGCCAGAAGGTTAACCTAACCTAAAATCCGACATGCCCTTTTAATTTTTTATTGCATTGTAATTTGTAAGGATATATCCGTATACAGTGTAACCTAGAGCAGCAGGGTTCATCTTTCAAACTGGTTTCGAAATGGAACTTTAGGCTCTGAATCTACAAAAACTCGTTCACAAACTTAATTACATACTTCGGGTTTATGCAGGCACAGTACATAAAATACCTGAAACTAGAGATTGTATCGTTTTAATAACTAGTATCGTTCATGTTGAGGAACATCACTAGCTACGAATGCTACAATGGCGGTCGGGCGAGCGCAGGTCGAGCGCAACATGGCTGCCTGGTAGGCGGTTCGTGCGAAAGGGACAGAGCAAACATCGACTATCGGCTTCCCAGTCGCACTCGCACGCAATGCTCGCATCGATCTCCACTCTTCGAGCTCGCCCCCAGCACCAGAAAGGCGGAACTAACAAAATTACAAAGCGCTTTCGAGCCGCTAATCATAAAATAAGATACGACGTTTCATTTCGACCGTACGGCTCTCGAGCGATCACGATGCTGAAGATGGCCCTTGACTCAAAATTCTCTACTATCGTCGTCGTGGAGTATTTTAACTAAGCATTCCGCTCGCCTGGAGGTAGTTTTGTTTTGAGGAGCCAAACAATGCTCATTAATTTAACAATGGGAAAATTAACACAATGTATGGTGGTACCTAATCTTCACATACCCGGGGAACTAAACTTATCATTCGTAATTGAAAGACCACAATTTTAATTACGTCCGTAAGTTGGATGAGATACAAGAATTCCTTTAAGGAGAAGGCCGAGCATTCTATTGAGTAGGAATGAGGCTAAATAAAGGCATACAGCTAGAGGTCCCGACCGGAATTACTTCAATATATCGTACTGCTGACGGTACTTGCTATTTAGTTAGAGCTGTTTGTAAATCCACAGAAGACGTTATCTCCCTCGGACTGGAGTGTACTGCTCCGTCGGTTACGTATGTGAGAGGTGACTGACGTTTAATTTTTGCACCGCGCGCATTTCAGGACGATAACGTGTATTTAAAGAAAGAAGGTATCGTCAGAAACTGCCTTACCTGCTAATCGAATTCAAATTTTAACAAATGACTTCAATTCTATAAAGTGGAGTTAAGTCAGTAAGAGGAAACTGATCTCACTGAAATATAAGGTATGTATGAAAACGGCGAAACAGAGTGTGACATAATTCATTTCATTGTATAAACCGATATTAAGGTGATAAATCCGACAGGAATGTCAATTATTCATGATACGATATAAATAACTTGTACAAAGAATCGTTGCTTCGGCATGCAAATGTGTGCTATTCTATTTATTTTTGTACAGGCCGGCCACGTGCTAGTCATACAACTGGGAGAGTAGGGACATAGAAATATGTAAATCACGCGAGACGTAGAGCGTGCCAAACACGGCGTACGTTCCATTAAAAAGAGGAAGGGCAAATTGGGATCACCCGTGGTGGTGGGTTTCCTTCCCCATTAATATTGGAGTCGCCCTACTGAGGACTGTACCTCCACCTACAGAAGACCGCAGTGAAATAAGACTACTGTGATGAAGTGTTGTTTCCGCGGTAAGTGAGGTTGCCAGTGGTGCACGGGGACACGCTGGCTAGTAGTAATGCTGCTAGCACAGTGAGTCCTCATGAACAACAGGATTGCAACTCGGAAGTTATATCCCTGGTATTGCTAGCGGCTATAGGCTACAGTGACTGCTTACCATAAGGTGAGCCGTATGCTTAGGTGACACCTTAGTGGTATAAAAACAATACGGACGGATTCCGATAACACTGCCGAAACGATCATACATTGATCTTCAAGCAGTGGTGGCCGTGTGGTTCAAATTACCGCCTACCATTTCAGACCGCGGATACCTTCACCAATTACTTTTTCTAAGCTTAAGTATAGTGATTAATCACACCAGCCTGAAGAGAGACAGCATGTAGTGGATGATGATAAATAAATAATACAAATGGCTTACTCTTTAGGAACTTAACCAAATGGAGTTTCAGAGAAGCAACAGGCATTTGTATTTTGTTTTAAAAACGTATATAAGTAGTTGGTGACTTCTGTAATTTAACCGAAATTGAAGATCTTTCCCAAGATGGACAGATAAAGATATCCAAACATAAACAACAATAATAACGATGCTGATTTTGAATAATAAATGAACACAAAATCATTCTTGTAATTTGTTGCAAATGACAAAAACAAAACAGTATTTCTCAACGATTATTGTTACATTAGGTAAAATAGAACATAATATGAATAAAGAAGCAGGGAAACAAACATAACAAAAGTAAAAGTTGTAAATTAGGAGGGGCATGATCGTAGCCGGTTTATTGAAATAGTTATGGTTCCGGATGGTAATTTTTAAAAATTGCTAACTACGAGGGGCTCCGTACATTCGGCAGCAGTTTAATGCGAAACGATAACAGTAAAGTTCATAGCCAAAGTTCCATCCACAGACATTCCGTAGATTACTATACTTTCCATAGAGAGTGGGTTCAATTTCATTAATGCTATTAAGATTGTATCTACTACACTCTTGCTGACGCTCTCTAGGCAGTAACGAGCTAATAGTATAGTGATATGCTTAGTTATTTGGTATATAAAATAAGTTGTTGTCTGATTAATCAGCGTGAACACGGCTTTGCACTGAAAATTAAGAACAATACATTTTTAAATTGAATATCTTTAGTACCTACCTATTTTTAATGAAATCATTCAATAATCAATTAATTATTTATTTATATAATTATATTTTATCTCATTGTGTAATTATTAAATAAGGCAAGTTTTATCTGGAAAAAAAACTAATTAATTGAATCTTTATCTAGATTCCGTCCGAAATTATTAATAATAATAATAAAGCTTTATAGAAGCTTGTACTGAATATTAATAATATAATAATAATAACCAGCAGCTGACAGAATACTTATATACTTTTTTTTTTGTAAATACATAATTATAATACATACCAAACACCCAAACGCAAGGCAAACATATTTTGTCACTTAAATGTTTGCCCTGGCGGGAATCGAACCCGCGACCTCTAGCGTAGCAGTCAGGTATACTAACCACTAGACCAGCGGTCTCGTCTAATTGAACGATATATCTACGAAAATCATACCTAGTGTCATTCTTGCAAGCAAACGATCATGATCTGGAAATGGTATCTCTACCGGCAAGCATTCATTAACGTCGCTTTTTATCGGGCGTCTCATGTCGGCCATAATTAAAGAAAATGTTTGTTGCCAAAAAAATCTCTTGCGTGATTGAAGCGATTAACGAAATGCAAACATGTCAAGCCGGTCACCACCGCAAACGGCTTATTTAAAAGTGTTTGTTAAGGAAGAACTGGCAGCGTTATAAATATTGATGAAATAAATAAGTCTTAATCATATTTCAGCTAATTTTACTAATGATTCATACTATCTTTCGCAAATCAAGAAACGCTTCCACGATAATCGTGCCATTCGCTTGCTACAGTTTACATTAAAATATGATAATGACCGATAACTCTAATATTATTATAATATAAATGTTTATCCTATTAAGCAGTCAAGTAACGCTTACCCAATAACGTAAACTTCACACAACTAAATAATAATAAATAAATCTAAACCGGTGAGCGGTACGTTTAGGAGCGGATTATTAAACTAAAATGTTGTTAAACGAAACTACTAATTGCATTATAACTTTATGTTTATAGTTTAATAAAATGTTTACGTTCTTGGCATAACTATGACTAATTTTATTTAGTATACTTAGTTGACATGTGCACGTCATCTTTTCAAATAGCAGTGTGGCAAGTTTTTATATAGGTATTCCGGACCAGTTCCTGCTTTCAACATTAGTTATTTATAAACTAATTTGTTTTAAAAAGGCCGATGTGTTGTTTTCTGGTCTGTTCGATTAAATACCCCCTTTGAGGTTTATAATTCATAATCCCAAGCCAACACTTATTTCATAGTTTTAAAAAAGTTTTACAATTGTTCGCAAATGTTTAATTCTTTTATTCGTCCAAAGTATGTATTTTTAATAAGGCATGTGTTGTATATCCTTACTTGGGTTTTAAAACTGTTTTACTCGTTTTAAAGAACCTAAATGTTGCTCGCATAATTTGGTTCGCATTTGGACAACAGTTTCCATCCGCTATAACCCGTTATACATTTATTTATCTGACCAAGTCTCTCATTATAATATTATTAACGAATACCAGATATATTTGGCACAGCGGAAAGTTTATATAATTAAATTACCAAAACTTCAAGGTGTATTTTAAGGAACCGTTTCGTTGGCATCACCGAGATAAATTAGGTTGCAATGTGCGATGAAGATGAACTCCTCGTCGATGCTAGGTGCTAAGTGCAATGTTAGGATGCCGTAGGAGTTGAGAAGATCTCAATCAAGCAAATTTCAAATAATTTTGTATGAGAGGGTTTACCTGGTGCTGGGGCGGCGGTTGCGCCCCGTGCGGCGGCATGTGTGGGGGGTGCTGCGCGTCTTGTGTCGGCGACATCGCCCCGGGTGCGCTTTGCACAGCACCCGGACTCGGCGCACCCGGCGGCGGCGTCGGTTGAGGAGATCCCACTCGCTCATAGCCCTGTGTGCCACATAGCATTTATTACATAAAAGCCTTAACTTAGGTTCACCTTTCCGGTGTGTGTGTGTGTGTAAACAAATCTTGCAAGTTACATTTGACCCACTTCTCAGTTTTTGATTGAGCTTAAATTTGTCGTACATGGTTTCTGTAACAATGACCCATTACCTACCTAAATGCTGCCATGTTTAATCCAATATGGCGAACGTCGCAAAAGGTAGAATTATCATTTCCACAGTAACGATATGGGTGTCAAAAGGGTATGGGGCTTGATGAGCGAAAAAGTTTTTTAAAATTAACATCAAAATATAGCTTGATATAAAAAAATAATGGGACTTCATCATCATAGCTGTATTGAAGTAAAGGTACCTTGATGAGCGAAAAAGTTTTTTAAAATTAACATCAAAATATAGCTTTATATAAAAAAAAAATGGGACTTCATCATCATACCTGTATTGAAGTAAAGGTACCTATGTTAATACTGCATTACTGTTTAGATCTAAGTATCGGCAGTGGACAAGATAGATAGCCAGAAACTGAAGTTAGCATCAGTTCATGACCAATTATACGTGTCATCAAATAAATTTTGTAGGAATGAACACGCCGTTTCTCTCCATTTGGTATACCCAAATTAAATAATCGCAAATAACTCACTGTTTTTAAGTTTTTTCCTCGACTTGCCAGTGTTCTTAACCAGATAGTACTAAGATGCACAGGCATCTTAGTTCTGCAGTAATAATTTAGCAATAGAGTTAAGAGAACACAAGTCTAAATTAAGCCCAGTATTGAGCAACAATCAGCACAAGCAAGTAGGTAATTAATCACTTCCACAAAGCTCTATCGTCCTTGGCCGTGACTCAGTTGCGAGCACGCCCCTAATTACCTTTTTATATTATACAATCCGGTCAAAGTTTTATGGAAACGCATTATTTCCATGAGCTATTTTATTAGTTTTCCTAACGTGCCTGCCAACTTTTATGACAGAACATCTAATTTATTTCACTAGTAATATCGGTTAGGGTATTTCTTTGCTCTGAATAACACTGATTACACGTCGTCGTGACGTAAACGCATTAGGTTACTAGTGCTTGGTATCTGTGAATAGTTCATGAATGAAACCTTAAATCATAATGTTTATGAATTGTACTGACATCACAAATACATAACAGGTTACGGCAAGACTGTTTACATTCTATTTAGTAATTAAACCTACCTCCATTATGATCGTAGATTCATTATTTGATAATTACTGTAACGCGTGTATTGGACGTTATCGGACGAGGGAACTCGTACTCGAAGTCTGCCTGAGGGCAGTATAGTGGTATAGATACGTGTGGTATTTACATATTTTAGTGTAGACTGGTGTACCATCAGCAGGGTTTCAAGACGTTCCGCTTTTGGCGGGAATCGTACGCGGTCTAGAAATAGTACCTCTCGTTTCAAGTCAAGTCTACAACCGCTTCGGTCACGAAACGACGTAAAACTTTATTATAAAAAGCAATACATATAACAAAACCACGCAAAACCACGTGTAATGAACGGGCGGCAGTTGAGCTTGAGCAATACTAAATTTACCGTTACCAAAGCTCACACACGCAAGTGGAGTAAGTTCATACTGGCACAAAACAATCGGGCACGTGCAAAAGCAGTCGGCGACCTTGACCGTGCATCCATTATGCACACCCGTTTACTTGCAAACGAGTGCACCGCAACGCATCTACGGCCTACACCTACCACCGCGCAGCCGCCGCCTATGTAAATATGTCTGCACGGATAATAATAAACCATTCGAACTACTCCAGATTCATATTGCGAACGCAACGGTAGTACCTAAAATGGTTGTTTCCGATTCTGTTAAAACGCTGACGGTAATTTATTTACATACGTTCTATAGTAAGTACCTAGACTTACATAGACTGCTTTCAACCGATATGTAAAAGGAGATGGTCTTTTATAGTATTTTTAATATATTATACATTCTGGTAATTTTTGATCTATATACGATTCACTTATATTATAAGAAGGAATGTTTGTTTAAGACAAGCTTCAACCACGATTCAAACAAATTCACGATTGCAACCTATAAGGTTCAAACTAATTTATTTGAGGATTTCATGGCACGGTCACAGACCTACTACGAATAAGTTGTTTTCTTATTTATTGGTCAACTAAATCAAATGACGAATGAAGCTCTCTAATTCGAGAAAAATATACTGCTGAAAAAATATAGGTACTAAGAATTAAAATAAAAGTATTTTTCATTGTCCGTGTTTAACATAACTCTTTTCCTATATGTTACTCCAACGACTTCTGTTCTTTCGGTCGTTGTCTCAACGTTAAGTTAAAGCTCAAAGTATTTTGAACTAGTGAGAAAGGACTATTAGTCAAATCCGTGCGTCCTCGGCCCAGATCGCAGTAAGCGCTGGCTGTAGACGTCCGTCCATTGCATCAGCACAATGCTTTCACTAGGCGGGGTTGGATTCAGTCACGACTCAAGGTTGCAGCTATCACTGGCCTTATATCAATACAAGTAATCCAGGTCAAGGGCAGTCATTCACTTTTTATGTTTCCCCTACTAACTTGCGATAATTAAATAATCGACACTACCGGTTCACGAACTCCTTTTGTTAACGTATTGTTACTGATAACGAAACTATAATTAGGTACAAGTAATTATAGTGTAGTAATGAAGCATTCCGATGTTATTATTCATGATATAGATTTGGTTTACATTACTTACGTCAGTTTACGAGGATTGATAAATACGAGAAAGTAATCACAATAATAAGTACCTTTAAATTTTGCCGTAGTCGAGTTGATCCTAGTAGCTAAAAGTACTTTTAAGAATTCCGTTATAATGTAACCTATGTGCTTCTTCCGATTTCACCTTATGCAGCTAGATCTACTTTCGTTATTCACAATTTCCAAAGATGCAATAGTTGAAATTCTGGTGAGCATTTTTGCCCCGCTTTATGAAAAGGTGAAAGGTGATATTGAGAGCCTTGTAGAATGGTCTTGTTTTTAAACTTGTAGTTTAAAAACATTGGACACGGAGCCTGATTTTTACAGTTCCGAATAACTTTCGAAGGCAGTGTGGGGTGGTGGGTCGGGTGGCATATTGTCTGCCTCCAAAACAAAGTACAAAGAATTCAGAGAACTTTCACTGAATAATAAATTCTGCGGTAAAAGTTTGTCTAGTAGAGCATAGCAGGAAATCGAGACTAATGCCGGGTAGCTGAGTTTGGCTGAGTTTCATTCGAACATCCGCGCTAGTCGCCAACCAATCCATCAAAGGAGGGTGTCTGGATCGGGTGTGGGGTACAACCCCCCCTGTACCCACATAAATATTGCGGGTAGGTGAGTACAAACCCTTTGACCGAGTTCTGTTTACTTTCGTTTTCGCTCAGCTGACGGGGCCGCCACCCGCCCGCTTTCCTCCACTATTATTATGATAATTAGAGAGCCATCAACGTGATATTAACTACGCATTCTAATTGTAGTGACACTGACGACCTACAACCCATAGTGACGGATACCGGCGACAACGCGTTGTTCAATATCAGTAGTAATAGTTATCTAGTTTCGGTAGTTTAGAAATCAGGTTACTCGTACTCGTATCGATTGTTTGTTAAGGTCAAGTTGTTGAAATCCTGAGAGTTAATGTACTTGTCGAATGGGTATGGCAATAACTTTTTCAGGGGACGTCGTTGGCGAAGCCTTGTTTCTTTGCAATCTATGTTCCGTGAAGGGGTTGTTTTTTAAATCGTCACCTGTAGGTGCGAACAGGGGTGACCCGGAGAGCACTCAAGGTTGCAACGAGTGCGGACGCGGTAGACAGGGCGTAGACGTGCATTATTAGGTGGGTGCGGAACACCCGCGGGAGTGGTGTCGGGGGCGGTGGGGTGCGCGTACGTCATCACCTGAGGCGCGCCCTTGAAACCGTCGTCGCATTCATTGCACCCGGATGCGGGCCGTATCTCCGAGCCCGCAGTACAAGCACTACACACACCTACATACAGTCTCAGAACACTACCCACGCACGCTCTTCTACTCAGGGTAAAGGCATTGCGATCGAGAAACAACTTTTCTACAAGAGTTAATAGGTTCTATCTTACATTACCTTACACCGGTTTCTTAAGTCGGAACGGCCTACGGGTGGCTTAGAGACTGAACGGGCGTCAAACCATCAGCAATCTTTAAAATCAAGTATCTGGGTTTCGACGACTAAGCACCTATCCCTTCTGTGTCTGTAACTTGGCACTGGTAATACGTGATTGTTCAAATAAGTCAATAAACGAAGATTTAAGAAATTTGTGTTACATACGCGGTCACTGCAGTATTATAATACAACATTTTGACAGCTTATTACCACGGTGAGCATTTAATTTTTTAGTTTTCGATATATCAGCGAAGCGTTCTAACCGCCATGATCACACAAGGCTTGCGCGTAGATGTAAAATAAAATTTAAGTCAGTATTATTTGTCTATTTGCAAGATTGGTAAGAAGCGTAATGAAACTTGAGATGGTTTATAGTCTTTTTCTAGCTTTAATTTAGATACAGATAGGGCTTTCATTTAGCCTAATGTTACGTGTGTGTCTATAAATGTAACTTAACTTAACTTATCTATGTACGTGCAATAAATTAATTACACGAGTACGAAGTCGCGGGCTCAGCTAGTAACATAATACACATGGTAAAAAGATCAACCGTTTACCTTTTGATTGTTCAAAAGATACCCTATAAAAGCAGGTAAGACGAATGGACAGCGTAAGCTTATTAATAAGGTCCCGTACAATTACGGAATCGTCAGCAACATCATTAAGCACTGTCAAGTAAATAAAATACTTGTCAATCAAGTTGAATCCAGTTCGTAACTGGACATCCTAAATTAAGCTAATTGTATTTAATAAAGTTATTAAGAAATGTACTAAAATATCGGATGAGGCCAGTGATAATAAAATACAATTAAACAGTGCCTTCTTAGGAGCCTGAAATCCACTTTGCAATAACCGGTTTATTAATCAGCATAAGAGGACCTGATGAAAGCCAATCTTAAACGTTACGATTCTGAAATCCGAAGAGATCACATTTTAAAAAATCGAAATAATATTGGCATTTCCATAGAATGTATTTAACAGGTGCCCGGTAAAGCCTTTAGTAACTAATCGCTTACTAGCAAATTCTTCAAAACACTATAAACTAGATACGGAGTGTATTATGGCAAATTCACATTGTTCCGTCGTTTCAAAACGGCCTTGTTCATCGTGGAAATCATTTCTTAACAGCGATTTCTACACGAGTTCGTTCCAAGAGCCCTGCTTCAAGCGTACCTCGGGCTCCGTTGCACAACGAGCTTACGTCAGCGAGCTCGCGGAGCGGCTTACGTCATTCGAGCGTATCTTATACTTCCACGCTAAGTTAGAACTTATGCCCATAGCCTCTAGAGCCGTGTTTCTACGATGCAGCGAGAGCAGCTTAAGTATGATAGAACGTTTATGTTCACGTGAGTGGATGAGGCACCGACGCGCCGCCATCGGCTCAACGATTCTGAGAAACATTCGAGGCGGCTCTCTAGTTTCGGACTTGAATATGAATCGTATAACAACGACGTAGCATTAAGTTTTATTCTAAGAAGACAACGTCGAGGGAATTGCTTACAGGTCTGTAGCTAATGTAACTTTGCATGCGTATCTTATCATATTTTTATCTGGCTGATTATTTTTTTGTTACATTCGACGGCGTGACTTCACAGTTTTTTTTGTGAGATTTACGCACACCTGTTATTGAAATCTTGATGCCTGATAGAAATTAATTGCGTAACCATCTACCTACCTCAATAACTACCTAGTTCGGTATTCCATCCAAGTAATAGTAAAATTAACTTCACCAAGAGGCAATAGGCAATTTTTGGGATCGGCACCCGCATTTACATGAGGTGGATTGAATAAAGTAGACAAATTAATATTTGCGTTCGCCAAGCTCAAAATAGGGTGTAAACGATATATAGCATATTTTAAAATTACATATATAACACTTCACGAGCAATTATTTTATAATTCTTTGAACTTTATGGATGTGGGGAACAAATGAATAGTTCTAGCCAAATTTTAAGTAAAATTAAATATAGTTCTTGAGATAAACATATGTGACACAGAGGCAGATTACGAAGCAAATCTCTTTTATAAAACACAAATATTTAAAATGGTACAATGATCCTTAAAATTTGATTAAAAAAAAACTTTATCGCTACTAAAATTCCTACAATGTATCGCGTCATCCGGTCGGTGACCTCAGATCGTATCTTGATCATCAATCAGAATTAATCTGTGACTTGTAAATGTACATACCTACGCATATATAGCCCTTATCTATATTCTATTGCATTCTCTTCTTCTGTTAATTACTTAGGTCATTAGCATTTTCCGTAATATTAATATAGCATTAACGGCTTATTTTTCATTTAATGAAGCCTATTTAGTAGAACCCAGGAAGAAAAGGGATAAAGTATTATTGATTATCTTTATATTACGCATAAGACTAGAATAATCTGGTCATCTTTTGTTTTAATTAAGGACCATGAAGTTATCAAATAGGCATTGTAAATTGTACCTGTTTTATTCCCGCCTCATAGACGAACAATTATCGTGTAGTATTCACAGATATGTGGTTTTAAACGGAAGCAAAGTGCCAACTTCTACAGAAGTTTAACCTTGCATACATGCATTGTGAAGAAGTACACAAAGTTACGTATCTTTTGATTTCCATAATAAGTTTTTTACAAGCTTTATTTAGTTTCGAGTGTGTACAGTCAATTCAAAGTTATATTTCACCTCTTCGCGCTGTCCGATTGAAATTTGAATACACGTTTGGTTTGGTTCGCGTGACAATCCACGATTACCTTAAAGCCGTAATTTTTAATCCAATATGGCGGGCGCCGCAAGTTGGTAATTTATAATTTCCACAGTAATCCCAATATTTGAAACGGCAAGATGAGCGAAACATAGTAAGTAAAGTGACGTCATTATAATAAATCCAATATGACGGGCGACGCAAGATGGTGATTTATAATTTCCACATTAGCCCCTATGATATGAGTATAAAATGAAAGGGCTCGGTGAGCGAAACATCAGTTTTTATTAACAACAAATAAAAGCTTGTATAAAAAGAAAGAAGTCTTGTTGATGAATAGGAAATCCCATTACGCCCTACATCTCTTTGTTAAGCTCATGGTGTAATAAATCACTACTTGATCTTAGAAAAACTGTACAGGCCGCAGGAGTTTGAACCCGGACAACCGCAAACGCAGGCGGTCACTTCAACCACATGGGCACTATACAACATGTAGTTGAAGTGACATTTAAATAAAGTTTCCTTGAAGTACAAATTTTCAGTTTATTTCAAGTAAATTTACAGTGGCAACATATTGATATTCTGCGGCCACCCGCAGCATATCAATATGCCCTTGCTGTCTTCATCCATACTTTATCTCGGTCTTTATCATGTCTAATAATAACAGATGTTTTTATCATTAACAATATATATGTAGTTACGTACTCCCATTTGAACTTCACGTGAACTCTAATGCTCTTTTCTGGGTGTGAGATGTCTTTGCTGGCGGCAGCGTCCGGATGTCGGTACATTTACTCCTTACGTTAGTTACGTGTACTAGTTACGGAGGACGATGACTGGTATTCGCGACACATTTGTGAAGTTCACGCGTGCTTTCGGAAGCAGTTAATAAGAAGCTTAATTTTGATGAATATTTTTTTACATGATAAATCTGTTCTCTATTAGTTTTGGAATTAAGGCATTGTATTTAGTTTCCTGTCATTCAACCTAATATTTTAAAAGTATAATTATATAAAGTATCTTCTAGTAGAATATTTTACGAGTGTCTTGTCTGATTCTTTCTAGCTAAAATGACCTTCCGAATCTGGTGTTATACCAATATTTTTACAATATCATTTTTGGAATCGAATATAATTCTATACCACTAAGGTGGCAAACAAGCATTTGGCCCTGATCGTAAGCGGCTATGATAACCGTAGGTACAAGTTCATATTAACTTGGAAATTATCATCAACATGATTGGGTATAAAGGCTAAGACGACGGTATAATTTTATGTTACCCACCAAGGCAGCAAACGAGCATTCGGCACACCTAAAGCTTCAGAGGTAACATTAACGCGTTGACATCCTTCTATTGAGAGGAATCACATATGGGACGAACAAGTGTTTTGATATTTGATGGTTGCTCAGCTAAGGACATGTCCTACAAACCTGGTGCGGTGAGAAGGGCGGCCTCGAGTTGGGCGCGCCGGGTCCGGGCGGCGGTGCGTACCGCTGCGGGTAGGAACCGGGCGGGCCGTACGCTCCGGGCGGCTGCTGCGGGCCACCCGGTGCGGTGCCTCCGTACGGAGGTCCGCCATATCCTCGCGGCGGCTGCAACAAACATACGTTTTAGTTGGTCACTCGGGGTAGGGTAACTTTTCCGTTCCGTAAGAGATTGGCACAATTCTAAGCATTGGCCGTTTATGTTCACTTTTTAATACAGCTATCAGAGTTTGTACATAATTAGTAATTCCCTCTATAACCAGTAGCATTGGAGATATCTAAAGCCCTACTCCGTGTGATTCTACTATACTCAATGTAAAGCTGTAGAGTTCTGAAGTTACCTAAATTACCGGTAAATCAGGTTCCATAGAGTAGTACCGAAAACTCCCGGTTCTCAGAAATATAACGGTTCTTTATACGCTAATTAGTTCCAGCCCTTTTTAGTTATTCTAGTTAAATACCCTTCAATATTTGATAAGGCAATAAATTAATTCAGACAAAAAGCGATTTGTACCCAGCTCTGCACTGTCTGATCTCCGTATTTTAAGAGCTAAGATATACATATATAAGAAATTATCTTTACTATGAATAACTTTTTCCATGTAGGTTACGTCACTCACTGGCATCACTGATAATGCAACTTGGTTTTGTAGAAGGAATAAATAATTCCTTTTACATTACCCGGTTTTGTATGAAGAATAGCTTTTCCTTGCACAGTACTGGTAATGTAACTGGTTATGTACGAAGAAAAAATAATTCCTTGTCCATTACCCGGTTATGTAAGAAGAATATTTTTTCCTTGTACATTGCTGGTAATGTACGAAGAACAAGCGATAAGAAAATGCCGATCCATACATTCTTAGAAGACAAGTTCATCGTAAGTACATCGTAGAATAATTTTGTATTAATGGAACGAAAAAGTATAATTCTTATACACCGAACCACATACTCGACCGTGTAACTAAAATAACACATAATTTGTAACCTCATTTACCGACTATAAAATAAAAGTAATTGACAAAAGATAAGTAAGTACTTTAATTACATGTTAAACGTCCATTGTGCACATAAAATAAACATTCCTTATTATAACACCCAGTTTGAAGTTAGATACAGTCTATATAATTGACATCCGAAATAATTCGCAAGTCCAACAAAGCCGGCCCCGCTTCAGTTTCGGTTCTCATTTTGTCCTATGATGGAAATTCAATTATCCGTACGAGCCCCGGTCCAAATAGGGGACCGAACAACGAGAGTCGGCATTACTCTTTGATCAATGTTTTACGTCTCCGAGCGTCTCAACTGCAGCCTCGACCTGAAGGTTTCCGGATGTAGTTTGACTGGGAGATATGAGATTTGTGTTCGCCAATTAGAGTTACATTTTTACGAACATTGGAGTGTTTTATGGCGTATTCAATGATTTATGGGGGCGTTGTTGCGGGGTGCAGTATGAAGGGGTGTGTGTTCTGGTGTGCGCGGGGGTGCGGCGAGGGATGCGCAGGGTGCGGGTGCCGAGGGGCGGCGGCGCGCCATTGGCCGCCCCGGCATCGATCGCGGAACCAGCTCCAACCGGCCCGCCCGCGCCAGCCAGCCTCCACCTAAGTTAATAAGTAATCATTCGACCCCGCGATACCTCAGCGAGTTTTCCGGACAGAGCTGGAGCCGCCGAGACGGGCCTCGTATCTCCAGTCGGCTGGAACAAAGAGCCACCGCATAGGGCGACATCCGTATTGATTTATGCAGTAATTGACCTGCGGAAAGGTGCGCAACCCGCGCATCGCCTCCACCCACTACGCACCTATTATATTTATTCACTTCCATACGCATTCTTACTAACCTATGACATAAACGAATTGCATCACTACCTTCTTTTACTTTCGATTAGGGAAGGATCCCTAAACAACCTCAATATAAATGTGTTACTCATAAAACATTGACTACTGACAGAGTTACATTCAAAGACTTACCTAGTAAATGTTCCTTAAGAATGTAAAGGGTGTGCTTTACTCGGGTCGGATGGCACACAAAATAAACCGCGAATCGGTAGATATATCGTTCTATAGAACGAATAGAACTGACGGGAATTCATTGAATCACATGAAACTAAACGTAAAGCTAATTTATTATATTTTGTGAAATTAAACACAGACTATAGAATTGATGATAAAAATCCGTGTGGATGTGTGTGTAGTATCTCCGGGTTCATAACTAGCTTTTGGTGTTAGTTATCAGATTTTGTAATGCTGCGATTTTAGGTGACTTATTGTATCTTCTAAGATATCATATAGGGACGATATAATTTCAGTTTAGTTTCCGGGTAAAAAATACCTTGAACATTATAATTTAAAAGTCATTTATCAAATCTACTACCAACTTACTTTCCAGCTACAATACAATATAAATATAAAATAACATAATTACATATTCTCTACTAATTTATCAAGAATGGTCTTGTTCTTCTTTTTGTAAGGTCTTTCCTTACTTATTAAACTGCTGAATTGAATTTTTTGAAACAAATTTTATTGATTAGTTCATAACAATATTTACCAAAACTGTACATACAGAATTGCTATTTTAAAGGTTTTTAACTGTCGCTTTGGCATCGAAGTTATTCAAACTTCCTAAAAAGTTAGTCGTGGGGTGAAAGGTCTGGGAAATATGGTGGATGTACAAGGTTCTTGCAATTTTGCCATAATGTTTTGAGGTAAGCCGCAGTAATCAATTACAATGCTAAGAAGTAGTTCACAATTCTTGGTTGTTTAACAACGAGTTTGCCCAGGACGAACATACATATGAAACACTTTATTATCTTGCATTATTTTTTTATTTTATTAGTTTTCAACTTCTTCATGAGTGGCTTCTGCGGGGTTGCAACAAAATGTTTACGCCATCACATTTACGTCATACTGGAAGATTATATTTGGTGACAACAAGGAGGTTAAGAGCCGGGCTTAAGGCTAACTTCCATAATCCAATCAATTTATTAATTAGTAAAATAAAGTAATATCGAAGTAATATACTTTTTTCCAAGATTGACATGGATTCCAATGGGTTTAAAAATATAAAACATCATTGCCTTACTGCTGTGGACGAAGTCACCAGAGAAAGCTAATATGTATTACATGTTTTTAACTAAAAATATTTTGCTGAATCTGCCTACACCAGTGTCTTAGCTATCAGATACTAAGACTTCTACATAAAGAAAGATCATCACCTCATCATCATCATTTCAAAGCTGTTTCAGTAACCTTCTTTCAACAAACAGTTGCCGCTTTGAATAATTACGAAGGTTAGGTATGTAATGATAATGAATCACGGATTTCCGTCAAGTGAAGGAAACCATGCGATATCAAAATGTACAAAAAGTAAATACAGTTTAACAGTGATGTTAATGACCTATGACTAATACACGTGGTAATGTATAACATTGGCATTAATACAAACAACAGTGGCAGTCGGTGTGCGGCGACGGATACGAGCAAACATTACATAACTTTGATTGTGTTTGTAAAAAGTTGGGGATTCCCTCCACTACAAACAAACGCATCTTACACCGTCACACCGATGAACGGATGTGTGAGTGTGTGTGTAACCTTTGCCTTCCTTTACATTTTACATATTAAACGGTGCCATCGTCGGGCAATCCCTTTGGGTATATTACATATCTACACAAAAAAAACTACCATTACCATAACAAACCTGCTTATATTACCAGGAAAAAGAGAGAAAAGATTGACTGTTACGTTATTATTACCAATATCTAGCTACCTACCTTCATTCCATCGGGCTCCTGTGAGAAACGATGAAAGGCAAACTGACCGGTTTACTTTTTGTACCGTGTTTGAGTATCAACAATGGGACGTAAACCGTATTCTTCGAATCATATGTTTCTACATTTCCAACAACATAGACGTGCCGCAAATAACTGTTTGTTTTTTCTTGCAAAAAAGCAATCAGATGTATTATAAAAAAATCGTATAACCACATTAGGAATGTCTTAGCTGACACAGACAGACAGACGTAACGTTAACGTAGCACTACGAGGGAAAGAGCAACGTAGTGATTTTAATAAATATAAATACATACATAAAAATGTAGTTATTGGCTGTGTTATCGAAATAAGGGCTTCTTTTTAACTGATATGGTTATTAATTTGCAATGAATCAATAGACACATTTTTTTTTTCATTCATAGTGTCTGACTGTTATCTCCGATTGGGCTAAACAGATTTTGATGGGACCCCATACTCCACCCACGGTGGCGCAGGCATGGAATAAAGATATTAAAAACGAAGATTAGATATTCCACTTATTTACGTACATACAGCTCACAGACTACAGAGCATAGTCGAGCCAGCAAAACAACGTGGCGACAAAAGAGATTTATTGACATCTAATAGAAACAAAAACGATCAACAAGCACCAGCGCAATCTTTCACGTCACGGACGTCAACGTGTGTGTATTTAATTATAAGATTCTATAAATAGAAAGAGCATAACGTCGTGTTATGCGGTCGCTTACGGCATGTTATTTCGGTCCGCGCCGTCACGAGCCCCGTGAATGTCAAGCTCGCGGTAACTAACTAGGTGGTAGGAGTTAGGTACACCTACTTGACTAGGCCGTCTATTGCCCAACAGGTTGTTTGCACTGCTAATGCGATCTTGCATGACTAACGAACATTTTGCATATAATTACGGAAATGCACTTTAAATTACCAAAATGCGTTTAAAACAACATACACTATATCATGTAGGCACCTAATAATACGTACGTACGTTACCAAATACAAATAAAAAAGGGTAGTAACCGGTGGTCGGAATTAAAAAAAAAAAAAAAAATCTAAGAACATTCCCGGATGCCTGCTCTAGAACGACCATAATTTTCAAAAGATTCATCCAAATTAGATCAGTGAAATATGAATGTACGGAAGGAAAAAAACTTTTTTTTTAAATGTATAGAAAAATGCACCTAAATATAGCTGCATAAACGTTTAACTGAGATATGGATTTGACCCAAAAACATTTACTTAATGTTAAATCCCTTAAAATTTACCTAATCTAAATTCAATAAGCGTATCTTTGTAGACCGCAGTAATGTAAACAAACGGATCACAACTGTTACTGACCTAATAAAGCGACCCCTTTCTCACCCAAGACGGCTCAATAAAGAACTCCCTTTAGCTACCTACCTACATACTATCTGGAGTAGGCACATAAGAGTGGCGGTCGTGACCTTTTAATACACAAATGTATAGACTAGACTCTCCCCGCTATGTAGCTACCTACCTTCCCTTCAAAACATTGAGTACTGAAATTCACCCCACGGTAGACGGATATGTAAAGATTTTGAAATGGATAAATAAGTAAGTTTAGCCTGAAAGTGCTTTCATAATATGTAAACACTGTTTTGAATCAACGTCATCTTACTTTTACTACCGGCACTATTTCTTCTCGGTAATGGTAGGTAAGTAAAGTACGTACACTACACCTACAATACAAAGTTTTCATACCTACATCACGAACAACAGCTGACTTTGAGAAACTGCTGAATGAATAAGTTGGTGTAATTCCGATATAATATAATAATTGTGAATAAATATAAAACAAAATAAGACATTTATTAGGGTTCCGTAAGAGAAGGGTAACCACCGGAAACTATTACTAAGACTTCGCTGTCCATCTGTCTGTCAGCGGGCTTTATCTCAAGATCCGTAATAGGTATTTATATTGCCACTATAACAACAAATTAAAAAAATTACAGTAAATAGAAAATATAGGGGGCTCCCCTACTAGAACCGTGTTTTTTCCTCTTTATAATGGCAACAAGCAGACGCAGTTTGTACTGCTATATTTTCAAAAAAAGAGCAAATTTACTATAACGAACTTATTATTTGAGGTTGGTGCCGTCTAGGGATCGAACGGCAATGATAAGTTTGTCATTGAACCTAGCTCGTCGGTGTGCGAGTCCAAATCACACTTGGCCGATTTTTTACCGGTTTCACAGCAAATGACCGATTTTTAACTAAAGAGTCTTGGCAGTATTTCACTCAAAAATGCATCATTGCTATGATACGTATTGTATTATATTGTATGTATGTAAAGTGACTTGGAGTATACCCACAACAATATATGTAGATTTCAGAAGTAATCAGAACAAAAGAATTTAAAAAAAAATTGACGAAAAAACCAGCTAGCTAGGGTGCTATCATCGTTGCGCACACCAACAGCTGACTGATAGATAATGTAATGTGCTTGACCTACAGAGGCCTCCCTTGTTAATAATCCGACGTTTTGATTTTAACCGGCGCGGCGACCAACGAAGGGAACCGGCAATTACGTGACGTCATCGCGGTTTAACGACCCCATTACAACAGCGAACATATTAGGTATATGAATGAATGCAAGCCGTGTGACGAGACGAGTGACGTTCTTGATCGCCGCCTTCGCCAATGACTCGTCGAGACGCGTGATGCAAGGTGCATGTTATTACCATAGCACACACTCAGATATCTTTCCAAGCAGTGGGGTGACGAGACGAGGTCAAACTGATCATGAGCCTATTTTACCCAGAGAATACACTGACTGATTTAAGCTGCATCTTGCTTCATTCATTACGTCCCCGGGCGGGACTAATATTTTCTTAACCCAGCAGTCTTATTTAACGCTCGACGCAAATAGAGGGATGTTCTAAGTTTAGCATGAGAGCCTGACTGTGGCATTATGGCTCCTAAATGGATGAACGGATTTTGATTTCGTTGTTTGTTTCGAAGGTGACTTAATCTAGTGTTCTTGGCAATTTTTTGGAGGATTTGGAGTTGGGGGTGTTTACTTCTTGTATGCAAATAGGTGACGAGATAAGCAAGTCACCTGGCAAGTGTCACGCTCTCTCGTGCAAATCCAATCAGGATCTTAAATTGTAAAGTACCACATGGCACTACACTCCGCCTCCTCGTCACCTCGAGATCTTAGTTACCTATACTATAAGTCTAAGTCTAAACCGGAACACAGCAATAAATACACACACTGTCTTCAGCTTGACGCCAGTATATCTGGCATTGCAGTGATACTGTGATAGTAGTGGTACCTACCTAGGTTTTATGTCTTTTGCATCCAGTGGGTGGGTAAGTACCATATGTTGTTTATATACATATATCATCGAGATCATCTCTAAAATACCACTAACTGTATTTGTACCCAAAGTGGCTATGTTTTATTGACACAGGTGTGGATGTCTCTGTATCTCAGTATTGTAAATAACGTCACTGTTCCCGATATCGAAGATCAACACAACTGAACTGGCAATGTAAAGAACAATAGTTCAACAGTATCACATAATATAATAAATAAATAATTAACATTGAAATCAACATTGGCACATGTCGAGTGAAAATGTAATAGGTGACATTTAAGCGGGCAATGAACCGATGCGGTAGATGATCGAGGTCGTGCCCATTATCCTAGCACAGCACAATGACACGATTATCGGGCGGCACGCGGCTCCGAGACGACTCGCATTGATTTTACGAAATCCACATCACGGACTGAGAATGAACGGTCTCCGCAGCATACCCATTCATCTCGTTTTCATGTTTACGCCGCCGCTACTGCGATACGAAAGTGAGAGCGAGATTTACTCGGGCTGCACTGCACTACGCACCACCACGTAGGTATTGCTCTAAATACCTACGACTAGATAATAGATGTATAAAGCACTTTGCTGCACGATGAAGCTGCACCACTTTGTTACTTTACGTACGACATTTCATTGTAGATAAAAGTTCGGACTCGAATAAGACAACACAAACACCAGTTATGACCAATCCTTGAAATTGACACCAACTAGCCCTGACCCTACAATGTGCTCAATCATCCTTTTATTTGTACTAATCATGGTTTTGCTGTTAACAGCCACACCACAGGTGTAAGGGGCTTTTAAAGGCTAATATTTCGGGGAATAGGAACAAAAATAAGTGCCTACCAGATGAGAGACAATTGTGTAGGTCGATAAATATACACAGTATATTATATCTACATCACACAGCTAAATCTAAATATAGCAGGCGTCGATATCAGCGGCTCGCCCTTGAACCAGTCGCACGGAAACATTTTATTATTATTACCGAGCTGTCGGCGAGCACGAGTATGTCGGGTCGTCGACCCCGTAACCACGTGTCTCCTTATCGACAACTATCTAACACGATTGTGGGTAAACAACATGCCGAGATAAATGACTAATTCCACAATGCTTACCTATTTGAGCCATTCATAAATAATCAGCGTAGCGTCATAGCGATTTCGTTGACAAAGCCCACCCGCTCGTTATACAAATATACGCTGTGAATACACAATAAAAGAGCGAGATGGCATCACCCGTTTATACAAGTGGCTGATGTGCACGTGGTATGCAACTATTCAGTAAGTTAAGGAGCACCGATAACAATGGATGGTCAATGCCAACAAGAGAACCGAGCCAAAGAGAGAAGTCTAGTTGTTGCAAATGCTGGAATCAATACGTATGTCAATCTTTAACGTAATAATATAATACATAGTTCGTTTTAAAGAAACTTGAAGAAACAGATTTTGGGTAGGTAGGTACCTAATTACTATGAAAGTTTACACAGCTTGGTCCAGTTAGTTTAAACCGTAACACTACTGTGTATTGTCAAATAATAGTAATAATTTGTAATGTGAGGAACGGAAGAGCAACCGCACTGCACCATGTTAAATGGGACATTGTTACATAACCGGTATTTATTCACCGGCCAGCCTACACTGTACAATTGTACATCCTTACAAATGCGTGCGACCTTGAATGTGAACTCGAAAGTGTAAACAACTAATCAGCCACGTGCTTCACGCATTGTTTTATGTCCGCCAATTGTGAAATACCATACCACCAACAAGTCTAGGATTTAAACACTGAACAAATCTAATTTACAAACTTTCGCGATCTAAATACATTCATTAATATGTATTTAGATAAGAACGGGTCTTACACGCGATATGAAATTGTTTATTCACCCCGAAGATTCGACCAAGTTGCATCTGCCGTGGTCACGCGCTGACTTTACTAAAAATATAGTGGTTTAGTTTGCTACTATTTACTAGGTAGTACAACAAAAGTATTAGGGAGCTTACTGACATGAATCACGATTAACTATGAAACTAACATTTTCTTTCCCTTCAACGGTGAATTGATAACTTATCCAACCTAAGCCTATAAATATAATAAATTAAATCGTAAAGCAAATTACAATATATGATCGTGGTCAGTGCGCCAACACACAGCAAAGAAACATGACAAATCACCATTATCGCAAATCACAAAGCGCAAAAAAGTTCATGCCTGAAAATCTTGTGTATAAGTTTTTCAGCTTTTCTTTTCTTTGGTGGAAGAGATCGACCGCGACATTTTACAACAATGAGATACCTATTATCAAGGTATCTGAAACAGCGGCTAAATTCATTAAATCCCACACAGCTGAATATTTGATGGTGTCACAAGCACAGCAGGATTCATTCAATGCCTCGACTTGCGTTGTGTCATGTATTTTAAATCGTCTATTTGGTAAATGCTGTGCCAAAACAAGAGAGAAAGGAAAACCCTTTCAACATCGGCGAGGCAGATAGATACACGTGTCAGATGTCAAGTTCCATTCAAGTTGATTCCATCAAGCACACGTCTCGCCCCCGTCGCGGTGCCGCTTCTCCTACATAATATATGCAGGTACGGGGTATGGGTACGGGGAGTACAGCGTTGGAACATCGCCGGTACGCCGCGTTTCAATATATATGTACCCCGTTTTGGAACTGAGAGAGCAACGCACAAATCTCCGCTTGGAATCGAGTAATATTTGCCTACACATCAAACTTTCACTATCGGTGTGCGCTTTCGGTTTTATGCCTGTTAACAAGAGGCGGGTTCGCTTTGTTATTCTTGCGCGGCGCTCTTTCTTTTTTGATCTAAAACTGGCAAATCACGACCCATCACCGTCATCGGTCGAGTTCACGTATTTGATCGAGGTGAAATAACTACATACATATTTTCTAAGCTCATAGTGACAATTTCCAAATAACATTTCCCAGTAAAACATGATCTCAGAACGTACTATAATACTAAGAATAGGATGAGATACAGTAAATGAAGGAAAAAGTTATTCGGGTTCAAAAAATAGCCTAGATTACTATCATAAATTAAATTTAGTACCATAAAACAGATTAGGTAGGCAGTTAAAATTGTCACAGAATGTGTGTTTCTGTTGCCGCTATAACACAATTACTAAAAATTAAATTTGAAAAAGCTTATTTTTTTATGGTAACAAGTAGACGTTTGAAATGCTTATAGAGTGAGAATATATAGATAAAAGAGTGATTTATTACTATTACAAACAGTACGGAACCCTGGTTGTACGAGTCCAACTCATACTTGGCCAAATTTTTTATACAAGCTTTTATTGGCTTAAAAATGGCGGCCTTTAGGTAATCGTGCATTGTCGCGGGAACTAAATGTCAAATTCAAACAAAACATGTCAAATTTCAGCTCAATCAAGACACTGGGAAGTGGATCAAATTTAAATTGCAAGATTTCATGACACCTACCACGCACACAGACACACTGAAACTAAATAAAATCTTGTAATAACAGAACTCAATTGATTGAACCCAAAGCAGAATTACTCAGGGATTGGAATTTGCCACACTGGATAGTAATTCTGATTCCCTAAGCAAGATATGTACCAGCGTGTCTGCCAGAATGGGCCTCAACAGAGAGCTTTTAAAAAAAAAACAGAATTCAATTAAATTCTTTATAAAATGACAACACAGAAATTATGAGGTACATTATGCCAATCATGTAGGTAGGTAGGTAGGTAATTAAAGAGTTAATCCTCTTGGCAAGTCATACAAGAAGGATCCTATCTGTCCTATAAACAAACAGATAATCTTATTTATATTGAACAAACAATATTAATTGAATAAGTTTTGCTGATCATAATGGTGAATGTTCAACACTCACTTCGGATGTCAAAGCCTCATCAAAATAAGTTCAGTGAGCTTGAGACCTATTTTTATTTATTTAGGAGTTAGTAATAGAATCTATAACATCTAAGATGTAATAGATTGTAAATGCACAAAGTACAAATTGTAATTGTAAAAATTTGCCAAACTACACTAACACATTTGATTGGAAATTTCAATGTTATTGCATCTCCTCAATAGATGGCGCTGATAGTAGCTTTTTTAAATGAACTTCAAATGTTTCAATGGTTTCAATAAACATTTAAACTAATCAGCCTATTTGATGGTAAATCAAATATAATTAATAATATTTTTTTCATTTTTAAACTTTCAGGAAGAAAATCATCTTGACACTCGCTTAAACATGTTGATGTTATCTTATCTAACTGCAAAAACTTGAGATATTTAAAAAGTAGTTTTATTAAAAAAAAAAGAATTATAAATTAACTAATTAAATTCATGTTTACATTTCAAATGTCTACTTGTTGCTATTATTAAGGAAGAGTAAAATACCGGCCAAGTGCGAGTCGGACACACGCACCGAGGGTTCCGTACACACTTGTAGGTAAGGTTAAAAGTAGGCGAGCTTCAAATGAGGTCCTTATTCATCAGTGACTCTTAACAGCATGATTCATGAATATATTTTAGTCAATTAGCATTTAAAAAAAAAACCTATTTACAGCAAAAATTTTTTTTTCCTCAACTTGTGCTGTAAGACATTGCTTCTAGCCAAATTTCATGATTCTAGGTCAACGGGAAGTACCCATCTTTTCTTCATATTGACTTACAAGTTTTGAAAAAGAGATGTGTATACTACATGTTCATTTAAATTTGTTAACGCCATGCATTCTTGAGATAACAATTCTTGACAGACAGGATAAGAAAGTGTTCCTATAAGGGTTTATTTTTTCCTTTTAAGGTACGGAACCCTAAAAATACATAAACCCACATTTCTAGTAGGTTAGTTACCCTTCGGGTACAGAACCCTATAAATGAAAGGGTGGTTATAAATGCGTCACGAAAAAAAGAATGTGTAAATTCGCCACAGTTTTAAAAATATTAATTTAGATAATTGTAAATTCTACTAATAACTTTGCGTGCTAAGGCCTTCTCTCTTCAGTCGTTGCCTCAATGCTGAGGATCGTGACTCCTTTTAATCTTGCCAATGATGTTTCTCCATTGGTTACGGTCATTTGCCTGGTGGAGTGCTGCGCTGATTGGGATCTCTAGGTGCTTGGATATTTGGTTCGACCATCGTTTGGGACTCCGGCCTCTAGGTCTTTTGCCTTGTATGTTTCCTTTCACCATCAGCTGTTTGAGATTATCGGTATCTCTGCGTGCAATGTGGCCAAAGTATTGCATTATGTGCTGTAAGTAGGTTGCGGACAGACGCTGAGCATTCTCTATTTTGAGCTCTTTTAGGATAGAGACATTTGTACATCGGGCTGTCCATGGAATCCGTAGCATGTTGTGTGTGCTAAGTCTAGTTTAAGCAAAAAAAAACTGAAATTTGTATTTGTGACGAATTTACACATATTTTAATGCATGTGACGAATTTACTTACTTCAACAACGTCAACAAGTATGGTTTTTAAAAAATGTAGCAAATTTATTTTGTGGCAAATGTACAGCAACCCAAATGAAAGATATCCATATAACATTCTATCTACCATTTTCGATTTGAATTTAAGAACTAGATGCATGATGTTTTTCAAAGTATGTTTTGCAAAGTACCTTCTTAATTCCTTAAGTAGCTCAATGTAAATGTGATATATAGGATAAATAGGTTCAATGTTTGTATACATGGTGTGCAGCTTGTAATAACAATTTCTCTTAATGTAAATAGCTGATGATAATAAATAATACCTTACATTTCATAAAAATTGCATAATTTTTAAGAGGATAATAATAGGAATATCATTATCATCATGATATTTGCACAGATTTAGTACAGGAAATGTTAGTTTTATGCAAGAAATAAAATCTTTGGTATGTAGGTACCCTACATCTAAAAAGTATCAGAAATTGGAGAGCTATTGTTGCATAACTAATGGATTAAACAATTCAATAATTTAAAACATATTCAAATATATTAAGGGAAATCTTAATGTAATATTTCTATTATTGGGTTGGGTTATATATTAGGTCCTTACATATGAAATTGGCGTTTTTCGTACTGGCCACTTTAATCACGAATTTCTCCTCTTTGGTAAGGAATTCCAAATTCAAATTTGTACAGCTATAGACTCATGTATTTGTGCTTCGATGATCGTCATTCATTTGTTTTTTTTCTTCTGTTTTTTTCTGTTTGCGTCACTCATTTTACAAAATGGAAAACCTTAAATATCGCATTATTTACGAGTACGAGTTCCGCCGTGGCACTAGTGCTGCGGAAACAACTCGAAGGGTGAATGATGTGTATGGCGGTCGTGTTGCAAAAGAAAACACAGTTCGTTTTTGGTTCCAACGTTTTCGTTCTGGAAATTTCGACCTGCAGAACAAGCCCCGTGGACGGCCTGAGACTCAAGTTGATAATGAACAGTTGAAGGCTATTGTGGAAGCGGATCCATCGCAAACCACGTCCGAGTTAGCTGCAGGCTGCAATGTTAGTGATAAAACTGTTTTAATTCACTTGAAGCAAATTGGGAAGATTAAAAAGCTTGAAAGGTGGGTACCTCACGAATTGACTGAAACAAACCGGCAAACGCGCGTCGACTGCTGCGTTACATTACTAAACCGGCACAATAATGAAGGTATTTTAAACCGAATCATTACCTGTGATGAAAAATGGGTTCTTTACGATAATCGGAAGCGCTCAGCGCAATGGTTAGATCCTGGCCAGCCAGCCAAATCCTGCCCCAAGCGAAAATTAACCCCAAAAAAGTTACTTGTAAGCGTTTGGTGGACTAGTGCCGGTATTGTTCATTACAGTTTTTTCAAATCTGGCCAGACTATTACGGCTGATGTCTATTGTCAGGAATTGCAAACCATGATGGAAAAGCTAGCGGCTAAACAACCTAGGCTGGTCAATCGCTCCACGCCACTGCTGCTTCACGACAACGCTAGACCACACACTGCGCTACAGACGGCTACTAAATTAGAAGAGCTTCAATTGGAAAGTCTAAGACATCCTCCGTACTCCCCGGACCTTGCTCCAACAGATTACCATTTTTTTCGAAATTTGGATAACTTCTTGCAAGGGAAAAAATTCAACTCCGATGGGGCAGTCCAAATCGCCTTCAAAGATTTTATTGATTCCCGTCCGACTGGTTTTTTTAGTAAAGGGATCAATGAACTACCTATGAGATGGCAAAAGTGCATAGAAAATAATGGTTCATACTTTGATTAATTAAATATATTATATTAAAAAATATTCGACTTTTTGTTCCTCCCATACAAAACGCCAATTTCATATGTAAGGACCTAATATATTCCTCACTGGGACAATCAAAACAGTTGTAGTATGAACAAGGTGCAGTTCATGAAATCTGGTGCAGCTTTTGCCTTTTTAACCTATTTTATTGTTTGACACCTTTGTAAATCTGGAAGAGTAGCTAAGTAAGGTATAAGAAGGTACTTACCGTTGAATTCCTGTATGGACTTCCTTGAGGGTTATAAGGCATTGGCCGCGGCGGGGGCCAACCAGGCGCGGGCCCGTAGCCCGCTGGCGGCTGTTCGTAGCTGTTTGGGTAGCGGTGCGGGGGCGCGCCGCTCGATTGCAGCAAAGAATTCAATGTCGGAGTAGGCCCCGGCGCCTGCGATGCTTGTTGCCCCGGGAAGAAGCGCGGTTGCTGCGGAGGCGGCCGGGGTTTGCCGGGAAAACCCGGCCGGGGCGCGTAATACGGATCCGCGCCCTCAGAGTATCGATACTGGCCATATTGGTCCGTCACTGGCCTTTCTCCGGGTCGATCATGACCGGGCGCCTCGCCACTGTCGCGTGGCTGCCCGGATTCACCTGACATCGGCGAATTGCTCTTTGTGTTCACGACGCCATCGGGCGGAACGCGCCCGATGGACTTGTCGGTTCCGTTTTGTAACAAAGCGTTCCGAGATTCACTGAGCTGTTCCGATGGATTCTGCTCGATATTCGCTTCGCTACGTTGAGACTCAGCCTGCGTCGCAGCCATGTTCGGCTGGCAACGGCCGTCCCTTGCTTACAGTCGCTCTAGCGATCGACCGGCTCGCTTACGTTACATCGAAATCGGGCGTCGGATTGCAAAACCGCGTCGCGGACACTTCCATCACTAATAAGCAGATAAATCAAGCACAAATCGTAACTAGAAACGGACGAAATATCGTTCACCGACGCACACACATCGATCACATATCTACTCCATTGGCGTAAACGAGGTTATAGAAAAGGTTACATATCTAGCAAGCGCTTTTGTCACAATATAACAGACCATTACATATCACTTTCACGTTTTTAACACTCCTTGTATGTTCACTTACAATAAAACTCATTCCCAGACCAGTGAGCTAACAAAATACTTAAAAACAGAACAATAGACTCACGAAACTTCCAAATTATTAACGTCCGCCATTACGGACTTAAATTCTACAGCGCTTCACGACGCTTCTACCTATGTTCACTTCGGTCATAAAAAACTTTGTGTATAATAATTATTTTAAGGTTTATTTGGGCTACCTATATACAGATATTATATTTTTCAATCTAAATGGAGCTAAATATCATATTAAGAATATTTACACCTAATACAAATAGGGAACGGTTATCTATTTTTCTGTTTACATTTTTGTACTAGCGACCACGTAGTTAATACAGTGGTGCCAACATTACATAGAGGAACTCAGCACACAACACAGTATCTGACAAGTTCCGCTGGCGCCAATACTTTCGATACTAACTTCAGTTTAATCTTTGAATGCTATTTTATTCTTTTTGCTAGCTTTTGGGTATTTAAATCATCGTTAAACTTAATGGAAATTGTACATTATATTTTCTTCTCTATAAAAACATTTAATCCATTCGTTTGAAGGAAATTAAAGTGTTTTTCATTGCACTTAATTTTTCATTAAGATAAATTCTTATCACTTGACAAATCTGTGACGAAAATGAATGTGTACTAAATTCTATAGCCAACAAGAAGATACTAAGATACTCTAAAATTTTACTTCGCTATTAATTTAATGCGCGTCATACTGAAGTATTAAATTACAAGTACTATATTATAATTTACTTTGTACATTTATACTGTGGAAATATATATTAGTATTAATACTTCAAATTACCAACAGTGTTAATAAAAAAACATAGAACATCAATAGATTATCAAAAGTTCTTTGTCTAAGTCCATCGCCAAATTCTATATAAAACTACGTTGTCTACGACAATAATTGTCTATGGCCTCATTTCACCTCATTTTAAGTTAGGGCAACCACATCCTTTTAAAACACTATTCCTGCTAGAATCTTTAAGGCACCTTAAGGAAAGTATACTAGACAGAGACAAACTAGCAATACTGTCCCACTTGGTACTTTAACGCCGTGAGACATGGTATATAGTATGATAAAAGGCGACCTACAAAGTTATGACTACTTGCAAGTTCCTCTGGGTAACTCAGTCTTTGCAACCGAACCCTCCAAGTCCTCATAAATAATACATAATTATACCAAACCAATTGATACCATGCATACCATCTAAACGTCGGAATAATGACAAGCTCGCTTCTTAGTTACTCTTCTTCTTCTTCCTAACTTTGGCAATCAAACCTCGATACTGTTTTTTTTACCGCACAGACATATATGTCTATGCAGTGACGAGTGCTTAGAATAAGGACTTCGCTGGAGTTTTTGGCGGGAATGGCGGAGCGCTTGAGATTTTTCCAGTGTCTCGAAAATTGTGTTAAAGTGATCTTTAATGTGTATTTTTGGTGTCGTTATGTGCAGTAAAGTTTCATTTAGTGACTGATTTATGGAACATTGGAAATAATGCCATAATACGACTTTTGGATTTAGCGATTTATCATTTTGGTCAATAGGTTACCTCTGAAAATTCTCTGACACTCGACAAAATAGTCCCTGAAGGGATTGATTGCCATACTTGAAATAAAGCGAAGTCCTTATTCTGAGGTAGAGTGTGTGTTCCTCAGAATAAGCACTCCGCTCTCGCTTACGCTGTTTCTATAGCGTAAGCGGCACGGCGAGCTCGTTTTTTTACAATGTTAGGTAAATTATTGCAATGACCATACATCAATATAGCTTCGTTCGGCATAAATTTTATCAAATAGTACAACTTGTAGTTATTAAATAATGATTTTTAGAAAATTCTGATAAATTTCATATAATTTGGGAAGGGTGATTCAAGAAATAAGGGCAGTACATTTTGTAAATTGATTTATTATCATGTCGCCGTTAATCAAGACTTTTGTTAATTTATTTGTATGGAAAAATATTATCTTCACATTATTTCGATCAAATCTGTTCAATTTTATTTGATTTAGTATTGAAAATATTATTATTCGTTATTACATCATGGTGACTTTAAATATTCATGAACACAAAGATCTATTAATATCATACTACTAAATTAGTTATTGTAAGAATACATCAGCAAATGGCAAATTAAATACAAATTAAGTTATGTCATAGTAAATGTAGGTACACCATCATTCAAACGTAACGTCTTGAGACTATTAATTTTAATTGAGCGAAATACTACAATATAAATGCCAAATATATATTTCATTATCTAAATTGAAAATAACACAACATAAAAAATCTATAAAAAAAGTACACATAAATTAGTTATGGCATAATATAATTAAATCTAAACAATAAATCTCAATATTTTTACCTAATTTAAGTACAAAGATCACGACGTTTCGATCATGTAAAATATTTTAAAATGTTATGACAGATCTGGCAAATATTAAGCTCATTGAATGCATACTATCGCTTTACCTTGTACCAGTTGCATTTAATAACAATTACCAAATTTATTTGCGGTCCAAAAGCACGCCACCCATAGACTGCGCAAGCAACGCGACAGTAAAAACGGCTTGGTAGTACAAAGTTGTTATTGCTGTTGCGCCACGCTCAAAATGCAAGCGTCAGGTCACGAATAGAATATATCAGCGCTCAAATTTGATTCGTAACAATTGTTAAATAAAACTGGAATAGAATAGGTTCAACATTTATGTATTTACAAAGGCATGTTCCAGGTTGTGCTAGATATAGGTTAAAATGCGGATGGCAGCCATTCAAGTTTATTTTAAACAGGTGGCTTGGACGATACACCTACCCACATAATTATAATACACTATAGTGCGTGTTAGAAGCATATGTACACTTTCTGTTCGGAATGTTCAATCCACTAAAACATTCATTCTCACTTATTCAATTTCGATATGCCACTATATTTATACTATTTTTTAATACTGAAACAGTCCAAAATGTCGCTTTAACAACTTATAACGTAGGTAAGGCAATTGGTTTGTTTATTACAGCGTTGTTTCGGTACTTGTGGGTTCATCAGGAGGACCCGAACTCCGCCATCCAGGAGAGGTATTTCTGTATGTCGCCTTTTGACACGGACTTGTTGCATTTACCTAAGGCTTCGAGGAAGTCTTGTCGCGTCACCGGCAGGTCCAATTCCTCCTTGGCAAGTTGTTTGATCTGCTCCGGCTTCAGGCCGGCGATCTTGCGCCGCATCGACATCATTGACGCGTCCCTGAAATAACAATCGCAATTCAATAAGAAAACTCTCTCATTGAAAAAACTGGAGCCTGATTGGAGACAGCACCTCTACTTTACGAAAGGTTATATTGCAATATAAACCGTGTTATGTTTAAGAATTTCCAGATCATTTCCTAGCAATAAGGAAACAAATACTGCTAGTGCAGTGAATGGCAACAACCTCAAGTGATACCACTGCACTGGTATTCCAGCATCCATTGATCATATCTTGGGCCGAATTATGCCATGTAAAAGCCTCTGGGAGCAGCCGTCGAGCACGTTGCCTTACGTAAAGGGGGAGGGGTGTGATCTGCAGACGTTGGTGATGTCAGCTCCGGAGTGTATAGCCGTCGAGCTTGCTGTCATTAAAGGGGGGAGATGTGGAGGTTGTCAGCTGCAGACGATGTAGTATTGTGGTGGCTACATTGCACGTGATTATTCCTGACCTGCAGACGTTGGTGATGTCAGCTCCAGAGTGTATAGCCGTCGAGCTTGCTACCATTAGATGGGGGAGATGTGGAGATTGTGACCTGCTGACTATGTAGTAATGCACTGGTGGCTGCACGTGATAATTCCTGACCTGCAGACGTTGGTGATGTCAGCTCCGGAGTACCCGTCCAGTTTCTTGGCGACGGCGCGCAGGTCGACCTCGGGGTCGAGGCGCACCTCGCGCAGGTTGATGTGCAGCAGCGCCTCGCGCCCCTCCTGGGTGGGCAGGGGGATGTAGATGCGCTTCTCGAGCCGCCGCCGCAGAGCCTCGTCTATGTCCCAGGGGAAGTTCGTCGCCGCCAGAACCATCACCACCTGCCACATAATATCACTATTTATTTATAAAAGCACAGGTGTAGTCGTAATTTAGATCTTCATAAGTGCCTTATTAGGGCCTGAACTGAATAAACGATCTTTTGATTTTGATGTAGATATGTTAAGTACCATCGATTTTGGTTTGTGAAGTTCCTGTTTTACCTTACTCTAAATAATTACCTAAGAATAGATAAGTCCTGTAGTTTTAAGCAAATAAAATTGAAGTGGCCAATTCTGGTTTCTAGATAAAGGCGTTTTTGTAAGCTTATACGAGTATTATAATTTTAAGCCAAAAAACAATATGATTATGTCAGCTATCTTCCGAATGGGCTGGATCGATTAGATGGGTCTTTCAATGACTTTTCAGCGAATAACCTAGATACTTTGAATCGTGGCAAAGCAACGGATTCCCAGGGTAGTAGCAATGTGTATTACCTTAGCCGGCTCGTCGTTGGCGGAACCCAGGCCGTCCATCTGCACGAGCAGCTCGGACTTGACTCTGCGCGAGGCCTCGTGCTCCGAGTCGGAGCCGCGCCGCGAGCACAGCGAGTCTATCTCGTCTATGAATATCGTGCTCGGTGCGTAGAACCGCGCCTGGAACACAACGCGACACACGATCTTATTATATTATACTAGCTGCCCGCCCCGGCTTCGCACGGGTGGACTTATATATATATATATATTTATAAAAAAAAACTGTTTAACTTTTATTAGCTTTTTCACGCGACTTTACCAGCGTATAATAAATAGCTTATGTTACCAATGAGTATGAATTTTTGAAATCGGTCCAGTAGTGTAAATATAAATTAGGAGGAGCTGCGCTATACCTTAAAGACTCCACCCCCAATGTTGAAAAAAAACACATAAAATATTGTTAAATGTAACTTACTTTAATCTGTCATATGTTCATAGAAACTTACTAATATGATGGCAATATAATGAAAAAGTAGCGACCCGCTCCAGCTTCGCGCGGGGTTACAAAACACCTAAATGAATTATACTATGTATGATTTATTCAATGATGTTGTCAATATGAATTAAACTAATGTATCATTAATTCAATTCAACCTTCCTCACGACTCGCGAAAGGAAAGACGCGGTCGGCGGAATAAGCGTGTTTGTTTGATACATGAAAACAAAAAAAAAAAACAGAGCACTGAGTTTCTTGCTGGTTCTTTTTAGATGGCTTTTTTTCCGAACCGGTGGTAATTTAGACCTTTCTAAGTGCCTTATTAGGGCCTAAACTGAATAAATGATTTTTGATTTTGATTTTACAATGTAAAGAAGTGGCGTATGTAACGCGTGTTACCATTTCAAAGAGCAGCCGCACGAGTTTCTCGGACTCGCCGCGGTACTTGGAGGTGAGCGTGGAGGAGGACACGTTGAAGAAGGTGGTCCCGCACTCGGTGGCCACGGCCTTGGCCAGCATGGTCTTGCCCGTGCCCGGCGGACCCACCATCAGCACGCCCTTCCACGGCCGCCGGATACCCTGGCACGCAAACATTACACATATTATATTTAATGCAAAAAATATATTTGAGAAGTTAAGTTAAAGACTCACTTTGAAAAAGTCTGGCATCCACATAGGCAGCACTACAGCTTCTTCTAATAATCGCTTAGCTTCAGACAGGTCCGCTATGTCGTCCCACCGTATGTTGGGGTTCTTTTGTACTATATCCCTTTCTGCCGATCATACAAATATAAGCTAATTAGCCCTGAAAATTTGAAGGAAGACATTGGTCTGTAAACAGTAGGAAAAAAACTATATTCGCTCATTCTGGGGGATATAATCATTTTAACAGATGACTATTTATTATGACGAAACGTTGTGCTAATATATTTAAATTATTTCAAATTTTAATATTGTAGATGACGTGAGTTTTAAATCAATTTGCTATTTAAATAACGTTTTAAACGAAAGTACAATAAGAATACACGACATACGCGTGTGCCAATACATAATAACGAAGTTGGTGTCAAATTTAAACTAGTTTAGAAGTTATGAGGGAGCAGGTGAACATACATAGCAGACAAAATCATAACTCTCTGGTAAAATCGACTACAATATTTCGATATTCAAACAACAATATTGTATCGACTACTTTACAGATAAAAAATATCTACTCGCGGAACCGTAGTGACATTTCTAAGGAAACCACTTTAGGAAGTGCGGATCTTTAGTACTAATGGTTGTATAGCCTAACGGACAGTACGGGCGTGGGGCCACTGACAAAGGCTAGAATGTTGTGGCTGAACTAATGTCAACTTGTATTAAGGATTTGATCTTTCCTTTCGCGTTACCCGGAGACAACGATATGGATGTAGAAAGTTTTCTTATTATTCTCATCTTAAGCTCATCTTATTATTTTTTTTGTTTTTTTAATGCAGGGCGCCTTAAAAAAAAAGGACCGTCGCCCTATCACGCCCCTCCCTAATGCCGGCACTGATCAAATTAGATAGTCCCATGACGGCAACGCTTATTACCGAGCATGTCGACGAGGTCTCCGTCGGCGGCCGCGGGCGGCTCGAAGCGGCGCTCATCTTCCTTATGCTTCTCGTCGTCTGTGTCCCCGTTGTTGTTGTCGCGGTCCTGCCGCTCCTTGCCGCCGATTGTGCCGCCGTGCTCCTTGCTACCAGCCTCCTTCGCTTTCGCTGGACAAATATATTATTTACTAGCTGTGCCAGCGACTTCGTACGCGTGGATTGAAGTTTTTTCATGGGTTTAATGTTTTTTGCGCGGAACCCTAATTATTCTTTTAAACCAAAAATCACCGAGTGCCGCCTTATAGCATCAGTTATCTACCAGTAAAAGTTCTGTTTAAATCTTTCAGACCATTCGGATTTTGTTCGCAGTTTAGGTAATGGGCTTTTTTTGCTGCGCGGAACCCTAATTAATTTTTCAAAAAAGAAGTAGGTAACCTATTTTATGCCATCTCTGAAAGCTGAAGAGCGGACCCTTGCTTAAATGGAGGCTTCCTACGCTAAAATGTTAACCTGTCATGTTACGGAATAAAAAATATATTATTATTATTATAAGTAGTAATGTATTAATCATAATAGACATACCACTGTGCGCTTTGTTGGGTGCTTTAGGGTTCTTGGCGTCGGAGGTCTTTCGTTGCGAGGTGGTGGCGGTGCGCGCGCCGCTCGCCTTCTTGTTGTCCGGGCGGGTGGCGCGCGGGTTGTTGCGCGCGGACTTGAGCGCGGGCGGGCCCCTACAGGACACACATATCAACATTCTACCACCACACCACTCGCCACCGGCGGCGAATTCTTCCTAACACATTGGAACCAAACTGGTGTCGCACTGTGCGGTTCCAAAGGAGCTTCCTCCAGGGCACGATCAAATTATGGAATGAGCTCCCCGCCGTGGTTATCCCAAAGGAGTAGGTACAGCACGGGTTCTCCAAGGGTGTGAAGAGTTTAGGCAATGCGCGAGTATTATCCATGGTTGCGCAAGCGGTGGGCCGTATGCTTGTGTGCCACTTTACTTTAGTGGTATAAAAAAAAACTAACCTGTGTTCGACGCTGGTGGGCGAGGGCCATACGCTGGGGTCTCGGTCCGGCGGGGGCGGCCAGATGTCCGGGTCGATCTCGTGCGGCGCCGGCGCCCAGATCTGGTCCCGAGTCGGCAGGTCCTCGTAGTCTGCGACCGAAAACACATACACAATCTATTAGTTGGTTGCCAACAAAAGTTCTACGTTACTTAAATCTATACCAATAAATAAATGTATCTTCAAATAAAGGCATTTTCATAACCTCATACGGCTATTTGTATGTTAAAAACAATATTTGTTGATCTCCGAAACTGCTGCACAAATTACGACGAGTTTTTCATTGTCCGGTTCGAAGACAGATTTTTACTATCACGAAAACCAACAGATGGTTGTATGTTTTCGTCCTAATTCCTCACGGTCGAAGTCAATTAACAATGGCATAAACTATTCTAATACAAAATCCATAGTTTTTGTCTGGCTGTCCATTAGTGCTTATGACTTACGATTTGAGAGCCACTTAGATATCAGAGGTATTTTTTCTTTAGTTTAGTTTTATCATAAACGTTTTCTAGCCAGGTTGGAATGTTATAATTGCTTTTAAACACGACTTCGAATTGAAAGCGTAGTAAAAGCCTGTGGTTTTTAAGGCTGCGGTCTGCGGTAAAACAAGCTCACGGCTTATTTAATATAATATGAGCTATTCCAAGATAATTTCTAAAGCAGATGATCATCATAACTGATCATCGTATGATAGTAATTGCAAGACATCGAGACTGCCTTCCACCATCGGACCTTCCTTTAGTTCCACACTGCTAAGCAAAGGTGCTAACTTTTAACATTGTAACCAAAATGGTCTGACAAGTATGCAAAGGAGTTTCTCTTTGCGGACGCATAGGTCTTGACTAAATGACAGCAAGTGGAGGGTAAAGATCTTCAAGCAGGGTAAAACTTAAAAAGACTTTTACAATCTGCAACCAATTTCATTTAAGACGCACTAAACTTGTTTGCGAACTTTATAGTATAAAAAAACTAAGTTCAGACGGGTATAATTTATGTAATTAGCTTCGTTTATTTAACAGTATTATTGTCTTCCGTAGCCCAATGACCTACTACGAGGCGATTTAGTCTACTGACCTTTACATAGAGCTCGTGAACTTCTCCTCTAATTACTGTGTGTCAAGGATATTTATGAACTGGGTTACATACACACACCTTTATATTATTATTCCAATTATAGTGAATCGATACGTGTAGGAATATATCCCTAAGTCAGCTTAAATAACTTTTGGTAGTCCGCAAATACAAGTCGTCATAGGATATTAGAAAAGATTCTTATGTCGTATTTGCCCTAATTAACCTGGGTCTTGCATGTCTACTGCGAATCGGGATTTGGGGGTCCTTTTAGTCGGTATTAGAAGGCTCGAGGCGAAAAAAAATTAAGTATATAATTTTCTGTTCTTCTAAAATGCTTTCACTAAAACCATTATCACAGAGATACATACGTATACCAATATAAGCTATGTACCTATCATTTTGATAAATTAAATGGCATCTATCAATGTCGCGAGTATATAACAGGTACATGATTATTGTATGTACGTAGTAAAAGTTCCAGTGCAGACAAGTGTAAGTTATTTCTTAATTAATGTAAAATATGGGGTCAAGGCGCCCTTTCACATTGTAAGCTCAATGAGGCAAAGTGGCTCAACTGAACCTCGCTCGACCACTTTCTGTAGGTTTATTTGTTTTATTTAAAACCTTTTTACGGATAGGTGAAGTGTCGGCTCCGCGGAACAGTTAAAGAATACTTACATCGTGATATCACGACACGGACTCTTCGCCTACGATCGTGTTTTCGATTAAGTTATCATGAGTCACGATCGTTCCTTAACACGAAAGAAATCTACTTTTTACACCCAGTGATGTGGCAAGTAAACGGTTCGCTCTATAGGAAACGATTATCCCGGCTGCGATAGAAAAATATGATACCGTTACAAGGTACATCTGGGTAGGGTTGCCTATTCTATTCATTATTATGGAAGTCCTAACCAAATGCCGGACATTTCTTAATAGAAATATTCTTATAGTACCTATATTGACTGATACCGGGGTTTTTATTAATCGGAATTAAAAACAAGCCGGACAATATCCGGACGAACGGCCAAAAGACGAATTCGGACAGATGGTAGCCCTACACCTACGAAACATAAACAAGTACTAAAAGAACCATATGCGGATCTGACCTCGAGGTTATATATATATAAAACATTTTAATATCCTCAATTTGACACATTTTTTGTTGCCTTCTTGCCTACGTTATGAGGAATACGACTTTTATATAATATTTTGGTTTTTTACACCCTTAAAATATATTACTTTCTGTGTGGACATTTTGATTTAAAACAAGTTTTTTTACTTAAATTATTCCCTACCTATTAAGTTTTGTATCTAATTCTCACATGTGTGGTGGGTGATAAAGCAAACCGTCACTAGTCTAAATACCTACAGAATTTGAACATTTGTGCTATTTCCTGTCGTAGGCGTTAATATGCCCCTGGAAATTGTCCGACTGTTTCTGGCAAGGTTTTAAGTAAATTATATATATTATTAGCTGCGTGCCGCGTTTTAGTTTGTGGTTGGTATGGTGAAACTTATTCCGTAAGCAGTTCTTTGGCATATACGTTCCTATTATAATGCAAGACATAGTTTTGAGGAATGTTATAGTTCCTTATACTCGACACTGGCAAAAATATTCCTTAAAAAGCATGTATTGCCATAGCGGAAAAAGAAGAAGAATAAGAACCGTTTAGGAGCTACAAAATTTATATTTTTTTTTTCATATTAAAAAGAGCCCTGAACCTAAAGCGTTATCGAATGTATTTGCAGCTTTAATAACATAACGTGGCTAACTGGCTAAATTGCATTGTGAGCGTGGCGCAGCAGCACGAACAACATAGTATTACTAAGCCGAGCTGACGCGAATCGCGATGCTTTCGTAATCTATGTTGTCTATGCTTTTGTTTGTGTGTCATGTTTTTGGTCCGCAAATAAAGTTGGTAACAAACACACAAGCGCAAAACTTAACTAATTTGACAGGTCTAAAAGGCTTGCTACCCCTTGCTACCCTTTCTCATGTGCGGGGTTAAATAAGGATGGCAATATTTTTAGACTTGTCAAATTAGTTAAGTTTAGTAATTTTGAACAGCAGAATTGGCACCAATGTATTTCTATTAAAACTTGATTGTATCAAAATAACATAATAACGGGGAAGTTTTATCAATCGGTCATGGACGATTAGATGCGGTGCGGCTGTGCGTAGCTATCTCCGCAGTTAGGGACGGATAACTGTAGGGAATTACGATCAATATCCCGTTAGCTGGTACTAAACTCTTGTATTATAGCTTCGCATCAGATGTTTATAACTCAGTTACTATTAGGCACTCTTGTGTGTCACTTACAACGTTTACCAATCAGAGTTAACAATGCGTCCCTGACAAGAGCTTACGGACGGAAGAAGTTTGAACTTATCAGCTCTTTCTTAATTTAGAAATAGCTTTCTAATAATAGCCGGTATTGGTTTTCACTAAATTACAGCGTGCCCTATGATAACCGGTCACCGTAACTAATGGGCGTTAGCAAACATAAAATATATTTATGTTTACATTTATGGAACAAAAATATATAATACACCAAGACTATTAAATAACCATTGGGCAAATATTATGTAAAAAAATATGGGAATAGACAAGGATAGTACATATGGCAGTGCCTTTAGCAGTTCAATCATATGTGAGTAATTGAGCAATACACATCTACGCATGCAACCTTTCCTTTTTAAATCAATATAAATATTATAATAGTGTAATAGAATTTAAATTGCGGAAACGAGAGGGAACCTTAATAAAATGTAATATTGTAGAGTAGAAGATTCATAAATGAGAGCCAGTCCGAAAACTAATGCTACATTTTAAAACTAGGGCATCTTTACGCTACAAAATATCTGAAGAAAGTCTTGTGTGTGTATAAAGTGTGTAGGTTTTGCGATTAAACAACTAAAATGTTACTTCGAAGCGTCTGAAAACATTTATCTAGACAAAAACATTGTTAATATAGGTGCAAAACTCTACGGCTTGCCAGATGGTAAGCGTTTCCAAATAGGTTTATTTTATATACAGACAAAAGCTTTTCCTCAGAATTGTTAGTATCACAAAGTGTGACAAAAGATTAGTCTTTGAAATGACAATATTCTCTAATATTTGTATAATTATAAATAGTTGCCAAAATAGTTCATAAAACTAGAAAATATACAAAGTTACAGCTTACTTTGTGATTTTGAACTCGACACTTAGTTGTGAGTTCTTATTGTAACACAGTTCATCAATTATTTAAAGTGCTCTTTGCACATTGAGACATGGACACAGCAAGCAAACGGGTTGAACAGCACTAGGTACAATGTGTTAAAACCAACAGTAATGAACCACTTAAATATTCCTCGACTTGAGCAACTGCTTAGTCAAATCTAAGCACGGCCCTCCTACATATTCATTAGCATATTTGTAATCATAAAGTATAATGTTGTATTCTAGACAACAACACATTCCAACTTCTGTCACCAACCTTCGCGGAATAAGAAAAAGGTATAGAAAAAAATATGCCCATGTCTTGTTACTTTTCACGGAATTCTACACACAGCACAGTCTTTGAATAGCGTGATGGTTTATTTTATCCTTAATAGTAATCTTATAAGTCTTTTACTCTTTACTACTAACAAACATTCTTATATCCATGAGAATCAGAGAAAGTCCTTGATGAACATATGATATTGTTTTATCCCTTAGGAAACTTCCTATTTGACATAGTCAGACAAAAGCACGCGTAGAAAGTTAGTTAAAAATAAACTTCTTTATTACTTGTGATTAAAATCGACCGTGCTTTCCATAGTCACAGTACAGAGTTGAACTTTAACCGGGCCAATTTGAATAGTGACCATAAAGATATTAAAAATGTAAAATAATATTATATCTGATCTCATAAAATAAAAGCCATCGAACCCTTACAAAGAAACAAACCATTTATGAGTAAACACGTAGCACATACACAAAGAATGGGTTATCTAATGGCGTCCGTCCTGTCACCTATTGTATCGGTGATATAACTGACGGCATTCAATCCTTAGCCGGTGACACGAAGGTCAAAGCCAATCGAAGCCAACAACAGTGACAAACCAATGGACTTTCATCGGTTACTAGCTATTAGCCATCTAGCTTGCACGTGTAGTATACAATATATTTGATAGGACGAAGTTAGTTTGAAAGGTGAAATAATATTTTTATATATAACTAAGGTGGCACACAATGGTACGGCCCATCTGATGGTAAGCAGTCACAGTAACTTATAGCCGCATGCATTGCCAACCCTATTGTTGATGACTCACTGTGCTAGCAGCATTACTAATAACGCAGTGTAACCTTGTGGAGCACTGGCAACCTTACTCACGGCTGAAAAGCAATACTAGAACAAAGTAATGTTATTTGACTGCGGTCTTCTGTAAGGTTAAGCTTAAGGTTAAGCTCCAATAATCATTTCACTTAGCAACTAGTCACTAGCGCGATATCTTAACAACAAAAGGGTTGGCTACGCGTCAGCGATACCCCGGATACAGCGGTGACCCGGTATTGAAAGCGTCTATACCGGCGACCGCTCACAACCACAAGCCGTACGTTTGATTGGCAAATTCCTAGTATAAAACAAGCAACATAAAGATTGACAATAGATACTCGAATCAACTAGATTTCTAATAAGTTGATAGAAAACCTAAGTAAATAGAATGTATTATACTTCCAAGATCCAATTTCAAAACTGGATTATCGAAGAGTTGTAAGACAAAAATATATTAAAAAAAAAAGTCTAAAATGTCATCTACGTCTCTTCAGCTTGCATACTACTCAATAATCTTCAGCTAGCCATGGACTCTTGCAACTCTGTCAATTCTGCAACTGTCTATGCTGTGCGATAGATATCAGGACGTTACTTACTGCCAGAGAGCGGTGTGATGGCCTTTTCTCCTTCGTGCTGGAACATCTGCAGAGTGGCCATCGTCGCCTTCAGCTGCTCATACTCGCGTGCCATCTGCTTCTGCACCTGGATAAGGAAGAATACCCTGTTATACTAATCCAGCGGAGTGGCCTACATGAAGGTGGCGTACAAAGCAAGCGTACAGCTGTCCTGATGGGAAGCGATTACTGTAGACCTTGTACATCAGCAGTACACTGCAGACGCACAGCACCTCCTTGAGGAGCTCAGATAAGCTGACTGGCTTATGCTGTGACCTAATTCACCACAGAAACATAAACACCATCAGTATGACAAATTCAATAAATAAATAATGGTTGCACGAAAAGGGAAAACAGGAATAGCTAAAACTTTATTACAAAATATTAACGTTGGCAGTCTTGACACGGCAGCACTTTTCGTCCGACATTCTCCTTGCGCACTTATCAGATAATTCTTACTTTCAAAGCTATAATTCATAACACCAGACAATTCATACTGTCTGCACTTTCAATTGTGACTTTCAACGACAATTTGACTCGTGATCAAAAATATGTAGTTATCACAATGGAATGTTTTGATGGTTTGTTTGAAGTCACTCTTTTGATTGTTAGTTTCAAAGCCACTATTCTATGCCATCCGTTCGATCAGTCAGTCAGTATATATTAATGGTATTGATCGTGACCTCAGGATGGAACACAATGCAATTGTGGTCTGATTAAATATTATGCTCTCAATAGACATCCTCGCTGGTGAAACCAGGCGAAACATAAACAGATTTTATCAAGGTTGTAATATTGACTGAATTGAGAATTGCAACAGGTTAGTTTCATGCCCTTACATCATCTTTTAGGAGACCTTAAGAGTCATACTATTATTATATGCTCGCAATTTGACGGCTAGATTGATATTAACCTTAACCTATCCCGTGAAAGCAATTGATTTTTATATTTGAATACAGAGTAGAGGTTCAAAGTTATGAAGAAAATAATTTTCGTCTACGTCAAACGACTAGATTATTTAAAAAACGTTTATCACATTTTTGCAAGTTCCGTAGAATTGAAAACAAGATAACATTTTTCGCTAGAGTAATTTTCGTTTAAAGCGGTGTAAAAATATGTAATGTAGATAAAGAATTAAATAGCCGATAGATTGTCTTCTGTGTACCGATAATGGTGAATCCGATAGCACAAACAACACACGATGCTTTTGTTTGGTGGCAGATTTCAAAACAAGAGTTAAAAACAATGGCAGACGGACCAAGGCACTCTTTCAAACAGAGGTGAATACACTCACGAACGTTTCGCTTTAAACTGGGCAAGCAAAGGTATTGTGAGAAGGGTGGTAAGGAGGTCAGACATTCTAGAAACTACAATGTAATTTGTTTGTAACCACTACATTACAAATGTTAAAAAGCTTAAGAAGTTAGGTTCCAAAGAACGTAAGATTTCCAGATACCCTACTAAAGGTTAATCATTACATTTATCCTTGTCTGCTGCTCACTAAAAGTTTAATATGAACAGACCTATCCCCAAAATTATTACGACCACTGATTGTGTAGTAGAGTAACCAATAAACACAATAAACATTATAGAATGTTTAAAACTCATTTTGATTACGTGACTTTATGAGTTCATTCTTATCATACATAATAGTATTGGACGATACATACATCAGCAATGGTTCCAGTAGTGATTACAAAAGTGAAATCCCGATCTCTCACTACGATTATCACACTATACAAATGGCACAATATAAAAACTGTTAAGCACTTCCCACATAAAATATTGAGATCGTTGTGTAACATCCGGCGGAGGCACCACGCGACATAACGTGATGATTTTCACCTTATACGGTTAGAAATACCTTGACCAAGATTCAAGCCGTAAGACTGAGGTCGTCCAATTAAAAAAATAAAAACAGGCTACCCACACTTTCAAAAATGTCGCCGAGTTAGTTGGGTCGGGTTTACACATATGGCAACATGATCGATCTGTCAGAGTATTTCACGCTACTTTAAGCGCTGTAGACACTCTCGTAAGAGACGTAGTGGCTTGAGTCGCGTTGACAGTTGACCGTGTTGTGTTGCCGATCGTTCGAAATTGAACACCCCGTGCGTCACGACTCCAGCCCAAGACGAGTGTTGGTGCATCGACCCCGTGCGTCGTTACCACTTGATTCGACTGACAGGCCGAAAGGAACACGCATGTCAAATAAAACGACCATGGTGAACGTACTCGACAATAGAACAAATGCTTGGCGTGAATCCAGCCACTGAATTAGATTAGTTGACCTAAACTCTTCGGTAAAAACCTTAGCGCTCTTTCAGGCATAATTATTTCATCTTTTAGGTATAACATCAATATCAATATTAGCCTCGCAGAAACCATCCATAAAGTAGTGTTACATATAGTAATACTATTACATTGATCCGGTATTGAGAATTACTTAAACAACCAATTTTTTTCTGATTCATTCTCATCTTATGTACACCCGGCCTCATAGTCCTTATGACCAATTAATATTAACTATGAGTATTATTTTTTTACCACAGATTAGATTAAAGAATTTGTATTCGAGGTTTCTATTTTTTAGTAAGCCGCTTTTCTAAATACAATCTTCTACAAATCCCATAAAGCGAAACCATACAATAATACGGGCGTAAAAATTAGAATACGAGTACATTACAGTGTGAAACTGAATGAAATAAGATCCATAAAATATCATACCCAGTCGCAGTAAATTTTCGAGAACATTTTTAATTAATGTTTGTAGACACTTTTATAGTCGACTGGGAATTGATTACAGTAATAATACAGGTGAAACAGTCATCTCAATCTAGACGGCGCAAATTCGCGGCAAATGACGTGATGACATGCAAATGCGTGGAGCGGCCATAAGATAGCCAGTAAAAGTGAAAAGTTTAATTACGGACCATCGACTAAGCGCACAATCACTGATCGACGTTCCATTGGTTTAACATGAGATTTATTCATGCATTATACTTAATTGATGTGGTAAATCGCTGATAATACATGAGAAAAGTGCATTTCAACAAAAACGTGAATGTTAATTGACAAACATTACATAGGAATCTCTGCGTATCCGAGGCATCCGAGCGCATATTATGCCTTTGGTCTTGGTTGGTATTCGAACGTCTTTGGCGAACCTTCCTGACCTGAAAAGTAAACGGGAGCCGGTAATACAGGACTTGTTATGGTCAGACACTAGTTACTTCGTGTTCGAAGAACAAGCAGGGCATATCGGGATCCATAGAATATTTATTTGGAATGATGCATTCAATAAAACATGCCCCTTCAAATAAAGATAGTAGATGCGTTTTCGAAGGCTTAAGAGATATTAAATATTTTAAGAATCATGTCATAAATAAATCACTTAACTTATCCCAACACTCCAATATCTGTTTAAAGAGGTGAGTTTGCTATAAATGATCTCCGATAATGCCTATTAGACGATTATGGTATAATTGGGCATCGAGTCTGAGTCTAAGCAATGTATGTCAATAATGTAAAGGGCAATTAATCAAATGGGCCCAGCAATTGCTTCGTCAGTAATGAATGCGTCATTAGCTGTGGGTTCTGTCAAATAAAATAAATTAGCATTGCGTCTATATGGACGATGTTACTTTTGTATGTAGGTCGTTTAAATTAATGTTAAATTGTATGGAACGGCGCCGTCATATCGAACATACTAGCGATAATAAGCACTACATCAAACTGCACAAAGTTGATAATCGGGTATATCAAATAAAATCGATGTATCCGGCGACATTGCTAACGAAGTCATCGTTTTCTTAGTGATCAATTATCGACTCAATACATTTAGAGATAAGAAGGTAACACTTATTTTTATCAATTAATGACATGAAAACGGGTCTTATACGCGATATTAAATTGTTTATTTACCTCCGTCGGAAAGGAATTCCGGACTTGTCATGCTACCCGCAGTTAGATCACGTAATGTAAAACTTGGGGCGGAAACTGTCATAAAAGTTTTACGTGCCTCGCTTCCCGCGGCCTGTGTGAACGAGGCAGTTTATTTCATATGCTTTACAAAAACAAACTTAAAGTAAATAAATTATTAAATCACCCACAATACACCACTATTATTAATACTGTTCTTGTAAGTACATAGCTCGTACCGTGTAGCATAAATGACACAAAAACGGCATATGCAAATATTTTCCTTTGTAATGTAGGTCGCATAAAATACCATTTACCTTCACCTTCGGAAGGGCTTTGTCTTACTGGCTTACTGGATTTTGAATATAATTATCTCCAACAGAACCATAAAAACATTATCACGAACAAAGTAACAGAAATTAAATGAACATCTTATTGAGAAGGCATAAAAGTAATTGCTTCATGTCGCTGCGCGGGCGCAAGTTTCAATTTGTTTTAACAGCATGAGATTGTCGCCGCTCCGCATATCAAAAACTTAATATTATTGTAATATCAGCTAGTTACACAAGCGACGTCTGGATTAAATTAGGTGACGTCAGAACACCTAGTAAAACGTGATCACGTACAAACGGCATTGTCGGGTTTCACCTTTACAAAAACGTCGTAATATCGATCGCAAGGACGTCGATACAAGTGTTTTGTTGAAATACTTGCATTATCTACTTCGTTGAACCAACGATTAATTTGAATGTACAAAAATATATTTTATTCATTCTCACGTCGTCAACTAAAGTCGATAGTTCGATACCAAGAATTGGGTGGTCAACCACCGAGCTATTAAGTACATATTCAAGCGAATAATAAACAGGTTTCGGTTTAAGGAAATCTTTGTGTATCGAAGAACCATGCTGGCAGTACACGAAATAACACTGCATTTATAACAGTTGTGCTAAAACGACTATGCACATCTAAATAATTTGATAGTAACTTAGTAGTATCTGGTGATTTTCCGCAATGTGTTTTATTGCGAACGAGGCGGATCATTGAGAACAGGTGTCGCTTGCTTGTATGATACTTCTTGATGAAAAATTAAATTAAATTAATACATTTCCCTAAGACTTCGGTTCATCATCAACTTACCGCAAGTGAACTGCTGGACATAGTTATCTCCCATAATCCCATCCTCATCCACTTTTAGCCAGCACAGATCGTCACTACATCTATCCGGAGAGCCTCCTACACTACGCTTGCCTACGCGGTCAAGAACTCGTTTACCGCCGCGGTTATCAGTTCTTCGGCATATATGACCGGTTTATTAACCCAGAAAATATCATTAGTATCTTATAATTCACTGCTTTCAACCCGTTTGTGAGGAGATTATTTTTAATGAAAATACGGAATGGCAAATAACTTTAGGTGTTGATGTGTCATTACAAGCTAATATAACAATCGCATACGCATTTCTTAGGAACAAAGAAGATCACTCATGAAGAAAGGACAGGACAAGATGCGGACAGCTCGGGAATCCTATTAATAAACTGGTTAAAATGCGAATTAATTGAGAGCGTCGTTCACCCAGTTAGGAGTATGTGCGGCAATGCAAACCTTATTATTAGAGATGAATGACGTGTGGGTGGTGTGAGTGAGTGATTCAGTGTATCGTTGACCCCTGCTGTGTTATGACAAAGCTTTCTATTAAAATGATCAATTCTCACCGAACTGCCGGCATCAACTTACTGCGTCTTTGGTTTTAATTCTTTACACTATTAAATTAAATTAAGTTGGTCAACTAGCCTACCTGATGGTAGGTATAAGAATCCAAACTTTACCATAAATATTTTGGATTGTTGTTAGATATGGGGAGGCTCAGGAACTCTTAAAAGCGATTTTGAAAAGCTTTATTATCCTTGATTGGCATAGGCAAATTTTCTTAAATATCAAAAAAATCAAAAATAATTTATTCAGTTTAGGCCCAAATAAGGCACTTATGAAGGTCAAAATTACCACCGGTTCGGAAAAATGCCACCTGAGAAGAATATCTGTATCCTATTCGACTGCGGGCGAATTTCGGGTAAAAGTTGTATCTACGTACCTATTTCTGTTTCTCGTATTTACAAGTCAATCAACGAAAGAAAACGACACCAGTTTTCTAGTAAAAAATCTAGTTCCGACATCATGCTAATTATGTGGTATCAGAAATCGATATAAGATTGTTGAACGCTAGGTATAAATATTTATAAACTCATGAGTCATATCATGTAATATAAGTATAAAGCCGATCATTAATATAATAAGCGCAAGGTATAAGTTGAGATAAGAATTCTGTAATACTTATGAAGCGATTGAAGATATTTATTTAAGTATATCTGCTAATAGATTTGTCCCGTGACTTCATCCGTGTTAAAATAAGGTAATAATATACTATATAACGATAATGGATAATGTTTGAGTGTGATTTTGTAGGTATGGCAAACGCAGTAGTTATATACCTAGGTCCTATATTCAATTTAAAAAAAAAAGTGATTTGAACATCCGTTCAGCCATTTTGCCGTGATTAAGAAACACACAAAGAAACATCCACAGTTTCGCATCAATTATTATTTATTGTATTAGAAGCATTTAGTACGGTATGTATCGTATCGAATCTAGGAACTCAAAACGTAATGCAAGAACGGCTTAAGATCTCGCGTCGCAATCGAACGATCGTTGCATCGATACATTCAACGTATCCGATCTTAATCGTCTGATTGATGGTGGCATTTAGATATAAATACAGTAGAAGATCGTAGAAACGAATGATTTACACACGATATATTTACATACGCGGGCTCGTACCTATATTCATACAACACGGAAAGCTCCCTCTTAGTATAGAATAAGCATAAAGACCAGTAAATTTTAGTTCGTAGCGCAGGTAAAGTAAAAGGGAATTTGTAGTAACCTTGTAGATTACAGAAACAGATCTTGTTTGCCAGCTTAAAAAGAAGCGCACCAGAATATCACGGCTAAAGCGGGCCATACACGTTGCAACGGTCGTACGGAAGTCCGTACTACGAACTTACTCCGTCTGCTTTACGACCAATACATTCACGATCGAACCTGTCGCATGAGACCAATGCCCGTAGGATAGTCCGTATGACCTTTGCAACACTTGAAACGAGTGGCCCGCTTTAGTTGCAGAGGCGTGCGTATTTGCGCACACTTTTCTGTTCATAAATACCAAAAATCTTTTGTGATGAAATGCTACAACTGCTAACTGGGGTCGATTGTGTCGATCAATTTCACTATAGACAGATAAGCACTCGTACTGGCAATTCAGCGTCTATGTTTAGTAAGCTAAAGGCAAGAGTTGGGAGAATAAGCCTCACAATTAGGACCAACTTGCGCGTGCCAACAGCCCCCCATGGTTCTCGGACATAGGGTGCTCTAATAACGTATGCGGAATCAGCGTTCGGGTGTCGACCTCGTATCGGCCTTCTTATAGGTCGCGGCACGAAACTCTAGCGCTGAGCGAAACGTGGAGGGGATAGCTGCGCATGGGTACCATCGCGCACGCAAAACAAATTAGTAATTTAATTGCTTAGTTAAAAACAGCAAAATAATGTTTTAATGTAAAGTCAAATAGTAAGTCTAGCGGTGAACAAAATGTGGAACTTAACTGCGTATGGGTACTGTCACGCACGCAAATATTACTTCATGTTACCTACAATATAATTTTTAACAAGTTTATGGGGAGTAGAAAAATAAATACACTATCGGATTTGTAAATTTTTATATTAAATACCAAATAATAAAAAAAATTATATTAAGTCCGAATTACATAAGAACCTACTGAAGTTTCTTCTCAGGATAGAAGAAACCTGCGAGTTCGGCAGGGTGTGGACATCAGACACCGCATTCTCCTTTCCGATATCTAGTCCGAATCAGACAATGGTCTTACACCTTCAATAGTATCCCAACAGGGCCTTTTGCTTACTGAGGGCCCCGGCTCAGGGCTGCTTCGGTCGTCGGCACTAACAGCGTCATCGTCATCAGACTCACCAAGGCTATCCTCTGAACTGTCACCATCAACGCGAATGATGAATTCTTCTGTAACCAAATCCACGACATGGTCACTCTTGACATATTGCTCTTCTATGTCCTTTACCTTTTGGCATAACTTTCCCCAATCCCAAGCACCCATCAGCAAAACTTTTTCTTGAATTAGTTCTATACATTTAGCAACACTCCACTTCACATTTTTACTGCCTACATATTGCTTTATGTCAGACCATGCCATTTCGATTGGATTTAGATCTGGGTGGTATGGTGGCAGTCTTAGCACTTGATGTCCTTGCTCTGCTAGTATCCTGTCAATTGAAAATGTTTTAAATCTATCTTTGTTAGCCCGTATTAAATTGTATAGTTGAGGTTTTAGTAGAGTTTCCTCATATTGTATGCCCTTTTCAGTAAGCCAACCCTGCATGTCAGCTTTTTTGGAATTAGAAGTGGGTGCAAGGTCCCATTGTTTATTATGGTATGATGCGTTGTCGACTACCACGACAGAATTAGGCGGTAAGTTCGGCAATAACTGTGTCCTCAGCCATTTTTCGTAGTTGTCGTAGTTCATATTGTCGTGGTAGTCGCCTGATTTCGCACCAGCTTTAAAAGTTAACAGTGCGTTCGGTATGAACCCAGCCTCTGATCCTGCGTGGACAATGACCACCCGCTGTCCTTTGGAGATAGGTTTTTTGAGACCTTTTGTAGTACCATCGGTCCAGGCTTTTGGAGCAGAGTGCGATGAATCTACGTAAGATTCATCTGTATATACGATGGGCCTTCCCTCTTGGCGATATTGTTTTATTTTGCGTAAGTATTCGATACGTAGTAAACGTATATTTGAACTTTCAATCAGTACTTTTCGATTGTTTTCAGTATTTTTCCACCGAAACCCTAAACTCTTAATTATTCGTCGAAGACTTCGTTCTGAGCCTTTGAAATTTATATCTTCCTCTAGCTTCTTTCTCAACTTTCCGACGGTGGGAAGTTCATTATTTGTCCTATGAAAGTTATGTATGCACCTCTTTATTAATCCTTGATCAAAGTTATCAATATCTGTGACCGGTTTTGATCTGGAGCGTTTTTTGCCTGGTGTTCTAAATACTGATAATAAGTCGGAATTATTGGCTTCAGTGGAGATTTTCCTTACCGTTGCTATGGACGTCTTTGTAGATTCAGCTGTCCTTTTCTGAATTTTCTGTAAGTCACTAATTATACTATTTAATTTTATATTTCCCGCCTGAATAACTTCTGCAGTTTGTTTTATTTCACTTATATCTACAGTGCTGCGGTCAGAATCGAGTAAAATACTCGCAGCTTCGCCAATTTCACTTTGAATTTGTTTCAGGGAATTAATGAAATCATTCGATTCCCTTTTCAGAAAACAATGCACGTCAAACACCATTTTCCGTGCCTGTCTTTTCAAAACAGTATTCCTTCTCGGCCTCGGCATTTTCACTGTTTAAAAACTGTTCAAACTTAATCAAACAGTGAATAAACTAACAAACACAACAAACAAATCAACAAAACAAACTTAACAAAAAACAACAACAAAAATTAACGATGACAACAAAACAATTCAGAACGCGACTGTACACTGGAAGTGCGCGGAGCGTCGTATCGGCACGGGGGACGGAGTACGACTGGAGAGCCAATCGGCGCAACGCACGCTCGCCCTTCACCCCTGTACCCCGCCAAGACACCTTATTTTTTACTTCTGCGCAATAACGGTCAGCGCTAGAGTTTCGTGCCGCGACCTATACCCATGAGGATTATACAAATTATACTCTGTGTTTCTGTGTACTGTCCACTAGTGCGTTTTAAATACCTGTGATACTACAAAGAAGGCACTTGAACATACATTCGGCATGATTTATTGATGATAAGGGTGTAGGTATATATAATTATATAGCCTACCGTCAATCAATAATGACATACAGTGTAATAACCAGTATAGATCCTCTTCAAAGATCTCGGGAAAACTAATCCACAGAACACAACAAATATAATTATTAGACTAGGGTTGTGGAGTTAGCTGTGACCTTCTGTAAGGTTGTGGTACCTTCTAGACTTCTAGAGTGAAAAATTTTGAACGGGAGATCTCGTTGTGTCCCACCTCTTGATTAGCAGACTTGTTATTTCAAGCACAAAAAGCTACAGGGAATGATTATATTTTTTCACAAAAGAGTGTTAATTGCTTTACCACGCACGCCATGCAAATATAATATGAATGAATGCATAACTCTATTTACTTATGCAGTTGCGTAAATGTTTTTTGTTTTTTCGTCATGTGTACCTACAACACGTCTCGTCGTTGCTTAGTAGACTGTAGAAAAGAATTGCAGCAAATTCTTCTATGTAGTGTAATCGTGCTTTAAAACATAACATTGATCGCGGAGGCACGTAATGTTTTGATTATCGATAATGTTCCTAATCTTAGGCTGCTCTCCTCATTTCTAAAGCCATTTCACTAATATTATACAACGAACAACTGGGGCGCTCTGCGGCAGACAGCAGCGGTAGTAGGACTTATTTTAATTTACTTTAAGAAAATGTTTTGTTCGTCCTATTCTTACGCAGGCTGAGCAGCAGCGGGAAAAACCCTAGTAAGTAATATGATGGTAATAAAAGAATAGACATTTACTTATTTTTATAATGTAGTAGATTCTGTAGATAACACTCCCATTTCGAGTGCAAGATTTGCTTCATCTGAATCATCACATTAAAAGTGACTCATACACTTCAGACAAGACACTCATAAACTCCAGGAATCACTGTTATGAGAGCTCATCATTATCCGATAGCTTTATAACTGGGATTTGTAGAAATACATTTCAATGTGAATAACCTATAGTAGGCTCCTATTTGAGATGTGTTGATGTTCGTTTAGTGCCTACCTGCATTAAATTCATACGGATATAATTTTGGTTTGTACCTGGGTAGGGTGCATGTCTAAATCTATAAACACAAAAAAAAATTATTCATCAGATGTGATGCTAATGAATCTTATACAAATTCCACAAAGATAGTCTATAATTTTCTTGTAGGTCAAGGTAGAACCTCCCTTAATTTTTGAAAATGTTTCCTTATGTCTACTAGTTTGAAATATATTTTCCTTTTATTACATACCTACCTATAGATGGATGTGTAGTGTGCATCATCACTACTGAATTATTGTATAATTTATAAAAGGTGATACTAAGAACATTAAGATTATGTGTGGGTTGGGTCTGCTATAATTACACATGGCAAACATTATACCTACTTTATAATCTGTTGATGATATTTAATATATGCAGCACACACATAATAATATGCCCCCACACAATGCTATATTTCTTACAAAAAGAGTTAATCTATGTAACCCATGCCACAATTTGCTAATCATACAATTGTCTAGATAAGACATAGACTGCCTGAACATGAATATTTTAAGTATTACACATAACAAGGTAGGTACTTGCGTACCTAAACTGCTAACAAGAAGTATGGCTATGTAATTTACTAGACTATGTAAACAAGTACTGAGTATCTCCTAGTTTAATCAGCCTTTCAATGAAATGTTTAGCCCATTAATTAAATGTCGCCGTTCAACTAAAGGTATCTGTATTTTGAGAGTCACCATTGCAAGGAATCGGCAATAAGTTAATTTATACCTTATACCTTAGTGCATTACCTTGATTGTTGAGTGCTATGAAGGCATATACACTGCAGTTTACAACTGCAGTGTATTTGGTGTTATTCATGTACCACTGCACTGTAGTTCTATATGTCATATAAACAAAAAGTCACTATGCGACTTTTTGTTTATATGAAATAGCTTAAAATAAAAGTTAAATACCTAGTTAAAAGATGTTTTGGTACAATATTTTAAATTGTATGAAGCTTGGTATTTCAAAACTAGCAGAAGTATAAAAATATTTTTGGGTTGTATTGTGTTATGCAGAATTACCTAACTATGCAAATGTAAGAGAGAAGATTGTGTTTTGAGCATGTTTCCTATTAGAAAATACTGACCAAGCTAGGTATGAGTCACCAAAACAACACAATTAAAATTGCATGTGCATCTTGGTATTTGAATATTATACAATTTATCAAAATGGGACTTTTGCCATAGTTTTTAAATAAATTTATACATTTGGACCATGTATTATTATGACAAAATTTGGTTCCAACATGAGAGATGGTGAGTCTGTCATTATATCTTAGGCATTACATGCATTCTTGAATTTCATCTCAGATCTTGGTTTTTGAATATATTATACTATTAACCAAAATGGGACTTTTGCCATAGTTTTTAAATAAATTTATACATGGTCCAAATTATGACAAAATTTGGTTCCAACATGAGAGATGGTGAGTCTGTCGCTGTATCTTAGGCATAACATACATTCTTGAATATCATCTCAGATGTATGCAGGTTTCCTCACAATGTTTTCCTTGACCTTAAAGCTCATAGTGTGACTAATAACTACACTTAAATGAAAACAAAACTCATTGATACAAACCTGTGGGATTCAAACTTGCATGACTAGAAAGGCCGGCAACACCTCAAACCACATCGCTTCCATGGCTCTTTGTGTAATATATGGCTAGTAAGTAGTTGTTTTTACTTTGAAGGAGGTCAAAAAGTCCCTGGCCCACCAGATGGTAAGTGGTAAATATATAGTATTAATATAATTTAGGTGCATACTTTTGTATGGTAGAGTGACTTTCCCAGTCATAATATTTACCAATCCTAAACTTATCCTTATTATGAATAAAACAACCTTACCCAATATTCAGTTTCAGAATATAATTAATTTCGATTATTTAGGATAAGAATAAAATTTAAATAATTTTGATGTAAGAATTGGCAACAAACTTATAAAATAAAGTGTAATATGAATTATTTCTGTGTACTTAGACATGTATTATGGTCATAAACAAACGTGCGTCCTTGTGTACAGACGGTGGCCTTCCGCCTTCTCGCATAGGCGAAGCTAATTAGCGCTTATCTTACAAGGAAACGCCAGTACTCAAGGTAACCAAGCCCTAGGTAAGTGTAATATTTACAAAGTACAAAGTACCAAGTACTTACCAATTGCCACTTGGACTTGCGCGTGGGGTCTGCTATCGTGATAAGAAGCCTGTGGATCATCTGCACAGTGCCCTCGTAGTAGACCATAGCCGATTCATAGTTTCCCATTAGCGCCATCTCCCTAGCCAGCTTCGTGTTCTCGCAAATTTCGCCAACAGAAACTGCCATTATTGTCATTCCCGCTGCGTACATGTAACGTATTCCCAGTGAAAATTATTACGGCTCGCCGTTAAGACCTCTTCGAAGATTACAATCGCGTGCGACATCCAATGATCTGACTGTAACACTTCGCATTTTCACAACATAACCAACACGATGCCTAATAGTTTCCTATGTTATTCACTTAGAAATCTATGAATTTGACTGAAGTTATTATCTCATGGTTTTGTGGATTTTATAAAATTTAGGACCATATTTTAGAGACAAACAAACTTATCAATTTCGACAATTTGGTTCGACAGTTCACAATCACAATCGCAAGGCAACTGCCAACAGTGCCAACCTAAAATCCAACAGCCAATCACGAGCGTCGACACTCGACAGCCATTATTTGAATGTTGGCTAAGTGTTTCTTCTTCTTCTACCTAACTATGGCAATCAAACTCTTCAAGGACAATTTTTCTGTGTCAGTAGAGAATTATCAAGTTTCTCAATTTATTGTGTTTGTTGCATTAGAATGCCCACTGTCATGCATTCTAATGTTCATTGGAGTTTCCGGAGACAATCTACGGCAGTAGCAGATAATAGTCCTCAAGTCTGAGGCACAGAGTACATAAGCACTACGTTTTAGTTAGGAAAACCTATTAATCAAAATGTATTTCCAATGTTCCTATAAATCAGTCAATAAATGAAACTTAACTGCACGTAATGACACCAAAAATACACCCTAAAGATCACTATAACACAATTTACGAGACACAGGAAACAAACAGTTCAGCAGGGAATACTCCCCCTACCCTTGACTGGAAATGAACGATAAATACTAAATAGACACCAGAGTACTTGAAATGATACAAACATACTAACAGTAAACATATATTATTACTTCTAAGTAATACATAGTACGAAACATAAATACAGTCTCCAGATATACATTTATGTATAGGTATTTATTTACATGAATATTTTGGTATTTGACTGTTAGGTTAATTATTTGTCTTTTTTAAATACATTGTAGGTATATTTAGCGGTGATGTTGAAACAGCACATAGGTATACACAAAACTGTTCCTTCAGGTAAAATCCATACGAACCCATCATATCAAAATAAATAGTAGGTATCCACATATCCATAGATATATGACAAGCGCCATTACCTAAGTCTACATTTATTTCTCAAATTATAATACGCAATAAAAACAATATTAAAATATCTTACCGGTTACTTAATTATATTAGTTTCGTACTTATACAAATTTACCTTGGTTAGATCTAAACATAAATAACAAGCATAATATCATAAGTTCAAATAAAAACTAGACTGCATACAACAAAAATATGCGAGTATAGTTTTTGTGTCGACCACTATTTATTTAGCGATAGTGTTAGTAGTAAACAGTACCTGTTTTGAATATCATCTTGTGTTCTAGCAAAAGGTTTATTTTGCAATATAATAACCTCTAATTTAAAAAAAAACCGAGGAACGCGCAACGTAACCGCTTAATTCAGGTATTAATTAGTACGAAACGTATTGCGCCCTTCTCACGTAGCATGTCATGATCAAAATATTATTGTGAGCAGATTAAACACATTATTAATTTGTCATCTATATATACCTGTTTTCTGTACATTAATCAGAATTAACTGCAACACATTTAATATGAAGCTAAAATATCCGTTGGAGATCAAGGGGTATCGATACTTTCAACATTATGTACAGTCAGTTAGTTGATACAAAAAGGTAACGTGATATTCAACTGCCTTGAGAATATTTATATTTTAATTAAAAGTACAAACCTAAACAAAAATGAAATAAAAGTTTTAATTGCCCGCACAAAAAAATATACACCAAAGGTATCTATATATACCATAGCAATGTTTATAACAAGATATACAAAAATTAGGGATAATAAAAAAATATTTACAGAATATGGTACAGTGTGCCACCAGAGAGCGAAGTAACTGCTGTCTGCCCGCGGTTTAACCACACGGTTGTGTTTGAAAAACTTTGGCCCACCCAACCCCCCCCCCAACAAATTCAACCTTTCAGAAATAGACATACAAATTAATGATCACTGAATCAATTTAAAAACTATGAATCCCTAATTCTCGTTAGTTCGGTTCGGTTCTTCTCCAAACTACCATCACCTGACAATTTGAAAGCATTTCTATATAGTCTGAAATCTATACAATTTTGATTGGATTTCAATTTCACCATATTCTGTAAACAATTAATTAGTAAAATATTGGTGATACACCTTTAAAAATCTAGCACCAAACTGTATTTACAACTTAGCATAACACCAGAGAAGACAAGATAGCAGACTAGCCCATTGAGTGTCGTTGTGGCGAAATAATTATAGTAACAATTATGGCAACTTAAAAATCCTTTACAAAACTAATAAAACACCAAGAGTACATGATATCTTTCATAATTCTGTAACAGGCGACCGAACACGGTGTTTGGACCGAGCTCTGCAAATACCATACAAAATTGTCATAGTATTGATACAAGCCGCCTGAATCGAATCATTCGATTACGAAACCACTAGATATTCTATAGAATATATTCATATCTACAATATTATGTCTTACTGATTTATTGGTCTGTTGATAACTTGGTCTGTACTGCCAATAATATTATTTTATATGATTATAAGCTTGTCTAGATAGAGGGTTGCGCTGCAATCGCAACAAAAATATATGATCAAAGTTTAACAAATGTCTATTGTCAAATGTTTTCGTCTGAACCATTCACAAGCCTATATACCCATGTATGTACTCTCGATAATGACCTATTATCGTATTAACGTGTTTTTATGTTCGTAGGCTTTCAAGAAATAAATAAAGTCCTGCGTTTCAGCCCCCGTACACCTCACCATGTTCGATAAAGTTATAATACTATCTCACAGAGGTTAGTAATATGAGTTATACATTTCTGAGCAAGTGGGACGGAACAGTCGACTCCATGCAGAGCATGAGGGAATAAGAACTATTCATAAGTCACTTGAGGATACATTCAAAGAGCTGTCGATTATATTCGTTCTGATTTCTATGAACATGTTTGAAAGTGAGATTTCGGAGTACCTATCTAACTTTACAAAATGGCAGACCATTTTGTTATCATTTATAATTACATTTATAACCATGTGTATATATTTTTGAACTAGCGTCTTGTTTTCCGATAATAGTTGTATACTGCCTAAATTGTGGATTTAGATTAAACACTGTCATCATAACCATAGAAACATGTTAATAAATTAAAATAATTATTATTTTAGCGCTACATAATGATGGCTTTTGTATCAAGCTATTAAAAATATTAAAGTATTAATTCAAATTATATTCAGCATATAAAATATAACCACGTTACCTATGCATACCTAAGCGTTGCATGCCGTGTTTAAAATCTAATATCGACTTTAATATTATGACAATAAAGCTTATTAACTTCGACTTTGATTTCGGATTTCTGTTTACAAAATACACCCTGGCACCCATATACTAATGAACTCAAGAACTCAATAACAATTGAACACTTCAATATCACACCGTGCCTTGAGCTAAAAGTGACGCGGCAACAAAAACAACATATTACCAAGCTGTTTTTGCTGTCGCGTTGCTTCTGCAGTCTACAGGCGGCATGTTTTCGAAACGCAAATAAATCTCGTTCCTGCTGTGATATATGCTTTATGATAAATGCAATACTAGAAGCGCCGTGTAATATTACATATTATACTTTAATGGACCTTCTTAGGTATATCTTATTGTTAACCCGAAATCTTGGCGAGCTAAAACCAATTCTAATACTATAAATGCGAAAGAAACTGTCTGTTTGTTTGTTACCTTTTCACGACTAAACGGCTGAACTGATCGTAATGAAATTTGGCAATGAGATATATCGTAACCTCATTACCTGGGGAAGGACACCGGCTATTTACTTAGAAACACGCGGGCGAATCCGCGGGTAAAAGCTAGTTTCTTATACTATCCTTTATTATTTATAATTAATAAATCATCCGACTAAGTACCGCCATAGACAATACAATGCAGTTCCAAATCTATGAGCAGTCCAAAATGTCAGATCGAACAAATGTTTATTAAACATTTTATTTAGCTGCGAGTATTTTACACCTAGCCGAAAAGAATGGAACTTTATTTTAAGTATAAAATATAATACAAATTCGTTATACACAATTACACACAGAGTATTTAAATACAACCTTACGAATCATATTGTTTATCACATGTTACGATGGTCCAACACTTTCTCATAATATTTTACAGTTAATTTCTTTTAATACTTGTATCATTTGTATATTACTGTTAATTTTCAAACTGTCGCGAATTTAATATTTACTAATGACATAACGAGTCCTGTATGCGTAATTAATTTGTTTATAATCAGCTCGTCAAGGTAAATAAACCATGTAATGGTGCCAATTCTGTTGTTCAAAATTATTAAACCTAACTAATTTGACAGGTCTAAAAATATTGCCATCCTTGTTTAACTCCGTTCATGAGAAAGGGATAGCAAGACTTTTAGACCTGTCAATAAGTTAAGTTTAGTCATTTTGAACAGAATCGACACCAATACCTCCTATAAGACCCGTTCATAATATGTCATTAATATTAATATGTCCAGTCGTAGTTGTCGCCCCTATGTCTTGTATTATTTTAGGACCAAGTTATTATTATTATTGCGCGAATTTAAATTATTAACAAGACAATGTTCTTTTTAATCCAACGTTGTATGCATGAATAAATGCACCTACAGTGCCGGTAGCAGAAACATTGTCGACAACGTTTTCGTATCGCCTTCGACTATTTTTGTATCGGAAAATGAACAGCGCTGCGGCGGTGAAAAGTGGAACTAAAAATTAGTATGACAATTTTGACATTTCGCGAGTTACGTTTTCGAATACGTTGTCGACAATGTTCCTGCTACCGGCACAGATTTAAGGACTATAAGTGAAAAGTCGGCCGTAGACGAATGGTGGTATGGCATGCGCTTTGTCCACATTGTAATGAGAAATATCGCAGTGATACCATCATAAGAGACAATGATCTTCATTGTTTATAATACAGTAAGTACTACTAAGCACAGCGCTTCTTTAAGCTGTTAAGCCGTAGTCACCGCAGGAACATAATTCAGACCAAATACAAAAGGTTAATAGAACTTCGCGGACAACGAAGTGACACCAGTTAAAACTACGCCTTGTAGTATAAATATACACAATTGCACGCACACATTAACAACAATACAAGGAACTACGCCTTGCCTATTCCTTCTTCGCAAAGTTCCATACACCTTTTTTTCCGATCTGAGTGTCCTACATTAGAGTAGAGCTACTTTGCTGCGTTCTATTGTAACCTCAAGCATTAAAATCTAGGGGATAGAACATGGATATAATTGCATGGAAGCAAAGGCAGTTGGATATTTTTAAAAGGTAAAAGAGCATATATTTCGTATGTAGGTAAGCCGTGACCGTAGCATACAGACGCTTACAATGCCAGGGGTATCACTAACACGTTGCCAACAAAGTAAGCGTTGAAGGACTTCATATGTAAAGAGTATTTAAGACAATCAGCTCTAAAGTTTTTTAATTAAGAGATTGATATAGGATTTTCCAGTTAACTTCTCTCTTAATATTAATATAAGAAAAAGTTTCGCATTGAAACAAGTCCATGATAAATCGTCGACGTAGCTTATAAATACACAGAGCTAATGTATTACAACTGGCTAGTAAAAGTTTTGGCAGTAAACATAAAGCGGACGCATTCGTCAAAATTATACCCTTCTTGCCATATTTGAATGCTGCAATCCTTAAAAATGCTCATAAGCAGACACGAAACATTTTAACACCATTCATACCGTGATCACGAAATCGTGGTATAATCTAATTACCGTGTTTTAACATAGACACCGCGGCCAGTCTTACACCAAAAACACCTTGCATGATCTAGAATTCGAATTCATATTATAAATGTCAGAAAGCTCGGCCATACATAACTTTTTCGTAGCTTTTTGTTTGAATTTCGGCGCTAGAATCTTTCGGCTTCGGCCAAAACTTCCGCTCACTTTGGCCGAAGCCAAAGCTTCACTCAAACACTATCGGCAAGGTATTCTGTAGTTCGAGCATGAATAATTTTCTGACAACGTTTTCGTATCGACTTCTAAACTATTTTTGTATTGAAAAATGAACAGCGCTGCGGCGGTGAAAAGTGGAACTAAAAATTTTGACAACTCGCGAGTTACGTACTCGAAAAATTTTCATGCTATCGGCACCGTCGGTGTTCGTGTATGTAGTATGTACAACGGTATAGAGAAGTGTTTTAGTGTGGTGGTAAGGCGTGTCAGTGTCAGTTGTTCCCCGCGTCTGCGTGGTCCTTGGGCACCGGCGCCAGCACGTGTACCTGGCGCGCCTTGCCCGCGTGGTACACCTGCCCCGGACTGAACGGCTCCAGCCGGGGGTGGGCCGAGATGTCCTTCTTAGGGTCTGACAAACATACATCGCTATACTAAGTGGCGCACGTTTTAAAATTAGTTTCATCTTGAACTGCCTATCAAAAGCGTTACATCAAGAATAAATTTATATATATAAATATATATTTTTTTCGCATACATTATTTATTAGACAAATACTATACACCGTGACTTATAATTAGTCGTATATTTTTTTATACCACTAAGGTGGCACACAAACATCCGGCCCACCTGATGGTAAGCATGAAGCATATTGCGTGAATTGTCGTAAAATTATGCAGATTTTTTTTGGGTGAAAAAATAATTAAGTGAAGAGATACTCAGAGATCCTCAAAAACTGTTGTGTTTCTTTGCATATACACAAACATATCATCACGCTAAGCCCCTAACGCGGTAGGCAGAGAGTATAGAACGCGACTTCGATCTTGTGCACAACTCTTTTGCTGCTACACTCATCAATCCCTTTATACAAGTCTGCTGGGTACGATTTTATTTTTAAAACACTATGGGTAACAGGATGTAAGTGTGTGGTGGTCTATTTGCTTACCTTTGGTATTGGCGGCGATGTACTTGGAGAGCCTTACGGCCGGCAGCGGCAGGTAGCCGGCCACCAAAGGCATCACGTCAAGCGTCACGTTTTGCGGCTCCGTCGCCGATTGCAGCGTTATCACGCCTAAAATTCAAGGGTATCAACAATACGATCGCTAGCAACGACTACCACTAATGTTGCCGCTCGAAAACCTTTATACCACTAATGTGGCACACAAGCATACGGCCCACGTGATGGTAAGCAGTCACTGTAGCCTATAGCCGCTAACATATAGCTAGCATACCAGTGATATTAATAACGAGTTGCCAACCCTGTTGTTGATGAGGAGTCACTATGCTAGCATTACTACTAGCCTAGCGTTAGCGTATCCTCGTGGAGCACTGGCAACCGTACTTACCGCAGAAACACAACACTACATTAAAGAAGTGTTATTTCACTGCGGTCTTCTGTTAGGTGGAGGTATAATCCCCAGGAGATCCCAATTCGCGAATGGTATAATTATTAATTAATGACTGTACTTAAGGTAATTTGTGTATGGTGGATCTGAAAAGTATAAATTGTAAGTACAGTCAGGGGCACATGAAGCTTTAAATATTTAGCAACACGGACGGAATACTTGGATGGAATAGAATTTGTGAATAAATTCGAGTATCGATATGCGGGTATTAGCTAGCTGCGCTGTTAATCGGTATCCTACTGATTTGATTTTAAGGTCCACTTTTGTTTGTTGGACAATCGATAGTACGGCAAGTGTAACTACCTCTCAAAGTTGCGTCAAACATCATCACGCCAAGTCATTTTCGAAGTAGGCAGAGAGTACAGAGCGCCAATTCACTCTTGACATTTTTTTATACTACGTAGGTAGCATGCAAGGTTACCGTCCGCCTGATGGTAAGCATTCTCCGAAGTCTATAGACGCTTGCATATCAGAGGTGTCACTGTCAACAAGCGCGTTACTAAGAAGACTTATAGCTAAGAAGACTCACTATACTTGCCGCATAATGCGGTCTCTTTATCGTTATCACAGCCTCGAATCTTGCGGTACATTCTGACACTTGAAAGGACTTCTTTGTAAAGTCTAGTCAAATAAAGATGATTTTAATATTCCAGATGAACATCCAAGAGGTCTTAAAATACTACTCACCGTAGCAATACAACACCGTAGTATATCAATATGATGAATATTTACCTGCAGTGCGGCCCAGGACCGCCCACATTGTCTGGTCCGCGAGTACTTCGTACATTAACGACGTGTATTCTGTTTCGTTCACCTGCAATACAATTTGGCAAATTTTATCCCAAGGCTACGTGTTATTGTTATTCTGCGCGGGTGAAAACGCGGACGGAAAGCTAGTTTGAAGTTCAATGTTAATCTAAAAGAGCATTTTTCAAACCCACGGCTAAGCGTGCGTGGTTCTAAAGAAAAGAACATATTTTTTTGAGATTGAAAGGTACCCTATGCCTTTTGTGTGCCCCTGATAGTGTGCAAAATTTAATAAAGTTGTGAAATAGTTTCAAACAAAGTAACAAACAAACCCAGATTAGCATTTATAATACCCCTACTAATATTATAACTGCAAAAGTAACTGTTTTTAGCTACTTTTTCAGGACTAAACAGCTGAACGGATCGTAATAAAATTTGATAAGGACATATATTTAATCCCGGGGAAAGACATGGGCTACTTTTGTCTTTCAACAAAAGCACACAAAGTCACAGGTAAGAGTTAGTTAGTATTACAATTGTATGAACATACCCTCTGCACACTGAGCTGCAAACAGCAGACCTGCGATGCTCTGCAGAAGTCAGACCCTTTCCCCGGCTCCAGCTTGGTCCTGATCACGAACAGCGTGGTGTAGTCTTGGATGTCGAAGGGACAGGTGAATGCCCTGCGAGGCTCCTCCGTCTCCAAGGGTCTGTATTGTACTGAGAACGTGGCCTTCATCGGCACGGCGTTCACCAAAGGATCTTTAAGCAGCTCCCACATAAATGATGCTGTCGCCCCATCAGACGCTACTGTCTGCAACAAAACCTTATAGTTTGTTCATACAATATCAATAATTGTTATGTTTACTTCAATATTCCAGTGCCTCCGGTTGATGGTATGCTATACAATAAATAACAATAAAATCCGACAACACTTATAAAAATATATTTACTTGAAATCAAAACAGTTTACACAGGTTCAAATACAATATCAATAATCATGTGAAAAAACACAAAATAATTCAGAATATAGTTTTAATGGTTCAGTTATAACTTCAAATAGTTTTTACGAGGAGATCGTCGCACTAAATAATTGGACAAAAGGTTAAAATAAACGTAATTTTACTATTTTTTTATACACACAATCATACAGCCCACCTTATGGTAAGCAGTCACCGTAGCCTATAGGTGCTAACAATGCCAGGGATATCACTAACGAGTTGCCAACCTTGTTGTCGGTGAGGAGTCACTGTACTAGCAGCATTACTACCAATGCAGCGTATCCTCGTGGAGTACTGGCAACCTTACTTGCTTACCTACATTATAATAATAATAAAAACTTAACGGTGAAGGAAAACATCGTGATGAAACCTGGATATGTCTGATAAGAAATTCAAGGTCGTATGTAGTGCCTGAGAGACGGCGAAGGACTCACCATCCGTCACATTGGCACCAAATTATCATCGGTGTAAAGTGGGTGTTGTAACACCTCTGCGTACCCCTTCGGGGACCCTTGTGGGAAGGCGCGAAGATAAGGTAAGCTAAGTATTATGTCAAAGTTCATCAATATCACTCACCATACTATCACACTTGGGGTTCATATCGGCGACGGTGATATTGCCATCGCACTGCAACTGTGGCTCGGTGAGCTCGAAGTGGACCACATGCGCGAGAGTGGACTTGAGGGTGACGTGGACGAACTTGCGCGTGTTCGACGTCAGCAGCCGCCAGGAGGCCACTAGAGGGGGGGAGAAGTGGAGGGGCACCTCTATTGCCGACTCCCACCATGGGCAGGTTAACCATACCTGCAATAATATATAAAAAATATTACACTTTTCATTCACTAAATAGCTTTTGCCTGGGATTACCCGCATTGAAATAAGAAACATCCACTTTGTTAATCACGAATAGTATAGAGTCTGTTTGGAAAAGGAACAGACAAAAGATTTTAGGGCACAGCTGTGTTTTCTCTTCTTTTTTTTCGATATGGCAATCAATCCTTTTCATGGACTATTTTTGCCAGTGGCGAGTACAAGGAACCATAACATTCAATACTATGTCATGCATTTATAATAGGGACATTTGGCAACATATAATAATACTTAATAGGAAGGAAGGAGGAGGGATGAGTAAATATTTAAATTGTGATATTGTGATATACTAAAAACTTTATAATAGATTTAATATAAACTTTGTTACATAAGGATAGGACAGATGATAGATCACAGGGAAGGGGAGCTCTAAATTTAACAAGGATATTATATAAGGAAAGAGAATCATATAATGGACAGTTAAATAATAAATGGGTGATGCTTCCATCATCCAAACCACACTGGCATATTGCGGAATCTTTTATCCTTAATGTTTTTAAATGTACTGACGAGCAGCAATGCCCCAACCTCAAACGAGCCAGGGTTGTAACAAGTTTTCGGCTGAGCTTTAATTTAGAAAACCAAGGAGACAATGACACAGCAGGATTAATACTATAGTAAAATCTACCCTTAGATTGAGTAGCCCAGTGCTTGCTCCATTCCTGAACCAACCTCTCTCTGGTTAGTCCACTCAGATCTTGTGAGAATACCTTAGGTTGATCATACCGACCCTGCTTAACAGCTAGGCCGGCCAACTCATCAACGATCTCATTGCCTCGGATTCCCGAATGACCAGGAATCCAAGTCAACGAGACCCTCAAGCCCAAGACCGAGCACTTCTGTAATTCGTTTTTAACGATACTGCTAATCGGATGAAAATTTTTACTTTTAAAAGGGTTTGAAAGAAGGGATTGCAAGAAGCTTAAAGAATCTGAAAATATTACACTCTCTGCAAATTTATTTTCAACAATATAGTTTAGGCATTCCAAAATAGCCATACCCTCTCCAGAGAATATAGAAAATAAGTGTGAGTATTTAAACAATCTGAAAACCCCACTAGACCACTGTAAGAACGCTGCACCAACAAAATTATTTGAGTCACTGTCGGGCTTAGAGGCGTCTGTGAAAAATACCTGAGCGCCTGAAAAATGTTCCTTTAAGTAAGTGTCAAATTTTTCATTTATTTCAAAAGAATCTTTACTTATACCAGTTGATAGAAATACTGAAGGAGAAAATGTTATAGATGAAAAGTCAAAAAAGAATAACGGAAAGCAGGGGAAACCAATAGAATCACAATTAAGCTTTTCAAAATTTCTGAAACTATTAACTAAATGTGGGACAGGTTTCTTACGCCAAAAACTACTGTTTGTAATTAACTCACTTAAAATTCGCAATTTTGTATGAATTGGGTGACTACTAAACTGAAGACATTTATAAAAATAACGATCTGACAAAAATTGCCTACGTAAAAATAGAGGAGGATCCGAACTTTCAACTTGTAGAGCACTAATGGGAGTACTTTTCATTGCTCCTATAACTATTCGTAGACTTTTTGATTGAATTGCGTCTAATCTATGTAGTGCCTGCTTGCTCACAGGAGAAAAAGTGAATGAACTATAGTCTAACAGGCTTCTTATTAATGCATTATAAACTAACTTTAGTGTAAAAGGGTGTGCACCCCACCAGACGCCAGCAAGAGCACGAATAATTTATTATGTTGACAACTCTATATTGCGACTGCAACATCTTGATATTTTGAAACTATGTTAGACTATAATAATTGCTTTGAGGAATGATTAAAAAATAATTTCTTTATATCACTAAGGTGGCAAAGAAGCATACGACCTGCATCAGGCGGGCTACGCGCGAGTCATACTCCTAGTGTTGCAAGCGTTCATAGGCTACGGTAACCGCTTACATTGTTACATGAAAAAAAAAAAAAAGCATTGAGTTTCTTGCTGGTTCTTCTCAGATTGCTTTTTTCCGAACTGGTGGTAATTTATACCTTCATAAGAAGTGGCTTAACTGAATTTTTATTTTTTATTTTGATTTTGATTGTGACATTCAGGCCGTATACTTGTTTGCCACCTTAGTAGTCACAAATGATTGGCCACCTTATACGACATGACGGTTTTATAAATACAATTATTGAAGGTAAAATAGAAGGAAGGCGTGGCAGGGGACGACCAAGGATAAGTTACATCAAGCAAGTTAAGGATAAGATATCCGTCACGCCGTATAAGGAGGTCAAAGAAGTAGCACTGGACAGGCAGAAGTGGAGGGAGATTCATCGGCTGCACCAAACAAGTATAAAACTTTTAAATGATAATAAGTAAAGTGGTTTTCCCAAAGGATTACAGCATGGGGTTCTTCAAGAAGGGTGTGAAGAGATTTTTGAAGGGTCGGCAACGCGCGACTGATACCTCTGGTGTTGCAAGCGTCCATAGGCTGCGGTAACCGCTTACCATCACGCGGGCCGTATGCTTGTTTGCCACCTTAGAGGTATAAAAAAAAAGAACTAAGTAGTGAGGGTACTCACAGTGTGTTCTAGAGCCTTCTCCCTCTTGGGCTGCAGTGCTGCGAGCAGGCTGAGCGCGACGCGCGCGGTGTGGAAGGGCTGGCAGCCGGGCACGCGCACCGCCAGCTCCCGGCCCAGGGCTCCGCCCTCCGCCAGCCGCAACACGAGACCGACTGACGTCTTCAGCTGGATCGTTGCGTTCTGGACCACAATAGGACCACATAAAAGGAAAAATATATAGATTTGTACAATTTTACCAATATAGGTTAAGATTTTTCAATCCTTCGCGATTTAAACACATATAAATGACATGAAAACGGGTGATTAAATTATATTTCCCTAAATAGGGATGTAAATATGCAATTGAATATCGTTTTCATGTCAATAATATGTGTTAAAATCGCGAAAGTTTGAAAAATAGGTTAAGAATTACGAAAAAAGTTGAATAGTGATCTCAACAATATAAACTGTGATAAAACCTCTCAATTGCTGTGCCCTGCAGGTTTTAGTTTTGAGTACAGTTTTAATTGTACGGTATCATACCATAACACATGTGCCAATTATTGTATAATTAAATAAATTTAACTGTTAGGTATGGCGAATAATTTGATGGCTTCTCCCTTTGAAGCTGTGGTGGCCGTGTCCGCAAGCAACCGCCTGTCATCCCGAGAAAGAATAGTTTACGACTACGTATTTGAAAACGTAACTCGCGAAATGTGAAAATTTTAGTTCCACTTTTCACCGGCGCAGCGCTATTCATTTTCCCATACAATTATAGTCGAAGGCGATACGAATACGTAATTATTCTTGCTTGCCCGACGGCCTATATCAATGTGCATCATCATCATCCTCCTGCCCTTATCCCATATTATTTGGGGTCGGCACAATATGTACTTCCCTTCCATTCGACGAATGACGAGACCGCTGGTCTAGTGGTTAGTATACCTGACTGCTGCGCTAGAAGTCGCGGGTTCGATTCCCGCCGGGGCAAACATTTATGTGACAAATATGTTTGCCTTGCGTCTGGGTGTTTGGTATATATTATAAGTATGTATTTACAAACAAAAAGTATATAAGTATTATATCAGCTGCTGGTTCTCATAGTACAGGCTTTGCTTAGTTTGGGGCCAGATGGCGCTGTGTGATAATGTCCAAGCATTATTATTATTATTATTCTTCTCTATCAGCCTAACTAAGTAAACTAACCTCGTCTATACGAGCACTGCCACTAGTGACAACAAGCTCCATTGAGTGTTCCAAGCCGGCCACTAAATCCTTTTTCGGTTCAACTTTATTCAAATAAACATTCACCCCTTGGGTCACCACTTCATATCCCACTTTGGTACCGATCAGGGCATTCGATAGGAACTCCAACTTTTCTTCAACCACCAATGAAATCTGTCCCAATTTGAACGTGCCACAATCCTTTGCTGTGTGTTCTAAGCAAATCTCATTCACACCCGGTTGTAAGGTGAAGTCTTGTTTGATGAATGCGTTTAGGAAGTTATTTCGGACTGTGGCAGACGGTTTTCTGTATTTGGTGCTGTCTGACCTTTTGAGGGTTACTTTAGGGTTCTGGCAGTCGACTGTAGCCTTTTGGAGGGATTTGTCTTCCTTGTAGTGCAATTGGGAGGTAATGTGTAGGGGATTTAGTAGAGGATTTTTGGGTTTTAGGTCGTCTAGACTTATACTGGAAGAAAAAAAAAATTGAAATAATTTAGAGTTCATAAAATAAGTCTCACATATGTAAATGAGCAAAACAACGAAGATACTTTCGGTCCACCTACTGTCCGAATGACGGACAAAAATATATAAGTACTGTGCTTTCACGCGACTTCGCCCGCGTATCAATATAATATATAGCCTACGTTACTTAGTGATAATGTAGCTTTCTAACGGTGAAAAAAATTTTGAAATCGCTTCAGTAGTTTGGAGCATATTCAATACAAACATACACACACACAAAAATACAAATCTTTCCTCTTTATAATATTAGTATACATACAGCATATTAACTATTTCCATGTACCCACTTGGATTTGCTTGTAACGTGTGAGTGACTCACTTTGTTTAAACACCTGCTGCTGGAGAATCAAACTTGCAAACTTTAGCAGTGTGCTAAACTCTTGAACTAACGGCCGGATTTTTATATGCTATCTTAAAAAGCCATTAATACCAACAAAAATGCTATCTCTTTCATTTATCATTCTATCCTTATCCCTCTCTTATTAAGTGTATCTGTTAGTTACAGGACAGGACGTCTAAAATTAGTAGAGAAAAATACTTGCCTACTAAGAAAGTTATTTCCTTCGCTGTCTACAGTGTCTGTCTGTCCTTTCCTAGGCGAATTAGTTTGCGATCCTACACTACCGCTAACAGATAAATCAGTCTTGTTAATCCTTACTGGGGTCCGCTTATCTTCCTTACAACTCTCTATGCTGATCCCCGCTCGGGTACACCGCACTTCTTTTGGTAAATAACTCTCTACAACCAACCGACATTGAACCTTATTGTCAGTGATATAAAGTCCACGGTCGGACGGCAGTAGCGTGGCGGATACGACCTTGAAACATTCGTTGAGGTCGCTCAAGACTGGCTCGGTTTTCGAAGCAAGATTTTCTCTTATTGACTTCATCATCTCCTCAAAGTAAAAATTTCTGACTAGGATTTCTAATTCGGGTGTACTTGCTATTGTTGCAGAGAGCTTTGTGTATCTGTAATGTAAATGAATCATCTGTTATTTTATGCCAGTCTCCATAAAAAATAATAATAGCCTGCTACGGAAGTGATGGTAACATAGGAGTGTGACATGGGAACACCTCGTGGCAATTTTCAGTTTTACACTTTATGCAAATATAAATAGAGATGAATTTGGTTAGATCTAGTGTTCACACCAAAATTGCTTGGTATAAACCCAGCACGATAGCAATTGTGGCCTTGCTGCTCGTAGGTTCTTGGTGTATCTAGTTGGTGACCAGGGCCACTGAGAATAAATGCCAGTGCCAGTAATAGTTCGTTGCAGTACCAGTGCCAGTTATTTGCAATGTCAGTGCCAGTGCTAGCGTCAGTATTTGGCAGTGCCAGTGCCACTGTAAGTTGGGGCCAGAGCCAAGTGTAACGTCAACTGTCCATACCAGTGCCAGTAATTATAATTTTTTAACAATATAAATTATAATAAAAATAAAATAAGTTATTTATTATTATAAAAAATATTGAAAAGGTTATCCCTTTAATTATTAAGTTGCAATGCCAGCGTCAGCAAGTAGCAATACCAATGCCAGTGCCACTGTCAGTTAGTGCCAGTGCCACTGTCAGTTAGTGCCAGTGCCACTGTCAATTACTGCCAGCGCCAAGTCTAGTTAGTTGCAATGCCTGTAAATGCTGTAATTGCAAGTGCCAAGTGCATATAGACCTGTCCATGTCGTCCATCCTGCGCGCGGCGGCCACCAGCTCGAGCCGGCTGTGCGCGGCGAGCTCCCGCCAGCCCTGCTCCTCGTACGATCTCAAGGCGTCCATCAGGAACACCACCGCCTTGCCAGTCTCACCCAATTCTGAGTAGAAAGCCGCCAAGTCGCGCCCGATAAGACGCGCAAATCTGTAAGTTGTATCACACTGTGGTTTGAAGTGTTTTCAGGTTGAAATTAAAGAGTGGAAACTCGCAGAGCACAGTTTAGATTTTTTTAATACCACCAATGTGGCACACAACCATACGGCCTACCCGATGGTAAGCAGTCACCGTAGCCTATAGCCGCTCGCAATACCAGGGATATCACTAACGCATTGCCAACCCTTTTCGTTGATGAGGACTCACTGTGCTAGCAGCATTACTGCTAGCGCAGCGTATCCTCGTGGAGCACTGGCAACCTGACTCACCGCAGGAACGCAACACTACATATAAGTAGTGTTATTTCACTGAGGTCTTCTGTAAGGCTGAGCTTGGGTTTTCAAAATTTATTAAAGTAACATACACGTTTTAATAAGTCATTGTTGAAGCATTCTTATAATACCTGTGATAGAACACCTAACTCTTCCATAACTAAAACTAAGTTAACACTCAAATGTTTTGACATCCAAAGGTTTCCGTTTTAACTTTTATGGCGTTATATAGTCGATTCTGTTGTACAAAATCGCTAAACTAAACTTATTTCACACTACTTAAAGTCTTGCTATCCCTTTCTCATGTGCAAGGTTAAATAGGGATGGCAATACTTAAGTCCTGTAAAATTGGTTAAGTTTAATGATTTAATAGAAAAGAATCAGCAGCAATAAGAACCAAGACAGTGAGTCATACCTCAACCTGCCAATATGTTTGTAGGTGCCCATCGCCAACTCTGCCAGCTCGAGGTAGTACTGCTGGAAGCTGGTTTTGCTGCAGAGGGCTTCCTTGAGGCGGTCCGTGGGCGTGGGCTGGTGGTTGTTGGGCTCGCTGTCGCCCATGCCCGCGGAGAGCATCACCACCAGGTGCAGCTGCGACGACGACGGCTCCGGGGACCCCGGCAGCAAGCCGCACAGCTTGCCTAACTCGTGGAGCTGGGGAAATGTGATACAAAGGTTTTTTTTTTCATCTATATATATGTATATAAAAACTTGCCTTAACCTGCGACTTCTTCTTAATTTGTTCAAAGACAAAAATAGCCTATGTATCATTCCCATCCGTAAAATTTTAGTCTGTCGTCAAATTACGATCCGTTCAGCCGTTTAGTACTGAAAAGATAGCAAAGAAACAAAGAGGAAAATTGAGAAACATGAAAATTCTCTAACACTCGAAACTGGCAAAAATATTCCCTAAAGAGGATTGATTGCAATAGTTAAGAAAAGAAGAAGACAGTTGAGGTGAGGTAACGGCGGTACCTTGTCCTTGGCGTGGTGCAGCAGCGGCGCGTGCGCGGCGGTGCAGCGGTCGGCGGCGGCGGGCGGCGCGGGCGGCGCGGGCAGGCGCAGCGTCTCCGCGCACGCCAGCAGCGCCCAGCTGGCCGCCGCGCCCTCCACCGCGCTCGCGCCCACCACGCGCAGCTCCACCACCGCGCTGTGCACCGTCGACAGGCACCGCGACGCGATCTGACACACACACACACACACATACATACATACTACATGTTTACATTTACATCTATACTAATTTATAACCTATAGGCTACGGTGACCGCTTAACACCTAGTTGGCATCTTAGTGGTATAAAAACCGTGAAGAGAGAAATGGATCTCTATACTCTTGCCTACGTAGAAAGAGCCGGCGCGGCGCGGCGGACTGCTATGTATACTTTCGTTCTAGATTCTAGTTAACGAGAAATAACTCTCTATTGCAATTTATTTTTTAATTCGCAGCAATTTGGTTTAATAAACGGTGTTTTCGCCGACACATTTGACTCATTTAATAATTTAAGCGCGCGAAACATACCTCAGGCAGTAATTGTACGTACAATTTGTTGGACTGCAAGCCACTTGTAATTGGTTTTAATTACTCCTTCAATATTAATTGTAATCATATTGTAATGTTTGTTTTTGCCACTCGATGTAACATTTGTGCTACTCCAGTCATCGATGAAATTATCAATGTAATAAACTAATTAAAGAGTCTCTTTGCTTATGAAATTAAGTGGGATCTGTACTGCTTATCTTTCAAGTTTGTCATCTACACTATATATATCTATTATATAAAATGATCGTGTCACAGTTTTCGTTGCCATGCTCCTCCGAAACGGCTTGACCGATTTTGATGAAATTTTTTGTGCCTATCCGGTATCTATGAGAATCGGCCAACATCTATTTTTCATCCCCCTAAATGTTAGGGGTAGTCCACCCCTAAATTTTTATTTTTATTTTTTAGACCGATTTCAAAAATTCTTTCACCGTTAGAAAGCTACACTATTACTGATTAACATAGGCTACCTGCCCGCCCCGGCTTTGCACGGGTAGACAAAATATTTGATATAAAAGTCTACCCGTGCGAAGCCGGGGCGGGCCGCTAGTCTTATATAATAATATTATAAAGAGGAAAGATTTGTATTTTTGTATGTAACGAATAAACTCAAAAAGTACTGGACCGATTTTAATAATTCTTTTTTCATTAGAAAGCTACATCATCACTGAGTAACATAGGCTATATATTATACTAGCTGCCCGCCCCGGCTTCGCTCGGGTAGACAAAATATTTGATATCAATGTCTACCCGTGCGAAGCCGGGGCGGACCGCTAATAGTAGATAATTGTATTTACTATCTACTTACAAAATGTATAACGGTGATATAGATCCTTTCGCTTTCTTAAATATCACAACTATTCACATACAAAGGTACCTAAAGTAATTGTAATTTTTTTTACATTACTTACATATGTACAAGTAATAAACCGTACGAATAATGAACGAAATTCTTGACATATCGAGCGAAGCCAACGTAGGTATTGGTCGGTAAAACTAAGATATTGCAAGTCGGTAATTACACTTAACGAATGCGGTCAGCATTCTGTTCTTCCATGCAATTATTAAAGCCATTAATTTATATATCACAGCTGTTACTGCTGCAATGATTTACAACTATCAATATCAACTGCGATTTCGAAATTAATGAGGAATTACTGCGTATTTCTACGTGTCTCCGATTAAATAAAAAGGTACATGAAACTTTGCGAACAACGCATTGACGCCGGTAAAAAAAAACAACAAGCGTCACTTTTTTATTTGGTCTGAGCTATGTGTATTGTCTTGTAAAAAATAAATACACATATATACTTATACATCGCACGAAAGATGTTGTAGGTCCAAATGTGACAGTACATTCCAATATAACATATTCTATTATATTACTAGCGGCCCGCCCCGGCTTCGCACCGTTAGAGATTTATCAAATATTCTGTCTACCCGTGCGAAACCAGGGCGGGCAGCTAGTACAATATATAGCCTATGTTACTCAGTGATAAATTAGCTTTCAAACGGTGAAAGAATTTTTGAAATCGGTCCTGTAGTTTCGGAGACTATTCAATACAAACATACACACAAAAATAATTTCCTCTTTATAATATTACTAGTATTAGTATATTAGTATAGAAGTATAGATATAGATAGATAGAAAACAACTTGAAGCATAGACAGCATAGATATTAGCTTAAAGCAAATAATTATGTTTATGTACTGAAATAATTATTGGTGTGGTCAATTCAATCCTTTAATATAACTAATGACAGGACTAGATGAAAGGACTGTTATTACTGCCCCTAGAATAAATTTGCTGAATTCCTATATAATTACCTGATTATTGTATTCACAACTTATTGGTAAAATTTTTAAAAAGTTAGTTAAGTTATAGTTCTTCTCAGGCTTTTTTCCGAACCGGTGGTAATTTAGACCTTCATAAGTGCCTTATTAGGGCCTAAACTGAATAAATGATTTTTGATTTGATTTGATTTGATTAGAACCTGCTTATATTTTATTTTTGATTTGATTTGATTAGAACCTGCTTATATTTTATTGCTTATGAGGAAATAAAATCAATGAGGTTGGAATTAAAAGTTATCTTTGAGTAAATAAATAAATGAATATGTATATTATATACATACCTCCCATGGCTTACAGGTACGTAACAACATGGCACTTTGTCGTTGGAATAAATAGCTCCTAAAATCCAGTAATGAAGCCTTCCTCTTAATAATTAGTTCTCTCAAATGTTGAGGTACTAATGTTGTCAGCCTAACTGCTTGCCACGAAGTCACCGGCTGCCGGAATGTGTCCAGCCATTTTGGACTCTCTGTCACATTGGAATTGAGCACAAACTGTGAAAACAAAGCATCTAGTTCATCATACTGAACTAGAGCCTCATCATACAGTCCTAGCATGTCTAGCACAAATGCTAGTTGTTCCTGGAAATATAATATGGTTAAATATTTGCAGTATGTTTTCATATTTTATATTTGTATAACTGTTAAGATTATACCTGTAAAATAAAATATTTACAAAAATCCCATTCTGGTTCATTCCGTTTCTCCCTCTGCTCACGCATATACTCTTCAAACTTAATCAATGATTTGTTGTAAGCTACAAGAATGAAGTGTCTGATCTTCCCCACCAGTGACCGCCATGATTCTGCACTTCGCGCCTCAGACTTAATTGGGTTAATAACTGAAAGAAATCTATCCTCTGTCTGTTTCCCAGCAAAATCACCCTTTATCTTGTCCAAAACTGTGGTCCTTGGGAGCAATTTGTTAGTTTTCCGTATATCATAAGTCTCAACTAGAACTACCATCCAATCTGTTATTCCGGCTACTTCCAATTGCTTCAGCCATACTTCTATATCCTCCCTTAAAGTAGTTTTATAATATTCTATGTCCTGAAATGTTGTGCATAAATTAGAATATTACTACAAACTAGAGTTCTTGATGCAACATTGTAATAGCTGGGAACAGTTGCCCGAGATAATGATGGATATAAGGTAAATTCTAGCAAGAGGAGAATACCAATAATAAGGGATATGCCATGAATAAAATCTACATCCAAAAAACATTGTTGGCATTACCTCAATATATGTGTATTTTTTTATTGAAAACCAGTATTAAATTATCAATCTCTTTGTATACATCATTTAATTCATGGAAATGATTAACCTACCACACAATCAGTCCAATAAATATGAAATATGGGACGTTTTAACAGGTTCTGTTCCAACTGCAACTTGTCCTTATTAAATTTGATGAATGAGGCTTCTAGGTAAACAGACTTTGTGGCTCGTCCATAGGATCTTCTCCACTCACAGGAGTCCTGAGGGATGGCAGCTACCAGAGGCTGCTCTATCGTACAAAACAAGTTCCAGTCTCCCGCACCTATAGTGTTCGTGAAAATTATTATCAGTTTTACAAAATAATAGCTATGATTAGGTAAAGTGATCACTTACATGTAGCTATTGGTTTGTGTGTCATTCCTTCGTTATCGTACTTGTAATTATCGACACCCCTCATTTTTCATCCGCTTTTCATCATCAATATTCGTTAGTTTTGCGGGCATGACACAAATAAGTTTCCAATTTAGTAGAGACACGCCAAACGGAATCCACCCACTTTATATGGTAGTAAGTAACTATTTATCACTTTTATGAGGTATTTCCAATACGTTTAAACTACAATATGTACAAGTCAAGTGACAACAATATATGTTAATTTACCAATATTTTTCATACGTTTTGGTACCTATTTTCTTACGATATTTTAGGTAAATTTGACAAAATTCAATGTTTGCCTGTCATTCTTGACTGTCAAACAAAATTGACATTGATTTGTCATGTCAATAACTAACTCAACAACACGACTGTTTTTATTCGATTGATTTGTTCATTGCATGTCTAAAAGTCTTTCTAGCACGTACTTTTATTAATCCTATGCTGTGTTGTGGTCACAGATATTTACTATACTAGGTAGCGGTTGTATTCTCTTGGTATACTAGTCTACGGTTGTGGTACAATATCTAGCGTAGCGGTTTAGAGTTTCTGGAAACAATCTACGGCACTATTCAATAAAGTATAAATTAAAAGTTTATTATTGTTTCTCTCTTAAAATGAAGGAGGCTTAAAAGGTCCGGTTCTTTATCTAGGCTCGCGTGGGGATACATAATCCAACACGTAGAGGTCCGTTCGAGAATTTTGATATTTGGTATGGGATAAATGTGGCGAATATCATCCCCAGAATGCATAGTGATACTCCCGGAGATGATTCTCGGACAGCGTTTGTATTCTCTTGGAGTCGACCGATATGGATAGATAGGTGTGTGTACCTACTTAAAAACGTCTCTAATGTCTATGGTTCACAAAAATGTCGCTTTCTGTTTTGGTATCGTCTCGGAATAAAGAAAATTAATTTTCATAATTTTACATGTTTTATGTAATTAAACCGGTACTTATTCGTGTTAAAAAATTAGAAGATTAATTTGTGCAACCATCAGGTACGTGTAAAAGCATCATCATCGATGTCGCTAGAGAATTGTTAAATTTCGTGAATGTGAATATTTTTGTTTTATTTCCTATTCTAATAATTTCGCGTTTCTTAACGTTACCTGATATGCACCATTAGGGAAATGCATGGAATAAGGGACATATATTTCTGTAATTAATCCTACTGCCTATGTACATTTATCACTATCAATAGATTAGTGATTAATTTTGTAAATTTTGTTACTTGCTTTTTGATAACAGTATTTATTATTTAGTTTTAGTACTGTTCGTGGTTCTATTTGTCCTAATAATTACCACCATATGACACATACATAATATCTGAAATACTTGTAACAATGCCATATCTTAATTTCAGTTCTACAACATGATGCCAGTAGGCAATGTACATGATTCTTAGCAGGAACAAAAATATAGCCATATTTTATGGTGTAAAGATAAATATCTAAGTATTCAACAAGTTCTATTGCATATTAAGTAATTATAATGTTTGGAAATTATCTGACAGCTCTATCAAACTCCAAACCCAGCAGTTTCATGACCACCATTCACCTACCACTAATAAACATCCACTATGTTTAGTACTTATGTACTCTGTGCCTACCTACACCACGTGACATTGGCGGAATAGCTGTATTAAAAGCTCGTTGCCATTAACTTAAAGAAGAAGAAGACCACCAGGCAACTGATACATAATTAACAAATACTTTTCTACTTAAATAAATACTTGCTATATGTACACTAAATACCAAGAATAAAAGTAAAAACAAATCTTTGTACTGGGGTTCAAACCCATGACACCTTGCATAGCAGTCAGGTTTACTAACCACAAGACTAATGGTGTTGTTAATTAAGATGACATTAAGATAAAGTACAAATGAGATACTTAGTGCAATCTATTTCTTTACTTATAGTAGGGTGAAGATACAATGTGACAGGTAAAAAATGAGACACAAACCAATGGTAGCATGACAATTAAAGTATGAATTGATTTATATACAGACCTGTCAAAAGTAGCCCTTAATTTTGGCTCTAGTATAGCAATTGTGTTTGTCTGTAGCAATGAATACTGCCGCTCCTACCTCGGCTGATGCTTGCCTGAGCATCGTCCACTCGCTCATGTGCCACCGTCAGGGTGGCGAGAGTGAGAGCTTCTCAAAGCGAGCCATAGAGTCTCTTGTCAAGAAGCTGAAAGAGAAAAGAGATGAACTGGACTCTCTTATCACAGCTATTACCACCAATGGAGCTCACCCTAGCAAATGTGTCACTATTCAGAGAACACTGGATGGAAGACTGCAGGTATGTAGTCTTACAATTATGTATGTATCTATCTATTAATGTTATTAAATCTTTCCACATAATTTTACCAACCTCTTGATATAGGATTATTCTGAAGATTTGCTCACATGTAAGGACCCATTACAATAATTTTATGACTTTATCCCAATGTCCTGACCAGCATCATCAGGATAAATACATTTTGAAGAGTGTTTCTTCAGTTTTTTAACCCATAATTAATTTATTTTAATTAGTTTTATTATGTAACACTAACAAGATTGAGCTGCAGAACAAATGGTACAAAATGAAGCATGTCACATAAACAAATTTTAAGCTTAAAGTGATATCAATTTGAATTGAAAATTAAACATAGTCATCAATAACATAATGGCTCTTACTGCATCATTTTACAAGTTTTTTTATTATATCTCATCAGTTCAACCAAGTTTTGTAAATGGTTAATTGAATCAAATCTTGTGGACTTGTTTCTGCTGTTAATAGAAATTAAAAATTGTTTTCTTTTTTCCTAGGTTGCTGGACGTAAAGGATTCCCACATGTGATATATGCACGCATATGGCGATGGCCCGACCTCCACAAGAATGAACTGAAACATGTTAAATTCTGTCAGTTTGCCTTCGATTTGAAGTGTGACTCAGTTTGTGTGAATCCTTACCATTATGAAAGGGTTGTGTCGCCAGGAATTGGTTAGTTAATTCATATTACTATTTTGGAATAGTCAAAAAGCCATCAGGATGGTTTGGTATTCTAAAAACATAAATTCAATGGTGGCAAGGAAATACAATTGAAGCGCCAATTTGCCAATTGTTCAGCATAGCTACTCAAAATTTAAAAACGCAATAAAATGTTTTTTTTTTTAATTTTGTCAGCTTCAGTTTGGCTTCTAACATAGACAGATCGCTAGAGAATCCAAAACTATTAAACTGAATATAAAACAAATTGTCTATTAAACCAGCATTTCATGTGTTTTTTTTGTCTTAAATGTGTTTTCAGATCTATCTGGCCTTACCCTACAGCCTGGTTCGAGTAGGCTAGTGAAAGATGAGTACACGGCTGGTCTGAGTGGCAACGGCATGGACATGGACACAGGGGAACTGGTGACCATCCAACACCATGCTACCAGCCCTCGACACCACCATACCAGTATAACACACCACCACCAACAGTTCCCAGCCACTAACATTATAATAAACCAAGGACAAAGTGAGTCAATGTAATGTTACCATTAGTATACCATTTTGTGGCTGAGACGTCTTGTGTAATCTGAAAGTGTTATTATTTTGCAAATGCATGCTAATTTTATTTTGCGTTTTCCCGCCTCACTAGCGCCAGAGGGCGTACCGGCCATGTTCTCCCCGCCGCACGGGCCGCGCGCGCCCCTCCGCCCGCCCGGGGCGCCGCCCCAGTTAGCGCCCTCGCAAATGGGACACTCACCGGGCGCGCCGCAAATGATTTCCAATCATCCAAGTCAAATGACAGGCTCGCCGCAGATCGGTCCGGGTACGCCTCAGATGGGGCCGGGTACTCCCCAGATGGGGCCGGGTACGCCTCAGATGGGGCCGGGTACGCCTCAGATGGGGCCAGGGACGCCTCAGATGGGACCGGGGACGCCTCAGATGGGGTCGGGGACGCCCCAGATGGGCCCAGGGCCAGGTCAGATGGGGCCGGGGCCGCCCCAGCTGGGGTCGAACGTGCCCGCGATGGCCTCGCCGCGGATGGCGTGCGCGCCCACGCAGATGTCTCCGGGCGCGTTAGGGCAGCTCGTGCGAGGAGTGGCGCCCAAGCTGGAACCGCCCGACTCGATGGACGCGCGCGCCATGTGGCTGCCTAAAAGAATGAACCATTGTAAGCTTTATGTTTTTAATTTGCACATTTTCATTTCAACACCCTCTTTTTTATACATTTAATTTTGCATGGTTTGGATTGGTCTCTTTAAACTATTAAGTGTGCATTTAACTGGATAGAAGTACGTTTTCAGCTGCATTGCCTGTCAGTATGTCACCTGGGGGAACAACCCCTCTGATCGATGGTACCACTACCACATTCTTCACTACCGAGCAAACCACCACAGAGACCCAACTCACCCAGACATTGCCAGGTAAGATGCAAAATGGTAAGTGTATTGATTAGTCGCGCGGTGTCCGTTCCGCGACTGGCAATATGCACGTGCAAACTAATTAGCAGCGCTCGATGGGAACCACACAATTTCCAATTCGTTTTTATACCACACAAGCGTACAGCCCACCTGATGGCAAGCAGTTACCGTAGCCTATAGACGCTAACAATACCAGTGACGGTAGCATGTTTTTTTTTTTATTACGTATTCGAAAACATTACTCGCGAGATGTCAAATTTAACCGTTGAGGCGTGAAGAGTGTACACACACTCAGAAACTTTTGTATGTATAATATTGTTGTGGTTTTAGTAGGCACAGGCAGTACGGTGTCGTCTCCCGAGGCGCCGGCCCAGAACGGGTTCTCGGCCGCCGCCAGCCCGCAGCCGCAGCCCAGTCCGCAGCCGCATCGCACTCAACACCAGCATCAACAAGGTTATATATCCTCCTTACTCCTATTCACTATACTTTTTTTTTTTTTTGTTGACGTGGGGGAAACCTTCAAAAGGTACCCGCCTGCTTCAGGGGAGCAAACTTCAGACTTCAGACTTGCACACCTCTCGCTTATTTTACATTCATCATTCTCTTAATACATGCCCAAGGGTTCCGAGTACTATTTTCTTTTCCAATGTCAGTACCTATATAAATGTGTTATTTGTGTAGGTACATGGACGGGCAACAATACGCTGACGTATACGCAGAGCCTCGCGCCGCCGCCGGCTGCGCCCGCGCCGCTCGACGCGCCCGCGCACCATCACCACTACTGTAAGATACAACTCACCTCATACTCACTTACTTACTTCACTTTTACTTACCTTATACTCTTTACAAACGCTGGGGAGACTTAGAATATTTTTATTTATATCTACCATACAATATTCAAAAGTGCTGTGCATTTCAAACGACCATAATGTAATGTACTTTAAAAGGCTTGGTAACTATTCCTTCAAAGAAAATAAAAAACCTGCTAGCTAGTGTGCTACATACCACAGTTTGCACGTGCGCTTATTAGAGCCATTTGTCGCCTGAAACGGCTATGATCTAAGATTTTTCGAACCAGGCCAGGAACTTGATAGCGGCGACCCATCTCTCCAGCATCTCAAAAAGCTATTCTATAATTGTACGGGTTGTGACGGACCCGCACGGTCTTTGATAGTTGCTAGAAATTTGATAGTGAAATGATAGTTCTATTTGATAAAAGTTGTAATTATATTTGATAGATAAATGATAGAATGAGTACACAAACGCGACCGATTTGTTACAGTTTGATTTGCGTAAATTACCGAACTTTTTTGTCGTGTAAACTGCTGATACGACGTCGGCACAATACAATTTTATTAGAATAACAACTCAAATAATTGTATATTACGGTGATGTGTGTTAACCATTTTTTTCAATACTTTTATTGTTGTCTTATTTGGCTCGCAGTCAACGGCAACCCAAGTGGGTTGCTGTCAAGCCAGCCGGCTCCAGAGTACTGGTGCTCGGTGGCTTACTTCGAGCTGGACACACAAGTCGGGGAGACGTTCAAAGTGCCCTCCAGTAGGCCTAATGTCACTGTAAGTTCTTTATTGATACACAAGAATTTTGTTACAAATTGTTATATCATGATGGTTACATGAAAAAAAAATTACAGAGCACTGAGTTTCTTGCCGGTTCTTCTCAGGTGGCTTTTTTCCGAACCTGTGGTAATTTAGGCCTTCATAATTTTAGAATGTAAGTGCCTTATTAGGGCCTAAACTGAATAAATGATTTTGATTTTTGACTATGTATTGTTTTCAAGGATGCCAGAATATGGCGCGCCTGATGGCAAGCGGTAACCGTAGCCTATATACGCTTGTAATAAAAGGGAGTAGCCCGTAAATATTTTTAGAGGAATCACAATGCTAGCAGATTTACTTTATTGTTACAACGTCATAAAAACAAAGTCAAAGCCAGGCGGGTTTTGTGCCTGGGAAAGTACGGCTCCGACTGTTCTACTCGGAGACTTGTATTTATACTATTGTGTAGAAAACTTCGCTAGCGCGTTGTAGGATTGTGACGTATGTATGGAGTTGTCGACTGTTCAATGTTATGTCAGTTAGAACATTCCAACGTTGTTGTAGCGAAGAGCTCGCTACACCACGAACACAGGGGCAGTAGTGTTATTTGACTGCAATCTTCAGCTAGGTGAAGACACTGCTCCAGATGTGCGGCTCCAATTTGTATACGGAAATTCCATTATGCCCTATCTACGTCCAGTTACCGTTTGCGTTACAAAGTAATAATAATAATGCCTTAAATAATTTTTGTTTTTATAGGTCGACGGATACGTAGACCCGTCCGGCGGGAACAGATTCTGTCTGGGCGCTTTGAGCAATGTTCACCGGACAGAGCAGAGTGAGCGAGCGAGGTATGTATGTAGAGGTTTTTAGTTCTTCTTCACAATAAAACACCGTACTTTATTTATATCTTCCTTATAATTTCAATTAAAAACTTCTAAAGTCTAACGTCTTACATCTTTTCGTTTTTCACCTCGTCATCCTCTCACTCTTTCCCCCTATATTTTTTTCCCAATCTCATTCCTCATTCCATCCTAACCGAATTCTATCTTTAGCATTCGTTCCTATCTCTCTCTCGCTCTTTATCTTTCCTTCTTACTCATACTTATTGAGAAACATTCCAGTTATACTTTATTAATTAATAGCATGAAATTAATCAATCATTCATCCTACATGTATGATAGACATGACGCAGGTTTATTTGAAAACAAAATTAGTAGGTATGTCACGCCTGTTTTAATTCTAAGGACTAAATGACCATCAATAGCGCGATCCCTAAAGTTAATTTAGTTATGTTCAAAGTTAGCATAAATCCAAAATGTTTAAAATGCAATTTTATCTCATAAGGGTACAGTTGAATTTTGCTTTGAACAATCTATCTGCTTAAGACACCCGGTCAATCGGGGCTGTCGTATACGCATGTGGTTGTGTTTTTAGTTTCGGACACTTTTTATTTTTATTCCATTTTTATAAGGTCAGTGCTACTTGTTTTAAACTATTTGTTCTTGCTATTTATGAAGCTCATATTTAGCTTTAAATATTTTCGGTGTTCTGTGATGACACGTTGACCGTTGTGTTGTGTAGGCTGCACATCGGCAAGGGAGTGCAGTTGGACTTGCGCGGCGAGGGCGACGTGTGGCTCCGCTGCCTTTCGGACCACTCGGTGTTCGTGCAGTCCTACTACCTGGACAGGGAGGCCGGCCGAGCCCCGGGCGACGCCGTGCACAAGATATACCCCTCCGCCTGCATCAAGGTAATACACCTGCACACCACCACACGCCGCTCACTTCACCTCACTACTACCCACAACATATACCCCTACAGATAAACCACGACACGCCGCTCACTTCACCTCACTTCTGCCCCACTTCACGTCACTACTGAACACAACATATACCCCTACAGTTGCACCACCACACGCCGCTCACTTCACCTCACTACTACCCACAACATATACCCCTACAGATGAACCAAGACACGCCGCTCACTTCACCTCACTTCTGCCCCACTTCACGTCACTACTGCCCACAACATATACCCCTACAGTTGCACCACCACACGCCGCTCACTTCACCTCACTACTACCCACAACATATACCCCTACAGATGAACCAAGACACGCCGCTCACTTCACCTCACTACTGCCCCACTTCACGTCACTACTGCCCACCACATATACCCCTACAGTTGCACCACGACACGCCGCTCACTTCACCTCACTACTGCCCACAACATATACCCCTCCGCCTGCATCAAGGTAATACACCTGCACACCACCACACGCCGCTCACTTCACCTCACTACTGCCCAAACCATATACCCCTCCGCCTGCGTCAAAGTAATGTGCCTCCATATAGAATGGTTGCGCACAAAGGTGGTCTCTCTCTTGAATAATACTAATTATGATTAACAAATAATTGTCAGCAAGCCAAAAGCAATGTTTCCCTCAGCAGGACACAGAAACACAATTACGTAAAAATCTGCGTTGTTTGCTGCAATTTTTTAGCTTGTAAGGTGGATAGGTCTCCACTCAGCCCCGAATTTGTACGGGATACCGTTTGTACCGAACCTCTCTTGTAAAGTGATCGTGTCAACCACCGCATAACCAAAAACCACAGCTCAACGCTCCAAAAAGAGTTGGAAAAATAAAGTGTAATAACATTGTACATACAGGTGTTCGACCTGCGTCAGTGCCACCGGCAGATGCAGTCGCAGGCCGCCACGGCGCAGGCCGCCGCCGCCGCGCAGGCCGCGGCCGTCGCCGGCCATATACAGCCCCAGCACCCCGGCATGAACAAGTGTGCGTAACCCCATACACATTCACATATATTATTCACTACTAGACCCACCCCGGGTACGCAAAATCTAAATGTGTGTGATTCAAGAGGAAGGTTTGTATGAATAATTATTTCATAAAAAACTTCCTTTTGGATCACTCTATCTATTACTGAAAACTGTATTAAAATCCGTTGAGTAGTTCTTAAGATCTAAGCGAACTGACAGTGGAAGCGACTTAATTTTATACCATGTGAAGATAATGGGCAACGATGTAGACTGTAGACTGAGTAACTAATTGAAGAGAGGTACCGCGTGCCCTAGAAAGTGTTGGAGATAGTTTACCAATGTGTGTGTCCGTGTGCGTAAAAAACTGCCATACAAGTGACCTCACACGCTTAGCTGAACCAAAACATAGGTTTAATTACATAAAGTGTTTGACGAAACGTGAATAATGTGGAATTTATCCGTCCATCCACTATATTGTTTTAAAAATGGCGACATATATCGTAAATTTTACGGGAACCAAACGCGAATGTTCTACAAAAAAAAATGAAAAAAATTCATCTCAATTGTACACAGGGAGGGTCAAATTGATTACACACACCAGATACGTGAAAGTAAATAAAAACTTGTAAAAAGAGATTTTCGTCATAAATCTACGCATACATATAAGTGTAGTGCGCTGATGCTACTATTATCTGATTATTATTATGAAAATGCTAAGCAGGCTTGACTGCGGCTGCGGGCATCGGAGTGGATGACTTGCGACGCCTTTGCATCGTGCGGCTATCGTTCGTCAAAGGCTGGGGGCCCGACTACCCCCGAACTTCCATCAAGGAGACCCCCTGTTGGGTCGAGGTGCACCTACATAGGTAAAACACAGTTTACTATCTACGTTCTAAACCAGTGGCTTGAGTGATTCGTATCACCATCGACAATTTTTTCGCACAAGCGCCGCGGCGGCGAAAAGTGGAACTAAAATTCTTATGAACATTTAACATTTTGAATGTTACGTTTTCGAATACGTAGTCGAAAGATGTTCTTGCTACCGGCACAGAAGCCGTGGAAGGTCAATTCTCATGTCACATTTGTCGAAATTAAACTTAATTTTGACTTAGTGCCAAAATTATAGCACAATTACAGAAAACAATTTGATGCCATAACTAACAATATAAGTGGTTATTACTACACACTATAAGTGGTTATTGGTGTCGATTCTGTTGTTCAAAATGATTAAACTTAACTAATTTGACAGGTCTAAAAATATTGCCATCCTTATTTAACCCCGCACATGAAAAAGGATAGCAAGACTTTTAGACCTGTCAAATTAGTTAAGTTTAGTCATTTTGAACAACAGAATCGACACCATTATAATTATTAATTGGTTTTTTTTTTATTACCAGGGCACTGCAACTACTGGACGAGGTGCTCCACACGATGCCCATCGACGGGCCGCGGGGCAACATCGAGTAGGAGTTGATCGGCTTCTTTTGAGGCCTTCGAGCGAGTGCGGCGCGAGTGACACTTTGTATCGGACGACTGAAGTCGCGGGCCCTGTGACAGTGCAGTGATGCAGTGCGGGCCATTGATGCAGTGAGGTGCAGTGATTGACAGTGACGTGCAGTGATTGACAGTGACGTGCGGTCAGTGTTGTGTTATGGAAAATGTGCAAGAGCGACTGGTTCATAATATTATGGCTTGGAGTATTAGTATTAGTGGCGCTGTCAAAAGGTAAATAATATTAAATCCTCCTTTATGACGTTTCAGCTTCCTTTTATGCAATCCAAATTGGCTGGTCCAATTATGTTTTTCTTGAAATCTGTTTGGCAAATTGATATAGGAATAAAAAAATATATACAAAGAACAAAATAATACTGTAATTTAGGGTACCTTGTCCCTTCCGTAAACGTTGCCCTTTGGCCCTATTTGCTATTTGACTTTCTATTGTGATTGATTGTATAAATTCAAAGAGCAATTGTGTGTCTTAAAGAAGTAAGTATTAGGGCAATATACTCTGATTGACGACAATTGTTCTACTGACATTATTTTAAAGCCATTCCTATACTTGTTTGTCAGTATTTGCCATATTAGCATTTACATAAGTTATGATTTTATATTCCGTTGAAACATTATTGTTGTATTTGGCCTTTGTCTTCCAAATTATAAAAATTTTCGTCTTCCGGCAAAGCAATAAAATTTCCGAGTTATGTTTAAGTTTACTTGGTGTGGATTGGAAACGTTTAAGGCACATACTGCACGTGGGAAGTGAGGCATCGCTCGCGTTTATAAAAAGGTGAACTTATAATGTATGTCTTGTGTTTATTTATGATAACTATGTAAGTTTAATGTAGAATATACGTAACAGTATTGAGATAGAACAAACTAAAGAACATATTATGAAAGGATCTCATTAAAAATATATTTCACAAATCCTAAATGAAGTAAAGTATTTATGTAAGGTATCTAGCATTTATATTTAATATATATATGAATATGGATAGACGATGCGATCAGTCTTGTCGCTCAATCCGTTGTGTCCGTATGTAATATAACAGTGGAGCTAATTTCTACCAGCAGCAACACCAAAATAAGGCATTTTATGAAATATAAAATTCTATACAATAAATATGACAAGACATAATTATGGTTCAACTTGAAAGAAGCCAAATGGTATAGCTTTCTAGGCTAAGTATTACTTTAAGGTCCATTTTGTGGTATAATTATTGTTAAGTGAGTGCGGAGCGGCGCGGGCGCATGGTAAGGCTGTATTTTGTTAGCTCGACGTGCCTGACTAGTGGAGTTGTAGGTATTACATACTGTGCCGAATGTTGAGTCATTTAGTTCATCCATAAAATATACAGTAGGCAAAATAAAAAAAATAAGAATTATTTATGATGTCATGACAAAATAAAAAAACAATTGATTCCAGATTAAACAACTTAAAAAGCTACTGCGAAAATCAAAATTTAATTTCAGTTCAAATTAATATTATAGCTAGAATTGTATCACAAGCAATAATACTATCATAATAACACTACCTCAATTGATTTCATCTTATCCTAATATTTTGTATCTTTACATGTTTTTTTTTTAATTGTTTACTTGGTGTAATTCTTGCAATTCCGGCAAGTTGTAATAGATGATCTGTGATTTGCTAACAAATTGTTTAAGTGTAAGGTTTGTGTAGCTCGGCCCGCTCCGCACGTCTCGAGCGAGCCAATTCTAAAGAACGGTCACTCGACTAGTGTACGCGTAACGTAAGAATAAAATGTCATATTTTGTTTACGAAACCTGAACGGTTGTAAATTATAAGAATTATTAAGGTTATAAAAAATGTGGTGTTTTTTAAAAACTTGATATATATGAGATTTTTTCTTTGTCGTTTGCTTAAGAGTTGCTTTAATTATGATTACTTGTAGATGTATTATCATGACTTGAATGATTTTTTTATGCAGATATTGTTAGCGACAGATAGTGCTTTGTTTTTTTTTGTAACTGTAGTATTTAACGAGATGAATGAATGACAGTCTGTGTTGAGAGATAGTAGCGTTTTAAAATATAATTATTATAGAGGAATCTGCCCAGTTTATAAGCAACACAACTTTGCGCAATTTGTTTGATAATGTGATCATCACAAATTAATATTTTTTGTTATTGCTTTTATTTACGTTTTATTTTGACGGATTTTTACAATAATTATTGTTACCATTGACGGTGTAAAGATTTTTAAAATAAACCGACGTCTGTATATAGAGTACAATTTATTAGAATTTGTCAATATGACATATTATGCGCGCGGTTATTTCTCTATTGACGTACAATATTGGTATTTATAAATCGATATAACTTAAAATTATATTAAACTAGGCATGCTTCACGACAAACAATGTATCAAAAATACCTCTTTAAAGTGATCAAGGAATCAAAGGGTTTTAGATGATATTAAAATAAGTGGTAAGTTTTTTAAAAGATGTTGAAGTTTTTGAATAAATATGATAAAAAGATATTTGTGAAATTCTACATAGCGCCGTTTAGCCGCGGTCGTTCCCAGTACAATTATATGAAGCATTGATGAACATTATTGGAGTTATACCGATGTTATCCGTGGTTGAAAGAATAATCTAATCGTGGTTCACTTTAACCTTTAGTACCTAAGCTTGTACATAGGTCGCGTAACGATAATATCATTGTTCTAAACAAGTTATTGTAATGTCTAACTGTATCCTACTTTATGTAGCTTACATCTTCATTGATACTAAATACATATATGACAAAGATGCTGATAATTTTATACACGTCTATTGATAAGAGGTGTGCGATGCGCACGCACACGCGTACGATTCTTTATACAGCGTTTGGAGGGGGTAAGACCATTACAATTGTATAAATTTAAGAAATGCTGTTGTATACCTTGTTCCAGATGATTTTTTTTAATATCGATTACCAACTTAACAGTCTGGTAAAAAGAGTAGAAAATAAATGAGGCGCTACTGTGCCATTCGTGTGGCAACCCGCCTCAGCTTGTATAGTCAACCGTCTTGATTGATTTGTTTACAGTAAAAGTCATAACATAGATTTAATTTTGTGAAGGTTTCTAGTAGCCAAAAATTTTGTTTGTTGTGCCAAGCTATATTTGCGGTCCCTAAAAACACTAACCATAGACTGTGAACGCTACAGCAAACCAGCTTGGTGATACAAAGTGGTTTTTGCTTCCGAGCCACGTATACAATGTAGGCACGATATGTTATTGCACTGGAAATCATGTGTAACTGAGATTGAATTGATCTGGAGCAATGTAGTATCGCAAAGGTTACAAGTTTTTTTTTTATTTCTCATTGCTAAGCTGTGCATCTTTAGTGATGTCGAAAGCGATTATTGTCAAACCTAGCTGCCTGCCTTGTCAACTTCAACTTCAACGTTTTTTATTAATGGCTTCTGCGGGGTTGCCACAATTTCGCCAATGTCGTGTGTCTAGACTTATACCAGTTACCTAATCGTAACATCTTTAGACATACGTGACAAATAATTTTAGTAATTTTGTGTGTTTTCTTAAAACGCCGTATTGCTCATGCATTATAACCGAAACATTCAATTTTTTTTATGTAATAGCTACTAGTTGTGCCCGTGACTTTGTACGCGTGGAGTTAATTTTGTTCACAATTTCATTGGCTTTATTTTAACATCAACTATGTGCAAGTAAAATTCCAGTTAAAATGTATATAATATTTAATTAATTTTAGTGCATACGCATAATAAATAACCAACCCTGACGGCTTTTTATTACGGCTCTAATGATTTGTCACACACTGTTTATACTTGGAAAGCACATTTCGCTCCCCAAATACCCAAACTCAGTTTATTTGAAATGGTCTTGAATTGGTCATAAATCCTCGCATATTATTATTACTAATAAGAAATAATGTAATTGTTTTTTTATCAAGTCGACTTCTTGTGTGTCTAACTGATGTACGGACGGTGTAACATACCTTTAGCGCATAGTTAAGAGTGAACTATGGAACAGAAATGAATTAAAAGATTATTCCTCTAACATTGATTTTATTTATGTCGCCTAGTTGGTGTACGGTGTACGGTGAAAGTGACTCCTGACCCAAACTCATGACTCCTGGCAAACGTAGTGATTATGTACTCTGTGCCCGAGGCTTGCAGATTAACTAATCATTTAGTGTTTATTTGGTGCCTTCTAAATTAGTTTAAGTTTGTGATAGATAGATCAATGGTTACTATTCATTGGTTTAATAAAGAACTAGCGGCTCGCCCCGGCTTCGCACGGGTAGACATTTATCAAATATTTTGTCGACCCGTTTGAAACGGGGCGGGCAGCTAGTATAATATGTAGCCTATGTTACTCAGTGATACACTCATATCAGTGATATACTCAGCTTTCTAACGGTGAAAGAATTTTTTGAAATCGGTCCAGTAGTTTCGGAGCCTATTCAATACAAACCCACAAAAATACAAAAATACAAATCATTCCTCTTTATAATATTAGTATAGATGTGGGGCGAGCGAAGTGATCATGCTCAGCCACCGCAAAGGGAAGATCTTCCAGCCAGGCGGGTGTTTTGCCTGGGGAACCGCGGCTCCGACTGTTCTAGTCGGAAACTTGTATATATGTTGAATTGCGTGGAAAACTTCGCTAGCGCGTGGCAGGATTGTGACGTCATTCGTTGAATGTTGTCCTGCTAGTTAGTCGATTTCTAACGTTGGTTTATGTAGCCGTGAGGTCGCTACATCACTCCCCCCCGAGACCGGAGGTCGATCCAGAGCTTGATTACAGTCAGTGCTTGAATGCTTGCAAGTGCCAGTGTGCTTCGAAGTCTGCGGTGAGTCGAGACTGAGCGTTAGATGCCGACTGAGTCCAGTATCTCAATGCAAGCGTACGACGTGGAGATAAGACGGTGAGCAATGCCGAATGGACTCCAGAAGTGGGCTGTGTGAGGCGGACGTGTAGTCGGTGGAGAGGTGAGTGCCAGGACCAGTAGCGCGGTGAGTCGGCTGAGTTGGACCTGTTGATACTCGATGCTGGCTTGCTGTGTGACTGCTGCTGAAGACTTTGATGGGGGTGGAGAAGGTTGCTGATGTTCACGCCAATACTGACGCAACGGGGTCACCAGTGTGGGGCGAGCGAGGTGATCATGCTCAGCCACCGCAAAGGGAAGATCTTCCAGCCAGGCGGGTGTTTTGCCTGGGGAACCGCGGCTCCGACTGTTCTAGTCGGAAACTTGTATATATGTTGAATTGCGTAGAAAACTTCGCTAGCGCGTGGCAGGATTGTGACGTCATTCGTTGAATGTTGTCCTGCTAGTTAGTCGATTTCTAACGTTGGTTTATGTAGCCGTGAGGTCGCTACAAGATATAGAAAAAGTATAAACCTTGTACAAACATAAATAAAGTACAAAAATGACTGTTAACTCTTGACCGGTCCAAAATAGGTTTTTTTTTTCTGACGGATGTCAACTGCAACTGCAATAAATTTATTTGAATTTGAATTTGAATTATAAACAAGAAAGGGTTACCGAGGTTACCCACTACATAGGTCTCAGGAAAAAGTGCCTATGTCGGATTAAGATAAAACTAAGTCTAGATAAAGCTGCGGAACGACAGCGGAGATCTTCCATCAGACCCTCCAATGCTTGGTCGTTTTTTTATCTTCCATCAGACCCTCCAATGCTCGTTTTGTTCGTGAAAATATTTGTATGTTTATATAATAAATACTCAAAAATCTGTTGAGCGATTAAAAAAATTTTTACCATTAAATTGCTGTATTATCTCTGAGTAACAAGGCTATATATTATATTGCTATGCGGGCAAAGTCGCGGGGAAAGGCTAGTATATAATAAACTAGCGACCCGTCCCGGCTTCCCATGCCTTTGTCTTATCCCGGTGGATTTAAAATACAAAACGAATACAAATCTTCTCCTGATAAACCGTCCTACATGCGGCCTCTGAGTTTTATTCATATAGATTTTGGCTACTTAGGTACATAACGTATATTGTTTCGATTATACAACCACAATGCAAGTAAAGACAATCTTATATATAAAATTATCGTGTCGCGGGGTTTGTAGTTAAACTCCTCCGAAACGGCTTGACTCATGAAACTCTCATGAAATTTTGTGTGCATATTGGGTAGGTCTGAGAATCGGACAAAAGCTATTTCGCATCCCCATGAATTAAAAAAATTGAATATGGTCCAGTAGTTTCGGAGCATATAGACATTTATCAAATATTTTGTCCACCCATGCGAAGCCGGGGCGGGCAGCTAGTATAATATAATTATAGCCCGTGCAATGATGCATAATAAGCTGACAGTCTAATTATAATAACGACCACAGCCAGATATTTTGTCGGAGATTAAATCACGTTTGTCCTTTGAACAAAACTAATGACGATCCGCTGGTTGGTGTAATTCATAGGAAAGGTGCGGTTGAACTCCCCACTCACGAGTAGCCGGAGCAAGAATCACTTGCGACTACGGCTTCGAAAACGTAACTCGCGGAATGTCAAAATATTCACAATAATTTTTTTGTTCCGCTTTTCACCGGTGCAGCACTTCATTTTCCCATACAAAAATAGTCGAAAGAGATACGAATACGTAGTCGAAAGTTGTTATTGCTAGGGCTACTGTTAGCAGTATGTGGAAAACGTAACTCAACCTTTTCATACAAATTTTTAGGTCCACCTTTCACCGGCGCAGCGCTGTAAATTTTCCCATAAAAAAAATGTCGAAAGCGATACGAAAGTATTCGTAATTAATCTTGCTAGGGCTACTGTTAAGGCTACTGATTAAAAGTGGTTCTAGCGGTAGGTGAGAAAATGGCTCAGCTTAAAAGGCGTTACAGTGGCGTATCTACCCTGGGATACTCAGGGCGTATATTGACGAAGTCACTTTAAAAATGCCGACTGTCAAATGAATAGATCAGATTCCAGTACGATTTTTATAAATCACACGTGGACTGGACACTGGACAGTCCTGTTTACGATTAATTTTTTAATTCTTTAATTTTTCTGCTGTTTTGTGTGATCAGAAAAGTTCTAGGTTCTAGGTTTCTACCGTATTCATTTTACTAGAGTTTTATTATATTTTATAATTAGAACCCAAAAAAACAAAATGTTAATTATTACTCTATTTTGGTTCTTTTACTTTGGCCGGTTTGTCGTTCAGAGTTCCTACTTAAGGTAGCTAATTCTTGAATAAGAAAACCAAAAGTTTTTTAGCCTAGCTTGTTGATGGCGATTGACGGGCGTTGGAATTTAAGTTTTTTTAGGTACCTTTCTTAAAAATCTATTCTCAATTTCATATGCTTGAGCGCAAGTAATCGCTACTTCCTAATTACTTGAACCAAACAACTGCCATTGGTCACTCACTATTAATACTTTGCGACTCACTCCCGCGCATCGGCACCATTCCAAACTTGTGCGAGAGCGAAAAATCTGCACACGTTTTCCAACAAAGGCACAGTGCTTCATTATTGTTTGTAAATGTAAAATAAGCGGAATGAAAACACAGCGACTGTTTATCGCACTATTCCCTGTGTCTCTGAGAGGAACATAGTTTTACGTAGCTATTTTAGTGTACGATCTGTGAATCGGGTTCTCGACTCGACACTAACCCTCAAATTTTATTTGTATGTTCGAGGTTATTCGAGGTGTTCTTTGTTAACGAGAGCTGTTAATCTATAGATTTGTGGAGACGCTGCATAGGTAGGTGATATCGAGGTCAAACCGTTGCGTCGAAACTCAAAGACTCTTATAACTTTGAAGTTCGATCTGCTTTAAAGACAAGCAAGATAAGTAGTTATAGTACCTATATCGTGTAACAGGTTGAGGGATTTTAGATACTGGAAAGTAAGGGTTTAAATACCCAAGAAACTAAAGTATTTTTGTAAAGATTTATAGATAATCTTTTAAAATTTAGTGACCGTTATCGGCGCGTGACGTCTTGTAAAACAAATAAAAATATCGGCTTGAAAAAAATCTATCAGATAAATTTGTATATTTCTAAGAAAGTGCTTAGAAGAAGCTTGACGGTTTTCAGTAGCCGTAGCTTAGCTTACAATTTGAACACGAAATTTTTTTACGGAATTTTTATAAATTTTCATTTTTCAGATTGGACCTCCTAAGAAGTACATTATGTATGTATATTCGGGAAATAATAATAAAATAGGTAATATATATTTACACCCTTCCACAAGGTTCCCCGAAGAGGTAGGCAGAAGTGTTACAACACCCACATTCCACCGAAGATAATTTGGTGACAGATGGTGAGTCCATCGCCGTCTCTTAGACACTACATACGTCCTTGAATTTCTTCTCAGACGTATGCAGGTTTCCTCACGATGCTTCCTTCACCGTAAAGCTCGTGTTGTGATAAATCTGCACTGGACTTATGTTAGAAAAAGAAATTGGTGTACCAATTACTTTTGCACGAGACATTTTTGGGATTCGAACTTGCGTCTCTAGAATAGCAGTCCACGCTTCATACCACAAGGCCACCACGACTCTGGGAAAATAATACACGAATGTATAAAGTAGTCCTAAAGATTATCCGAGATTGTGTAAAATATTTATTCGTGTCTGTCTGCGGAATGGCGCGGGCGCAGGAATATTCCGAAATATCTTTATTTTTAGCTTCAACTCGGCCCTGTTTACATGTTTATCACTTTACAATCCCGCTATTTCGCCGCTTACCGAATTTCCTTAGATTATTGTCATGTAAATTCACCATTTTAAGGGAAAGAATACAGAGCGCCATTTTACTCTCGTGTTGCACACCTCTTTTGCTTCTTTTACATTCATCAATCATTTTTATACATGCATGTTGAGTTGAGTACTTTGACAATTTGATCTAGTTAGACCGTGATTTTCCATGGGTTTTTCTTCCACTTAAATTCGCATTGTATATCTTTTTTAGCAATTTCTTCACTCATTTGTTTTATATCTATGTATGTGCTAACCAAAGTAGCATTCCCTTTTCCATCGGTACAATTAAGCCCTCTTTTACTTTTGTTTTTTTATGAGGGGATATTAATTAACAAAATTTATTTTGAAGTCGGTTGAGGTGTTAGGGATGCATATTATATGTAATGAAGCCCATCCAAGAGAGTATGGCGAAACGTTGCGCTTACGCATATGTAACGTAAATAAATTGGACAATTATCAACATTCAGGTTTCCTCGCGGTACGTCAAGTGTGAGTCAGCGTAGTGTCGGCTCGGTTGGTATTTCCGATGCTGGCCAAATTATCAACACAAATATGTATAAAATCTACGACCATCGATTCAACTTTTTATTGAGTTCTTAGCAAAACGAACTAACATGGAACATGTGGTTAGGGTAACCGTTTACAATCAGACGGGCCGTATGATTGATTACCACCCTATATAGAACAAATACACCCATATTTTAATCTTTACGTTCTCCCGAAATAAAAAATAAAACTAAGAGTCCTGGATAGGGTACGCTAATGCGGGGATGGGGATAACGGGTATGTCATTCGAAAGGCACTTGTCGAAGATAGTTTGGGTTCCACCGTGACAGGTGGTGACCCCATCACTGTTGTTCAGACTTATGATCTGGGTAATTTATTTACGCAAAATAATCTTCTTGTTATCAGAATTTTATAGGCAAACTTGGTTTTACTCCCGCTTCGGCCGCGTGGTTCTAAAGGCGAATTAACTTTTTTTTTCTGAATGAAAGTGTACCCTTCTTTTGTGTTCCGTCACAACGTGAGTGCAAAATAGTCGCTTGTTCCTCGTACATTACCAAGTTACATTAAAAAATGATCGCTTGAATAGTTCTATCTAGCCGTTACTTTCCCACTGCTGGGCAAAGGCCTCCCTTAGTTTTTTTTTTACATTTTAAATTAGTGATTAAACAGATCACGTAGGTTCCGATTTTCAGCTAACGGCTGTAATATTCAATCAAAGTGCGTCATGATGTCTAAATATCTCTAATGTAAACGAAAACAATGTATTTATTTTATTCTAGTGAGCCACTGAATATTCAGCTTTGCTAACATGGAATAAATTCGCAACTTTGCTTTCACAAGGCAGTTCTGAAATAAAACGTATAGGCGCTCTAGGGAAGAGTGTAATGAGGTTATCGATAAGTTTATTTTTGGAGATGCGGTAGCGATTTTTGGCTCTTCTAAAAACTCTATTTATCGTTTCAATATGGGTAGTATCAGCTTTAACGAGTCTCATATGGAATACAAGCGTAATTAATTTGGATTTCTTAACCTTTTTTCTGCCATAGAAGTTTGATTAGAGTGTTGGAATGCGGAATAGAATTCTAATTAAGAAATACTGAAAGTAGAGTTTTAAATAGTTGGTAAAGTGTGATAGTGTGCATAAGTTGTATTTTTAACTAACTAATAAACTGAGTTTGTGGCAAGACAGGCCTTGTCGATATATATGTTTCGTTATATACTATGCAGCTCACACGTACTTTTCAGGAAATTCTAGTGTGAGACTACTTACACTTCATAACTTGTATTCACAACACAGGTCTCCCAGTCAACTGAACTGGACAACTGAACTAGTGGGAATTGACCAATTTTTTTATTACCATCCTAATAAGTACAAAATTTCAGTCAAGATTATACTAAATTACAATACAGTATCTATATATCAGTATCAATAAACTCATAGATGATCAATCGATACTTTTGTTTATTTTATCGATATCGTGGCGACGTCCCTAGAGTCCCGTGTCTCTTCCCGTGCGGCGCGGGCATCGCAGAGCCGAATGGCCGGCCGATCGGCAGCGAACGAACGAACCTAACCACACCACGCGGTGTTTACGAACGCACCTTTTTACAATTTAAATCCCCAGTTCCATGTAGAGTGCAGTGACAAACAGTTTGGATTTTGTTAGTGAACTATTTTTCAGGTGAGTTGTCAAGGCCAATTGAATTTTGTTGGATTAGGTCGCGGCGGCGCGGCGTTCTGATTTTAAACAATAAAAAGTATGTTTTAAGACTGAAAGTTTAATATTATTTCTGGCTTAAAATGAATTTGAATTATTTACTTTTTATTGTGACTTTTTTGAAACGTTATTTATTACGACTTCAATTTTGATCAAAGGAAAATGTTGTCTTGATCTTGTCTTGATATTGTTTAATGTATTATGTGAGATACAGTGGTGTTTATTTTATTATATAGGCAACGTATAATGTGACAAATATTCCACGGCGTGTTCAACAAAAGTAAATCAAATAATATTGTGAATTATCAAAATGAAGATTTGTTTTCTGGTGATTGGTGAAATGAAGTCCATAGACTGTCAGGAAGGACGTTGCCAACCTTCTTGGTGGTTATCCCACCGTACGACGTTGCCAAGAGGATCTTATCTATTATCTACATGACATTGGCAAAATACGAAATGTACTTTTTTGTGTTGCCATTAAATAAATAAATAATGTTAATGTTATTTATTACGATTTTTTAAATATTATTATCTGTTTTGGATAACGTAGATTGTAGTTTCTAATAACGTAACTACGGGCTATAATAATAAAATAATATAATTTTAGTACTTTATTAGAAAAGACAGAACTCTGATGTAATGCGAAATAGAGATATTATAAAGCTTTACTTTAGTTGGATGTAGACATTGGATTATTAACCATTTCTTTTAATTTTTTTTTATTCTACTTAATTCAATCTAGCCTACTGGGCTAATGAGTAATTTAAATTTAACTTAATCATCTAAAGTACAACATAATAAATGACAGATAAATATAATTAATAGAATATTATAAGGAGTGATTGAATTTGATTCCACAGGAATGAGAAATACAATCAGATAAACAGACCGTCAGACAGTTATAAATATAATGTAGAGAACATTATATTTATAACAAAGATAGCCTGATTAACTTTAGCATGTAGAAAAAACATACAGAGGTAATTTAACATCGTAAAGGTTTTTAATAAGTATTAAAAATAGTTATCATGATATCTACATCTCGTTTATATATCTATCTATATCCCGGCTGGGGTAAGAGACTTTACATTTTGATAGTGACGTAGGCAGCGTAGACTTTTATGACGTAGGCCAAGAAAGACCAAGAAAGGGTTTTCGGAAATACCATCTTAAAGGGTAAAATAGCGGATTAAAGTTTGTATGAATATCCGTCATTTTTGAAATTAAACTAATGGTAAAAAATATATTTGACCATCAGTTAAAAATAAAAAATAAATCAAGATTTTATGTAAAAAAGTATATTGACTTATTCACTTTACCATGCATAGGCAGAAGCTAGTAGAGATATGTGCGAATGGAAATTAAGCCACGAAGCCGTTAGATACATAGGTATTTAGCTTTTAATGAAATTGCTAATCTTATCAACACATTATTCTATTTAAAATATTCTGTTACGTGCGATAACGGGTGACGATGGGTAGGACTAAGCTCTGAACTTACGCACATTACCATAAGTTTAATGCAGTCACAGATACGGCTACAGTGAACGCTTACCACTAGGCAGGCCGTAAACTTATTTGCCACTGTTGCAGATAAAAATACCTTTTAAAGCAGCTTCATTTATTTAAGTATTTTGGGCTAGTTTCTGAGAAATACGTATGTAGTACGTAGGATATCCGTAAGAATCAAAGCGCAAATGCACACTTAGATAAAAATAACAGTGATTTGCCACATAGTTTCAGCTAAAGTATTTTGACAGGACCAAAACCATTGCCATCCTTATTTAGCGCCATTCATGAGAAAGGGATAGCAAGACTTTTAGTCCTGTCAAATAAGTTTAGTTTAGTCGATCTTGTACAGCAGAATCGACACCAATATCGTAGAATTTTGTAAAATAAAATATGGTGGAATGTAGTAGAATTTCAAAAACATATAGAATTATCAAAAATCATTTATTCGGGTAAGGCTCTAATAAGGCACCTATGAATGTCAAAATTACCACAGGTTCGAAAAAAAAAGCCACATGAGAAGAATCGGCAAGAAACTCAAGGCTCTGTCTTTTTTTCATGTAACAATCATGATATAACTTTTTTTTATTTATCAATACTCCTTTGACATGAGTTTAAAATCATCACAGTTCGAGTCGGTAGTAGATTGTAAAATTTTATTCCGTTAAAAAGCCCATAAATGACTTATTTACTTTTGTTAGTCTAAACTTAGGAACCACAATTTAGGTTTTATTTCTTGTATTCATGTTATGGTTATCGAATTTTTTATAAACAATAAGTTGTCAAAGATGTAAAGAGCTATTTAAAATACCTTCGCCTTTCAAGAAACTATTGGTGACCAGTAACCACAGAACAATAGAATAGTAATCCTTCCTCCACCCAGCTTAGACACTAAGCACAACCACGCATATTATGTGCTTGATAATCCTGTATGTTTGTGCCGGCATGGGACGTGCATCTTTATTGGAGCTTTGACTCAGGCCGCCATTACTCACGGCTTAACATTGAAAAACGTGTGTAACCACTAGTAATACCGTCATTAATTACATAGCTACATGTATGTAATAAGTAAATTCATTTTAATATCAGTTATAGATAAATTGTTGAAAAGGTTGCTAAATGTACAAAAACTAGCGATTTTTAGAGTAGCATTTCTACGTGTATAATTTAATTTTTTTGTACAACAGAATCCTTCGTATAACGATTCCGTGGTAGCTTAGGACTAAGCTCGCTTAGCACAGATTCGACACCAGTGTGGACATTTTAGAAAGATTAATTTTTATTTCGAGTTGGCATCACTACAAAAATCCTGGCCACAAACAAAAACGGTTATATGTTTGAAACTTACGATGGCTCTTTCAACTAAAACCTTATAAAACTAAGTTGTCATTTGTTTTACTTTTTCCTCAGAGTAGATAATATATTTTTCTTTAAATAAGCTATTATTCTGAGCTTCAAAGACTATTGAGATTCACGTTAGTGACTCAAATTGATTGCTTCCGAGTGGAGGTAAGTATTTTGATCTAACACTATTTCTTACGTACCTATATATCATATCATATGGGTAATGCATTCCCATCTACAATTAAGACTAAAATAATCTGTAACAAGTTTTAAGTATTATATTACTCTAATGTATATTTACAAATATTTTTTAGAATAGAAATAGAAATAGAAATATTTTATTGTGTAAAAAGCCAAATGTTACAAACAAGTTGTTGGAGCACCCTTTTAAGTATCATGAGACACCTGTGACAGAGTACTCCGCTCTTCCTTATCTAACTTACACAATACTATAAGTAGAACTTAGTACAAAGTCATTTTAATTATCTGATATATTATTTTAATCATAAGTGTGTGTGTGTGTGTGTGTGTCTGTGTGTGCGTGTGTATAGTGAATAGTGAATAGTGTTTAATTGGTAAATGTCGAATATTACAGGTCAATAATAACGTAATGATAAAATAGTAAAAATAATGAAAATTGCATTATTAATATAACAACAGTGTCAACTAAAAAATTCTTCCACGTCATAGAAACTCCGCTCGACCAACCAACGCTTTAGTTTTGATTTGAAGCAGTTCATGCTATTTGCAGTTTTAATGTGTTCTGGTAGTTTATTATACACTGTCGGACCCATAATGTGACTCAGCTTGGAGGACTTTGCCAGGATTCGGGGCACAGCAGCAAGTTTGTCTGCATTACGCGTACCATACGAGTGCATGCCGTTATTTTTGTTGAACTTGTCTAAGTTGCTACGTACGTATACAGCCACTTGCATAATTACAATACTAGGCAGCGTAAGGATGCCGAGGTTTTTGAAGTGAGGCCTGGCAGATTCATCGCTGCGGATTCGCACAAGTGCTCTGACAGCGCGTTTCTGCATGCGGAAGGCCCTCTTCCAATCAGCAGCACGCCCCCACAGCTCGGTACCGTACTGCAATAGTGCATGCACAGTCGCGTAGTAGCACGTTCGTGCGACGTCTGCCGGCACCACTCGAGATACGCGTTTGAGCGCAAAACACGCACTGCCTATCTTAGTACACAGCTTGTTTATGTGTCGCTCCCACGTAAGACCCCTGTCAAGTTCGAAACCCAGGAATGTAGTGGCATCCGATTGCTTGATGTCCGTCCCATCAACCAGCACTGTCATAGGTATTGTCTCACGTCCATTGAGACAAAAATGTATGAAATGGGTCTTACTTAGGTTGAGCCCTAAACCGTTCATACCAAACCAGGATGCCAACTGGGAAGCCGTCTCATTTAGTCCCCTCTCCAAATCGCTGATAGACTTTGCAGTAACAATAGCGGCAACGTCATCAGCGTACATGAATATTTCCGTGGACGTTACCACCTGTGGCAAGTCGTTCAGAAGAATGGAAAACAAGATATTCGAGACGGACGATCCTTGCGCTACTCCCATCGTAGGGGACATATACACATATTTGTGTGTGTGTGTGTGTGTGTGCGTGCGTGTCTATTTATAAGTATGTGTGTGTGTCTGTGTGTGCATGTATGTATATTTGTGTGTGTGTGTGTGTAAGAGTATGTGTGTGTTAATAAATATTACTAGAACAAAATAATATGTGTGCTGAATCAGCCTGCCGCCGCAGCCGTAGTCACATGTGCCAAACTTTTCGGCACAGGTGTTTGAGAATAAATCACAGGAGCTCATAAAGACGCCTCGTCACCACCTGGAAGGTGTACAAAAGCGCTAACCTACACTAATATTATAAAGAGGAAAGATTTGATTGTATGTTTGTTTGTATTGAATAGGCTCCGAAACTACTGGACAGATTTCAAAAAATATTTTGCCGTTAGAAAGTTTCATTATCACTGAGTAACATAGGCTATAGGTATATTATACTGATACGCGGGCGAAGTCGCGGAGAAAGCTCCTGTATAATATATACTAGCTTTTGCCCGCGGCTTCGCACGCGTGGCAAAGTCAACACGTTTGACACGTTTAACTTCTTTTGAAGTTAAACGTGTCAAACATGTTGACGTTTTTTGTCGGTTTTCACAGAAATTTTCATTCTATTTTACCCCCTTAGGGGTGATATTTAGAAAAACCCTGAAATATATTACTATTTATTTTTAACTGAAGGGCCAAATACAAATTTTCATGCGTTTAACATCATAGATGATGGATTTGCATACAAACTTTCATCCCCCTTTTTAACCCTTAGGGGTAGTATTTCCAAAAAGTTTTTCTCCTTTGTCATTTGTTATATAGTATGATAAATAATGCGTTATTAAATGCGCCGACACTATTCATTGTGAAAATACGCTCTTTAAATAGACTCTCTGTCTACCTTGTGCGGGACTTGGTGTGATGATATGTATGTATGTAGTAGTATGTACTACTAATAGGAATCATTGCACCTGCTTACAAGAATGGTCTTATTTGAAAAAATAACAATATAATGAAAGGATTTTCTCTTCTAAACGGCGCAATTATAGCTATGACGATCTTTACTCTACTTCTCGAAGAAGCCTTGTGCTGGTGCCTTATAGAAATACATCTTCCTACCTACATAAGAAAAACTCTATGCATTGGAATTTCCCTCGTAGGTGCTGCAGGCATCCGGTAGCTTATTGCAATTTTTGTACCATAATGAAGTACATTGATACATAGAACAGAATGAATTCATGAATCAGAAATTGATGCAGTTTCAACTCTTTGAACAAAGCATACTCATGTATAACACGATAGGTAGTGTTTTATATCAATCGCCTATAAGTATTTGTTTTCTTATCCTCATTCATCTTTGCCTGAACACAGATGTTGTAGTGACCTTCAAGACTTGGCTTACGGTGTTAAGTTGTTTTTATTCAGGGTTACTGAAAAATAGAAGCAGTTAAGCATTGGATTTAAAATTTCATGTAAACATTTTATGCTTTCAGTCAAATGTGATTTTTTTTGCAAGCCATATTGTACGCAGTATATTACCTACTCGGAGCTTATGCTAGTATGTAATATTTTAATGGCCTATTTTCCATAATGTAATTAATCACTATTTTCAAGATGGAGTCCCAAATTCGGGGGAAGTCTTTTGTTTCCAGGGCTTAAAAGCTATATACGTCCACTAAAACTTTTCAATTCAAAAAACACTAAATTTTAATATATGCTTTGTATACAAAAAAATGGTTTTCTGATATTGAATAATGTACAAAAAAATGTTTTGACAGAACTTCATATTCTAAGGAAGACAACTTCTCTTCGAGCACTGCTATGAGTTTGCACATGCATATTGCCAGTCGCGGAAAGGACAGCACACGACTGAATATTTTGAAAATGGATTTGTGCTCAATAAGCTGATTAAAGATTTATTAAATAAATCGCTCTAGTGGTTTTTTAGTTCATTAACTAACAACAAAATTACAAATCTTTTCTCTTTATAATACTATGATTAGTGTAGTAATATACATCTAACTGTATATTTCCTAAATTCCACACCTGCGTTAGCGCAGTCAATTTTCGCGGCCTTGTCTAACAATAGATCCCTATGAAATGTGTCACACGCCCAGCATTTCGGGAATAGAATAAAATCCAGATTTTTTGAGGTGAATGTACGTATAATTACAATAAATGTGTTTATAAGCTTGATAAAGCGACTATTAGCCATTTTTACAAGTAAATATAGTATTACTGGCAATCATGCTTGTAATGTTACCGAATTAAATTATGATAAGTTTAAGACTCATGTCAAAAGAGTTTTGATAAATAAAGCCTATTATAAAATTAATGATTATGTAAATGATAAAAATGCTTGGAATATATAGACTCACTCTGCACAAGTGGCTCCCCGCTCCTGGTAGTTGTTATAGTTTAAAATATGCATTTCATGAAAGCAGTGACCAAACCAACTTGGTAGCTTTCATTTTGATATTTGTAATTTCATACCAATGTCTAGAAGAATTTTGTTACAATTTGTTGTATAATGATTGTTACATGAAAAAAAAAGACAGAGCACTGAGTTTCTTGCCGGTTCTTCTCAGGTGGCTTTTTTTCCGAACCGGTGGTAATTTAGACCTTCATAAGTGCCTTATTAGGGCCTAAACTGAATAAATGATTTTTGATTTTGATTTTGAATGATCTGCCAACGCTTACTCTCTTGATTATCTGTTCTATCTTCAATGAAAATATCAATCGTATTATTAAAATATATTTTTATTAGCTTGAATTATTAAAGTTATCTACAGTAATATTATAAAGCGTTATTAATTTATTTTTTGTATGTTACGAATAACTTCTGGACCGATTTAAAAAATTCTTTCATCCGCAGAATGCCATATTATCACGTAACACCTATCATGTAACATAGTTTATATATTCTGTTGCTACTCGGGCAAAGTCGAGAGGGAAAGCTGGTAATATACATTTGCTTTGTATCTACTTATTCTTGAAAGCAAAAGATGTAATGTTTTAATGCAACAAAACATAATAACCACATACTTTTTAGGATATGTGTTGGATTCACGTTAAATATAAGCTCCATGGATTCTCCATGGTACACGTCTTCAGCCTAGTTTATGTAGCACGAGCTATGTATTGCACTGAAGGCGCAGTAGTTCCCAAATATAAAACTGGCGCGTAGCCACGTACTATAATTATCGCGAGTGCCAAAATTCTATAACTTTACATACCATTTCCAGCACATTATTTTATTTTAAAGAGCTCTTTGGGAGACGAGACTAATCGCACCCCATGCGATACAAAGAATAGTCGAAATATACTGGTGTCGCTTCTGTTGTTAAAAATTACTAAACTTAACTAATTTTACAGGTCTAAAAGTCTTGCTATCCCTTTCTCATGTGCGGGGTTAAATAAGGATGGCGATATTTTATAACCTGTAAAATTAGTTAAGTTTAGTAATTTTGAACAACAGAATTGGCACCATTGACGTTTGCTTTGCCAGGTATATAACACTAAAGTGTGATAGCCGTGCGATCTAATCTCTAGTTGTGTGGGTACTAGCTGTATGTTCCGGGAGGATATTGAATAAATTAAAGCTCAGTAGACTAGCTGTGTAGCTGTACATAGTAAACACGGTTCACCAAAAAAAATATTGGTCAAGTGCGAGTTGGACTCGCACACCGAGGGTTCCGTACTAAAAACAAATTAATTAAATGACAAACTTAACTTTGCCGTTCGATCCCTAGACACGGCTATTGCATCAACCGCAAATAATAAGTTTGTATTTGTAAATTCGCTCTTTTATGAAAATATAGCAATACACATTATGAGCTTTTCAAGCGTCCACTTGTTGTCATTATTAAGACAGAGCAAAAAATAAAGAAAATTTACTGAGACATTAAGCAGTTTGAAGATGATCATAATTAAAAAAAAGATCCTAAATAGCCCTCAAAAGTTCATAAATTAGGTTATAATAATTATGTCACAGATGTTTCCCGACCTTAGTCCAAGGATGTGTGATCCAATTTCCACAAATAGACTTTCACCGAACCGACCTTCAGCGGCCGTATGGCGTAAATCATGTATCCAGGTTCCTGTAAACCATGTGTTTACGCGTTTATTAGAGCCGTGATTTCATTTCAGCCCGAGTTGGAGATCTACTGCGGTGGTGTTTGGATGGAAAGTTAAATAAATCAGAAACAAAGAGTCATGGCTCAAAACGGGTAAGATATTGATGATGTAAATACATTTTATAATTGAGTAATTTTAAGTATGCACTTAAAATATTTAAACAGTAATTATCAAGTTATACTGAACAGTAGACCCATTATTGGTCATTGGAATTACGGCCGGGATTTGTAAAAAAAAAGTATTTTTTATCCATAGAGAAAACATACTGCAGATTTTTTATGTTTTGTCATGGACGAATTTAATGACTTCCGCATAATAACTAGTATAGAACAAGTCAACAATAGCAGTCAAAGCCGCGTGTTTAGACAGTGCAATGGTTATGAGTGTGTAAAAATAAAGTGATCATTGGCTACTTTCCAGGTACGGACCTGCGGCCGGCGGGCACATCGGCAGAATACCGATCTACGGGAAAACTCAAGTCAATGTGAGTGCTATATTTCCTATATTTTCCTAATCATTTATATTGGTGAAATCATGAAATGCTTAATTTAAATCTTGAAATGCATAATTTACAGAGGCTTCAGTTATGCCTTGAATACTTCTAGTGTCGCAAATTTGAGATGTCGAGTCGAATTAACAGTTATAATACACTGATGATGAGCACGTTTCCTTTTGAGGAAACGTGCTCATCATCAGTGATGAGCACGTTTTCACATCGCCTCTATTTGAACAAGACATTATTATTTTTAAAGTTAATCGGAATTAGCTAGAAGTTAATTGTATGCTAATGTATGGCGTAAAATGTTTTTTAATTGAGTATCCTTATTACACATTCGACAATATGACACTCTAAACAACTTCTATGACGTACTTGAAAAAGTTGACTTAAAAATGCTATACTGGTTAATTTAATTCTTTAGTTTTTTTTTACCAAATACGACTCGACGCGCGCTTTATATTATATGTATACCTTAAAATATCAGTATTTCATGTCTATATTTACAGCATTATCTAAAACAACATTAGTTAGATTAAAAATATTTGTCTAGTTTCAAATTACTTCTGGCAATGACGCGATAAGCTGTTATAAAATCTATGTGTAGTTTAAAATTTTACATTCATTTGATCGAGTAGTTTTTCAAATTACAGCCAATGGGAAACGTTGAACCGCCAGCATGTATCCAGAATGCGATGATGACGAAGGACAAAAAGCCTTTCACCTACACCCCTGGAGGACTGGACCTGTCCCAGATTCGCACACCAAGCATGGCAAGGCGAATGGCAAGACAAAAGTCATTGGAAGACCAAGAACAAGCATACCATCAACCACCATACCAGCCACAAGCTACCAATGGAGGCTATCACCTACAAGGAGGTCCAGTCCCTCCACCCCCGCCGCCTCCGAAAGCACCCGTACCGCCACCACCACCTCCCATCGTAATCGAAGTACCAAAAACAAAGTCTCCAAAATCTGTAGCACCTGGTGAAAGACCCGAGATTGTGATTCCAGAAAACCCCATCGGAATGTTGAGAAAAACTAACAGTCCTTACCACTGGGAGGCAGAACAGGCAGACATGCAACGCTTAGGAAATGTGCCTAAGTTTGTTGACAAAGTCCCAAGTCCATTGACCGTTCAAATGCCTCCTTCTGCGTTCTCGCAACAGCAGCCTCAAAGTTACACGCCGCAGGGGCAAAATAGCTTCCAACGAGGTCCTTATAATCAAAACCAACCCGAAAGTCCTGTTCACAGACCTGAAGCACAGTACGCAAATCAAAAACAGTTCTCACCGAGCGCAAATGGTTCTCCTCCAACCAGAGAGCTGCTGCAACGACAGGACTCTCAGTTCAATAAGAGTCCGCAACCTTTCAGTGGCCAATCTCCACTGAGCAGCGGTTCTCCTTATTCACCAGCTCCAAACAATAACTGGAGACAGCCAGAAAAAAGAGACTCCCCTGCAAGCAATATTGTACATAATGCACAGCCATCGCCGCAGCACAACCGCGGTCCGTTTTCACCTAATCCTCAACAGTTTTCACCAAACGTGCAAAACAAAAGTCCACCAGCCAACTCAGGTCCTGTTTTCCACACTTTGCCTCGCGCAGGTCAAAGAAATCAAGAAGCGGCTAATAACAATGTCATATACAATAATACGAACGAATCAAAGCAACCAAGTCCTCAAACCGATAACACAGCACCGTGGAGGACAACCACCCTGAACAGACATCCTAGAGAACCTGAGCCACCACAGGCTATTTACCACAACATGCAGAAGTTGAATCAACAACCAACTTATGTGCCACCTTGGACAGCTAACGAAGCTACTAACAACACCAACGAAAACGGCTACATTCCACCGTGGAAACAAGAAAATCATAATAATAATCACCAGCAGCTGCAGCAGCAGGGTGTTCCTCAACGGGCAGCTCAGGACTCAAACAATAACAAGGTGCAGGAAGCTTACTCTCCTCCATGGAGATCTCAGGACCACACCAATAGTAGCCAGAACTCTCCACCATCTAAAGCTAATCAGGAAGCACCTCGTTATCAATCTACGATGTCCATTCCTGTTACCCCCAAGAGACAGGCACCCCTGCCTGACAACTCTGCGCCACAGAGGGAAGCAGTATACGTAAACCAAGAACCAGTATACTTTTGCCCAGAAAGTCCAAAATCAATACCACCATGGGTGAAAACCCAAAAAGAGAAAACTAAAACTCCACCTCCTGTTTGGTGTCAGAAGCCTTTAGAGGGCCGGCGGAGTTCACTTAGAGAGTTAGCAACTCCTCCTAGGGAATTTAACCCGGGTCCTGACTGGGTGAAAGTGAGTAACGAAATGCAACAAGGTGCGCGGGACGTCATTAGTCCTCCGAAATACCAGCAACCGGTACAACCAAATTGGTCGACGAGGCCCTCTGAGAATCGCAAAAGCCTGCCCAAGGATCAAGTTCCTAGCACCCAAGGAAACAGAGTAATACCTATACAGATGGAAGTGTCGAGCACGGAAGTGAGAGACCACGGCAGGCAAGGCAATCAGCAGCCTCAGCTAAGAATTGTCATTGGCATGAACGCGGATCCAAAAGGCCAAGGCCGTGCTGAGGTTCCCTTCTCGCCGCCAACTCAGCGTATCATGAGGGTACTGTCTCCACAACTTGTAAGGATGGACGATAGTCCAGCTCAGCCTGATCTGCCGACTTTGAACAGAAGTTTCCAAAACACACAGGATAACCAGCCAAAGACGAGGATAATCCCCATCCAGATTGAAGGCGGTGGTAATGGCGGTGGAAACAAAAGGTAATCATCAATTTCTTTATTACTTATTGATAGACATGATACTATATTTATCCGAATTCAATTTAGATAATATGTGTAGCACTTCTTCATAGAAGAAGAAAACTGTACTGTATTGTTTGTTTGCTCAATTGTTATGTTAGCTTTTCACATGATTGACACACGGTAGTGTTATCCCTGGTGGAGATAGCATCAGGAATCTCATGTTTATCCTGGTTTCAGCTTCGGCGGGCGGTACTAAGGGCGCCGTTTGCACTGGTCTAAAGTAAACACATTTTTTACTGCACCGCTTCTGCGATGATTCAGTGTTACGCTTGCTTTATATTTAGCGCTCCGCTTCGCAAACATGCTCTAATTTTATTTACTTCACTAATCGATTCATTTTTCGCTATTACTGCTAATGATGCAGTGACTGGTGGGTTGGTCACGATTTTGGGTTCTGCGACCGACTTCAACGCATTCGTTCATTTGATGTTTGAGATAAACTGTGTACATTACAAGCTTCTCACAGATTTCCGTTTTAGAGTTTCGATGTTTAACACAAAAGTGCTTTTTCGGTTTGATTTCAAAAATTGGTGTATCATTTTTCCGCTTTAAAAAAATACATGAGTTTTTTTTTTGAGTCTTTGATGCAGTAAACGCTAACATGATTGACAAGTGCAATGAGTATTATGAGGTATAGGCTTTTTATTGCAGTCTTTTTTTAAGTTTCTCTTAGTATGAGTTGTTTATAGAAATTTATTGTTAAACATTTGTGTATAAAATGCGGACGGAACTATAAACCGAGGATACTATATTTAAATGCCCTCAATATGGCCACTCTCGCTTCGAATAGTTCACATTGTGATGGTGGCCGTGTGACCTGATTATTTGTTAAGCTACTCGTAGGAATAAGAATACCCTTAACTAGCTTCTCCCCCCGACTTCGCCCGCGTACCTATATAATATTTGTTTATGTTATCACACAACGCCATCTGGCCCTAAACTAAGCAAAGCTTGTACTATGGAAACCAGTAGCTGATATAATACTTATATATTTTTTTTTGTAAATACATACTTATAATACATATCAAACACCCAGACGCAATGCAAACATATTTGTCACATATACAATGTTTGCCCCAGCGGGAATCGAACCCGCGACCACTAGTGACCACTAGACCAGCGGGCTCGTCAAATCGTTATAGTCTCGTTAAAGTCTCGTTATATTATTATTAGTTTATTAGTATATTACTATTGTATAGACACTAATTGTATACAACATAGCTGTTTATTGAAGATATAATAGAGTATATTTGAAAATAATTTTACCTGAACTTGAATTAACTGTACTTGGTGACCAGTAAACCTCTTAATCTACCTTACACTAATATTTAATATCGTAATAACACACACCAATAAATACATTCTTATATTTTTTTTATTAATATAATATTGGCTTCACGTTTACAGTGTCTATTTCCACAAATTCGTGCAAGAAGGGCCGCCGCGACAATCGAAGGCTTTCAAGGTGCTACAGATCATCACAGGCACTCAGGACGAAGACCATATACAGGATATCGAAGATCAAAACGGGTTTACCGATGTATAGCCATGAGAATAAGGGAAATGAACTATAGAGGACTATGCACTAGATAAGTGTTCCGCAAACTTTTTGTGTTCACTGTACCTATATGTAGAATGTAGAAAATCGAAAACTTTTAGAGGAACTCCATAAATGAAATGTCAATTTTAAAATATTTTTTATTAACTATAAACTTTATTGGTAAGTGTCCGAAATGAAACAAAACACGATCGCTCTCGCGCGCTCATGTGATTTGCAGCTATTTGGGTATTTTTCTTTCGATAAAAATCAAAATCAAAAAATATTTATTCATTTAGGGCGTATTAAGGCACTTATGAAGGACTAAATTACCACCGGTTCGGAAAAAAAGCCACCTGAGAAGAACCGGCAAGAAAGTCAGTGCTCTGTCTTTTTTTCATGTAACAATCATGATATAACAAAATTTTTCTAGACATTAATAGGAAGTTACAAATATCAAAATGAAAAGTACCAAGTTGGTTTGTATAGCATAATTTAGTATTTTGCCGAGGCACACCAACTGTCCTTGTCTATTGTCATAGATTAAAGTAGCAAGCTCTTAGTATACCTAATATGAATAATGACGATTATTTAAACATTCTAGTGCATAATACATCATGCATTTTCCTTATTTCCTACATGATATTAAACATAAGATAAATCAACAACTTTAAAAATGGAAGCCATTTGGGCTTTGACAAATAAATAATTAGTTAATTTATTAAAAAATATGTAAGTATGTTTTTAGGTTCTGAGGAACGTATAAATAGGGCTGTTGCAAATTATTTTTTTAATTAATTTAATGATAAGGGAAGTATCGATCACACAAATATAATATTATTTTATTAATTTATACTATTTTTAGGAATTAACAATTAATATTGTAAGAAAGATAAGTATACAAATATAAAAAAAACTTTATTTTTAGAATTATTTATGTAATTATTAGTAGATAATTGCTTTCATAATAATCTTATTTAATGCTCACGTTCACAGCTAGCTTACCAAAGATTAATAAGAGAATAATTAAGATGTAAATTAGAACTTAGTCAACATATTAAATAATGTATGTTGTATAGGCTATAAATAATATTTTAGAGTATAAATCAAAGTTACCATTATAAGTATAATATAATATTTGTATAACAATCCTGTCACTAATACAGTTTTAAATATATTAATAATATATATTTTATGATACATTTAATTTATATATCTTTATTTCCCCGATAATAAATATTGTGTTGAGAACAAAATTCCCAATTAACCTGATATAGGTATATTAAGTATTTAAATGATATTTATATGTTTGATAAAACTAATCCATTAACAAATGTCTAACGTGGTTTGTTGTCGATGGCTGTTCCAAAGTAACTTAGCTCGCATTTCTCCCAAAACAGTTTTGTCATTTGTAATTAACAAAAAAATAACGATTGTAATAGTTTAAATTTTAAAATGATTTCACTGGTAAGGGCTGGCTAGCAATACTCATTCGTATTCCATTTTCAAAATTAAAAAAAAAATGCATTCTTAATATGCATATATACGAATCAATCAAATACCAATTTCAGGAATCCATAGTCTGGCATGACCTTTTATCATCTTTTTTAGTTATCTGTTGCCTAGAAAATACAAGCCTTTAAACCCATGGTTTGCTATAGCAAAGAAAAAAATAACAGATAAAATATATTTTGCGAATACTAAAGTACGTAGATGACAAAAAAACAATAGTATACTTTTTTTTTCTGTGCCTTTTTATATAGGATAGCCTTAGTCGTTAAAAGCTTGCCAGTATTTACCAGTTGTCACTTTATCGGATCTGTTTTAAACTGAAAGCAGACAAGGGGTGTGGCAATCTAGTCAGTGTGCACTGTTTATTGGTATATCAAATACTAGCTATTATAAGTATAATGTTACTAAATGTATCTTATCTTATATGATCATTTGTTGTAAGTAGATTTTATATTTTTGCCTACGGTTATAATATTAGGTTAATGTGTTAATTATTTTTTCTATTAAAAGGAAAAAATCAAGATGTTTTTTTATTGATATAAAATTAAGGGTTGCATCTATTTAAAATGATATTATAAAAAACAATGTATAAACATACAATTTTTTATATATAATTTTAAGGTCGGCAACGCGCGAGTGATACCCCTGGTGTTGCAAGCGTCCATAGGCTGCGGTAACCGCTTACCATCAGGCGGGCCGTATGCTTGTTTGCCACCTTAGTGGTATATAAAAAAAACATTTTAAGCTTTTCATAAAATTATACTTAAAAGTTCTTATTTAAACATTCTAATGTTTATGAAAGAAGTTATATACATTTTTTCAATATAAAGTTGCTACATAGTGTCTCGCTCTCACTATCGAGCATTTCTTTGTAAAAAATTAAAGAAAGACCTATAAAATTTATTTTATACGTAGAAAGGAAAGTAAGTATTCCAGGGTTGTAAAAAACTATGATCAATATAAAAGGAAGTAGATACGTTTTTATGATTGTTGGCGTAAGGACTTTTTCAATTTACTTAGTTACACATTGAGCGAATAAAACTGATCAAAGAAGGTTTAATAAAAGCAACCTATACTCGTATTTAGTAAGAAAAGGATACACAGGATGAATGTTTCACGTGGGCGTGGATTCCTAGAACTAAGTATTTTTTTATTCCAAAAATATCGTTTTAGTTTTGATCAAAATTGGGCCCGAACCTCTATTGAGTACTTTTCGCAAACTGTATACTTGAAGCATTACCTGATTGTTTTAAAAAAAAAACACACGTCATCTGTTAAAATTTGATGAAAACAATATAGGATAGGCTTCTGTTTAGCTGAATCATAAAGAGATACGAGAACATTTAAGCGCATAATAAAAGGACTGGTCATATTCTTCTGAAAGAATCGTAATGTTCTACATCAGACTTTACCTAGTTCGGACAACTTTCTAAAGATGGCGCCAGGCAACTAGAAAAATACTGATAAACATCGGAAAGAAAATTAAGTAGTTATATCTCCACGAACAATGGCGAAAATATATCTTTATTAAATTGGTAGCTAATGTAACACCATATAAAAGAGGGTACAGTAGTCGCATATGATGTGGAAAACTGTACCTCTTTTTTTGCCGCAAAGACTGCAAAGCCTATGGACGTTTGCAACAGCAGGGGTATCACTCGAGCGTTGCCGACCCTATGATTAACACAGTAACGACTGGGACTAAATGTTTTTTTTTCAGTATTGTTTGAAATGAAAACATGTATTTTGGCAAACATTTACATTTATATCGAACCCAATTATAAACCGCCCACACAGTACAAACCATAACACAATTTCTCAGTTTATTTTCAGTTGTTTTTTTTTGTTTTGACGTAAATTGTGTTTAACAATTATAAAGTCCCGTGACGTCTCCTATGTGACGAGGAGATTGTTTTATGTCACAAATACCTAAAGACCAAGCGTTTAATGTGTTCTCAACTGCAGTTACACTGATCGAGAATTAACAGAACTATCTAGGTAAGTACTAGAAGAGACGACGACAATATAATTTTAATGTATGTGTATTGTTGAGAAATGTCACGCGTATTAATAATAATATATCTTCACGCCTTCCCCACAAGGGTCCCCGGAAGGGTAGGCAGAGGTGCTATAGAACCCAGTTTTCACCGAATTTATCTTGACCATAAAGCTCGTGGTGTGACTAATCTCTTAAGCTAATAAAATGGGCCATATTTACATTACATCTATTTATGCTCATAAGGTTTATGAACTTTAAAACTGTACTGTCTTTTCCAGTAACGATATCTATCTCTGTTGTACCAGAACTCATTGCGGTACTCTGCCAACATTTCTCTGACGCAAATTCGCATTGTTTTTATGCGTGATGCTACAAGTACATTAAATTGAGCAAGTCTAGTTTACTTCTAGTATATTTCGTATCAAACAGTATTATATATTCATTATACATCATTAGCCTGCCCTGTTCCTAATTATTTGGAGTCTTATGGGTATTATACCTATGCTTCTTCCATTCATGCCTTCTATCCAGCCTTAAATTTTTTTTTATTTCACTAAGGCGGCACACCATAATACGGCCCACCTGATGGTAAGCATTTACCGTAGCCTATAGCCACTAGCAATACCAGGAATAACACTAATGCGTTGTTAACCCTGTTGTTTATGACTTCACTGTAATAGCAGCATTACTACTAGCCCAGCGTATCCTCGTGGAGCACTGGCAACCTTACTTACCGCAGAAACACAACACTACATCGAAGTACTTACACAAGTGTTCACTTCTGTGCTTCTCATATCGCCCTTCAAACAATCCATCCATCTCTTTTTTGGTTCCCGGGTTTGCTGCTTGTTGTAAGAGTTATTATTACATACAATTACATACAATTTCTGTATGACTAAAGCAATAACGAACTAACTTTACGGTAATTTACATATAGATTCTCGTAACATTGCATCTAGGGCAGCACATAAAGCAGACGGTTCCGACATGTCAGCTTTAACGACTGCGGTGAGGGATGGCCTATCCATTAGGCCTCTAATCACCCAAGGCCTCTAATCAAAGTATAAATACATTTATTGACCACGTTTTGATTCGATTTTGACGACAGAGTCCCGGTTTATATCGCTATAACCCATGGATTGTTAAACTGATTGTAATACGATTATAAAATCAACTCGGTTAATGATTCCGGGTCGGGGGTTTCAATTAGGGATCCCCTATTAATGACAGTACTTAATATGGTATTGTTTGTAAACTATAGAGGAGTTGGTTAGTAACAGGTCTCAACACTGCCAACATTTATCATTATCACGAATGTCCGCTAAAGCAGTCCGAAAATTCAAGATCTTCAAGAAATCTGATGTTGCAACTGCGAGAGATAATTTGGTGAATGTTGCGTAGACGGCATAAAACAATGACGTCACTCAGGCTTGAAATCGCCCCCACACACCGTTGGGTGTTAATTAACAATTTCATGAACGAACGGGCCGGTGTTATGAGAGCCGACAGGCTATTACCTGTGTTGATAGCAAATAGATCCCCATAAAATGAACATTGAGCTTTATTGACGCAGCATCTTCGGATGCCCCCTATAGGATAAACCCAGTAATTTTGCCCGCCGTTAATCCCAGATTAATAAATGTATTGATAATTACAAACGTAGGGTCTTTATGCTGTTTGGGCGATGGTTATTTGTTAATTGGTTGGGGAATATTGTAGTATATACTATCATATACGAATTTCTCATACATTAGTATATGCTGTGAGAGCAGTTCCAATGATGCTTTTTATATACTTGTAGCGACCTCACGGCTACATAAACCAACGTTAGAAATCGACTAACTAGCAGGACAACATTCAACGAATGACGTCACAATCCTGCCACGCGCTAGCGAAGTTTTCTACGCAATTCAACATATATACAAGTTTCCGACTAGAACAGTCGGAGCCGCGGTTCCCCAGGCACAACACCCGCCTGGCTGGAAGATCTTCCCTTTGCGGGGGCTGAGCATGATCGCGTCGCTCGCCCCACATACTCCACGAGGATACGCTGCGCTAGTAGTAAGTAATGACGCTAGTACAGCGAGTGCTGGGCGAACAACAGGGTTGGCAACTCGTTAGTGATATCCCTGGTATTGCGGCTTTAGTGTGAAGTGTGTAGTGACTGAATACTATTAGGTGGGGATGCTTGTGTGCCACTTAAGTTAATTTTATACTTACAATGTGCATATCCAGATTCAGACTCCATACATAACATCCGCGACCATAGGCACAGAAGCTGCCACTCGAATATACACCCACTATTGATGGTAGGAAAGATAAATATTAAATATTTATTTTGTTGTAGGGCAACGTTACACAATGTTTGGTTTCAGTTTTATATTTAAACCGTTCTTTGTTTCCATTTGTACAACGAGAGACAAAAATAACTTTGTTCAATAATAATTACAATCGTTCTCAATCTTTCGTTTGTTCTTTTATTTATTTATTTATTTTAGCTATACATTCACACATTTGTTATCGTATAATTAATTTAAAATAATTAGGGACCTTCTTAAGATCTTGAAACTCGGTGGCGACAGTGTTTTGTCTAGGTAACTCAGCCAGCCACTATCTGTCTGGTGTGCCAATAAAATAAATAAAATAAAAGTATAATAAGAAGTAGTATGAATTATACAATTCTTGCCTTTTTTTTTGTAAATACATACTAAACACCAAGAAGCTAAGCAATCATGATTGTCACATAGATGTTTGCCGCGGCGGGAATCTAATCCGCGACCTCTAAAGTAGCAGTCAGGTATACTAACCACTAGACCAGCGGCTCGTCAAATATCGTCAACGCGCTTATATCGGGCTTAGTTCCTAATTACAATGTCTTATCCAAAGCCCCATGATTCGAGAATCGACGAGAGACACCTGTGGTTGTGGCATCATCAAACTCCGAGGCCGATCGTATTTCTAGAATCTTTATGTCGACTATGAAACTGCGACCTTGCATCTTTATACGCGACCGACATTTGTTCTCAGTTAATGTTGACATTACCACAGTTTCACGCTGGTGAAATTTAATAAAAAGTATAAAATAATGCATAAGATTTTTTGAACGATAGCAACACTATTAATGCGTTTTAATTTAGTTTGTTTGTATGGAGTCTTAGGAGCTACTGCATCGGTTTTAAGCGTTCTTTCACAATCTTTGTGTTATGTAGGTTATATTTCTATTGGTACACGGGAAAAGTCACATGAGAAAGAAGGTCTAAATAAATAACCTTTTTTTAGTACATAATTTTTGTCCCACTTCAACTAATCACAATATTTTGCGTACCACAGCCCTCATAACTGTCCTAAAACAAAATCCACATTCATTACATGAATAATTTCACAGCATACTGTACGTAAACACATAAATAAAAACCACAATAAAGCGAGTTATAATTAAACTAGATTTATACCAGCCGTGTCCTAAAATATCAACATAATTTTGTGACTTTTTTCGCTTGACGTGCGTCGTCGAAAACATCGCGCGAGTGAAATATGAAAGTGGGCTGGAAATTGCATGAATCGTTGAAACACTGAAGATAAATTAAAATTTAACGTGTAAATAAATGTCTCATTAATCAGAAGAATTAATTAAAAAGGATATTATTAAGAGTAAAAGTAAAACTAGTAAAATTGTATTTATGAAAAAGCGGCGGGAATTCTAAACGAGCGATATAACCCATCAAACTATATTTGCCGTGGTGGCTTTGTGATATGAAGCGTTGTCTGCTATTCTAGCGACGTATTTACAAATTCCGCCAGTCTGTGCCAATGAGCTTTTCTAATCTGAGTGCAGTGATAGCTTTACTGTGAAGAAAAACATCGTGACGAAACCTGCATACGTCTGAGAAAAAATTCATTGTCATTATAGACGGCGACGGACTTACCATCTGTCACGTTGGCACCAAATTGTCTTAGGTGGAAAGTGGGTGTTGTAACACCAAAGTCTTCCTCTTCGCAGACCCTTGTATGAAGGCGTGAAGATACATAACTTATTTGAAGTTATTTGGTCTCAAAATACATCAGTATAGTAAGGTCTCCAATGCTTCTTGAGGGGTTACTGTGCTAGCAGTTGCACCTGATCGTCACTTATGCTGCGAACATAGTGATTTATCAGCACACCCAACCAAGACCTTGTTTATTACCAGCAAATTTTACAGCATTTATAAGCTATTAGCAAGCAACATAAAGCTGAGTCAATGCAAAGTGTATTCACCAAACTTATAATAAAGTGTATTGTTAAACGCACTGTCTAGCTAAGAATGCAATTTAGAAAGCCGTTAAGAATTTTAATATACCCAATCTATCTTATCAAAGTATAAGATGCAAAAAATCTAATGCTCTTTAGAAAAGACAAACATACATTTATAAATTAAATGTCACTTTAATGACAATTACTTCAAGGGGATTTGAATTGAGTACTTCATTGTTGATCCATTCAAAATTCCGAGGAGTTTACTAGTAAAGTATTTCAACAATTCGACAATTGCTTTACGGCTAATAAATTTACATAATTACTACTACATTGAATTCCGCGTTCAATCTCAAACAAAGGTTATAGATTCATAAAAAGACAAAAGAATTAGAAGTGTGGGGTCCAATTAATAAAAGGCCTTAATAGACATATTAGTTTAGAATAAATTTAGTGTAATTTAGAAGTTTCTTTACGAAATAAGTCACGAGAATGGTTTATTCAAAAGACGTAAGACTTATAAGGTTTGAAGTGGTTCTGAGGCAACTGAGAACAAAACATACTTTTCACGTCAATATAGCCTTAAAAAGAACAACTTTCGTCTGCGTATTCGTATCGCCTCTATTTGCATGAGAAAATGAACAGTGTTGCGCCTTCTTTTTTTCTTGTTACCAGCACTGGACTATATGTACGCGATGGCGTCTAGTTCACTCTGATAATTGAAGCCTACTGTAAACAGAGCATAGTAGGCGAATGTAGTTTCATTTTGACATTTCAAGGGACGGCAACGCGCGAGTTATACCCCTGGTGTTGCAAGCGTTCATAGGCTACGGTGGTACCGTAAGATGGGCCGTATGCAGTGGTGGATTTATACTAGGGGCAGTCGGGGCTAGTGCCCAGGGCGGCACATTTTCTAGGGCGGCAAAATTTGGAAAGTGATATAAAATTTTCTATACAATATATAATTAACTAATTCTTTTAAATAAACATTTTATCATTCAAGAAATATAATTCAAGTATTATGTATCACATAAAATTTTTGTATATTATATAGGAAATTTAAGGAAAAACTATTCAAATAGTTTAATTAATTTATTTCTATAAAGATTTGAAAAAATTAAAGTTGATATTTTTATTTCCTGCAATCAATTAGTTATTTTCTTCAGTGCCCCAGGGCGGCACAAATTTAAATCCGGCCCTGGCCGTATGCTTGTTTGACACCCTAGTTGTATAAAAAAAATTCACGTTTAACTAAGCCCAATCATTGTTGGGATCGACCCCTGATTTTACCCTATAGAGATGTTGCAAGTTAACTAAACATAATTTTAAATTTATTTCCTTTTAATGATAATAACTTAAGACTTAGAGAATAGGCATTGCCATCCAGCTTGGCAATGGTGCCGGCATTCTTGGCACGCTCTCGTCTGTTATAATAAATATTGTATCTGTCAATAGTTTACTGCAGATGCGGTTGTTTTGTAAATAGTTTAATTTATTTGCGTAATAATCACATTAAAGTAACATATCTCTCATTAGTTCTTACTTACAATCCGATACCACTTTTTAGAGTAACAAAGCAATTTTCCTATCTACATCTACACTTCTACATCTACACTATCTACATCTACACTAATATTATAAAGAGGAAAGATTTGTATTTTTGTGGGTTTGTATTGAATAGGCTCCGAAACTAATGGACCGATTTCAAAAAATCTGTCACCGTTAGAAAGCTAAATGTTCACTGAGTAACATAGGCTATATATTACACTAGCTGCCCGCACTATTTTGTCGCTTTGCACGGGTAGACAAAATATTTGATAAATGTCTATGCTCCGAAACTAATGTCCACCTGTGTGAAGCCGGGGCGGGCCACTAGTTTAATATAAATTTAACGAACAGTGACCATAACTACGGAAATGACCGACGTATACGCGTCCAAATTTCACGTCCAGTTTTGTGAACGTGACAAGGGGAAGCGGAAGGATCGGCACTAATTAGCGAGGTACAAAAGAACCAGTCGAGAACGCCGGTGTTACGCAATGCCGTCTGAAAATAGTTTGCCAAGCGTTGTTCTCGTTTGCGTCTGCGCACCGACCTTGATGACGGCACTGATAGATACCGAGCTTTTACTCTATGCTCTGTAGACATGAATATACTTAGGGTTGTACATAATATTATTCTCTAAAAATACTTTATTAACATAAAACAGATTTCGATATTTACTCAAAACAAAATTAAAGCTACCTACTTATAGATAATACACCTGACCCAACCCAGAATCACTCGAGAGCGTGCCAAGAATGCTGGCAGAAATGCCGCGCGGGATAGAAGTGTTGATTCTTTAAGATATGTTCCAGCACGTCTCTCACGAAAGGCTTCAACCAGCCAATAAATAAATATATACCATTTATTCTAGCGACTTATGTAATGAAGCATTTACTAAATGAAGGAAATGTGTAAGGATATATTCATCCAATATGTGAACAATGACACTCGTCTTCGTTACGTGAAAATAATTCCGTATCCCGTATCTTGTATCCCGTGGGAATTCAGATTCAACTGGAAGTAAAGTTTCATGAACTACCGACTTCTAGTCACGTCTTCAAATCGGTTTTCCGCCTTCAGCTTCAGCTCATTTGCAAAATTAAAGAATATCAATATAGATTATGGCTAAAAAATGATGAGTGGCAGCCCTGAATATGTTTTAAGCGATGCATTAGGGATAAATATAACTGTGATTTGTGAAGCTCTCTCGATTAACATACGTTAATGCGATGCACGAGCTTGCTATACTGGCTATCGATATTCGGCTATTGATACACGATAGTTACTCTGGAGTCGTCGCCAGAACTTATGTATTTCATTGCAATTTAAATACTTGCTTCAGAGATTTTGAAAGTAATGTTCTGTCAACAGAATGTCCTTTGAATAACAATTACAAATATAGTCTTGGAAGCGTATATTGATATAATGGATTAATATTTCAGTCTGGTCTAATTCTTTTCGTCAATGTTAATTAAATATGCTATAATAAGTTAAGAAATCATTCTGATACACGATTTGGAAAGAAAGTTCACAGAGAAGAATCGAGTCGATAGGCTTGTGGGACCGGGACCACGGTCCCGAAAGCCACCTTACGTTTAATAAATATTCTTCTGAGGGAAATTGAGACCACGCCCCTTGAAATAAATCATCATTTTGAGGGGTACAATGGGACCACAAATTAAGACACAGTTCTTAACTTCAGAGAGAATAAGAATTCTATGAGAAATATAATTAAGAAAAATATATTACAAAAGATATTATATCAAAGTAATTATACAATGAAATCATATATAAACATAGCACAATCATGATCATGGACATTACCAAATTGGTTTTGTGTACATTCGTGCGTTTTACGCTAAGAGTGGCAAACGGCCCGCCTGATGGTAAGCGGTTACCGTAGCCTACTGGACTTGCCGCACTAGTGGTACCACTCAGACGTTGCCGACCTTCCAAAATTCTCTTGACATCTGCCTATATACCTGTTGCATTACCGCACATGTCCTGACACTTTTGAGAGGTAGGGCGATTTGGGATTTCCCGTGGGTTATCCCATTTAAATTGGAGCCGCCCGACATGGGACTGTACCTCCGCCTTACAGAAGACCGCAGTGTAATAACACTACTTGATGAAGTGTTGTGATTCTGCGGTAAGGTTGCCAGTGCTCCACGAGGATACGCTGGGCAGTAGTATGTGCTGCTAGCACAGTGAGTCCTCATCAACAACTTGGTTGGCACCCCGTAAGTGATACCCCTGGTATTGCTAGCGGCTATAGGCTACGGTGATTGCTTACCATCAGGTGGGCCGTATGCTTGTGTGCCACTTTAGTGGTACAAAAAAACACTTATGTATGAAGGCAAAAACCTTCGAGACTTCTTTGAGATTAGAGAGAGGTATTAATTTTTTAGTGGAAGGTAAAGTCCACTAAAAGATGAATACCCGTAGAGTTACATTCCCTCGTCAGTGATTTGATTTACATATAATAATTACAAGCGATTGCTGGCTGCATACGAACCGCACGCAGCTAATGAGCTGTATTTTATTCCGCACGCATGTACCTAACCTAATTCAGAGCAGAAATTCCTTGCCAAATCGACCAAACAATTCATAGGAAATTATAAGCCAGCAGACAAAGCGTAGGTACTAGATATTGTGTGCGTATTACGCGATGTTTGTTTATTCAGAAATATGTTTACGTAAATTATATTTAGAGAACAGGGTGGAACATAGCAATGCTTACACTTCACAATTTACACTCATTCTACAAAATAGCGTTGTTAAGGAAACTGTTTTAGGCGGCGAAGGTTGGCTCTGAATAATTTTGTATGTTTGTGTGTTTACAAAGATGGTGAATACACAAGTGTTGTGAAATTATGCATCTTACTAAGCTTGTCCGCCCATCCGTACAACCAGGTGCACGCCGACGATCCGTCTACATTTGTTCCTCATTCAATTGAATAATCTGGTATCTTTTATCACGGTCGCCAATATTGATAATGATATGTAACTTGTGCTTAGAGAACATCGTAAAAACTGCAGAACATACTTGTATATGATATATATTTACCAAATATATTACAATTTCTTGAATTTCAGTGTGAAGAAGTCCCTGCGTCAAAATTAACTTCCTTTTTACAACGTCGCGCTTCGTCCAGTGCGCAAAAAGAGTTTACACATTGGCGTAAACAGTAAGCTATAATTATACATTTATTTATCTATTAATGTAAAAGCTGGATTTTTGTTTAGGCGTTTGACTGAATCACAAAAACTGGCACCGCACACCACACATTTATATGTTTAGAAAAACAGCCAAAGCGAGTTCGACCCGCGCACCGAGGGTGGGTTACGTACTAAATGACAAACATAACTTTGCCGTTCGATCCCTGGATATTGCACTCACTGCAAATAATAAGATTGTAATCATTCAAGTGTCTACTTGTTGCCATTATTAAGATAGAGACAAAAAAAGAACAAAAAACACATTTCTAGTAGGGAGCCCGATTCAATATTTTTTTGTTATTTGTAATACACATTCTGTGAAAAGTTTCAACTGTCTACCTATTACGGATGATGAGATACAGCCCGCTGAGAGATAGACGGACAGATCTTAGGACTTGCTGTCCGGACTATTATTAGTAATAGGGTTCCGTTGGTTACGCTTCGGGTACGGAACCATAACGATACACGATCCATCTACACTAAGAGCAATATTCAAGCGAAATATTATTCACTGATTGCTTGGTAGTGAAACATTTTCACTGCAAAATATAATGCAAATAAACGAGATATACTAAGAGTAGTTTTCAAGTAAGGCTTCTTTCATAAAGGCTCAGTAAATCGATATGCTTGCTACGAGCTACGCGCCTACGACGCTGCGGCTGTCGCTACGTAGTACGTCTACGTACAGTGTTCCCTTACCAATCGGCAAATATGTGAAGAGCTTCTTGGAAGTGTGTACATTTGACTAATAAGAGAGAAATCTCCGTAGTGTAATCATTGGATCGGATTAAACCAGTCTGCTTTGAAAGGTAAGGCTGTGAATGCAATGGTGGATAAATTATATTTATATACATCCTTGCTATGTAAATTACGTGTAGTTTTTTTTGTGAATGTCGTCGCTTCCTATAATTGTAGTGATGTATGTTATTGGATTAGTGTTTATTATGTTGGTATCGAATTATAAAGAAATTATCACGTTATGTATTATATAATTATATAAGGTGTAACTTAAAATGTATGTTTTGATTTTAAAGTAATTTTCTAATGTTATAAAGAGGTAAAGCTTGTATGTTTGTATGTAGGAAGAAATCTCTTGAACTACTGAATCTATTTTTATAATTCTTTCACCACTAGAAAGCTACATTATTCTTGTGATGGGCTAGGCTATGAATACATATTATTTTGCTACAAGGTCGAAGTCGCGCTGAAAAGGCCAGGGCCTAAACTTTTAAATTGTTTCACTTAATATGCTGTTTATTTCACTAAGAATAAAAATTAGGTTGGCGTAGAGATCATTGATTGATGTTTGTCAGTCAGTTCAATTTCCCACGGGCTATTTCCGTTGCTGACAGTGCGTTCGATACGCGTACATCAATATATATTTAGTCAGTCTCCATTATATCGGAGTAATGTGTTCAACAAACCATGAAAGCTCCGTCCGTGCAATAAAGCACGTGATAAATTATATTTAAAAAGCTGAAGGTCAAGCCTGGATAGATTTAAGCGAACGAGTAAACGAGTAACGGTAACTTTTAAAATCTCATTTTGAATTTTATTCATCGAACACTAATTTCAAAAATATTTTTTCTCTATAGTAAAGTGTCAGCTTGTTGTTCTTTTCTAACTAACGGTAGATTGCTCAAAATTGGAAACTTTTAAAATTTATTTAATGATCAGTTGCGGTTTCTTTCTGTATTGTGAAGGTTACTTTAGTGACTGATTTACAAGGACATAGAAATTAATGATTACTATCTACGGGATTTGGATGAAGCGATTTATCTTTTTATGATAAAGTTTATCTCTAACGCGGAACGGAGGAGGTTTATGAAAGGCTATGAACTGCTTTCAATTGTCTCCAGAAACGCCTAGTATGCATTAGGAACAGTGACACTATAATTATACTACAATCGATCCTGTGAGACATAGTCCTTGAAGAGAATATATTTGACAAAAGTAAAAACAATAAGCATTGAATTCAAAATACATGGCAGATATTAGAGAAAAAATACGGCAAGTTACCACAAAAACGACGCAAAAAAAACTAAACTACTATTTTCAATCAGTGAAATAAAATAAACATTGGCAGTTGACTTTGTTAAGTTCATTAGGCTCTCCAAATTGTTAGCGCGGAATGTCCGCACGCCAATACTGTCGATTGCCAATTAGTCACATGGGCAAAGTTTTTGGTTGACCGCTAAACTCAAGGTCACTCGGTAGGATCCAATGCGGTATACTTTAGCGGAGTGGCACTTTTGCGCGGGACGCATGTACGGTATTTTCTGAGTTATGTATGCGATTAAATTGTTATAATTCCAATGAAATGGTTTGTTGACATTATTTTTGATTAACTGATTTTTAGAGCCAGCGGTCAAATGATGAGGTGGGAGGAGAGGGCAACGATCGTGTAAACAAACGAAGGTTGTTCGGCCGATTTGGATTGTATTCAATTGTTTAATAGAATTTTAATGCAAATCTGCAACAACATAACCAGTGTAGTTCGGACAGAGTGGTAGGATCGCTGGAATGATTCGGGTTGGCGTTAGAAGTGTAGCGACCGCCGTGCGCACTTGTCGCCTTCGCTAGGTTTTCGCTCAAACAATAAAATTATAAGCGATTCGTTTAAAAATAGCCAACAGCTCGGTGGCGGCGGATCGTTCGTGAAAACGGCGTAGTGCTGCTTTGGAGGCCTGGAGGCGTGCGGTGCGCCCGCGCAACCACAGCAGACTGTTCGCAGGTACACCTGTCTCACCTACCGCAATGTCATTATCACTATTATTATAATACTCACAGATAACAAACCATTCACGCGGTTCCGGGGCGCGGCGGCCTCCTAGTTCCGCCGCTTGGCACTCGACATGTGCGCGAAAAAGTCGTGACTGAGTTAATTTTGGAGGTTAACTCAGTATCAGTAAAAAAAAGTATGTGACCGTGTTGTGGGAAGTAATTACCGGATAATATGTTAATGACCGACAATTTGACGTACTCGATTCATCAGGGCCGGGCGCTAATGAAATGAGTTGGATCGATAGTTTAGCCATTATTGATTGGAATTTTTCAAATAATTTAAAATTAAATTTGTGTTTTTTTTAATGACAGGAATATATTTCAAAATGACCCTATAAAAACTTTTTATGCCTTATGTAACTTTATTTATAATTATAGTTTTGGGATTAGTTTTGAATATAGGCCCTCCAAAACAATATTAAAAATATCATCATTGTATAGAATTGGATCTGTTGCAGTTTTAAAATAAGTATTTAACTTATTAATATAGTTTTGAAAAAACATTTAGCTAAAGTAAATTCAATGAAAATCAACAAGTATCCGTAAATTTCATCATCATCATTTAAGTCTTCAGTAAATTTCAGTATCAACTACTTATTGCCTCGATTAAAAGAATAATTAATAATAATATTTCATTAATCTGATTCAAGACTCGGCGCTTAACATTCCAATAAATACTAAAATATCTAAAATAACAGACACTCAGCGCTAACGATGCATATAGGATGATATTTATTAGAATGCGTGGGAGTTGAATTTTGTAACTCTTGACTAGTACGAAGATTCTGCAATATCAGATCTATTTCCAGCGCCGACATAAATTGCTTTGCTTTAGTGATGAGCTCTGAGTTTAAAGCAACTAGTGATATACTTTTAATAACACATAACAGCTTCCTATGATGACTGACGGATTAAAGTTGAAGAACAATTTGCTTGTGTCCAAATTTACTTTATAAGACAAGTATGTAATATATATATTTTTATATCATTTAGGTGACAAACAAGTATGATGGTAAGTGGTTACCGTGGCCTATGGACTCTTGCACCAGGGGTATCACTAGCGCGCTGCCGACCCTGATAAGTTTCTAAACTCCCATATAGAACTTTAGCTAATTAGCTAAATTTGTATGTATTTATTTGCTTCATACAAGTCCAAATAATGCTATTGTCTGAGATTTCCGTTCCAGGGGTGTACTCACATTTTGATTTTAGTAAATAGATAAGTTATTTATTATGTATAGTCAGACTTATTTAAAGAAATATCGATCATAAGTAGGAATAGACAGTGTGGGGAATAGTTTACTTTCATCCTTCCGAAATACTTCCTTTGAATTATATATATATATATCCCGTAGTTCTTTCGGCCTTGCAGTTAAAATATTCGGTGATGTAATTCTTCACCGTGCTATATGCGTTTTCAAAGTTAGTCACCGATTACAGCAATTACTCTGAGTTTTGATTTGGACGGGTTAAATGTAAGGTAATGAGGTCAATTTTGTTAGATATTGTTAGATCGCCTTGCACTTGTTTGCCTAGTCAATGGAATTTCGGAATTGGAAAAGGAAAAAAAAAAACAAAAAACTAACCAAATTTAAACAAAATAAAATAAATAAAACACTTGTCCCAAATTGTTGTCACGCGGGAGGATGCCAAGAAGGCTGGCAGCATTGATCCGCTGTATGTCAATGCTGGTCCTTTGCGCAAAATACGTTCCAGCCTTCTTGTCACCGGAGGCCTCAATTAATCGTCGTGAGACCTCCTTGTACAGCAGATGAGCCTCGGGAAAATTGTAAACAAATTCCAATTCCACGCGTATAAAGTCGCGGGCGCAGCTAGTCACATATAAGACAAGTAAATAGATTTCTTGCAAGTACTGAAAATTGGGAGAATGATATCCAGTAAAAAGGCAACTCTGCGTATCGGTGTGGATATAATTCTAATCTTACTATTATTTTGTTGCCACGCGTACTAAGTAGCTCCGAACTCTACATAACTCAACTTGTGTAAATAGTTTTCGTGTAAACCAATTTACTGAATTGTATTGTTTGAGAACAATCCAATTGCAACGTTGTCGCCAAGGCTGTCAACGTGACAGAATATAATTATTACTCTGTTACAAGGTAGCTCGTACGTGACAACCCTTGCCAGATCACGCCTGCGTATTACTGCTCAATTATAATATGAATTGTATATTAATTATTATCATCTAAACTAGTAATGCTGCCAGCACAGTGACTCCTCATCAACAATAGGGTTGGCAACTCTTTAGTGATATCCCTGGTATTGCTAGCGGCTATAGGCTACGGTGACTGCTTACCATCAGGTGGGCCGTACGAAGCGTGTGCCAGCTTAGTGCTAAAAAAAACTAAATCGTTATCTAACTATTATCATTAACATGTGCTGTATATAAAATATGCTAACCATTTTATGCTCGCATTTACACTTACAACGCAGACATGAACAGACGAACAAAGATCTTTTTTTTTTGTTTTTGTTCATCGTCCCAGAGGTCCGATTTCACAATCTGTTTGAAAATATGATAACGTTTTAAATGAAACATCAAGATTAATAAAACAATTATTAGTCGCGTGTCATAAAGTATCGACTTTACAGTCTGAAAATAAACTGTGTCTTCACATATGGTATAAAACTCTCATACAAAAAATACCATATTATATTCATATTATATCTCAATCAAATGGGGACAGAGATTTATGTAACGACTATTATTTAAGTCTGTAATTTGTAAATTCAGTAGTAGTACAGTCGTGAAGTCATTGCAATACAATCTCTGTCTGTAGTGCAGTGACGCGTGCGCAATAAAATTGTCGTCGCAGACAGGTGAGCGAGCACGTGGATAAGTGCCACGTGTACGCGGTGATTCCCATCTCTATATGTATCTTACGATATTAGGTTCGAATTAATAATTAGGAATTGTATTTTTTTATTTACAAATGTTCCCAAAGTGCCTTTTTTTTATACCACTAACGTGGCACACAAGCATACGGCCCACCTGATGGTAAGCAGTCACCGTAGCCTATAGCCGCTAGCAATACCAGGGGTACTAACGGGGTGCCAACCATGTTGTTGATGAGGACTCACTGTGCTAGCAGCAATACTATTAGCCCAGCGTATCCTCGTAGAGCACTGGCAACCTTACTTACCGCAGAAACACAACACTACATCAAGTAGTGTTATTTCACTGCGGTCTTCTGTAAGGCGGAGATACAGTCCCCAGTCGGGCGGCTCCAATTTAAATGGGATAACCCACGGGAAATCCCAAATCGACCTGCCCTACCTCTCTTTTTAAAAGCTCATGGTGTGATTAATCTCTGTACTTAAGCTTAGAAAAACTCATTGGTACAGGCCGGGATTCGAACCTGGGCCCATCAGATGACAGGCCGTTGCTTCAACCACAAGGCCACCACGGCTTTGCTATGATCTATAATATTACATCTCTTTGGATGTAGGCACCAGTGGGGACAATAAGTAAAGGCGAAGTGAAATAGAGTTACTTTGCGGTAAATGTATATTTGGGAAAGTCCGATAAATTGTCTAGTTTACCTGTTCGAGGCTGCGACTGTCAGTTAATGTACCCATTTTATTGAGCCACGTCAAATACCTGCCCAAACAAACTTTTGGGGTACAGGGAATTTACTTCTTATTCTTGCTTGATCGAAAAAGTTTAGTTTGTAATGATGCTTAGTCATTCGATCAGTAAGATTTAAGATCTGTGTAGCGTTGTTTAAAGAGATCCGGATATTAAATTGATTGTTCATCTTAAAAGTAAACAAAAAAGAGCGAGCGTTACAGTAGTCGCATATGATGTGTAGCATCTGACATCTGACGGCCAACACTACCGCCGCGAGCGTCCCGGCTTCCTGTAACACACTTCCGTCCCTTTTCACGAAAACACTCCCATAGATTGCAGGAGAGCGAGAGAAAGAATGTTACTTACACTTCAAAAATAAAAAGATAACGGAAAGTTATTTGTGTGATACTGATATAGCCATACATATGGCAATGGGTTCTCTGTTACTGTTTCTGTCAGCCTGGTACATCCCACTGCTGGGCAAAGGCCTCCCTCCATGACTTCCAAGATTGTCTGACTAACGCTAGTGTTGTCCAGACTGTTATTGAGTTATCCAGTTCGTATCGCCATCTCCTCCGTGGTCTACCGCGACGCCGATTAGTTGTGTCAGGGCTCCACTGCGTGGTGATTTTAGCCCACAGATCACCAGGCATGCGGCAGACGTGAGGTTCTCAATATGGACATTTTATACTACATCATAATATAATTATTAAATACTTTGAAGTTAGGACCTTGGCCTTCCGCGGATTTTTCTTCCACTCACATTACAATTGTATAACTTTTATGACAATCTTACGTCACTTATTAGACGGATTGTTGCAAAAGGAGATGTTTTAACATATTTAACCTTCCATAGAGTAGATACATAACCCACCGTATCACTTGATACGGTGGGTTATGTATCTATTACTGAAATGGTGTTTGGCTGGTCGCCAGAGATGACGTAGTGCAGGTGAAAGGCCGGTACTTTGCCAAGTGTTAATGAACTTCAGTGCGCACCTTAGATTTCACTATCGGATACAAAACCACGTGTAGTGTGCTAATGTTGCATTGGATAAATACGAAACTGTGAATACATAATTGCCTATGGACCTGTTTGTTTAATAAATTTACTCTGGGCTTAAAAGCTTTTCTTTAGTAAGCTTTTCCATTTCTTATCAGTCTAGTGGACTCTAGTGTCTTGATAGATCTTTCTCTTGAGTATGAGAAAACAACCTTGTTTTATAGTCAATACTCACCGTTTACCTGCGATATTAATCACCATTATACTTGCACAATTGCGATCTTTTATTCATAAAATCCATTTGATTTTATTACGAGCTTCTTCTGCGATGAGTACAGTAGTTTTCTTACCAGAAATATATTTATAAACGTTTTAAAAATACAAGAATGACGTCATCCCTTTTAATTTTAATAGCGTGATTTCTTCTTGTCATATTACTATGATGCCAGCTGTTTAGTTTGTCTCTAACTGAATCGAAGTTATTATAATATAAGCTACACATTGTAGCACTTTATTTCAGTACTAGCTTCTGCCCGCGCCTTTGTTCGCGTTGAGCTTAGAATCCCAGAGGAACCTAAAATTTTCCCGGAATAAAAACATTTTCTCTGAAAGATCACAAACTATCTGTGGTCCAAATTTCATTCAAAACCGTTCCGTCGTTTTTGCATGAATGAGTAATAAAAGTTCATCCATACATACATACTCATAAGCTTTAGCACGTATAATATTAGTAAGACGTAACGACCACAACATCTCACCGAGTTTAAAGAAAGTATTTCTTCTCTAGCTCTTTTTAATTCTCTTCTTTAGCTCTTTTTATTTTCTTCTTTAGCTCTTTTGTTAGCGTGACAAGAGATGACATTCATAATATCAAAATAAATAAGACACAAGTAGGTAAGTACCTAGTGGGAAACTTTTCTAATAAAACGTAGTTCGGGCTATTTTTTTGTTAGTGAGTTTCACGAATTTAATAACGGAACGGGGCCAGACATGACCGAACTTTATAACAATTTACTATTGGTTCAAAGATTGTTCCTAACATGTTTCACGGGCTACTGGCATATCTTAAACAGATTTATCGATCGGCTAGTGGAATATGGGGCGGTTAGTTTTGGGTCACAAACATTTAAATTTAGCAATACCTAGTGTAAATGTACATATGTAAAACATTAATCACACATGAATCTTCAAATGCTGCTGCGGCTGAAATTTTCTTTTTCCTACGGAACCTTATAATAGGCTCGCTTTGTTTATTACAGTCTAGTCGATATTAAGCCTTATAAGTAATATACTTCGTGGTGACACACGGCCCACCCGATGGTAAGCAGTCACCGCAGCCTATAGCCGTTAGCAATACCAGAGGTATCACTAACGCGTTGTCAACCCTGTTGTTGATGAAGACTCACTGTGTTAGCAGCATTACTACTAGCCCAGCGTATCATTATGGAGCACTGGCAACCTTACTTACCGCAGAAACACAACACTATATCCAAGTACTGTTATTTGCCTGCGGTTTTCTGTAAGGTGGAGGTACGCCCAGCTGGGCGGTTCCAATTTTAATGGGAAAACCCACGGGAGGTCCCATTACGCCCTTCTTCACAGTTATTTCGAATGCAGATCAGCAGATCTGCATTCGAAGCATTGAAACAGACAACCTCTAAGGTGTGGCAGCATGATGCTCTTTCTTGCCAAAAGCGATAAACATATCTGTTAATATTTCAGCTTCTCGCTAGAAACGAGTCAAGTTTATTTTTCCTACGATTCATGTGAATCTAAATCAGATGTTGCATGTTGATACGACTTTAAAGTCTGCACTTTGTTAGTGCCCGCGTGTTTTTCTATTCACTTGTTTAAATCATGCTGATATTCAGCAGTCGGTAGATTTATATGATTAAGTAACTTTCTTAAATGCATATATTTTCGAAATCGCTCGAGATCGCCGAGTGTGATAAGGCCGTCAATTGTACTCTACTTATATGTTATACTATATTCGTATGTTGTATCTCTTGGTATCTATTGTACAACAGTACAATGAAGCTTAAAATAAATATTTTAAATTTGTCAATATTCTGATCTAATTAAGCAGAATTGCAGTAAACTCAATTAATGATTATGAGCTTCAACAATGTTTTACCACAGAGTAGATAATATACTTTTTTACGTTGATATCCATGGTATTACAAAATGGTTCCGTATTTTTTTAGTCATCGCCCAGCCAGTAATTACTCAAAACAATTTCAGAATCGTGTAATAGTTTAATTCAGAACAAGACATTTTGGTACTTTTTTTTCTTGATTTTCATCACGAGATAATACTGGGATCGATATCTATCTAGATATGAATTTTCCTTACTCCAAGCATTATATTATGCTGAGATTATCGCCCCAGGAAATCTCAGCCCGAACCTATCTGCTGAAGCAGAATTTGCCTCTCAAGCTTGCGAGATTTTACCGCAAGGCATGGCATTGTTTCGTGAAGTTACTGGCTGTGGGACCGTACGCCACAAACAAGCGCCTGCGAAGAGTATTTCCTTGCAACTTTCAGGCTATATTTTATCGACACTATCTTTTAAATACCAACAAAAAACACGAATCTCCTCTCTGATATAAAATAGAGCTACAGATTGCTACGCTCTCAATTTATTCCATCACGGTGATCTATTTTAAAGTTTTCTTAAATAATGTTCTTTTTGATGGCATGAATCCTTTTCTATCTGCTTGGTATGAGAGCTATGATAACCGAACGGGGTTAACGGCCGCAGAGCGTTGGATTCTTGCCTAATGCTCTCCTGATGGCTGTGATTTGTTTCACATATGTTTGTGTTGAAAAAAGTACACAAACTGGTATAAAGTGAACGTAAGAATCCAAATAAGACCACTAACTATCTAGGACCAGTGCTCCACAAGGATACGTTGCACTAGTAGTAGGGACTAGGGATATGATGCTAGAACAGCGAGTCCACAACAACAACAGGGTTGGCAATGCTTTAGTGATACCCTTGGTATTGGTAACGGTTATAGGCTACAGAGACAGGTTACCATCGAGTCGGCCGTATGCTTGTGTGCAAACCTTACTAGTAATTCCAGTAACTGACTTGTCTGAACAGCTTTATGAGTGAGCCAAAGAAGTTTAGATGAAATGAAATTGCCACATTTTACATCTCATCGATAGTAGCCCACTCAGGTCTTCCCGCCACTTTTTCCTGGGCCTACCTCGTCCTTCCTCAGGGCTGCAAGGCGAATTGGCTCCATTTTATTATCTGCCCGTAAAGGACACAAACACTGATTTCGAATGCAAGGAAGAGTGAATCCTCCCAGTACGTTTATGGCAAAGCGATAACGCGTTCCTATATTTTGGATTTATTATATTTTACATTTTCTTTTTGCTCTCGGCAGTGATGCCGGATGCTTAACGCTATCAACGGGCCTAGGACAAGTGGGTATCATTGAACTTGTTGTTGTGAGTGTCTAGTTACAGGAATTCGGGTAATGCGGCAAAGTATTCAGAATCACAGCTTTTTGTAAGTTTAGAGCTTTGGCAATTCGATTGTAGAATTGTAGATTAGTGTAGCTGTTTCGGTATTATTATTGTTTCTTTCTTATTTCGAAAGCAGCACTGCGTTGTTTTTAGTTGGCACACATATATATATTAGCCTTGGACTGAGAGTTACTTTAATATTCGCGTCTGCTTTGAATACAAACGTAAACGGTGTCCGTCAATTTTTTATACATTAAAATTGATATACTGCTTGGCAACTTTATGAGTACTATTTTCTTAAATTATTGTATATTATTAAACGCTGTTGTGATCAAGGACTAATTTGACGTCAACTGGTTCTTCAATAAACGTTGAAAGTACGCGAGTGATACCCCTGATGTTGCAGGGCCTACGAGTATAAGCTACGGCTAGCCATCGCTTACAATCAGGCCGCAAGCTTTCTTGCCAATTAAGGGCTAAAAATATTGGCAGTACATTACGTGTAGTCTTGTTATCGAACATAAAAAATTAGAGCATTTTTTTATACCACTAACAAGCATACGACCCGCCTGCTGGTAAGCGGCTACCGTTGCCTATGAACGCTTGCAACACCATAGTATCACTCGCGCGATGCCGACCCTGAAATATATGTATGCATATTTTTGATCTAAGTAAATGCTGAAAATTTTGTGGTTTCTAAATATTACAATCAGTTTTAATATCTGCGACACAGTTTCAAACTACTGGAGATATTATAGCATTTTTTTTGTATAGTACTGTTTATTTTTTGTTCTTGAATAAATAAATTAAAGTAATAATGCTGTCGTTTTTAATTGATACGAAAATCTATAACTCTGAAAATGCAAATTGCTTAGGCACCTCTTGCAAAGTGTTGGAGGGTAAGAGAGATCGTGCGTGTGGTTTTAATCACATCGTTATGCATGCGGGTATCCTTAGTAGCACAGCCATGCAAATGATAGAGAACAATTAGGCACCTAAAGAGCCAGCAACGGGACAAAAAATCAGAATTATACCTTATGCTTAAATGTAGTATGCAGATAGTTGAGTGCTAAGACGATAACTAGTCTGTAAAATTTTATAAAGAAGTTTTTTCGTTATAAAATACAACAGATATTCTTTTAAATATATTGTTGTATTATGTATATGTAGTTGCTTGGCTAGTAGGTTATTGTAAAAACATGTATATCATCATTTGGGACTCGCTTTTTTACGGCGACTTTGCCCGCGTAGCAATATAATGTGTAGCCTATACTCATTACTCACTTATTATACAGCATTTTGTGGGAAAAGATTTTGTATAACTGAAGATTATTTGGTGCCAACGTGATTAGACGGTGAGAGTCACGAAGAAGAAATTCAAGGAGCTTTGTATTGCATAAGCAATACAAAGCTCCTTGAATTTCTTCTTAGAGGTATACATGTTTCCTCACGATGTTTTCCTTCACGCGAATTTTTTTTTCTCTTTATAATATTCCCTAATACTCTTGAGCATGTTATAAATAGGCAAACATATAGCTGTAGCCGGAAAAAAACAAATAACAAAATATTTTGTCACTCTCCAATGAACACCTCAATATTTCTATGCCCAATTTGAAGCATAAGCCGTTCCGAAGTTAATCTGAATTAAATGTCCTTTAATTGTTTTGCTTTCCGAAGGTAATTTATTATTTCAGCTTATTGCTAATCTGATCCGTAAATATAACGGGCTATTTATTTTGATGCCGTGCGAGTTCTGAAGATTTGTGTTCTTGGATGTTTCGTCATTTGGCACTGGCTTAAATTACTATAAAATATTTTCAGATAGTATTAATTAGAAGTAGTTGGTTTTTATTAATTTATGTTGCGAGATGAAGGGAGGTGATTGAACAAAATTCCTTACGGCCCACTAATGGCCTTACTAACCATCTTTTGAGAGGAGTGCTTCAAATTAGAAAGTTATATCTGTCTTTCTGTCTGATTTAGGGTAATTTTCTTATATAATAACGTATTTAAGGTTCGGATATGGCCCCCATTGAAACCGAATCGTTTTTAGTTGTTTTTTTTATGATTCCAAATTATATGTCGATTCGGTCTACCTCATCGGGTTCGACCATATGCAGACCATAACAATACAGTATACGTAAATGTTCATGCCTGTTTTCCATAGGGTAGGCAGAGATAAATTTTGGTATAATCTACGATCCTTCAATATTTTTTATTAATTTCGGTCACATTTATTGGCATAGGTACATCTTATCGTGCACTTATTTTGGTTTTTGATAGCTTTTTATTATATTTTGGTGATACGTGTGATAAGTGGTGATGATTTATAAAAAACATTCAAGTAATTTTAATATTGTTGCAGAATGGCGACCAAAGCAGAGTCGACGAAAACAGAAATAAAAGTAAGTATATAAGTAAGTAATATTTAATGTAATACGTAGAAGGATTGCATAATACTTGAATTTTCTATTGTATGCACATTATAAATATTCTTATAATAAGAAACCCTACTTTGTATATGCGGTGGGTGATGGCGCCTCATCTTGCAAACATATTCTGGCTAAATTTTAAACGGCAGGCCCAATTTTAACGGGACTTCCACTGGCAGACAGCTGCTGTTACAGGGCGTAAATTGGTATTTACTACTATTTTAGAAAAAAAATAAGGAGGTAAGCGGTAAAAATTATAAGCTCATGAAATTGTGAACAAAATTAACTCACGCGAGGAAAATTAACGAGAAGCGGGCTCAACTAGTAAAAATATATTACGCTATAACACCAACGATACAGAATTGGCTACAGGGTAGTTTAGAAATCGGCTTATCAGGTATGTATTGTTACTGAAAGACTCATACTCAAAGTTTGACGCCACCTTAAGTGTATTTATACTTTAAGGAGGCAAAAAATTACTGTATTGATCTTAAGCAAACATAGCGCTAATTTATGGACAATACAAATGCTTTCAATGACCTCGAAAGATATACGACAGTTATTAGTGCCTTATTAGGGCAAAACAGAATGCCTTATTAGGGAGAAGCCTTTATAAAAGGGATTAAAACCCTATAAAGTTGTATGAGAAGGTGAAACTTGGCACAGTTAGTAGATGATACATAATGTACATGTGTCTGGTACTCGTATATAGATCGGGTTCAATATCGGAAAGAATTCTGTATATCCGATTCGGTCGTGAATGCGAGCAATGTCGGATCAGAAAGTTTTGGTGTCGTGCCAACATTAATAGCGGGTGATATTCGGACGCACAGTCGCCGCTGCCGGCTGTAAATCTCACCAAAGCTGCATTTATACAAATATTTTATACCACCCATTAAAATAACAACATATTCTCTACATGGCTATCATAAAACGCGACGCTAACTATTTTAAAGTCAGAATGGTACACATTTTTGTCCCTTTTTGTAAAACGTCAAAATGTAGACGGTTATAGATCATAGATTAAATTTATTCGATCTACAATTTCAATTTGAAATTTCAGATTTTTAACTGTCCGATAAATACTGCCTAATGAATAAACAAAAAAGTCTTTAAGATGCTTGCTTACAAAACTTTAAAAAGCTTTTTTCATTTAGGCTTTAGCTTTGCGAGGTGTATCTTATCTAGCTCTAGCTCTAAATTATACTGGGACAGATTGAAATTCACGAACGCTTAAAAAACGGAGCTTTAAACTTAATAACGTGACAGTTTCTGTCATTACCCTGTGAATCTCGCCTTAGTTGAGGCGCCGGCGAGAATAAACTACCACACAACGCGGATGAATGGAAACGTAGAAATTGCGATAAATAATAATCGCAAAACTGTCGGAAGCATGTTTGATGTTGTTTTGACGATTTGCTTAAGACAAATCGTAGACAAGGCGCTAGTTATTGGGGTCGGTACCAAAATACATGGCGGCGGGCGGCCGCGGCAGTAGGCGGACGGCGGCGCCCGCGCCACCGCGCGCAACTCGGACTCAGCCGCATCGGCTCCTCTGCTACACTCGCGCTATATTTAACCGCTGCGACCAGATTAATTTCTGCATGTTCACACACAAAAATAAGTGATTCCCATCAAAAACCTACAAGTGATGTGAAAACTAATCAATTACAAGTGTCTCGTCCAGTGTCAGTTATAAATGTGTTGACTGGATAAACAAACACGACTTAGCGATACGAAATCCACTGCAGGACAGGAAGTAACTATAACATATTTTGTGGCGAACATCAGATCTTGTAAGTAACTCGTTTCTATTTTTTACTATTTGTCAAATTGCCAAAAGACATTTGAAGCTTTTAACGTACAAAAATACACCTTTGGCTTTTTCTGACCAGCTGTTCGGATAAATAAATGTTGTTGATTTTTTCAGCAAAATGAACCCTCCTTCAGCGCTACAAGGCGCTATGAGCCGAGACAGGAAACCGTTCACGTACACCCCGGGAGGCCTCGACCTCTCGGAGATCAAATCAGAACGGATGGCCAAGCGGTTAATGAGGAATGCTATGAACCAGGGCGTGCCAGAAGTGCCCGTGCAGAACATTCAGTCCCCACCGATGCCATCAACTCCTATCACAGTGCCTAACTACAATTGTTTACCAGTGCAAGTGTTTCCAACATTCAATCTGCCTGCAAATCCTAAGTCATTGCTACGCACGAGGAGCGTCTCTGATCAACCAAGAGAATCCCCAATACAGAGGGTGATTCCACCAACGCAGTTTGTAAAAAATCAAAATTCTAGCAGCATGGACTATTATGATACGTATAATAAAAATATACCCACATACGCGCAGGTAAACGCTAATAGACCGGTGTCAATGTATGAGTTCAGCTCGATGCCAATTAATAACAACACCTTACCTAGAATTAATGTTGGAAGCGATAGGTTAACGGAACCAGAACTGCCAGAAATACAATATGAAGCAGAGTATTTACAAGCTCCAAGAAAAGTTAAAACACCTGTGAAAATGCCTTCGGAGATAATTAATAATGAGAAAAAAACTTTTGCAACGATCGAAAGTGCTGAATTTGTTGGCGTAAATAGTAGAAAAAATCTTCAAGAAAAGACTGACCCCGTTCCTGTAGTGACTAAGTCTGACGAAGATGACGTTGGAACCGACCAATTACAGGTGGAATAAAATATATAGTGCATTTATTACACGAATATCTATAAGTTTGCTAACATTGTTTGTTTCTTTCTTCACACCATAAAATTACGCTACGTTTACGCCATCTTAATGCAATGTCTTCGTGAGGGAATCATAGGTATCAATCATCGCTGGTGTCACAGTTATTAGATTTATAAAACAAATATTTTTTTTTAACTATAGTGCTGTTCATTTATTTATACGTCTTTTTTGGTATTTATTTATTTATTTATTACTAAGTTTACTACAAGACAAACGTTTTGTTTACATTTCAGAAAGAAGTCAAAATTGTGAAGTCACAAGTGAATAAAGAAAACAAAGTCGAGGAACAGAATGGAAAAGAAAATGGCAATGGGAACGTGGAAGCTGAATTAATTGTAAAATTACCAACAAAGAAAACTGGAGCAAAAACAGAGACCAAAGTAGAAGTAGTAAAAAAAATCTTACCAGATGGCACAGTTGAAGAGGTTACAACTACTACAACAAAAACTACAGTTGATGGTAAAACAGAAATAAAAACGAAGACAGAAACACGAACTCTGCCAAAAGAAGAAGCAGATGAAGAAATAGAGGAAGTCGAAGAAGAAGAAGAAGTAGAAGAAGGTGATACTGATAAAGTTGTTGTTGATGAAGTTGAGAATGAGGAAAAGGAGGAAGATGAAGCACCCCAAACTACTGTAATTATTAAAGAAAAATCCACTGCTAAAGAAAATGGTCACAGTGATACACTTGTAAAAAAAGAAGAAAGATCAGAAACTACTACTACATCCACGAAGAAAGTTGTTATAGTACAGGATGAGCCTGAAGAAGAAGAAGAAGAAGTTGTGGAAGAAGAAGAAGAAGAGGTAGAAGATGCGGAACCTGTAACAGTTGTTATCAAAAAGACTGAAACTTCTCATAAAGAAGTAGAAGAACGAGAGGATGAAGAAGATACAAATGAAATTACAAAAGCAAATGAAGTGAATCATGACGAATTACCTGAGGAAGAAAAAAAAGGTGAAAGTTTGAAAACAGATGACCAAGAAGATGAGACCGAAGAAGAAGAAGTGGAAGATCAACCAGAAGTTATTACCACAAAGGACCAAGAATCTGAAGAAAAGGAAAAATCAACTGAGAATGAAGAAGAAATAGAAGAGGAAGAAGAATACGAAGAAGCTAGAGACGAGGAATCTGTTGAGCCACAAATTGAGGTAAACGAATCAAAGAAAGAAGAAATAGATCAAGACACCGAATCTAAGGACGATGAAGAGCCAGAAAAAGAACAAATAAATGAACAGAAACCTGATGACGAACCCAAGGAAAATGTATCAGCCATTGAAACAGAAGCACAAGAAAAACCAAAAGCAGATACCGAGGAAAAAGAGGAAGTAAGAGAAATTAAAGTTGAGGTGAAGGTTGAGAAGGAAGCATCTGTATCAAAAGAACCAATACAACCGGAGGAAAAAGGATTGGGACTGGGATTAGAATCACATCCAGAAATTAAAATTCCGTTGAGAGAACCATCTATTCCACTGGATAAGGTTGAGGACGTAGAAATCAAACCCATTGGACCAGCTTCCGAAATAATTAAGAAAACGCACACAGAAATAATTTCTAGTACAACTGACAACCCGTTAGGAGCGTCAAGTACACAAACTGAATACAACAGGATTGAAAATATAGTAACAGTGAATCGTACGACAAAAACTTTGGATAGCTCATATGATTTATCACAAGAGGAAATTCCGAAAATGCCATCCTATTATTCACCAAATAGAGATAGCGTTTTGGCTTCTCCGCTACCAACTAGGCCATATCAACCAGTTTATACATCCGAGCCTCAGACTGAAAGGCGACATAGTTTACTACTCGAAAGACTCAGTATGGAGCGGCAGATGCCGGCAGATATATATCAAAACAACTATCAGTACAATAATAATCAGAGCTACGAACAACAATCACAATGGCCAGAGCCGCAATCAGAAGTGCTCACTGTCAGTAACATCAAACCAAGTTCTATTTCGAGAGAACGTCAAGACTGGTATCAACAAACAAAGAGAGAAAATATTTACAATAACAACGTGCTTCCTGCTCCTACTGCGGCACCTCAACAATCCTCTCCCAGCCCTATTTGGAATCAACCACAGACGAGATCACAGCCCACACCCACACCTCAACCACAAATTCAACCATTAGTTCAACCACAGCCACAATATCAGCCCACTTACACTGACACGTTACAAAACCGATCAAACATACAGCAAAATACTTACCAACAGCAGAACACGTACCAGCAGAACTCTTATACGACGCCTACTTACACTCCTAAGCCGATGTGGGGAACCAACACAGAACCAGTACCAAACATAACCACACCTACACCTTACTCATATCAAACTAAAGATACGACAGACAGTTACCATAATACAACACAGCAATACTCATCTTCATACGTGCCACCTCCGTGGGAGCAAGATACATCATATGTAGTTGACAATTCTAACCAAAATTATTATCAACCACCTCCACCGGCGAGCACATTCACAAACACACCATCTTGGAAACCCACTCCTCCACCTGGCAAATTCTCTAAACCTGCTCCCAAAGCCTATATCCCCCCAGCACCTAATCAATCTTTCGTAAAACCAGTCACCGAGCTTCCCAGAACTCCTGGTCGGAAAACCTATTACAGCGAATATGAGAGACGTTACATTTCAGTACCAGAGACTACATACATACCCGGGGAAAGTAAATTCCAACCACAGCCGGATCCGTCGCCTCAGTATTATTACGACAATAATGAGGCAGCTGAGGTAGTTGAGCCGCAGTGGCGTAAGGAGCTCAGAGAATTTACCGAGAAGTCATCTTTGACGCAGACAGAAACGACGTCTGTGAAGCCACCGTGGGAGGGAAAAACGGCACCTGCGACTTACACACCAACGCCAACATGGAGCCAGACGGTCCGCCCTCGTTCGTGGCGTGAGAGCAGTTATGACGCAGAGTACATTGGATCACAAGAGTGGCCGAAGACTAACACTTTAGGACGCGGCCGGCCGTTGAGCTCAGTTTACAAGACTATGGAAGCGCCAATCCCAGAGAGAACCAGAGGAGTGTCTGTGGACAGATACAATCCTAATAGTTACCAGTCACCGATCTCATCAGAACACCCTCCGGTCCAGTCTCATATTTTGACGACGCCGGCTCCACACGCGGGCTACCACAACCCGAACGTGCCATCTTACCATGCTCGCGCCTCAGCCGAACCAAGGTGAGCTCATACACTATAATTATATACTTCATAGCTTTTATTTACGTTATTAAAATCTTCAGATATAACCATCACGAAAAATTACAGTTCGATAATGTTCTTTACCATTAAATTTAGAAATACTGTTTATCAAATCATGTCCTTTTTTTGTTTAAAAAAATATAAGCTAATTATTTGGCAACACATCATTGCGTATAAATATGTTCTGGTGTAAAAAGACCCTAAGCTTTTTTTATTACGTCCAAGATAATCGTGTTTTAATTTTGTATTTGAAATGTTCCAGGGAGAAACCGATTTATCCACAAGCACGTTCGGTAAGGGAAGCGCGCGCTAGTCCCTTTCAGTCGAGATCTTTCAAATATCTGCAATGGATCACCGGAACCGAGGATTGAGCATCATCATCTTAACATTTAGTCATTAAAGACCATGAGGTCTTAAAGTATGAACTTTCAACGTTGTTTACATGAAATTGATCAACCTGTATCAGAAATATTAACTAATTTGTATCTGTGTATTGTTGTTGCTCGTAATAATTTTAGGCAGTGAGATGAAAACTAATTGATGATAATTCTTGTCTATTGATATTTTAATAATGATAAAGGGACGGAGTTAAATAGATTTTAAAACAATGTTAATTTGTAATTAAATGCTGATGGGAATATATAATATGTAAGTACATAAGTTGGTAAGCCATGTTTAAGCACTATATTTTAACGATCCTAGAATTCCCTATTCAGAACTCGAAGAGATCGTTTATGTAGTATAAAAATAATAACCGAACAAACAACTGCTAAAAGTATTATAATTTATAGAGATTGTTTTCAACAATGTGACGAAAAGATCGATTGAACGCTATTAACCTGATGTAATTCTAATAGATTTTATTATATCTAATGTTTATAATGCCTAATTTTAATATTGTTTAAACAGTCAATTGTCTTTGAACGGACCTTAATATACGTACTAAAAGCGTGTTTGGAGGCATTTTGTTCATAATAAATGTATTTATTTCAGTCAGCACTGCGTCATGTGATATAGTGTCAGATGTGCTAACTAGTCATCAATAATGCTTAAGCTAGTCTTAGTCCTATAACAACAATTCTGCATTTGCTTTTTTCACTCACTTGATTCACTTCAGTAATTATTTACTAAGTTTAAGATAATTTATGAATATTGTTTATCTTGTAGAAAATGTAGGAAAAACAATGTTTATAAGTTTTTGTGTTTGTAATATAACTCGTAGGTGTACATGGTACATAGCGTTTTTTTATTTTTAAAAAGCGTTTTATGTTCACTAGTCTGGTACACGTAACATACATTAATTTTAATTTATCTAATTATATAGCTACGGATCACAAGTTTGCCATTAATTTTATTTATACTTGCATGGTCCATTTAATAGTTGTAACGATTCATTGTTTCTTCCACCATACTTTATACATGTTATTTGTGAAAATTATTGTTGAGTTTTATTTAATAAATACATAAAGTTAATTTATTCTTCTTTATTACCTTCATTAAATTTAGAGGCCTACAAAAATGCTATAATCAGCCTTATTGTTCCGTAACTTTCGCCTTAGTGGGGTCATAAAATTATTTATGATGGACATTATGTTATGGAAAGTTTGTTTTAATAACAGGTTTACTAGAATTAAGAGTTTCAGGTGAATTCCTTTGTAATAATGATAAAATATCCTATAAATAATTTATGTTAAGTGTTCTCATAATTTATGGGTAAAGCTGAGAAATTCTCCGTAGCATTCAATATTATCTGGTCATTTTTAAATACGTACTTATTACAGCACTATGCACTTAGTTTCAGCTAGAATCCTTTTACCAACACAGGGTCACGTAAAAGAAATAAGGAGGTACGTATATGGGTGTCAGGTATCGGAAACCGTAAAACTCTTAACGCCTTACAGAGAAAACCTCTTCCTGGAGCAATGGAAACCACACCACGTGCTAGCATATCACGGAAATGCATCGGATTTAAAAAATCTTTTTAAGATAATTACTTGGTGCTTTAAAAATATGCACATACTATTAGAATGCCGTTCGGTTAGTCTTGCCAAATTTTGTGGTGTTGATAGTATATATTTTGAGAGGTAGGGCGATTGGGGATTTCCCGTGGGTTATCCCATTTAAATTGGAGCCGCCCGACTGGAGATTGTACCTCCGTCTTACAGAAGGCCGCAGTGAAATAACACTAATTGATGTAATGTTGTGTTTCTGCGGTAAGTAGGGTTGCCAGTGCTCCACGAGGATACGCTGGGCTAGTAGTAATGCTGCTAGCACAGTGAGTTCTCATCAACAACATGGTTGGCAACCCGTTAGTGATACCCCTGGTATTGCTAGCGGCTACAGGCTACGGTGACTGCTTACCATCAGTTGTGCCGTATGCTTGTGTGCCACCATAGTGGTATTAAAAAAAAAACAATAGTACTTTCCATAGCCTAATTGATTTTCAAGATCAACTTATCGACTTTCGAAAGCAGGGTAAGGTAAATTATGCAGTGGCTTTGTCTTCTGTGTGCTATACCGGGACGACGAACATTTTTGTAATGCATTATATGTGTCTGGATGATATTCAGGCATCCAATAATTCGTTTTTATTATTATTTTTGTTTGTTAGTTTTGTAGTTTCTAGCCTCTGCCTAGTATTTGGTTAGTTGGCATTGAGTTAGATGCTTAGAGTAGTGAAAAAGTTTAATCATCAATATTATATCAACAGAAAAACGTCCACTGACGATCAAAACCCTCCCCCAGCTTCCGACAAAACACATTTTAATATCAGTAAGATTTTTTATACTACCACTAAGGTGTCAAACATGCATACGTCCAGCCTGATGGTAAGCGGTTGCTGTAGCCTATGGACGCTTGTAACACATTCAATATGAGAGTAGTTCCAAGCTGGTGATAATGCCAACTAGACATACAACTGACAGCTTACTGTTTAACCAAAATGTAAAGTAATATGTGTATAACGTCATATAGAAATCGTTGTGACAATCCCCTAATTGGTGTAAAGTGTACATAGTGCATACAAAACGCAGTATCATGTATAAAACATTGGCCAGGCGCCAGACATCTATCACCACGCTGACCGCGCTTGTTATGCAATTATGGACTACCATTGTTAAAAAATATGTTAGTGGTAATATAAAAGTGGCTTTTATTGCCTTGTGAATTTATATTAATCTTAATTTTATTTTAATAGTAAAGTAGAATTTATTTTAGGTAATTTAATTTCAAATATTTTGGTACTTGAGTTAAATACTATTGTTTTAAATTAAACATGCCGTCAGGGGATGACGAAATTCCTTGGGAATTTTAGACTGAATTTTCAAGCGTTCACTATTGAGGTTATACCACCGCTCGTATTTTCGTTACGTGAAGATTTCTACTAGTCAAGTTTGCGTTAAGGAACTTAATTCTTACGAAACGAGTAGTAGATACTGCGTTACGGGACTTCTGTGGGATTTGGTGCCGAAGCATAGATGTCATCGACATAAACGACATAACTTTTATATTTATTTTTCGTTAACTGGAAGATCTTTCTATACTAGTTTCAATATCTTGATACTTCCATCAATGATGTAGTTGTATGCTAGTCATATCTTATAATGTAAATGTCTGCATGCCATCTTAAATCCAAGGACAGCAATGCGGCAACGATTCCATTCTACACACGACTTTATCAAAAATATCCTATTCATAATACGCTATGGTATTCAAATCACAACTTGTAAATTGCAGTGCTGCAGCGCTGCGGAGCACAATTTCCGTGCACACATATTTTTGCCTCAGTCGAGTCGAAAGCGCAGTGTGACGTGACAGTTTTCATACCTATGACCCTTTGTGAGGTTTACGCTGTTGCGGACGTGAGTACTGTTAATCCCGTGTGTATTGTGACTAGTGAGCCTTGGCGATTGACGACCAACATTTGCGATGTTTGGCCAAAGCTATGGCGAACACTTCAGTGATTCCTAATACACTTGTTCCTTTTGAATTGAAATGAACTTGGTTAATATGCATATTGAGAGTGATATGACCGAATACTGAAACGCCACTCAAATCTGATACCACATAAATATTGGCTGACCTCTGATTTTACATGCAATATTGTATTTTGATGCCTTCAAACTTTGAATGACGTTTTAGGAGCCTTAGCAAGAAAATCGTTCGACGTATTCGTATCGCTTTAAACTATGTTTGCATTGGAAAATTAATAGCGCAGCGCCGGCGAAAACGGAACTAAAAATTCGTATGAAAATGTTGACATTTTCGGATACGTCATCTAAAGATTCTTGCTGCCAGTACAGTAAATAATCTTACAACACGCTATCAAAATCAAATGCGCATTCGCCCTAGAGACAAACTCTCCTCTCGTTAACCGATAACGTAGAATGTATTCGATTTTTGCGATAAAGAGAAAGTGTTCGGATATACCCTGGACAATTTCCCTCCTGCGGAGGATCATTATCACTCCTACGGGAGGCCTATTATCACCGGAGAGGAAAGGAATGGCTAAAATTGCTCTAATTTATACCCCACGTGTGGAGTATTTTGTTACGCACAGTGTTGTGTTCGTTTGATGGGAAATCGATGGATACTGACACGGTAACCGTGTTCCATTTTCATTTGTTTTGTAATCTGTTACACCTGTGCGATCGACAGCGGATTTGATTCCACGCCCGATGAATTATGAGTCGCACAAGAACAACAAATTGGAGTTTTTTGAATATTTAAGTTACAGAAGTAATAATATTAGTATATCTTAACGCCATCCACAAGGGTCCCCGAAGAGGTAGGCAGAGGGGCTAAAACTGCTACACCATAACACTACTTTTTTAAATGTATCTTAGGCTATTGAATACGTATTTTTTAAATTAAACTTTACTGCCATGGACGTAAAAAAAAAAGGCGGACAGAACTTCGCTAAACAACAATTGAAGCACCCATAGTGTGTCAGTTTGCTTGTACGCACGAGTTTTCACGCACACATTCACACCATAGTGTGTCGATCGGCCGCCATTAGGCGACAGACCTCGTTTGACAGACTTCGTTGCTCTAGTGTTCAGAAAAAAATATAATATGCCGTCTTGTGTGGTAAAATGCTGTCTGCATCATAGTGATTTTAAGAAAAAAATTCAGGGAATCACCTATCAAAGGTAAGTCCGTAATTTATCACTTAATATCTTTATTTTTAACATGACAAAAATATGTACTTTTTGGAACACAAAACCTCAACCACAAGACCAGTGCTGTCAATTATTTAAAGAGTTAATTACCCTAAATTATGGGAGATTGATACTTTTGGTATCAAATACTAATACGTATTATTATTACTTTTTACTAATTAAATTGCATTTAGGTACGCACTTTATCCTAACTATATTTTTTTTTTAGGTTTCCAGGAAATGAAGTATGGAGGAAAGATTGGATCAAAATAATAAGAGAATGTAGAAGCGAAATTAATTGGGTTCCTTCTAGTGTAAGTGTAATTTGCAGTGATCATTTTGATACTGCGGATTTATACAAAACTAAAGGAGGACTACTGCGTGTTGTTAATTATAATAATATATATATAATAATGTTTAATAATATTCAATATTAGTTTCTAAAAGTCGTTACTATTTGTATTCTAAATCAATGTTTGAATTTCAGTTAAATCAAAAGAAGTCCATGCAAAATCATAAGGCGCGCGAAATTCAAATTTTATCACGTTTTTTGCAAATTGCAGCTCAGTTTTAGGTCGTACTGCAAAAAACGTGATAAAATTTGAATTTCGCGCTCCAACCTAAGCCTCCACCTTAAACTATAATTTAGTTATTACAACCGCAAAAAAATCAAAATGAAAATACATAAATCACATTTCCCGCCACACGCTGTAGACTTAGACCCTTTTTTTTATAAATGGGGAAATTTTGTTTCATATGGTATCTTTTTATTCACTCACACATACTTACGCCGCCGCCATAGCCGTGCTTCAACCTTTGCTTAGCGAAGTTCTGTCCGCCTTTTTTTTACGTCCATGTTTACTGCTTCCTTATTTAAATAAATTACGATGAAATATCACATTGTATTATATTTAATTGATATTTGAATGTACCTGACTGTACATTTTTAAGAGAGGTAGGGCGATTTGGGATTTCCCGTGGGTTATCCCATTTAAATTGGAGCCGCCCGATTGGAGACTGTACCTCCGCCTTACAGAAGACCGCAGTGAAATAACACTACTTGATGTAGTGTTGTGTTTCTGCGGTAAGTAAGGTTGCCAGTGCTCCACCAGGATACGCTGGGCTAGTAGTATTGCTGCTAGCACAGTGAGTCCTCATCAGCAACATGGTTGGCACCCCGTAGTGATACCCCTGGTATTGCTAGCGACTATAGGCTACGGAGACTGCTTACCATCAGGTGGGCCGTATGCTTGTGTGCCACCTTAGTGGCATAAAAAAAAAGTGTAAATTTAAAACATAACAACATTTCTAGCAAGTCCTACCATCAAACAATCGTACAATAAGACTGAGATAATGTGCGAAGCTTTGGAACAAAAAATACGTGATTTAACAACGTATTTTTATTCATCCAGAGACGATCCCGAGTCCCGACTATCAAATATCTATTTAAAGTAGTTGCGGTCTCAGCGAGCGCTTGACGCCTACTCTGGAATCCAATTATCTTCAGAGGCGAGAATCTCAGTAGTTCAGTTACAAATCAAAGTTTGTACGTAACTCAACGGTAACGTAGTGGAATCGTAGTCTGCAACTCGCAGAATGTTATACAATAAACCCTTCCGTTCCCGCAGGACCTTATGTTTATCGGAACCAAAAGAGGGTGTTCTTTCTCTCCGGTTTGAGGTCAGTTACGTGAGTTATTTATTGATAACTGCTTATTTACAGTGAGCTTATTAACAATGGCTGGTCTTAGATTCGTTACGTCCAAATATTTCTTATACATATATATAAAACCCCCGATGTATAAGTTTAGAAGCACACTGTGTGTAATTTGGTCCAATTTGAGACATAGGACAGTTTTTATCTCAAATAATGTCATCGATCTTGTTTATTGAAAAATATATGTATTTTTTATAGGAGTATTATTAATGAGTCACAGAAACGCGTAAGCCGGATCTGATAGTATAATATACATATAAACTGTCATAGTATATCTTCTGACAAGATTTCTTAATGTATGGATAAATTGAATCTCTTAAGCAATAGAATCAATAATATTGACTTGTAACAAAGGTCTAGGTAATGTGTAAAAATATGTGTGGTAAATAGCCACATTGGCTGAGATAGAATGCCGACTGCCGGCGAATTTCATCGTTTACGATAGGGTCAGGTCAATGCAATGTTGAGAAAGATATAAGCCAACTAGCTTTTATCCGCGGCTTCACCCGCATAGTTCTAATATCACACAAGTTTTAGGGTCTGCAACGCGCGAGTTATACCCCTGGTGTTGCAAGCGTCCATAGGCTGCGGCAACCGCTTACCATGGGGCGGGCCGTATGCTTGTTTGCCACCTTAGTGGTATAAAGAAAAAGCCAGGATAAAAAGTATCCTATACTTATTTTTATCCAGCCATTAAGCTACTTTCTTTCCAAATTCCAAACACAAACTTTCACATTTATAATATTAGAGTAATTTAAAACTATATCCGAAAATATTCAAACCAAAGTTGTATTACACTACCGTCGCCTTTTATTTCCCACTAAAGCGAAATGTGAAGTATTAAATACACAGGATTATATTGTTCTAAGGGAAGACAATAATCGTCCCGGCAAAGAACTTTAGTTCTGAAACTGCAAGTGGACTTACCGTTCGGGTTTATGCGATTTTCCGAAACTTGGGAAGTTGTTTTTATGTACACAGGTAATAGCCCGCTTTAAGACGACAGAAGTGTATATATTCCTTAAATAATTATACATTTTTATTTGAATCTTAGATGGTCATCATCGGGTATAACCTCCATATTTCTATAAAATACTAGCTGTCCTTACAGATGTTGTCCTGTCTTAGCTATGAATTCATCACCGATTGGAAAAAATCACCGATTGGACCAGAGACATGTCATGATTGGACAATTCCATTATCAAAAATTTAATTTTATTCTTTTATATAAAACAGTAATAAATCGAGTCTTTATTCATAATTGTTTTATTTATGAATACATATTTTCGTTTTTATAAGTAACACAAAAAAAGGTAAACTTTTTCCCCTAGAACAGGATATTGTATTTTTTCCCCGCTCTGGAACGTTACAATGACGAAGTTTTTGAGCATGAGGAGTGAAAAAGATGTTTAATTTATTATGAACTATCATATATATTCGCACCGGCACCTTTTCAAACCGCCACGATAAAACTATTAGTGAGTTTATTGTGCACTTTAGCCATTGCACACGGAATCTAAAGTGTTAAACTTTGTGCGTTGCCGGTTGGATCATAAAAGGAATTAGTACTGGCTGTAAGTACCTCTCAACTACAATAATACCACGTTCTACGTTTAAATGTGTAAACATTTCAATATGGAATGGAATGCGACATGACAATGATATTGCGACATGATATTCATTGCATTCAAAGCGTTCAAAGTCATTCCAAATTCTTACACTAACTCTTGTGAGGTGGGAAACAATATCAATACGACTGCAATAAAATAAATAATTAAATATAAAAAAAACATCTGTAGCATCTACCGTTTAAACAAAACTATAAAACAAATTTAATATTTAGTAAAATATATCTCGCAAATGCCTTATAAGCTGATCATGCGATGGAATAGAATTTTGAATTTTGAACAAAGATAGCAATTTGGAACATAATCTCCACTCTATAATTTACTATAATCTTTTCTCCAAGCATTCGCAATAGTCTAGTGTTGTACTTCGTAAAAAGCATTCAAATTACACGTGTTAAGTAACACCAGCTCGCACGACGTAAGCACAATAAACCCGAGATACATATGATTACAGGTCGGGGCAGTGGATGTAGCACGTAAGTCACGAAACACTCTTAAATTGTTGAAATAAATCACGTACTCGAGCTTTATTATACAAAAGTTAGCGGCAAATGAAGTATAAAGTGGGAAGGAGAGAATTAGGACAGTGCGCAAGCTTGGGTACTTGTGAAAATTTCGTTTCGCTTGGACACAAAAATAGTTAACGGAATTAAGCGGAGCGGGCGTGGGCTGCATTTTGACTGGTTCTAATGAAACGTTGCGCTTATTTGCAGTTTGTATGAGGTATCCTTTAAAAGAGAGAGAGATAGATATTGTTTTATGATTAAAAGAATAAAAACCGGCCAAGTGCGAGTCGGACTCGCGCACCGAGGGACCGTACACACTTGTAGGTAAGATTAATAGTAGGCAAACTTCAAATGAGGTCATTATTCGTCGGTGACTCTCAACAGCGCGATTCAGGAATATTTTTTTGTAAATTTGAATTTAAAAAAAACTATAAATTTTCGATTTTCAGATTGTATCCTTACTTGTGCTGTAAGACACTGCTTCCTGCCAGATTAATGCTTTAATTTCAATTTGATAGGTACAGGTTCTTGAGACAAAATTCTTGAGAGACAGACAGACAGACGGACAACAAAGTGATCCTATAAGGATTCCTTTTTTCCTTTTAAGGTACGGAACCCCTAAAAATAGCTCGCGGATATAATGGATAGTTCGTACCCGTCTAGTTCTACCAATGGTCGTAGCCGCACTGCAATAAACTCTTTAGACTAAGCTGTCAGTTAGTTTTTTATATATTTGAAAAGGTTTGTTTTATCATGAAAATATCACCCTTATCATTAATAATGTTAAGGTTTCAGTTAGATAGATACGTACCTACATAAAAAAAACAAATTTTTTTATGTCGTAAAATCTGTCGCTACAATGTTTGACACCGTTAAAACGTTTTATATTAAAATTCAATAGTAATAACTCGGAAATCGACTCTTACTATGTATTAAACAGTTTATTATCTTAAAAACGTATTAACATTGCATTAGAAAGATTTTACTACTGACAGCTTCGATCTGGACATACTGCATTAAAGAGTTTTTTTTTTCTTTTTATTCCACTAAGGTGGCACACAAGCATACGGTCCACCTGATGGTAAGCAGTCACCGTAGCCTATAGCCGCTAGCAATACCAGGGGTATCACCAACGGGTTGCCAACCATGTTGTTGATGAGGACTCACTGTGCTAGCAGCATTACTACTAGCCCAACGTATCCACTGGCAACCTTACTGACCGCAGAAATACTACACTACATCAAGTGTTATTTCACTGCGGTCTTCTGTAAGGTGGAGGTACAGTCCCCAGTCGGGCGGCTCCAATTTAAATGGGAAAACCCACGGGAAATCCCAAATCGCCCTACCCCTCTTTTTAAAAGCTCATGGTGTGATTAATCGCTGTACTCAAGCTTAGAAAAACTCATTGGTACAGGCTGGGATTTGAACCTGGGCTCATCAGATGACAGACCGTTGATTCAACCACAAGGCCACCACGTCTTTAAAAAAAGTTTCGCATACTTGATTGATGGGAAAAAAGGAATCTGCCGATGTACTATATGTGGAAGATATTAAGACGTGGTTGCCTTGTGGTTGAAGCATCGGCCAGTGATCTGATGGGCCCAGGTTCAAACCCCGGCCTGTATCAATGAGCTTATGTAAGGATTATTCAAACCATGGGCTTTAAAAGAGAGGTAGGGCGAATTGTGATCCTCCCTTGGGTTTACCCATTAAAATTGGAGTCGCCGCCTGAGGACTGTACCTCCACCTTACAGAAGACCGCAATCAAATAACGGTAATTTGCTGTAGTGTTGTGTTACTGCGGTAAGTAAGGTTGCCAGTGCTCCACGAGGATACGGTGCGCTAGTAGTAATGCTGCTAGCACAGTGAGTCCTTATCAACAACAACAGTTGGCAAGTCGTTAGTGGTACCCCTGGCATTACTAGCGGCTATAGGCTAGGTGGTCTTACCATCAGGTGAGCCGTGGCGATATAAAAGAAAGAATCAAAATAAATACCATAAACAAGAAAACAAAACACCTAACTAGTTAATTGAAAGCTGAAGTGAAAATCTCAGTTAACAAATAATTAAACAATATAAGAAGTTACAGTAACTTCCATTAGTTCGGGACGGGACGGTATCGAGTCCGCGTCAAGTTTTGATTGGCTGACCTCTGATGAAATCACGTGGTCGTCTAGGTATAAGGTCCGTCTTAGATACATACAGACACACACACACGACCTCACGGGCTTAGGGGAAGGGAGACCTCTTGTTTTTTTTTTGTTTAATAATATTTTGATTATTTGTTGTTATGTATGTAAGTAGTTAGAGCCGTGGTGACCTTGTGGTATGAAACGTCTTATTCTAGCGACACAAGTTCGAATCCCACCGGTCTGTACCAAAGTTGTGCAGTGATTAGTCACACCACGAACTTTACGGTGAAGGAAAACATCGTGAGGAAATCTGCATACGTCTGAGAAGTAATTCAGAGACGTTTGTAGTGCCTAAGAGACGGCGATGGCCTCACCATCTGTCACGTTGGCACCAAATTATCTTCGGTGGAAAGTGGGTGTTGTAACACCTCTGCCTACTCCTTCGGGGACCCTTGTGGGAAGGCGTGAAGATATATTTAATCTATGAAAATGTAAACTCTTTACCTATTATGGAACATGAGATACAGCCTGCTGACAGACCGACGGAAGCACGGACGGATGGACGGACAAACGGGACGGAAAGAGTCTTAGTATTAGGGTTCCGTGGGCTACGTATCGGGTACGGACCTCTAAAATTTGTACTCATATAATGATTTGCACAAAATGATTAGGTTACTGAGTTAGTGATGTTCCTCAGTTACCTTGTTTACAAGTTCACGGTGCGTTAAATAAACTTGATCCGAGCAACTCAATTATACTTGTGAGTAATACGGGACCGTTCATATAAATGGCTTTTTGTTTCGGTAACACTTTATCTAGTTATTGTTGGGACTTGCCGATGATTAGTTTCCCTCGGGGAATTACACATCGTTATAGTTTCGGATAGTTGGAGATAATGTACTCAAAGAAATAAAACTTGTACATTCATAGTTGATTTCTTCACCGAGGTGACTTACGATCGTTGAGAAAATAGTGGTATCTATAAACGGTTTCCATAAGTTGTGTGCATAAACATATATATAATCTGGAATATTTTAAATAGTGCCACGGACTATATCCTTCTTCGATAAATTCTAACCTGATATTGTGTACATACCTGGAAAATTGTAATAAAGGACGACTAGAAGTGCAATTCTGGGTCAACAGCGATCGAAATCGCTTCTGATTTTTGATCCGAAATGCCAAATTACTACGGGAAAGTTCCATTTATGAGTAGTGCCCTATCTTGCTCGATTACAGATTTTCATACACTTTCATCTTCTATTTTACCCCCTTGGGGTGATTCCAAAAACCCTTAGTGGATGCCTCCGTCATAAAAGGTACCTACTGTCAAAATTTTAAGTCTCTAACCCCAGCCATTGATATGTCAGTCGGTCAGTTTCTTCTTTATAGATCATGTCATTGTCATCTCTATATAATACAGATGACACATACATTTAAAATAATTTATGGCAGTGAAATCACACTTGTATTGCTACCCTAATATGGATATACCTACAAGGTTATATATTTTCCAGCCTAGGATCTTCCTGACCCGCTCTTAATCTCACCAATCAACTAATGTGGCTAGTGTACCGAAATAAATGGCATCCATGCGGACCACCGCACTAACAGCTTTATGTCCCATCTCTATTTACCGTTGACGTAATACGTAGCGACTTTATTTTAGAAAGTATTATTTTTACTGATACTTTATTGTTCAAGCCCCCTGTGGAGATTTGGCCTAGCTATGTTCTACATAGTATATCGACTGTGGATGCCGGTTTTGACCTAATATAATAAATCAAGGAACTAGAGATATAGGTACTACACTAACATGCATGTGTGCTTCCGTAATGAAAAAAAAACTGTCGAAAATTTAAATATTTTTTGATTATAGAACATACTGCCGTTGTTGTTTCCATTTGACAAGTCATTTATCAATAAAAATTAAAAGAACCCGAGCGTTCTAATTTCAAAATCGCAACATTAATAAAAATTCAAATAATTACATTCCATGCCACGTAAATAAATACAAGATTTATTCATTTTAATCAAATTCAACCGTCCCGAGAATTGAATTGAGTGAACGCAATTTATTTGAAAAATTTAATATCCTGGACACTGGACGCAAAAACTGCCCTTCAAAATGATAAATCAAAAACGAATGTAATAAACAAAATACCACATTGTGTTGGGGTGCCGATGTGTTATTATAACGGCATTATGTATTAGCTCCCCCATCTAATAATGCGATAAATGTTTAATACTCGTGGTAATACACCATTACTAATCCATTTGTCTGTTTGTCATGTCACCCTTGTGCTTATTTCTGGCGCGTTCCTAATAACAGGTGGGAAAAGTGTAGTCCCCAAGGATTGTTGGTTATTACAGATATCGCACATCGATGCTTCAATAGCCAATCGAATTGGGCAGATTTTAGGGCGAAATTTTCCCCGTAGATTTAGGGGTGTGAACACACTAAGAAAACACTTCATTTTTTTATTGTTTACAAAATTGTTTTTTTTATTTTATTATTTATATAGTTGTTTGTGCCCGTCATGTGCCTCTTTTCTTCTATAGTAATAGAGTAATACTCATGAATGGCCGTCAAAACTTAACTTTCTTTGCCGGAAAACTTCGCTAGCGCGCGAAAAATAACCTCTCAAATATTTTATAGTAGGTTATTAGATGAATCGTAGCGCATTGAAGACGGATGAATAAATACATTTGTTGTATTCTATCTTTAAGTATCTTCTGACCTATAAGATACGTAATTGTTAAAAATATAAATTATAGGTACCTACTTGGTTTATTCTTATGTGAGCAGCGCAAGCAAATACTGTTAACACCAAGTGACCTCACGACCGTTTTGCACTTTGTCGTTCAATTCTCAATTTAAAAGACACGATTAGTTACTAAGGAGGGCATGTCATCTTGACACATTTCAAAATTCAAAACTTAAACCACAGAGGTTTTTAATTAATTCACGTTAAAGTTACATATTTTTATCAGTTTAATGAAAAAAAAGTGTTAACAACCCTAATTTCAGCGATCCTGGATAGCCCCAGCTCCAGCAAAGATCAAGTGGTGATGATTTGTGCTATGACGGCTAGATAATAGGCAGACCGGGCTTATATTGCTCTAAGTCCCAATGCGGTTGGGTCTTCATTGAAATCCTTGTTGAACTGTAAGGGTTTATTGGCAATTGGCGATAGGGCCGGTACAAGCGACCGGCGGATCTCAGCTGTAAAAATGTTTACGACAAATAAAACTACGGCAGCGCTAGGGTTAAGTGTGATTACGATATACAGCGTGTTTTGTAGGCTATGCACCGATCGCCGTAGAAAAGAATATTATTCTGTGTTTACTTCGCGAGAAACCATCGTGTCACAAACTAATATTGACCCTTGGAATAAATAACTCTAAGTCGATAATTGAATGAGTACTAAGTCTTAGACTAACTCAAATTGTAATTCGCATAAATGAAATAAGTAAAGTTAAAAAAATAAATTTCATCCAACCCGTCTATTATAGTCATTTACCGTGGTATTATATGATCTTAAAAAATAACAGCCACTCGGATGCAGCGAGTAGATAAGGCGAGACGAGAAAAACACAACAAGTGACGGAGACAAATGTTCCAGTAACTTCCTCTGTCTTGACTTCCTCGTCACCCACAATAAGATTACTAAAAACTCACTGTGCAGTGGTTATTGGGAGAATCTTGCTAATATTGTAACTTTTTTTTCAGACACTTTTATTAAAAAAAAAAGGATTTCGCGCAAATTATAAAACCCATGAAATTGGAATTAAAATTAATTCCACGCATACAGCTTACTGGTATATTAAAAGTTTAGATATTTGTGTAAGAAGCCGTGGTGGCTGTGTGGTATGAAGCGTTGCCTGTTAATCTATCGACGCTAGTTCGAATCCCACCTGTTCATATAGCTGTTCTAATAACTGAATTGTAATAATTAGTCACACCACGAGATTTACGATGAAGAAGGACATCATCGTGATGAAACCCGCATGCATCTCAGATGAAATCAAGGAAGTGCCTAACAGACGGCGACGGGCTCACCATCTGTCACGTGGCCACCAAACTATCTTTGGTGAAAAGTGGGTGTTGTAACACCACTACCTACCTCTTGTAACTACCCTTGTGGAAAAGTGTGACGATCTTATTAGAATCGTTTTACGGAAATTCCGCTGCTGAACCAATCATGATAAAATTAGAATTTTTAGAAAGACATGGAAAAATTATCGGAAAATATGGCTTCTATTGTCAAAGTTCCCATAAACAAATGTGGTTTGAATTAGAATGTATTGTGTAAAAATATCTGAAACATGTATCCTCATGAAGTCCCCCTTGTAAAGTCAGTCCTAAAATGAACTTAATGTAAATGAAATAAAGCTTAAAACAGCGTAGCCATTGTGCCAAACCAGCCACACCTCCGTAGCCATTATCAACATTGACGCAAAGTCGGACAAACAACATTAAACGTAGGTATATCAAGATTTACGGGACACCGACATGGGAACGACATTTCGCAAACTTGTACCAAACACTCGTAAATTATTTCTATTTTTTCTTTTTTTTAGCGACTTTGAGAATATTTTTTGAAATGAAAAGCGTATGCATGTTTCACTGCAAAGGTTGACGATAGCAACGGCCGGTAGCATCTACGCTAACAAAAAAATACGAGCGAGCCTTACAGCATATGATGTGTCCCATCGGAGATCTGTAGCCCGAGAATAACTTGTGACTACATATTCGTATCGCTTTCGAGTACTAAGAATTTACGCAGTCGAAAGTTTCTCTAGCTCGGGCATCTGACGGCCAACTCTACCACCGCGCGCGCTTATTCCACCACGGCATCTAAAATATATGTTTTTTTATTATTCACTACACCCCAAATTCAACAAAAGCTTAGTAAGAATTAAATCTAATAATATCTGTAAAACTCATAGTTAAGACAACTGAATGTGAAATAATCGAAAAGTATGAAAAATTACAGTAGAAGTTTTTTTTTTTTTTTATACCACTTAGGTGGCAAACAAGCATACGGCCCGCCTGATGGTAAGCGGTTACCGCAGCCTATGGACGCTTGCAACACCGGGGGTATCACTCGCGCGTTGCCGACCCTTCAAAAATCTCTTCACACCCTTCTTGAAGAACCCCATGCTGTAATCCTTTGGGAAAACCAAAAAAAATACTTAAAGTTTTCCGTCAAACAGCTCTCTTCAGTTGTACTTTTCGCTTTTTATTTTTATATGACGTTAAAAACATTTCAATAGTCTATAGTGTTATTTCCACCAATGTTTGTTCAGTTCGGCGCAGAATAACAACAATTCTACGTCACCAATTTTCATCCGGGATTGTGGATAGGTTCGTCCGAATTCGGCTTTTGTACTCAATGAAAAATCCTATCTGTATCCTTCTCGTACTTCATTGGAGTGAAAGAGATAGCCATGTTTATTTGTAGACTACAGCAAATGCATTGAAAGTGCAAAGCCTAGGAATATTAAATTGAGTTCCAAAAAAAACGTGGTTTGGGCTGTGTGTGCACAATGGTGTTGTCATAAAGATTTGTGGGTCCATTTTAATAATTAATACACGGATAATCCTAAGTAAAGCTTGTACTATACCATATTAAAATATTGTAATTTGGTATACACAAGCATATAGCCAACCTGATGGTAAGCAGTCACCTATAGCCGCTAGCAATACCAGGGGTATCACTAGCTCACTCACTGTGCTAGAATTACAACTAGCGCAGCTTATCCTCGTGGAGCACTTGCCTTACCGCAGAAACACAACACTAGGTAAATCAAAGTAGTGTTACTAGACGGGAGAACTAAATTCGTCCTAAATCTCTTTAAAAATTTTTTTTATACGTTTATAAAATAAATGCCCCGGCGGGAACTAAACTCGCGACACCTAGCTTAGCAGTCAGAAATGGTAACCACTAGACCAGCGGCGACATCCGCTGTCTCAAGAGGAAAAACGTATATTGTATGTATTCTGTTTTGTTTTATTTCCAGTTAGTCTAGTACTTGTGATATAAACTGACTATTGAAGCGAGGTTGGAACTTAGCGCATCTTTGTTCTTTCGACAAGAATATATTTAAGTGCAACACTCAAGCGTTTTATTAAATTTTGTGTTCATATTTTAAACGAGCTCCTATTTTTCTTAGTAGTTTCTCACAATATTAAAGTTTTATAAAAATACTGGCATTGAAAGCTTTTCATTCTATAATTCCTTTATATTAAATTACTAACATTTTGTATGATTTGCCACGAGACGTACCCAGTAGACATTATACTTCGTATAATTTGTTATGAAAATTATACTAAGTATAATGTCTGTTCCTTTATCTATAAATATGTATATAGCGTATACATAAATGCCTATTAGAAAATAACTATTATTCTTATAACACAACTAGCTTTTGCCCGCGGCTTCGCACGCGTGGTAAAGTAAATAAGTCAACATGTACCACGGACTATCATATATCATATACATGATAGCTTTTGCCCACTGCTACCCTGCACCTATTTTCATGCGTTTAAATACAAAGTTTCATCCCCTATTTTACTCCTTCCGGAATTTCCAAAAATTTTCAAATACGTATTTATTTATTTTTAACTGAAATGCCAAATACGTGTCATGCGTTTAACTCCGAAAATGACCGATTTTCATACAAACTTTCATCCCCTATTTTACCCCTTTAGGGATGTTTTTACCAAAAACTCTTCCTTAGTGGATGCCTACGTCATAAAAGGTACCTACTGTCAAAATTTCAAGTGTCTAACCCCAGCCGTTTAGGCTGCGGGTTGATATGTCAGTCAGTCAGTTTCGTCTTTTATATATACAACAAAGATATACATAATTTTAACCTGTGTTGCATGTATGTTGTTATGTACCGAGCATAATATACTTATACGAAGTCGCTTCCCACTGTCTGTCTGTCCCTATGTATGCTTAGATCATTCAAACTACGCAACGAATTTTTATGCGGTTTTCAGCAATAGATAGATCATCAACAGAAGGTTTTTATGTATAATTAATTTGTGTTTTATGGGTATTTAGCTTATATGGCCAGTGTGATTAAAAGTTAATATTAAAAAATAAGGGTTGATCGTAGAAGGGTGAAAATTTAGGATTGTATGTATTTTTGTATGTTGTATCATAAAAAAATAGAAATTAAAATTTTTGTCTAAAAAATAAAATTTAGGGGTGGACTACCCCTAACATTTAGGGGGATGAAAAATAGATGTTGGCCGATTCTCATAGATACCGGATAAGCACAAAAATGACGATTGATCAGTTTTCGACCGGAGAGGAAAAATGATTAAATTACTAAAATGGCTATTAAAAAATAAGGGTTGATCGTAGAAGGGTGAAAATTGAGGATTGTATGTATTTTTGTATGTAGTATCATAAAAAAATAGAAATTAAAAATTTTATCTAAAAAAAAAAAATGTATGGGTGGACTACCCCTAATATTTAGGGGGATGAAAAATAGATGTTGGCCGATTCTCATAGATACCGGATAAGCACAAAAAATTTCATCAAAATCGGTCAAGCCGTTTCGGAGGAGTATGGTAACGAAAACTGTGACACGAGAATTTTATATATTAGAATAATAAATACTGACTTTATTCGATATTCGAAAAAACTTTTTATTCCATTTTCAAATAATGTATTCCAAATGCCCAGCGTATCAATTCCAACTCATAAATTTCTTCTATAAAAAGGTTTTTTACAAGTGTAAGCCGGTTTAAATCACTGATTACAACAGGACGTCAGGACCAAAGGGACACCCTTTGGGCCGAATAACTCATTACATAAATTACTATGTCGCTTTTACAAATCGCAATAGAATCCGGCAATTTTAAAAGTTTATAGCTATATGTTTATTTAAGTATTTTGGTGTGAGCGTGGGTAAATAATTATGAAATTCAATTTTTATTTATTGTATTATATTGTAGGGTCGGCAACACGCGAGTGTTACCCCTGGTGTTGCAATCGTCCATAGGCTGCGGTGACCGCTTACCATCAGATGGGCCGTATGCTTGTTTGCCACCTTAGTGGTATAAAAAAATGTAAGCTTATAATTTACAACACCAAATACAGTGCAACATCATCATTAATCATTCTCCTGCCCTTATCCCATATAAAATACAGTGCAACATCATCATTAATCATTCTCCTGCCCTTATCCCATATAAAATACAGTGCAACATCATCATTAATCATTCTCCTGCCCTTATCCCATATAAAATACAGTGCAACATCATCATTAATCATTCTCCTGCCCTTATCCCATATAAAATACAGTGCAACATCATCATTAATCATTCTCCTGCCCTTATCCCATATAAAATACAGTGCAACATCATCATTAATCATTCTCCTGCCCTTATCCCATATAAAATACAGTGCAACATCATCATTAATTATTCTCCTGCCCTTATCCCATATAAAATACAGTGCAACATCATCATTAATCATTCTCCTGCCCTTATCCCATATAAAATACAGTGCAACATCACCATTAATCATTCTCCTGCCCTTATCCCATATAAAATACAGTGCAACATCATCATTAATCATTCTCCTGCCCTTATCCCATATAAAATACAGTGCAACATATCAAACATATATTAAAAATATGAAAGTTTATGTGTAATGGATGGCTTAGTCCACATTGAGTCCCTACAATCTGTACCCCCAGCCATATTGCACCCCTTAACGTTGTCCACGTTCAACCCTCCAGGGGTTAACGTAAATTTCCATACATTGGTCATTTTGTCTCGTTCCATATTCAACCCCACGTTAACTATCTAATAATAAAATTTAAGTGACATTGAGAACGAAAGTGTATTTATTTTCTTAACTTTTAGAGCTGCTTAAAAGACATGGTAACCGGCGTCAAAAAAGGAGGAGGTAAATATAATATTAATAAATTGGGTAAGATTCTGATAAAAATATATGTACATTATGCATGATAATATGTAAAGAAGTGAACAACTGAGATATTATCATTCTATAAAGCTATCATCTTGGGGGATTGTTCGTAACTTATTCAAAAGTTTAATTAACTTTAAATGTTCAAGGGAGGTTCAATATGAGATAATCCCATAAAGGGTTAAGGACGATGGTGTCAAAATTTCCCTTGAATTAAAAATGAATTAACTTCAGAATTTAATTATAACTCGATGGTGTGTTTACTTTGTTAAAATATTCTTTGTTTTAAACTTTTTTTTTTTATATTTAGCTAGCTTTTGCCCGAGGCTTCGCACGCGTGGTAATGTGAATAAGTCGACATGTACCTATACCTTAATGACAGCTTTTCCCCACTAATACCTATTTTCATGTATTGAACTTCAAAAATAACGGATTTTCATACACAATTTCATCCCCTATTTCACCCCCTTAGGGGTGGTATTTCGAAAAAACCCTCAAAAAAAAGTAGATGGAACATTTTGATAACCGAAGTGACGCTGCTAAAACTACGCCTTGCGGTGATTTACACAATTACATGCACACACCTACAACGATAACAACGAATCTACGCCTTGCTCATGCATTAAATGTTTAAAAATTCATCACAAAGTTCAATCTACCTTTTTTATTTGATTTGTGTTTGATGCATTTCTATTAAAGCTAAATTGGTTAAACACTGATTATCTTCGGTCGATTTAATGCAAATTAACACTAACCTTAGAGGCCTTAAGTTTGATATTAAATTCATCAGATGAAGGCACATCTTCGCAGATGGTGCCTACTTCCGCTTTCCTTTGGCTTTGGCGTCAGTTGGAACTTGTCAGTTTCAGAATTAGGGTTAATACTTTGATCAACACTATTGGCAAGATAATAGATTGTTGGAAACAGTTTATTAATTGCTCAATTTTAAGTTAATTGGTTATTTAGGGATTAATAGCCCTTTGCTTCATACATGACGTCACGCCAAATCAATTTCAGTGTCAAAGTATAGAGCGCCAATTCACTGCATGCACACCTCTCCTTACTTTGCTTCTTTTACATTCATCAATCTCTTACAAGCTGATATAACTATGCCATTTTAGCGTGTTACATATATTTTTTATGGCACACAAGCATACGGCCCACCTGTTGGTAAGCAGTCACCGTAGCCTATAGCCGCTAGCAATACCCGGGGTATCACTAACGGGTTGCCAACCTTGTTGGTGATGAGGACTCACTGTGCTAGCATCATTACTACTAACCCAGCGTATCTTCGTGGAGCATCCTTTGGGTGCAGAGTTCGTAACCACATCACTGTGTCACTGTGTCGTCACAACATTTACCCCCATAGACTATGGTGGCCGGTTAACTTCGTCAATGACAGAATTAAGGGCAATATGATTGCCTAGATTACTGTAAAAGCTTGTACCCATGCGTCTTCCTGCCCCATTCAGATATAGGAATGCAATTACTAGCCTGTCTGCCGCATCTATGCGCCGAACCACATTATTATATTATCATTTCTGACCATAAACTTTGTAGGTACACAGTGATGTGGTTACGAACTCTGCACCCAAAGGATGCTCCACGAAGATACGTTGGGCTAGTAGTAATGCTGCTAACACAGTGAGTCCTCATCACCAACATGGTTGGCAACCCGTTAGTGATACCCCGGGTATTGCTAGCGGCTATAGGCTAAGGTGACTGCTTACCATCAAGTAAGCCGTATGCTTGTGTGCCACCTTATTGATATATAAAAAAAGTGAATATACGCTTTTTGCCTCCTATAACGTCGTTACCTATTATATCTTAATCAAGTAAATAATATACATACATTTGTGTTATAAAAGTTATTTTTCCAAATTCGATAACACAATGCACGCACGCATTAGACATTTTCTTGACGCATTCATTACAATAATCTTATTACAAAGACATCTGGAGCAAAACCAATTTTGACGAGTAGGTTTTTTTTTTCATTATCACGCATTGAATTTAAATGAGGGTTGGTAAACACATCAGACAGCTTTGGCGTATCAAAGGCGAATCTTGGGGCGAAATAATCGCCTCGATGTGTAATCAACGCGGGACAAACGTTCCGAACGAACGCGGTTTCGGTACTCTTTGTCATAGATTAAACGCGTTCAGGGGTAGACGAAACAAGTTACTTTTATTTTTGTGTTTTGGTTATATTGCCTATGCTCAATGGTCGCAGCAATGCGTTTGAGGTTTAAGGTTCTAGATTTTATCACAAATTGAGAGTAGGGTTGTCAGAGATTGTGAGTAGGGTTGTCAGAATTACGGCCGAGTACTGAACGCTAGTCAAATCTGATGCCACGTTAATGCTAAGTGGCCTCCGATTTTACATGCGAAATTGCATTTTGTCGACGCTTTCAAACATTTACGTGGGCCTGCATCTTTGAATGTCGTTTCGTCTTCTGTTTCTCTTTAAAATAAATAAAAATTGCTCAAGCCTTTGTTTTTCTGAAATTATAAAAAAAATATTCCTAACTAAGTTCTTACAATATCAACTACATAGTATAAAACAAAGTCGCTTCCCGCTGTCTGTCTGTCCCAATGTATACTAAGTAAGATCTTTAAAACTACGCAACGTATTGATGCGTTCTTTAATAGATAGAGTGATTCAAGAGGAAGGTTTTTATGTATAATTCATTGGTGTTTTATAGGTATAGAACTTACATGGTAAAACTAACGCTGGCCGTGCGAAGCTGGGGCGGGTTCCTAGCATAGCATATTATATTACTCAATAATAGTGTAGCTTTCCATTTGGGATTTTTTTTATCAGTCTAATAGTTAAACCTTACATAAAAATAAACAAAATTAACCTCTTATATTACTCGTTTAAGAAACTAGGACTAGGATTAGGATAACCAGTGATAACGTGTAAAAATCATCGACCTATAAAAGGTGCGTAGGCAACACCAAAGTGTTTTTGTCTATGACTCTGACTCGCTTTTTGCCTGCAAGCGCTTTATCCGATCACAGAAATTCCGAACCGCGTCGCTTCAAAATTGCTACATCATAACATAACGCTCTCAAAGAATCAGATAATGTAATAGCTATTGTATACAGTAACATCGATGCCTATGTAGCCAAAGAAAGGCATGCTTAAAATAAATTAAGTCATTTCTTTAAGACATCATAAGCTTGATAAATCTTGGCGTATGGAGATAAATTGAATGCTTTCGTTAGCTGTTTTACATTCATCAAAATTTGCTTTAGATTTTGCAAAGTCTTGCCTTGGGGTACTATTCTTTATAGTAGGCAGTAAGTCGAACGATACATGTCTCAAAGAAAAAAAAAGTACAGCGCTTTTTGTGTATTATAGAACTGACTGGCGGTAAGAAAAGTAGGAATCAGAGAAGCAAATTCAAATTATCTTCGAATGTATTTTGTTATAAATTCTGGATGCATTATCTTATAGAATTCTTGTAACATAGAATTACTTTCTGTAAAATGTATTTTTTTATAAAAGCCGCGTTCCTTTTCCATTTTCAAAAAGTGTATTTATTACGTAGCTATTATAGAGCTAGGTACTCCATCTTTCTTGATGTCAATGTTTGTGTTCGGATGAACATGCAACTTAATGCATAATGCATAAAGTGACATGTTCCAGTAAGTTGAACAAGTATCCAGCACGTGTCATGTCAGATTGATGGGTCGCTCTTCCATTATAGTTTAGACAGCTCCGACCAAGTTTAATGCGAAACATCGCGAGCCGTTCACAACTTGCTCCTGCTTCGGGCGTGCGGCTTAGGCTAGGTTATAATAACACTGGCTGAATACAGTTTGTGCTGCTCATTTGGGCAATTTGGCAATCTCACTCTTTTCAATTAAAATGTCAACGATCCTCATTTGATAATTTTATTACAGAAAAAAAAACTTTATTTCGAAATATGAATTTCCGTGGCTAGGTTAAATATATATTTCAAAGTTCGAATTAATTTGATTCGTCTCTTTTTACGACATTACGTATGTATAATTATTAGTGTTGTAATAAAGATAATATATAAGGAAGATAGGGCAAGGGACTACCAAGCACCGCCCTTTAAAGAGGTCAAAGAGGCAGCACTGTGAGCTACATCAAATGCACCGACAAAAGTATAACTCTTAAATAAAACAATGGGATAATCCGGTACATTCCTAATTTATTTTTTCCTCAATGAATGCACTCTGTTCGAAGAAGTAAAAAATATATTTCTATTTTATGAGGCGAAATAAAATACCGTTGCGCTGAGGCATTCCGACAAATATTTAACAAAGAACGCACTCCCTTTAAATGATTAAATTGCACAAATGAATGCCGTAATTGTGCCTTGAATATTTTTGTAAGCATCTAGTTGACCGTTAAAATAGAACTTCAGGATACAAAAGAAATTCATTCACTCATTAATCGTTGGATTTTTTCCAGAAAAAGACGATAGATTCACTGGGAATTGGAAATTTTATTGAATTTAATTTTATTGAACACGTAACCTTTATTTTTATTACTAAATAGCTTACATCTACAATTTCAGGTAAACTCAATGCGATAGTTTGGCTCGTTTAAATGAAACCACTTTAAAATTTACAAATTGATGAGAGACATTGGACACCAAAATATAATCGAAGACAATCGAAAATTCACAGCCCAAACTGTTACACGAAGCTTGTATGGACTTGTATTCACATTGATTGCTTCACGTGTCGCAATTTGAATTACAAATACTCCGCGAGACGTTTCATTCAGACTGATTTACGTGGGTATTATAAAACCGGATACATCGGGTTCGACGCGAACAAAAATCCGGTACCTATCGCTGGTAAAATCCGGATTATTTACGCGTATGCTCGTGTATGCTATAAAAATACCGCTTTTGTGGGAAAATGTAAGGATGCTGATTGTGGGAAAGATTAAATAATTGTTTTGAAATATTTTATACTGTCATTGATCACGTATCTATGTAAAAAATACTCCTGGCGCAGGGATTCTTTTGAACAATATGGTTGGCGACGCGCTCCGAAAGTCTTTAGTGACCACTCAACATCAGCTTGTATATTTGCCAATCTACCTTCATAGGGAGTTATACAATTTTAGAAAAGATCAAAAGAAAGTGTGGTAATTGGAGGCCAAGCAGAAATTAAATTCAGCAGATAAAAATAAGGGATAACCACGGGGTTAGAGTGATGGCGAGCGATAGAACGGCTTGGCAATTATTCCACCAACCATAACTCCAAAATATAACAATAACCAACTTTTTAATTCCATATGTTAGCCCCATGTGACATTAAACCAAGCTGTAGTGGTGGTAGTAGTTTTAAATAGCAGTAAACAAACATTAAACGTGAAATAGTACCGGCCTTATAATTCCAACTTCTAACAAAGCTGGGCTCAAAATAAAGCATCTAATTTGGCGGAGGGCATGAAACAACAGGAATACAAGACAATAATGATCACGCTGGAGTCACTAGCCTAGGCGACTGGGAGGACACTCGCCAACTTTAGGGACGCGGTAATGAGTTGTGAAAACGCCTGGCTATTTCAACTTTTACTAACTACACTACGGTGCACATACCAAGGGAAATTGGATTATAGGACGCATCAAACTTCAGTATCTCTATTAACTTATTAGTAAGTTGTTGATGTGTTAAGCCTTTAATTGGCGATTGTTTATTGACATCGTAATTCTTTCGTTACATAAACTGTTTATGACTTTATCGCATATATATATATATACAGCCATGAGTCCACGCAACGTACAATTATGATTGCCAATTAATTACTAGTGTAAAAACAATACTTGGCATATAGAATTGATTCAGGTGTTACTTTGCGGAAATTCATATTTACGAACGCAGCGGCACCCTGATGATGGGACGTGGAAGTCCTGAAACACGTGTCGGAAGAAACCACGTCTGAGTTCACACCTGGGCGCAGGCCGTTCGACCGTATCACACTCATTTAAGCGGACAAAGCAAATTATAATATACTTTGTATTCTATAAATACTTAGCATTACTAGTGTGTAATTTTATAATTAAATGTAACCTTCTCTCGAAATTATACTCAATATCCAATTTAATTGTATTTGATCTTTTGATAAAATGGTAATACATACAAGCATAAGATTGCATGTGATTTTAGTACTAACTCTATAGTTTTAGTATATGTAGTATGAAATATTTGAAGTTTATATTATGAAGTGAAAAAAGAACAACAATAATAAAAACTGGTCGAGTGTAAGTGAGAGCTAAGGATAAGGGGCTTAGAGCCTCGAACAAAATGAAAGAAAACACACTTTTTCGGTAAATACATGAACACAAACAGAAACATTCTTCATACACAAGTTTTGGGACACAGTTCAGACAATAGCTGTATCACTTTGCTCTTGTTTTTATATAGCTGTGTTATGTGTACTGTGTCTATTAATTAAATAAATTCTGTACATACCTGTGCCACTTGGATTTTTATAATACTAAAAGGAAAAATTAACTTATTGATATGAAGACAAGTGTCTTGCTTCCATAAACTACAATCTGAACTAGAACTAACGTCGAAACCATACTAGCCAATACCATCCGTCCAATATAGAACCTAGGACATCCAATAATGGAATATCGGCCATGTACATAACACGAGCTAGGATTAACGCTCTCAGGTTCATCTGGCGTATAATGACTCATTATATCCCGAGCTTACGTTTACACGGCACAAGTGTAGCCACAGCCTAACCAATCCCGTCATGATACGAACGGACCTGCATGCTTTGTATTTTTGTTTGATAAAACAAATTTCACCCATAAATGACCAACATATTATACACTAGCGGCCCGCCCGGCTTCGCACGGGTAGACATTTATCAAATATTTTGTCTACCCGTGCGAAGCCGGGGCGGGCAGCTAGTATAATATATAGCGTAAGCTACTCTGTGATAATGTAGCTTGGTAACTGTGAAAGTTTTTTTTAAATGAGTCCAGTAGTTTCATAGCCTATTCAATACAAACATACACACAAAAATACAAATCTTTCCTCTTTATAATATTAGTATAGATTAATATGGCCAACGATCCAGCCAAACATTTGGAACCAACAAACGTGATTAACCACAAAATGTGGCCAGACCCATGTCTCTGAGGGTGTCTGTCTGAGGCCGGACACCGGACACGCACCGGTTCCGGCATCTATGTATGTAGCTTACATGGGTTGCTGATAAATTAACTTGCCAAACGTTTTTTACTTTGGAAGTTTTCCGTGCATTAGTTTCTGCTTCCGGGATAATCAGTTACTTAGTTGTGTATTGTTGTTTGTTATCGCTGTAAATTATGTGCACCCTATTTGAAATAGTAAAGAATAATTTATTGTAAGGGGAAATCATCGCCGTTTTTCGTTATAATCTTTCGTAAAGGAATTAAGTTTTTTTTAGATATCTTTAACTATTACAGAAATATTCCTTTCACCCTTTTCCAAGCTTATTTACGCCGATTGAGCAGTAACAAATTGTCACTCGCAAAAAATACCAAAAAGTATTCCAGTACCGAAATCGGATGAAAACCTTAATCGCTCCATTCATCTCTTAAAAAGCAATAAAATTGACAAAGCGTTGGAGGGAACGTTTAAAGATATTTATTTTTATTTCTAAAGTACTGATTTTATTGAGTGATTACTGAGCGAAATTGCCCGAAACTATTCCATATTGAAAACATAACTTGGATTATTTACTTGCACTCGAACTAAGCACCTGTATATTATATATGTTTTGTAAAGTAATATGCATAGTGAGATGTTTTTGAAAAGTTTAATTTGTTCATTTTCATGCTACTCGTATTATATAATATTTAATTTCTTAAAAATATATTATAATGGTGAAGTGTATATTAAGATATGTTACTAACGTATTGTCTCAACAAAATCAAAATATTTAGATAAGGCTCTTTATAAGGCAGTTATGAAGGAATACTTTACGACCGCATATGAAAAATCAGAAATGGAAATAATCAGAAAATTTATAATACAAGCTTTATTTGTCAATACTCATTTGATTGGAGTCTTAAACTCATCATAATTCAAGTTCGTTATAGATTTTGGAATTTTATTGTAGAATTAGACACAGTTTCACATGAACGATTTATTTGCTTTTGCAAGTCTAAGTCTGGGAGCCACAATTTATTATTAATGCTATTTATTATTTATTATTAGTATTCATGTTATGGTTGTATTTAAATGAAAACTTCTATTTTTTTTATATGTTGTCGAAGATGTAAAAAGCGGGAATGTGATAACATTAATTTCCTTAAACAATCATCTTAGTGATTCTTGAGGACCCATAGCAAGAATTGCCTTGATTGCCCTCCTTGGATGTTTTTTTTATCCGAAAACCGCTACAAAATTAATAATATAATAGTAGTACAATATAGTATACGATAAATGCGAAATATGTTACCATCAAGTATTATCGTCTATTCCCAAAGCAAATGACCATAGCCAAAACATTGAGTTCGGACATAATATGTGTCGTATGCAACTCGCAACTAGTTGAAGGCAAATTATAAAGTGGGACTGCGGACGGGACTAATGATGTGCGAAATATTTTCGACAAATGCTAAAAATTCAATGATTTCAGTTAAATTAAAATATTGTATATATATGCCTGCCTTATCACAGGGCAGTAGCTAAGAGGGCATTGCCCTGCCGTGCCGAAACTAGTCCAAATTAACCACGGCATCGTACAATCCAAAGAAAGCCAAAAAATATTGAACAGGACATTGCCAGTAGCTTTTTTATTGTAAACTCGTCTCTTGTGTTTGGATACCAAATCGCTTCACCCTTAAACTAATAGGTACCTAGAAAAACCTGTCGCGTTATCCCTTACATCAGTCACTAGGTGGAGCTTTACTGGATAAAATGACATTGGTGATGTAACTGGTTATGTACGAAGAAAAAATTATTCCTTGTAGATTACCCGGTTATGTACGAGGAACAAGCACAAAAATACCCACTATCGGTACATCATTTTTAATTCGATACACTAAATAACCTTACTCATGCTTTTCTTACTCTGTTTGATTCTGGATAAAAACTCCTAGGTATATTTTATGTTATGTGTGAAAAGGGGTCTTACCACTCCCTTCATTCCCATCCCTAAACTAATATTGTGAACTCGGCTATTAGGTGGTTAGGTATGTAAATTTGAATAACTTTCGGGTCGGCTGTGGGACGGCCGTGGATCGTGTTAATTGCAGCTATGGCTCCAGGGAAGTAAGTTTTCACGTGCACATAGCCGTGTGATTGCTTGTTATTGAACGAAGATATCACGATTTACATACCTACGCACCGGAAATTGGAATAAGTTATTTCCTTCGTGTATAAACAGACAGATGGTTGGATGAGCCCTAATTCATATACATCTATTGTGGAACGGAAGAACAAATGAAGCGTCACTTTGGTCCAAAATGAGTTTTATATGCAGCTCGATTCAGTTTTGGATTCTCTATCGATCTCCATAAATAAATAAAAAAAGATATAATAATTTAATTGAAATTTTAAACTTTGAGCAGCTCTGTTGGTCATTTGGCCAATGGCGCTTCATAAAATAAATTCTATGGGCCTCTAAAGCTAGCCGGGAGTCTATAGCTAAACAGATGGGGATCAAAAACTATTATAACAATCCATTTAAAAACTTTTTAAATAGCTAAGGTGATGATATGACAGTATTCTTAGCTATTTTAGTACTCTTGATCTCATCTCCTTAGCACATTTTACTTAATCTGTGTGTTATTTTTAACTCACCGTATGGAAGTTTTGAAAGCCTTAGCCTTACATAACCTACTTCAGATTTCCGCCAGTCAAAATCTCGTGCTGTTTAAATAAGAAAAAGCGATCATAAAAAACTATAATACTATTCGGAGTCCATTTCCTCGCATCTGAATAAAGGGATACCACTCGAAATGGGCACATTTAAATATTTGTGGTTGCGTTTAACGAAATACTCGTAAAACATGTCTTTTTCAAAGTAACTTAAGCCGAGACATACGTCATTGTATTAATCTATTTTTTTTACATAGAAATACCTAGCCTAAAATGCCAACCGAGAAACTTAGTTTTAAGACACGAACACGCGGTTTTAATGAAAAAAATATGTCTCATGTTTCAGTGGTAATGCGATAGAAGGTGGCTTTGAGTCACTTTGTTATTTTCATAGAAATATCATCCATAGAAAATACGATGATTATTTTGTTCGAACGGGGTTTTACTAGAAACTAAATGCATGTCACTAGCGCACAATGAGAATTTCATGTTAAATTTTAGTATATTTCTAGCGATTTGCAAAGCCCCGTCACACGTCCTTATGAAAAATTTGGACAATAACAATCGCATAAAGGTTACCAGAATTTGCCTGCGAATGTGATATTATATATCTTTGTAAATATTATACAGGGCCTTCGTGAATTTCTGTAAATAGTACAGGGATACAGTCCTTAAGAGGTAATGTTGTGGAAGTAATGACCTTCTGCATATCGCATTTTGTCTAGCATACATTTGGCCCTTTCTTATGAGACTAGCTGTGCCCGCGACTACGTACGCATCAAATCGATCGTCAAATCGCCACAGCGAACCTTAATCTAGCGTTAATAACCTCCACATCAAACTGCCTGAAAAAGGGTATCTTGCTAAATTTTCTTGTAAACGCCATGGCTGGTAGCTTTATTAAACTTCATGAAAATTATCTCACAAATTATCCAAAATCAAAACGTTTGATTTGTTTATAAACAAGAGTATTGGTAATGCTACTTTGAAAGTTGAATAATCTCTTACTAGCGACTGCATGCGCGTGGAATTAGTTTGAGGGGTGTATGGGCCCTGGAGACGGAACTTTTGTAATGGAATTTCGTTTTAGTTATTTTACGTCACAGGTAGATATAATTTTTAAGCCGTAAGTAAAATCGGCGTAAAAATATATTTTAAAATTTATTGCCGGCTAGAAAATTTTGTTAATTGATATGTACAGGATAGTACCTACTAAACTAACTATTACAAGGTGCTAGATCCCAACAAAAAATATCAAGCCAACCAACAGAGATAGAGTAGGTAATATTTGTAGGAGTTTGTACAATTTATAATTAATATTACGACTCATTTGTAAATATATTTTGTAATACGAAACTGGCCACTAAGAAAATGTGAAATAATTTGAATGTATAAAGGAACGAGAGTCTTTTGTTTTTTACTGCAGAATATGAATTGATATTGAAAGGATTGGAAATTGATATTGCATTTGAAGATATATAAAATGTTTTGATTTTAAGATAATATATTGCGTTAAGTGTTCGCCTGGTTTTATTGTTTTTGCATCATCACACACCATCAACCGGCAGCACTGTAATATTTTGATGAAATATTGAAGCTAACAGAAGAATGATTGTTTATTGTATGAACAAATTATATGGTTTTGTTCAGAGTTTATTAACTCGTATGGAAGAGCGAAAAGTAAGCATTGATAATAATTTTACACCTTTCCACAGGGTCCCCGAAGAGGTAGACAGAACACCCTATTTCCGCCGAAGATAATTTTGACGCTAGCATGACAGATTGTGAGTCTGTTTCTTTTCAGACGTAAGCAGGTTTCATCACCGTAAAGCATAAAGGTCGTGGTGTGACTAAAAACTGCACTTAAGTTAGAAAAACGCATTGGTACAAACCGGTGGGATTCGAACATGTATCTCTCAATATCACGACGTGCATTTAGATTTTTTTTCAAAGAATTTGATTGAATAACTGAAATTGATTTTTAATTATTTATTGACTGAAAACTGACTAAATAATTTTCCAGCCACGGTCACCTTACTCGCAGTTTTTTAATTAATTAATAACGGTCATAACTTGGTTTTAATGAGGGTACTAGAGTTTTCCTATTACGGACGTATACTCGCAGTGTATGGCTTGGTTTATAGTCGCATTTTACGACCTCCTGGCTAGGGCGAAATGTATCGTTAGTCTTTTCACAGTTAAGTCAGGTACAAGCATTATTTTCCTAAGCATAATAAATTATTCTGATATTTCCTTCTTCAATAAATAATTTAGTTTTTAATACTAATTACTTAATATAGGAAATGCCTCGTCAAGACTGGATTTTTTTTTTATATTATTACTAAATTGTAGATCCCTTCTAGCATGACGACCTTCCGAATCCGGTGGTAGAATGATTTTGAGGCAGGTAGAAGATTTTGAGTGTGTGTGAGTTTGAGGTCGGCTAGGTAGAGTGCCATAGCAGTGCCAGATATTCTGCCGTCTTTGTAGCTCTCAAATAGTTACGCGGAGCTATGAAACAGGTGCTGAGATTTGCGGCGTTTGAATATTGTTATGACAGTTTCTGTTCCTCAAAATGGTTTATTGGTATGTACATACGATGGTACTTTCATTACTTAGACTAGTTAAGGCGTAAGTAGTAGTCTACTACTCCATAATTTATTATCCTATCCTATGTGTTTTTCTAACTTATGTACAATGATTCACACCACGAGCTTCTGAACTGAGCTTCGAACTGCATATTTATGTATATAAATTCAAGGACGTATGTAGTGGACGTATGTGGCGGACGGCGATGGACTCACCATCTTTGGTAGAAAGTAGGTGTTGTTACACCTCAGCCTACCCCTACGGGGACCTTTGTGGGAAGGCTTTAAAGTAAATAATAATTTGTTATTATACTGCAATAGGAGAATTATGAAAAAAAATGGGTACCAATTTGCTAACCTGCATGAGTTCTAAACAGTCACTCGCCTTTAATATGCCACACTCCAATCTAGGTATCTTATTTGATGCACCCCTGCTTCTATGTTCCTCCTGTCGGGTGAGGTCCCAATTCACCCTATCTATTTTTTTTATACCACTCAGCTGGCACACAAGCATACGGCCCACCTGATGGTAAGCAGTCACCGTAGCCTATAGCCGCTAGCATTACCAGAGGTTTCACTAACGGGTTGCCAACCATGTTGCTGATGAGGACTCACTGTGCTAGCAGCATTACTACTAGCTCATGCTGTGTTTAATCACTGTACTTAAGCTTAGAAAAACCTCATTGGTACAGGCCGGGATTTAAACCTGGGCCCATCAGATGACAGGCCGTTGCTTCAACCACAAGGCCACCACGGCTTACCTAAGACTCATTTAAAATATGTCGCCAATATCCTAGTTTCTACAATGAAACTATACAGTAACTTGAATTGAAACTTCGTAGCTCATCGTATCAAACATTGTAGGTTACGTGAACATTACCATATTATGCGGCACATTAACTATTTTAATATGTTGTCACTCACGATGCATTATAGAGTTTAAGGGCTTACGGCTGCGCATGCCGGTTTGATCGCGTTTTATGTTCCTTGTTGACTTGGCGTGACGCTCTAGAAATTATTACTTTGTATGCCTATGTAATTTGGGTTATAATATTATATAATAGCTTTTGCCCGCGACTTTGCAGGCGTGGTAAAGTGAATAAGTCAACATGTACATATATCTAAATGATAGCTTTTGCCCACTTTCAAGAATGACGGATCCTCATACAAACTTTTATCCTTTATTTAAGGGGTGGAATTTACAAAAATCCTCAAATACGTATTTATTAATTTTTAACTGTAAGGCCAAATACCATGAGTTTAAATTGAAAAATTACAGATATTCATCCCAATTTAAATACCCTATTTTACCCCTTCATGGGTCGTATTTCCAAAAACCCTTCCTAAGTGGATGCCTACGTCATAAAAGGTATCTACTGTCAAATTTCAAGTGTATAATCCCAGCCGTTGAGGTTTGCGTTGATATGTCAGATAGTCAGTCAGTCAGCTTCTTCTTCTATATATACAGATGGGGGTCCCGAGGAGGTAGGCATAGAAATTACAACACATATTCTTCACCGAAGATGATTTGGTGCAAACATAACGGGTGAGTCCGTCACCATCCTAAATAAACCTAAAATTTCTTCTCAGACGTTTGCAGGCATGCATTTCTTCACGATGACGTATGTATGTACGATCATACATACGGCAATCCTTATAATTCCCAACTGTATTGATCAATACAACTCTGTTTACACATAATTAAACCCTTCAAAGTTAATAACTGCCGAATCGAAAATTGATATCCAAAATATTCGATGAATTATGAATGTTGACCCCATAATTAAACTCGGAGTAATTATCGAAATCATTAGGCAAATGTCGTCGGAAATACCGACCGTTATTGGTAGTAATTAATCAAATAATTTTCATTATATTTTAATTAGTACAAATTATTATGTATCTACTTGATGGCTGTGACAAGAAAATGGGGGATAATCTTTGTTTTATCCCAAACATTGGGAGGTTTCTCCCTCGTCAACAAATAAAAAAAAATCTAACCAGATGGCTCTGGTTACCAGACCTTGTTCTAAGCTTTTTTAGTGCGACTCACGACTAAATTTAAGTTTACCCCCTTTTTGTTTAATACTGGATTTTTGTTTATTTTGTCTGCCAATAAACAGATTTCTTTATTCAAAACAGATGAAACTATTTACAATAACAAAACAACCTAGTATAGATAAAATATCTGACCCAAACTAGAATCATGCGGGAGCGTGCCAAGAATGCTGGCAGCATTTCCACGCTGGATGGCAATGTTAATTCTCTGAGCGAGATATTTTTAGTTTTTAATATTTGTACTTAGTGTTATATTATATTTCGAAGCCGTGGTGGCCTTGTGGTTGAAGCAACGGCATGTCATCTGATGGGCCCAGGTTCAATGCCGGCCTGTACCAATGAGTTTTTCTAAGCTAAGCTATTTTCTAAGCAGTGATTAATCACAATACCTATGAGCTTTTAAAAAAAAAGAGAGGTAAGGAGATTCGTGATTTCCCGTGGGTTATCCCATTTAAATTGGAGTCGCCCGGCTGGGGACTGTACCTCCGCCTTACAGAAGACCGCAGTGAAATAGCACTACTTGATGTAGTGTTGTGTTTCTGCGGTAAGTAAGGTTGCCAGTCCTCCACGAGGATACGCTGGGCTAGTAGTATTGCTGCTAGCACAGTGAGTCCTCATCAACAAAATGGTTGGCAACCCGTTAGTGATACCCCTGGTATTTCTAGCGGCTATAGGCTACGGTGACTGCTTACCATCAGGTGGGCCGTATGCTAGTATGACACCTTAGTGGTATAAAAAAATATATCTCCAGTGCAATACTTAGCTGTGATTGCCTATAATTCGGTGAGCATTAACCATATTTTAAATTTGTAAGTACTTCGTGTGTCACTTGTTAATCTAATAAATAATAATAGTAATAATAATGCTTGGACATTATCACAGAGCGCCATCTGGCCCCAAACTAAGCAAAGCTTGTACTATTGGAACCAGCAGCTGATACAATACTTATATACTTATTTTTTTGTAAATACATACTTATAATACATACCAAACACCCAGACGCAAGGCAAACATATTTGTCACATAAATGTTTGCCCCGGCGGGAATCGAACCCAGCGTAGCAGTCAGGTGTACTAACCACTAGACCATCGGTCTCTTCGGTAATTAAATAAATTTAATACATGCCGGTTCATCGAGTACTCTTTACCTTTCCATTGCTGAGTACTTGGCAATTGGATACGAAAATCACTTTCAACCGGTGCTATCGCAGTGCAAATCATCAAGCCCTAAGCAATTACTCCCTAGGATACGTAACAATAAGACAATACAAGGAGCTATTAAGCTGGTGTAATGTGGTCATAGTAGTGCTCTCAGACAATTACTGCACTCGATCCGGGTTGTGACTGCGCTTCGGTATACTGGGCTCTGCGATTGACGGTACCTAGGTTTGCCTAGGATGGACAAGCTCTAACAGAATATACAAAAAAAAGCGTTGGCCGGCTATATATAGACCTTTCACCACGACTTCCCCGCGTAACAATATAATATATAGCCTATGTTACTCAGTGATAATACATATAGCATACTGCCCGAGAATGTTTTTTTTTAAATCGGTCTCGTAGTTTTTGAGTTTATTCATTACAAACAAAATACAAATTATTATTTTTAGGGTTCCGTACATTAAAAGGTAAAAAGGAACTCTTATAGGATCACTTTGTTGTCCGACTGTGTGTCTGTCTGTCTATCTGCCGCTGTTGAAGTTCGCCAACTTTTTATCTTACCTACAAGTGTGTACGGAACCCTCGGTGCGCAAGTCCGACTCGCACTTGGCCGGTTTTTTATTTTCTCTTCATAATATTATTGTTGACAAAAAATATTAAGGTTAAATATCATCCTAAGCTTTGTTTAGTTTGGAATTCTGTGTGATAAGATTAAAATGTTATTATTTACTTACTACTCCTACAAACATCAAACAAATTTCAACCAGTATGAAATTCAGAATGGACGGAAATAAACTTTGCATATTGAACAAAATAAATTTTTCCACGCCGGGAAAAACAAGTAGGGGATGGAACAAATTTTAAAATGCAGTTTGAATAGCATCCTACTGTGTGCAGTTTATGATGTAACATTCACTTAAGTATTAGAATAATATACTAATTTAATAATAATACATCTCCACGCCCCACAAGGGTCCCGGAAGAGGTAGGCAGAGGAGTTACAACACCCACTTTCCACCGAAAATAATTTGGTGGCAACATGACAGATAGTGAATTCGTTGCAATCTCTTAGACACTACATACGTAGCCTTGAATTTCTTTTCAGATGTATGCAGGTTTCCTCACGATGTTTTCCTTGAACATAAAACTCGTGGTAATGAATGACTGAACATAAGTACTTTATTAGAAAAAGTTATTGGTAAAGACAGATGGCATTCGAACTTGCGTCGTTAGAATAGCATGAATCGTTTCACTAGTTAAGTATCAGTAGACTAGGGGATGATAGTTTGTGTATACATATCAGCTAGTTATATTGTATGCAAGTTTTGCCAAAACAAAAGCTTACAAATCATAAAGAATGCAAGCTTTCAACCTTAATAACTAGTATTATTATTGTTCTTAAGATCTAGATATTGCATTTAATCGCAATTTTAATGTATGTTGATAAATGGTAGCTTAACCAAATTACGAAGTCATATCTCAAAATACCTTATTCTCTTCCGAATGCTGTGCGGGTTGTGCGGAAAACAAGATAGTTAGCACTTCGGCCAAGCTCGCTCACGACTGCATATTTAAATTCTCTAACGTGCCAAATTGGGACTAACCACCGTTGGCAGGGTTAAGAAATTGAATTTTATATGCGCTGCATTCGGCTAACCTTACTTGCAGTCTTATAAGAATTATTCGAATGAGGTCACCGAATTTTACCGTGCAATTCTGAAAAGCTCTCTTACAATATCACTTCTGAATCCGTGGGATAGTATGCCATAATCGCAAAAACTAATTAGATTAAAATACCAAACAATCGCAAGTGGCATGGCATGTCAAGTGAGAGTAAATTACGAGATGACGTACGAAGTGATTTCAGCTTTTCAGAATATAAGAAGCAAGATATATTTTTAAGAAAAACATTTTCATTAATGGATATGCATGATATTGTTATAAACATTCTTAAAACTGATCTGTCCATCTGTACTTACATTATAAAGAGGTTATATTTGTTTTTTCGTATACATAGTTGATTTGAGTTAACTCTGTGATACTATTAACACATTTAAAAATGTGTTAATAGTATCACAGAACACATAAAGTACCAACATTAATGGAGAGATACATGATCTATGAGTAACATAAGCTATATTCTGTCTTACGGTTATGTGTTATGCTATTTATACGTGGGCGAAATCACGAGTAAAAGTAAGTTGCAAATAAACGTTGAATCTAATTAAATAACGTTTCAATAACACGTGCAAACAGCAGCAGTGCCGGTAGCAGGAACAATGTCGACAACGTTTTCGTATCGCCTTCGACTATTTTTGTTTTGGAAAATGAGCAGCGCTGCGGCGGTGAAAAGTGGAACTAAAAATTAGTATGACAATTTTGACATTTCGCGAGTTACGTTTTCGAATACGTTGTCGACAATGTTCCTGCTACCGGCACTGTTCTCAACACGTTATAGATTTCAATGAAAAAGGAACATAAGGCAGAATGCTACGCTCGTAAAGGAGACGGGTGGGTGATCTCTGCAACTCTTATAGTAGTTATACTCATCTCGAGCTATTAGTCCCATATAACATATACTTTAAAAATAATATTTGTGCGTGCGAAATGCGCAAGAGATGTCCCCAGTATTATCAGGCATTTAGCGTAATCAATATATTTACAATACCTGCTTACCGTAGGCAGCCCAACTAAGATTTTAATGTATTTTTTTTATCACTTAAGGTGGCACACAAGCATACGGCCCACCTGATCTTAAGCAGTCATCGTAGCCTATAGCCGCTAGCAATACCAGGGTATCACTAACGGGTTGCCAACCATGTTGTTGATGAGGACTCACTGTACTAGCAGCATTATTACTAGCCCAGCGTATCCTAGTGGAGCACTGGCAACCTTACTTACCGTAGAAACACAACACTACATCAAGTAGTGTTATTTTACTGCGGTCTTCTGTAAGGTGGAGGTACAGTCCCCAGTCGGACGGCTTCAACTTAAAATGGAAAAACCCAAAAATATACTTTAAAAATAACATTTGTGTATGCGAACGAGCAAAAGATGACCCTGGTATTGGCAGGCATTTAGCGTAATCAATATATTTACGATACCTGCTTTCTTTAGGCAGCCCAACTAAGAGTTTAATGTACATAATTTTATCTCATCATCGCCCTGGCCTTATTCCGAACATTTTGGACAGCGTTAGCTATCAGCCTTAAATACCAAGATCTTTTGCAGCAATATTGAAATAATTCAGTCTGCGATACATTTAATAATTACCTGAAAACCAACCTCAAACGGAGTCTTCGCAAAGAGCACTTTTTAATAAACGAAAAAATGATATTGAATTTTCTTGCGCAGAGTAAATACCGACCGCCTTTTACGGAGCCTAAAGGGTCTACCTTTCACGAGAATATTTTCACTTTAATAAACTTTTGTTCTTTGAGAGTTCACTGTAAATACTTGTGTTGATTAATTTTTTGGTGGCGAACAATTTTATTACATTTGGGTTGCGATTGTTTATTAAAATTATAGCGATAGAAAAGCGGAACGTGAAATAGTTATTCATTGCCGGTTTGCTTTTGATTCAGGTTTACTTTCGCTTTTGAATGTTCGGTCTTTTAAGGATCAGTTACCAAATGGAAAAACGCAAATCATTAAACTAACTAATTTGACAGGTCTAAAAGTATTGCCATCCTTATTTAACCCCGCACATGAGAAAGGGATAGCAAGATTTTTAGACCTGTCAAATTAGTTTAGTTTAGTAATTTTGAACAACAGAATCATATTAATTTCGGCTTCAAAGCATATTCAGTCGTATATTTTCGTGCTAAAGCTCGCTTTACAACAAAGGGAGTTTTTATGAAGCCGAAACATGGGATTGTTTTAAAAAAATCGCTATCTTGTCGCAAATTCCTTAATAAAGTTAACATATAGATTGTAAATAATCTAAGCATATAGCATGGGTTCTGTTACATATTTAAGAGTCGAACACGCACTTGGCCGGCAATTTTTATATTGTTTTCTACATTATCGTTAATTCTGTATAAAGATCTATCATATTATTTAATTCTGTGTGTAACTTCTGATTTTGCTGAGTAAAATACATAAATTTGCTGTTTCTAGTAAAATAAGCTTCTAATCTTTCCAGACCTATTAATTAAACCACTACAGCGGTTGTTTCAAGTAACTGGGTATTTGCCGAATATTGAAACGCCAGTCAAACCTGATGGCACATTAATTTTGAGTGGCCTCCGATTTTACATGCGGAAGTATTTTGGCGACGCCTCAAATAGTAACGTGGGCCGTCAAACTTTGAATGCCGTGTCAGTATTACGCCGTATGTTGCACTTTCGTCATGAAATTCACACCGGAAAGTTGCAAAGCTCCTGAAATAAGTTTTTAGGCAATTTGTAAAGGCGACCGTAATATGACAGAGTTGGTATAAATAAGCTGAAATTAGGGTTGAATGGGTCGGGGCTGCATTTGTTTCAATGCTCTGTCAACTTTATATAATGTTGGAGTTGTTAACTTCTGTCATTTAAATAAGGTAATAAGAGGCTTGAATGAGTTATGAATGACGTCACTATGTACAACCTATTCATGGAGAAGCTGCTCTAATTAAGGTTTTGTGTTGGGAACCGGAAGGCAGTGAACATTGAATTCATGCTAGACGAGCCGTAGCACCTTTTTTCATAATTATCTAAGCATAATAATTAACAAAATTTAAAGGAAGTGCCGAAATGGTAAAGGGTATTTTTTAAGATTTTGTAAAAAATATCCAAATATATCTTTAATATTTAGTTTTAAAGTTTTGCGGCTATGAACTAAATATAAAAAATACGGATTCTTACCTACACCTACCGCAGTTCGTTCTGTGATAACGAATGGTACTTGCAACAGTATCGAAATATCAGACAACCAATCAAATTAAAATACCGTGGTACCCGTTAAATGTATTTTAAACATTTATATCCTTAATATCCAAATATCCAAACATCCAAACATCCAAATACTAAAGTTTCCAAACATCACAACTTTCTGGTAAGTTTTTGATATTTAGTACATTCCTTACCCCTCGTACAATCCTTGGTAAGTATCACGAAGGCATTAAGTTACGTCACAGCACCCCAGCTTCGAGTAGAACAATAAAAATAACCTTGATATAAATTTATCAGAGTTTAGGACGAGATAGCCACCTAACTTCGGCTTTAAAAACTCAACTAACAAATTAAGAAGAATGGTTCAACTTAAATTAAAATCTTAGCCAGAGTTTCCCCTGAATTTATGCCTGTTTTGTATTTACTGAAACCTCTGGTATTTTAGAAGCTCCTGATGTTGTAATTTCCTCGTTGTGATGACGACTCCGTGGAAAAATTGTGAAAGTTGTCGAGTTAGCACCGTGTCTGAATTGTTACTTTAATCTAACAATAATTCTCAATTATGTCGACATGGATTCGGGAAGTTTGTAATGGATTTCAAAGTTAACAGGGGTTTTTTAATGTACCTCCTTGGTTGTTTGGAGATTATAAGTAATAACACACAGTTGTATATTAATACCTTTAAAAGCAATCATTATTAATGATCTAGGGTACTAATGAAAATCATTAGTAATTGGAATATTTATATTAGTACATTTGTACATTAGTAATTGTAAAGAGACTTAGGGCGATTTGGGATTGCCCGTGAGTTTTACCATTTAAATTGGAGCCGCCCGACTGGGGACCGTACCACCTTACGGAAGACCGCAGTGAAATAACACTGCTTGATGTAGTGTTGTGTTTCTGCGGTAAAGTAAGGTTGCCAGTGCTCGACGAGGATAAGCTGGGCTAGTAGTAATGCTGCTAGCACAGTGAGTTCTCATCAACAACATGGTTGGCAACCCGTTAGTGATACTCCTAGTATTGCTAGCGGCTATAGGCTACGGTGACTGCTTACCATCAGGTGGGCCGTATGCTTGTGTGCCACTTCAGTGGTATAAAAAAAAATGTTTTCTTGTGGTTTGTCTTTGAAAGCTCGATAAAAAGCTCAGGTATAGAGTATAGAGCGCCATATGACTCTTGACTTGCACACATCGTTTACTTCTTTTACATTCATCAATCACTTCAATAGCTCTCCAGTTTCGAGAGCCAAAAATACCGAAGTACTGTGTTTTTTAATTAATAAGTCAGTTTTATTGTAATTTTTTTTAAACATTGTCAGTTTTTCTCCAAATCTTTTTCTTAGTTTCACAGTAATCCTACATTTTGAAGGAACCAGAAGGCCAGCTCTCGTTATAATTGTTTACACTAGCTACCCCTTTCGACCATTCCGTTATTGTAATAAACAATATGAATGCAAATTCATGCGCTTTGGGAGGTCTAGCCTCGCTTCTCTGCGAGCTAAGTTATTGTTAGCTTAGCTTTAGCCCAGCTGCAGTTATACAGTGGCGAATGCATTTTCATCATACAAAAATATCTTTAGTAGGAAGCATATTTGAGGGAATAACGTGTTTTTCTTTAGGTAAAAGCAAGGAAATTTCTCGATAACTATGCGGGCTTGGAACGACATATTCAACTTCCAAGGTTTCAAATTGAATTTCTGAATTCTTTTTGGATTTATTTCCTATTAATGAGAATCTACAGACACCCACAGACACCGCCCGAGTGGTGTGATGATTACATTCCTATTAGTTCAGAGCGGACTTTTCAGTTGATTATGTGTGCTCAATTCATTTAGAGCAGTCTGTAGCGGTTAAATCGAAAAGTTTTCCAAGAAGCGTTTTGTAACGCAATCTGATTCGAGAGTTTTGTGCTCCTATTTATAGGTATTATTTAAATATCGAGAATTCGTTTTTTTTATTCTCTCGGATATTTCCAAATTCAAAAATATATTTTGTTCCTATTATTTATTTCCAAAAATCGTAAATTTGAATATATTTTTTTTCCAAATTCAAAAAGTTTGGCTCCTTTATCGTATTTTGTATGTTTTCGAAATATCGGAGATTTTAGTGCGCTTATTTCCAATTTTAAAAATATACCTACGTGTTAATGTTCTTGCCACATAAAATCCAACAAGCCAGCGACTGTTTACCCGATTACGTATTTAAACACAGTCGCATCACAGTTGCGGTTGCATTGTATTTCACCCGCCAGCCGAATAATAATGAAATATGTATTACACTTCTGGATGGAATAACAGACTGCTCCCACAGTTTATTGTAGAGCGCAACGTTGGGATTATTGTTAACAAAGAGCAAAACAGCTTAATTTACACATTATCTGTAATCGCGTATTTAATTGGCGTTGAAATTATTTTCGGATTGGAGAATCTTTATATCTATTTACACGATTGATTGAGGCTGGCATATATTTTTCGCAAAGGACCATCATTCCCATACAGCGGGGCAATGCTGTCAGCTTCCTTGGCACTCTCCCGCATGACAACGATTTGAGACCGTTTTTTATTTATTTTAAACTTGTAAATTTATTATATTAGATTAGTTTTCTTTTCTCCGTGTCTTTTTCAAGTTTTCAATAAATTTAATCGTTCATATACCCGCAAGTGATAACAGATAATTCGGAATTTTTTGATTCTTTACTAACATGAAATGCAAGGCAATAGTATTTCCCTACAAAACTGCGTCTTGACTGATTCAGCGGCTTATAGCAGCTTTTTGACGGTAACAAACCCTCCATTGATAAAAATGGCCGAATACGGCATGAGGACTCTGTGCTAACAGCATTACTACTAGCGCAACGTATCCTAGTGGAGCACTGGCAACCTTACTCACCACAGAAACGCAACACTATATCAAAGTAGTGTTATTTGACTGTGGTCTTCTGTAAGGTGGAGGTACAAACCCAAGTCGGGCAGCTGATAATTTTGATGAGAAAACCTCGAGAGATCCCATTTCACCCTACCTCTCGCTCTCTTAGAAAAAAAAACTCGAATAAAATTCCTCCAGCTTAGCAGGCACTAGGTGTTTGTTACGCACAAGGCAGACTACGTAGATAATATTTACTGTTATAATCTTACAATTAAAATATGTCTACAATTGATAAAGTTGTTCTTACTAAGTTTACGATTTACGTTTCAGTTCATTATGAAACAAGGGTAATATTTCACAGATAAAGGCCGCCTTAAAGGAAGTTTTAAGAAAGCCGTCTTGAAGCTACTAAGCTTAGTTTACGAGCTAGAACAACAATTAAAACGGGAACTTAGAACAACGCTAAATATTACAATGTCATCTAATAGCTTTGTGTTTCATTTTGGGATCTATGTATCTTAGGATTTAGGAATATGGTTATTGTAACGCTATACACGATTAAATTTTTTTCGCCATAAAAAAAATTTTGGTTGGCGACGCGCGAGTGATACTCCTGGTGTTGCCAGCGTCCATAGGCTGCGGTAACCGCTTACCATCAGGTGGGCCGTATGCTTGTTTGCCACCTTAGTGGTATAAAAAAATAATTGTTAGTGTATGGTTTTAACTTACATTTAAAAAACAAACTTCAGATACATTGGAAACTCGCACTTGCGCGTAGCACTTTGCGTAGGCCGTAGGTATGCTTGTTTGCCACCTAAGTGGTAACGCCCTGGAATTATTAAATACATTGCGAATATATAGATAGACACATACGCTGTTCCATTTGGATTTATTTATTTATTCTTATTTAAAACTTTATGCACAATTTCTGTACAAAAGTGGACTTAATGTTTAAGCATTTTCTACTAGTCGGCCACAGCATCCTTGTTTCCTTCTTCCTTTGTTCCTTTTGAGTTACGGAACCCTTAAAAAATAGTGTAGTCTCTTATACTTATTCGTATGCGAGTCAGTTTACGGAAATATCAAGCAGATGGGTGCTTATAAATAAAGTTCTTTGAAAACCTTTTGTATCATTAAAGAATCGATCAGCGCGCGTTCTCCATGACAGCAAGCGAAGGTTTTGACGATTCATGTGGAGGAAAATATAAGGAAAAAATGTTGGTACTTAGCGTGCAATGCAGTGCATGTTTGGTATAAAGCGACTGGATTTGTTTGTCTGTATAAAGCGCGTTGTCAAAATTATGTCGCTAGGCTGTTAGGTAGCACTGCAAAGATATTGAAGGTTCTATTCTGAGCTTCATAACGTTATTAAAAATAACAAAATATAGCGTTATATAACGTTAGGAGTATATTGCGTATAACGTTATAGACACCAGCATGTGATAACGTTATGATTTTATAACGGTATTTGGCAACGTCAATATTTTAGTAATGAAATGGCAGAAACATCAGAAGTTTCAACTCAGTTTTCTGTCAGTTGTAGAGCATCGCATAGCTATTATATTAGGTCCTTACATATGAAATTGGCGTTTTTCGTACTGGCCACTTTAATCACGAATTTCTCCTCTTTGGTAAGGAATTCCAAATTCAAATTTGTACAGCTATAGACTCATGTATTTGTGCTTCGATGATCGTCATTCATTTGTTTTTTTTCTTCTGTTTTTTTCTGTTTGCGTCACTCATTTTACAAAATGGAAAACCTTAAATATCGCATTATTTACGAGTACGAGTTCCGCCGTGGCACTAGTGCTGCGGAAACAACTCGAAGGGTGAATGATGTGTATGGCGGTCGTGTTGCAAAAGAAAACACAGTTCGTTTTTGGTTCCAACGTTTTCGTTCTGGAAATTTCGACCTGCAGAACAAGCCCCGTGGACGGCCTGAGACTCAAGTTGATAATGAAGAGTTGAAGGCTATTGTGGAAGCGGATCCATCGCAAACCACGTCCGAGTTAGCTGCAGGCTGCAATGTTAGTGATAAAACTGTTTTAATTCACTTGAAGCAAATTGGGAAGATTAAAAAGCTTGAAAGGTGGGTACCTCACGAATTGACTGAAACAAACCGGCAAACGCGCGTCGACTGCTGCGTTACATTACTAAACCGGCACAATAATGAAGGTATTTTAAACCGAATCATTACCTGTGATGAAAAATGGGTTCTTTACGATAATCGGAAGCGCTCAGCGCAATGGTTAGATCCTGGCCAGCCAGCCAAATCCTGCCCCAAGCGAAAATTAACCCCAAAAAAGTTACTTGTAAGCGTTTGGTGGACTAGTGCCGGTATTGTTCATTACAGTTTTTTCAAATCTGGCCAGACTATTACGGCTGATGTCTATTGTCAGGAATTGCAAACCATGATGGAAAAGCTAGCGGCTAAACAACCTAGGCTGGTCAATCGCTCCACGCCACTGCTGCTTCACGACAACGCTAGACCACACACTGCGCTACAGACGGCTACTAAATTAGAAGAGCTTCAATTGGAAAGTCTAAGACATCCTCCGTACTCCCCGGACCTTGCTCCAACAGATTACCATTTTTTTCGAAATTTGGATAACTTCTTGCAAGGGAAAAAATTCAACTCCGATGGGGCAGTCCAAATCGCCTTCAAAGATTTTATTGATTCCCGTCCGACTGGTTTTTTTAGTAAAGGGATCAATGAACTACCTATGAGATGGCAAAAGTGCATAGAAAATAATGGTTCATACTTTGATTAATTAAATATATTATATTAAAAAATATTCGACTTTTTGTTCCTCCCATACAAAACGCCAATTTCATATGTAAGGACCTAATATTTGAAATATCCGAGATTTATTGTGAAAAGAAAACCATTCTGACAATTAAATTGAAACACAAATGGAAAAAGGTTAATAAAAGTGCTTCGGCTGTCCATTAGCGATATTATAGTTGGATCTCACCGCAATTTGCCGACACTAACTTTCCAGCTGAATTTTATAAATATGTCTGAAATATTGCTTGTAGTATGAGGTTGTTCCAGTTATCTAGTAACTGGAAGTTAAATTATTGTAGAATACATTCCTAGTGTTTCAGGCAATATACATCACGATTAGAAATAACAGCCTACCATTTCGTAATAAAGATATGTGTAAAAACCAATATGTAATTTCGTTTGCGGCAAAATATCATATTGTCAAAACATTTCCAGCGCAAATGTTACAGTGACAGCTATCTGCAGATTGTTGCAGGTTGCATTGTTGATAATACTCCACAAATGTATAAAGTGGATGCGATAACTGTCTGTTTTCGGGTTAAAAAGGGTCAACAAACTTTGTTTAACAAAAGGATGTTTGTAGTAGTATAGAGTTTAGTAGAAACTTAAGGAAGCAATCCAAAGATGACAACTAATATAGCTACTAGGGATTTTAAGACCGAAATTTGTGTTCGTGTATTTTTAAGACACCAGCAGCTGTTTACTTTTTTGAACAAACTAGCTCTCCCCGCGACCTCGCCCGCGTAGCAATATAGTATACCATTACTCGTTTTCCCGCGGTAAGATGTAGCCTATGTTCATCAGGGTTAATGTCGGCTTCTAATGGTAAAATATTTTTTCAAATCGGTCCAGTAGTTTCGGACCCTGTTCAATACAAACAAACAAATCTTTCCTCTTTATAATATTAGTGTAGATAATCGTAAAAAGGAAATTATCCTAAGAAAGAAACTATTGTAAGGAAGACAAATAAAAATATATAAATATGTTTTATACATAATTATCAGCCTACTTCTTCACTTTGCAAAGTCAAGACGGATAGAATAAAACATTTTTTTTTAGATTTCATCCACATTTTAAAGCTTTTATGTAGTACTTAATGGTTAGTTGTTTGAAGAATTAAAAATACATCCGAAGATAATTATACGATCATACGGTGACTCTAGCGGAGCCCTATATTCAATACTAGCGGCCCGCCCCGGCTTCGCACCGGTAGACATTTTCAAATATTGTGTCTACCCGTGCGAATCCGGGGCGGTTAGCTGGTTTAATATATAGTCTATGTTACTCAGTGATAATTTAACTTTCTAACGGTGAAAGCTTTTTTAATCGGTCCAGTAGTTTCGGAGCCTATTCAATACAAACCCACAAAAATACAAAAATACAAATCTTTCCTCTTTATAATATTAGTGTAGATGTAGATGTAGAAGTGTAGATGTAGATGTAGATAGTGTAGATGTAGATGTAGATTACTTTATTTAAGTTCATGTATTTCTGCGGTTGAATGTACGTACACCTACTCAAAACAACACCCGACGGAGCATCACAAACCCCTCAGTTATCTTGCACAATGATGCATTATGATGGGTTCTCTTTTTTCGCTAAAATTGATCAATGGCCTGCTAAAGTGCTTAAGCTCTTGCGTCCTACGACTACGATATCGTTTATTTTATCTCCTGTCCTGTACACGAATCTACTATAAACGTTTCAGTTGTATTCAACTGTAGTTTCATCTATAGAGTCAAATTACTCGGCGTCCTCATTTCAAGGGCTTCATTTGAGCTCGCTCTTTTTTTTCAAAGTAACTTTATATGCTTTGTTGTGTATTATATACCACTAAGGCGATAACCAAGCATTCGGCGCCTGATGGTAATGGTTACTGTAGCCTTTGGGCGCTAGCATATAGGCTACGGTGACTTAACATCAGATGGACCGTATGCTTGTGTGCCACCTTAGTGGTATAAAAATATCTTTTTATTTTATTTATGGACAGAAATACATAAATAATTAAAACGACCACACTATATGAATACAGTTGGCAAAAGCCTTAACAGGTCGTTATATCGCGAGACACAAATAACATGCGTTCCGCTGCGTTGCTACGATAAATAAATAACAATTCACACAATGTTCAGCTTTCAGTATACAGCTGCTTTTGCTTGCATTGTTAAAATATACTGTATTATGTAGTAAGTAAAATATGAAATTGTGGAATAAACTCCCAGCCGTTGTTTTCTCAAAGGAGTATAGCATGGGGTTCTTCAAAAAGGGTGTGAAGAGATTTCTGAAGCGTCGGCAGCGCGCGAGTGATACCCCTTGTGTTGCGTCCATAACCTACGGTGACTACTTACCATCAGGCGGGCGGTATGCTTGTTTGCCATGTTAGTGGTATAAAAATATGCGAAATGGAGATACTAAATATTATAGAAAAATAGACAATGTTGCTTTTTCTGTTGTACGTTATCATTAAATTAAACTAATTTGACAGAACTTAAATTATTGCCATCCTTATTTAACCCTGCACCAAGCGAAAGCCGGGACGCGTCGCTGGTTGATAATAAGTTGCAATTTGCGAATATACAACTTGAGAACATTTTCTATCTTACGCCATAATACACATACGCCTTTGTAATATGGTGGGGATATGCTATATTAGAAAAAGGAAGTAAAAATACGCTTGCATATGCTTGCAATATTAAATGGAATTTGTTCAATATCCTACGCAATATTTACTTTTTTGTTGCCGAGGGGGAAACCTTTAAAGGGTACCCCAGACGGGATGAATGAAATTTCACGGTATGTATGGCATTTCATTCACTAAAAGCCCCCTGGTCATCCCCCGTGCATCTAGGATCCGGGATCTCCTAAGGAACCTCTTGTACTTTGTCTGACCACGCCCCGGGCCTGAGGGGGCAGTCAGAAAGCAGTATTACTAGTGCAGCGTATCCTCACGGAGCCCTGGTACCCTTACTTACCACAGAAACACAACAATACCTCAAAGTAGTGTTATTTCACTGCGGTCTTCTGTAAGGTGGAAGTACAGTCTCCAGTCGGTGGCTCCAATGTGAATGGGAAAACCCACGGGAGATACAAATTCGCCCTACCTCTCTTTTTAGCTCATGGTGTGATTAGACACTGTAAGCTTAGAAAAACTCATTGGTACAGGCCGGGGTTTGAACCTGGGCCCATCAGATGACAGGACAAGGCCACCAAGGCTTAACCTAGAAATTATTTATTAAACATACTTCCATGTCAAAAGCCCTCACGGGTTAGTAAGAAAGTATAGAGCCTTCTCACTCTTGACTTACACTTAGTTGCTTCTTTTACATTAATCATAATATATAGGAACACAAAATATTCAGAGTTCCGTTAATTTAGCTCATAATTACTGCAAATTGTATTTGTTTCGTCGAACACATCAGTGACGTAGAAATACGTAGCACAGTCCATCAAGAAAGGAATTTGGCATGATTCTCGGTAGTAAAGTGTAGCTATTTTGTACGCAGACGATCTTTGTGCGGGCTTTTAACACAGCTGAGGCATTCCAGCAATCATATCCAGCCACAAACTCACAAAGGAATACTTCGTTGTGTTAAATTGTTACAAGAATTAAATGCACAAAATCCATTTGGAAAAACAATGTTAATATTTTATAAGAATCAGTTCTTGTGGTTTATTCGTCCGTGTGTAAACTCTTTTCGTCTAAATTAGAGATTACAAGTAAGACCAGGGATATCACTAACGCCTTGTCAACCATTGTTGATGAGGCGTCACTGTGCTAGCAGCATTACTACTAGCCAAGTGATCCTCGTGGGGCACTGGCAACCTTACTTACCGCAGAAACACAACACTACATCAAAGTAGTTTTATTTCTCTGCGGTATACCGTAAGGGGAGGTACAGTCCCCAGTCGGGCGGCTCCAATTTTAATTGGAATGCCCACGGGAGATCCCAATCCGCTCTATCTCTCTTTGATCTCTCCGCTTGCTTTTTCTAAAATGACCTTAGTTTTTTTGCAACCGTCATACGGAATAAACCCACTGCTAATACATAGTGTACTATTGAGTCAAAAGTGCCTATGACGGGAAACAGCACAATACCTATACTGTAAAGATGACAGAGACGCGTAAACCAGGATAACCGAAACATTTAAGTGGTTCAACCCCTCGCAAATAAATCCTATTTTACGAGTCGAGGAAAACGCGTGCTGAATTTTTAATATTGTCAGTAAATTTGTTTGTATAGCACTACTTATGTGTCACAGAAATATCGGCGTTTTGTTTTGAATGAACAGCAGCTCTTCTGGTAATATAGCGATTAAGATCCCTCGACTGTTTTTTGATGCGACATGTCAAAATTACTATACCTCTTTCCAGTTAAATTAAACTAAAATTACTCACTTTATTAACGGTTAAAAAACTCGCCACCCATAGATTGCGAAGGCAACGCAATGGTAATAACTTGGTAATGCAAAGTTTTTAGGCTGCTGGTCTGTATAAAATATAGGCACCAATTGTTATACAGCCGCAAATAAAATGTGTAATGAAACAATGTTTACGTTTTCAGGCTGTGCGAACGTGACAGATATTTATCAAATATATTAATTACAATTTAATGGTGTATGTTCTATCTGGCTCGCATCATACGCATAGCACATTATTATTATAAGATTTACTAAGTTTCAGTGCACGATCTTGCCAGTTTTGCTTTCTACAGGCATTCTCGAGCTTAAGCCAAGTTGTCACATTATTTCGCTTCACTATGTGCAAATAACTATGCCGATGAGATCGTACCACAGACGATGGAAACTATTTAGATATGGTATTGTATCGACTGACAGTGTGGCTTTTATTTGGAGAAGTCTGTGATATAAAAAAAACTTACAGAAGATCGCAGTGAAATAACAATACTCTGATGTAGTGTTGTGTTTCTGATGAGTAATGTTGCCAGTGCTCCACAAGGATACGCTGATGTAGTGTATATTGCTAGCACAATGAGTCCTCAGCAATAATAGGGTTGGCAGCGCGTTAGTGATACCCCTGGTATTGCTAGGGGGGATATAAGTTTCACACTGCTTACCTTCAGGTGGGCCGTATGCTTGCGTGCCAAATTGAATTTAGTAAACACCACTCCTGCCGGTTTTTTTTATTCTCTTTCAGTATTTTTTTACACTCAGTGCTTCATCTTCACTACATAGTTTAAAACAAAGTCGCCACCCGCTGTCTGTCTGTGCCTATGTATGCTTAGATCTTTAAAATTAGGCATCGGATTTTGATGCGGGTTTTTAATAGATACCTTGAGTGATTCAAGAGGATGGTTTGTACATATAATTTGGTGGTGGCAAGGTGGCAAACAAGCATACGGCCTACCTGATGGTAAGCGGTTACCGTAGCCATGGACGCTTGCAACACTAAGGTATCACTTGCGCATTGCCGATCCTAAAAACGGTGCCTCACATCACACAAACCAATACTTACGTTTTTTTATTCTCTAATGTTATATATTAGGTCCTTACATATGAAATTGGCGTTTTTCGTACTGGCCACTTTAATCACGAATTTCTCCTCTTTGGTAAGGAATTCCAAATTCAAATTTGTACAGCTATAGACTCATGTATTTGTGCTTCGATGATCGTCATTCATTTGTTTTTTTTCTTCTGTTTTTTTCTGTTTGCGTCACTCATTTTACAAAATGGAAAACCTTAAATATCGCATTATTTACGAGTACGAGTTCCGCCGTGGCACTAGTGCTGCGGAAACAACTCGAAGGGTGAATGATGTGTATGGCGGTCGTGTTGCAAAAGAAAACACAGTTCGTTTTTGGTTCCAACGTTTTCGTTCTGGAAATTTCGACCTGCAGAACAAGCCCCGTGGACGGCCTGAGACTCAAGTTGATAATGAAGAGTTGAAGGCTATTGTGGAAGCGGATCCATCGCAAACCACGTCCGAGTTAGCTGCAGGCTGCAATGTTAGTGATAAAACTGTTTTAATTCACTTGAAGCAAATTGGGAAGATTAAAAAGCTTGAAAGGTGGGTACCTCACGAATTGACTGAAACAAACCGGCAAACGCGCGTCGACTGCTGCGTTACATTACTAAACCGGCACAATAATGAAGGTATTTTAAACCGAATCATTACCTGTGATGAAAAATGGGTTCTTTACGATAATCGGAAGCGCTCAGCGCAATGGTTAGATCCTGGCCAGCCAGCCAAATCCTGCCCCAAGCGAAAATTAACCCCAAAAAAGTTACTTGTAAGCGTTTGGTGGACTAGTGCCGGTATTGTTCATTACAGTTTTTTCAAATCTGGCCAGACTATTACGGCTGATGTCTATTGTCAGGAATTGCAAACCATGATGGAAAAGCTAGCGGCTAAACAACCTAGGCTGGTCAATCGCTCCACGCCACTGCTGCTTCACGACAACGCTAGACCACACACTGCGCTACAGACGGCTACTAAATTAGAAGAGCTTCAATTGGAAAGTCTAAGACATCCTCCGTACTCCCCGGACCTTGCTCCAACAGATTACCATTTTTTTCGAAATTTGGATAACTTCTTGCAAGGGAAAAAATTCAACTCCGATGGGGCAGTCCAAATCGCCTTCAAAGATTTTATTGATTCCCGTCCGACTGGTTTTTTTAGTAAAGGGATCAATGAACTACCTATGAGATGGCAAAAGTGCATAGAAAATAATGGTTCATACTTTGATTAATTAAATATATTATATTAAAAAATATTCGACTTTTTGTTCCTCCCATACAAAACGCCAATTTCATATGTAAGGACCTAATATTATATGCTTATCGATGCGTCACCCATCGTGTTCGTATTTATCGTATGACACCCTTACTTTTTTATCTGAGGTGAATTGTGACTTACTACATAGTTCAAGTAGACAAACAATTTAGTCATAATATATTTTTATACCACTAAGGTGGCAAATAAGCATACGGCCCGCCTGATGGTAAGCGGTTACCGCAGCCTATGGACGCTTGCAACACCAGGGGTATTTTCGCGCGTTACCAACCCTGAAATATTTACTTGAATTCAAAACAATTGTATACTGTTCAAATTCAATCAATAATATTGTGAAAGAAGACAAAATAATATAGTGCCAACGGTTCTACAGTATAGAATGCGGCCTGTTCTTACTTAAAATCACAAGAACATTGTCACATTAACTAATTAGACACATAGAGTAGTGACAATATGGCCGAGATGAGATCTTAAAAGGTCCGATCTAGAAACGGAAACTCATAGTGCGCTAGCTTTCCTTGAAATTCCTTACATTGGCTATGATTAAGCTCTCAGAAAGAAGTTTTCAAGCGTCACTCTTACAACCTGTAGGTATTGTAAAACCTTTTAGCCGTACTGAAACTACCGCTCTAGGCTCTAGTAGGTACGGCTGGCTGAATCCGTTGTGTTGAACATGCTTAGTTCTGAATTAGTTTTATTTCTTTAAGACGCATAATTACTGATATTCTAAGAACATCGGTCAATCTAAGAAATTTGAGCAATAAATACATTTTAATTCCAATTCTGGGTCTCCGTCTATATGGCCGCCCTGCATCAGTGCTATTCTGACTAAAAATTACGTTCGTATCAATAGAGGGTCGGCAACGCGCGAGTGATGCCTCTAGTGTTGCAAACGTTCATATTTGACTGCGGTCTTCTGCAAAGGTGGAGGTACAGTCCCCAGCCGGGCGGCTCCTATTTTCATGGGAAAACCCACGGAAGATACCATTTCGCACTACCTCTCTTTTTAAGCTCATGGTGTGAATTAATTACTGTACTTAGCTTAGAAAATCTCATTGGTACAAAACAGAGAATATTTCATAAATATTGTGTTACAAGATATAGTTTTTAGCGCTTTGACCGGTACATTAATAATAGTCATCTGGAAAGTTTCTCCGCTTGAAACCAGGACCTTGACAAAATTTCGCCTTTTCTCTTAGCCCTGATTATAATTAGTTATTTATGGTCGGGCCATAAGAAGTTTGAAGATTACCGCAAGACATTAACATTGCCAGTCAGCCGCTGAACCTTGCACGCATTTTAGACTCCCAGTCTAAGGTTTAAGGCTGATAATACCTTGGCCAGCTCCTATGCGTGGTTTATATATAGTTTCATTATTATAATCTGTTGCTTAATCCTGCGTTACATCCCACACCCGCTAAGGGTGTTCACGTGTGAAAGTGTTATGTAATATTCAGATAAATATATGACACATATTTTCGGTACTAAATTATTCACAGTCTTCTTCGACGTCGAGTTCGTATTTTTCCAAACTGTATGGAATTTTAGTGTGTCGATTGGATAAGTAGAAATACCCAATACTATACACGCCGTGGTAGCCTTGTGGTTGAAGCAACGGCCTGTCACCTGATGGGCCAAGTACAAATCTCGGCATGTACCAATGAGTTTTTCTAAGTTAAAGCACAGTAATTAATCACACCATGAGCTAAAAATAGAGAGAAAGGGCGAATTGGTATCCCCCGTGGGTTTTCCCATTCATATTGGAGCTGCAGGACTAGGGACTGTACATCCACCTTACAGAAGACCGCAGTGAAATTACATTACTTTGATGTAGTGTTGTGTTTCTGCGGTAAGTAAGGTTGCCAGTGCTCCACGAGGATCCGTTGCTCTGGTTTTAACGTTCCTAGCACAGTGACTCCTCATCAACGACAGCACCGCGTTAGTGATGTCCCTGGTGCTGCTAGCGGCTATAGGCTATGGTGACTGCTTACCATCTTGTGAGCCGTATGCTTGTGTGCCACCTTAGTGGTATAAAATGAAAAATTAACTATAAGACAGCAGATGGGCATAAGAACGCATAAAAGTATTTTTTGACTTAATAATAGCATGAATATAAGATTACAGTAAAATGTACGGTGAACAAAGATATCGGTAAGCGACCGATACGCGACCACCCGTGCGTGCATTACCAGTATTAGCTAGAGCACTGTCAAAGGATCCTCAAAGCAAAATAAGCGTATAAAAAGACGTTACTGCAGTGTTGACGTACTGAGTACAAATGCGGCTGCGTTCTAATTATTTATGCAAGTGTGTATGTAGGCTAAACAGAAAATGGTGTCGATTCTGTTGGTCAAAGTTACTAAACTTTGACTAATTTGACAGGTCTGTCTTGCTATCCCTTTCTCATGTGCGGGGTTAAATAAGGATGGCAATATTTTTAGACCTGTCAAATTAGTCAAGTTTAGTAATTTTGAACAACAGAATTGGCACCGATATCTCGTGATAAGATGTGATCCAGAAAAGGGACTTCTTAGCAAAACATCTGAAGATCTGAGGGAGCTCTTAATACATCGAAAAGCTATAGGAAATATTTACAAAGTTAAATATGTACTACTTGGCTTTACTCATGGCCCTTTACGGATAATGATTGTATTATCTATAATAGTATATTTTTTCGCAAATTTACGGTGTTTTGGAAACAAAAAATGCGGCACAAACCTATGATGTACCAACAGCTAAGTAATACGGATTTATCTATTCATTTATTCTGTTAAACCCTACTTTGTTCGCAGGAATTTGCGGTGATCTTAACTTAAGAAGTATCTTGTTCAAAATAATGTTTTTCTGTCGATGAAATTAGCAGCGAATCAGTTATTATAAGCTTTAATTTTTAGCAGCATCAAATTAAATTTCTACGTGCTCTTTTACGTATGAAAATTATGTGCTGTCCCAGAACTTTGGCAACGTCAACAGCCTTCAGTTTCCTATTCGATAAGACGTTTATACCAAGTGCTCGTGACCTCTGCCATCGGCTACTACCTCAAAATCAATGGTTATTTTTCAACTGCGAGAGCCTCTATTTCATTTATTTTTTCTGATAAAAAAATAAATTTTTAGAGATACCTAAGACGAATGATAAGGAATTTGGGTACCATCCTGTAGCATTACACCATCAAGAAGTATTCCCGACCTACTTCCTTTCCTCAGTGAGGGATACCATAAAGCGAACTCTGTGCAACACACAAGAATAATCCACAGATTACAAAGCCGAACACGTAGCGATCTGTATTCTTACGATTGCCAAGCAACAATTAGTCTTAATTAAAGGGAACAAGCACTATTTGCTATGCAAACGTAAACCCCATACGTCTTCATTGGTATTGGTCACGTAAAAACCCGCTCTAATGTAATGAGTTCCGCTGTGTTCTTACTTGTCATAAATTAAGGTTAGTTTCTGATTAAAGAAAATCATTTGTTCTATTTTATTCTCGCTTCGAAATTTAGAACTCAATTCTAATAGCCTTAAAGGTGTGTTTCTACGGAACGGCGCGGCAGCGATACCGTGATCGTTGCGGTCACATAAGTCATGATAAGTCGTTAAAAGTCAATATAAAAAAAAACAACACGTCAAGTCCTTTTCGGGGTAAACAGAGAGTATAGAGCATCATTTTACGCTCGACTTGCACATTTTATTTGCCTCTTTTACGTTCATCAATCTCTTCATATAAATGCATTATTATACCAAATTATATGATAAAGGTAACTTTTTATAAGCAAAATAAGGTTTTTCTTCCATTATCATAGAATCAAATAAAACGCTTCTTATAATAGTGCAACTGTAAATAATGTTACGTTTACTGTAACAGGCATTACCGTCTTTATTAATTTAAATTTAGAGTCCTTGTTTCGTTTTTTACGAGTAATTAGTTTATTATATTTAACTAGCTTCTACCTGCGACTTCGTCTGCGTTGAGCTTAGGATCCTAGAGGAACTGTCCCGGGGTAAAAAGTATCCTATCTGTTAATCCAGGTTATAAACTATATGTTAGCGACAGGCATACAACCTTGTTTTAATACTTTTTGGTTTTGATATTTTCTCTATAAAATGTCAGTTGACTATATCTTCTCGTGAAAATATCTTTCATTTCCTCCGATATAATCTTTATGTAATTGAACCAGCCTAAGCGTAGGCAACACTATACGTGTGCCAAATTTCATAGAAATACGGCGAACCGTGTTTACGTGATTGAGCAACAAATCTAAAAAGCCGTGGTGGCCTTGTGGTTGAAGCAACAGGCCTGTCATCTGATGGGCCCAGGTTCGAGTCCCGGCTTGTACCAATGGGTTTTTCTAAGCTTAAGTATCTTATTTTGTGTGATTAATCACACCATGAGCTTTAAAAAAGAGAGGCAGGGCGATTTGGGATTTCCCGAGGGTTATCCCATTTAAATTGGAGCCGCCCGACTAGGGACTGTACCTCCGCCTTACAGAAGACCGCAGTGAAATAACACTACTTGATTTAGTGTTGTGTTTCTGCGGTAAGTAAGGTGGCCAGTGCTCCACGAGGATACGCTGGGCTAGTAGTATTGCTGCTAGCACAGTGAGTCCTCATCAGCCACATGGTTGGCACCCCGTAGTGATGCCCCTGGTATTGCTAGCGGCTATAGGCTACGATGACTGCTTACCATCAAGTGGGCCGTATGCTTGTGTGCCACCTTAGTGGTATTAAAAAAAAAACATATTTACATCCATTCTTGCAAACTTTCACATTTTATTAGTAGGATTAAATACGAATGTCACGAGGTAACATAAATTATTAATGGCTCAGCAAAGTCTGACAGATACAAACCTATCACCACAAGCTATCGACGTTACTGTGCATCATAACCGGATCAAATTTTGAGCAGGTATAGATTGTCAATAGAAGTTTCTGTTCGCTCCGATACTACTGTGTGCTATTGTAATGGAATCCGAACGTGAGAAGATTAAAGGACAATTCAGACAAAGCAAGCAGTCTCCCTTACGCAGAATATGAACCTTCCCTTTTACGTGTTAAAGTACATTTTCGATCCAATTTCATAAGACAGATGGCAAATACACGTTATAGTGACGTATTGTGAAATGTAAGTAGGGAAGCGCTTTTAAAAGAATAATATCTGATATTATCTGTTCAGCTTTATATTTTAGTACCTTGATGGTGGATCGCAAAAATAAAAAACAGCCTTTTTGTTAAGGAAGGCTTCTCTAACCTAATTCTGAATATTAATTTTATTTCAATAGCTTTTATTGATTTCAGTTTCTTTGAAAATATTTTCTCATTCGAAATTCCTACGCTTGCACTGCGCAAATATTCTGCGCATACAAATATTATGTGATACATTTTTTTATACCGCTAATTTGACAAATAACCCATTGATAAGCGATTACTATGGACGATTGCAATACCAATACCACTTTGTGCGTTGACGCCAAAATGGTCCGTATAACCAAGTAGTCGGTCTCTTATTCACCGCAGTGCCAGACAATCTGTCATCAAGCAGTCTTCTGGTTTGAAGGGCACATTAGCTAGCGAAATTACTAGGCAAATAAGACAAACGAACTACTTAACTGTCTCGAGGTTTATCGCAATGCAGCGCCATGTGGATTAATGCTATTAAAAGGTGGATGGAACTGCATCGGTTGCATGGAGGGGCGCTTACCATCAGGCGAAAAACTTGCTCGTCTCTTCACCAATGTGTTAAAGACTATGAACGACAAATATCATTGGGCAGTACATTAATGACTTAACTAAGTTGTTAAGGAGTAAATTGAATTGCCACATCGAACCCGGCTCGAAGGACCAATAGCGGATAAGACTTTGTACAAACTTAGGACTACTTATGTACTTAGTAGTTAACCCGCAAAGTCTATTGTCTTAAGGTACAATCTACTTGAAGACTAAGGGTCTAGGTTTAATAGGGCTTTATTAAGAGTTTGTACTAGGAACCTGGCGCGCATGTACGAAGTGATTGATGAATGTAAGAGAAGAGCTTAAGACGTGTGCGAGTTAAGAGTGAAATGGCACTCTCTGTCTATCCCGTGAGGTACTTATTTGGACGTGATGATATGTTCGCTTATAGTTTTAATAAGGGGCTGTACGTTGGGTTAATACTGTAACTACGGATTTATGAATAAATATTTTAGTTTTTTTAAGTAACAGACAAAATTAAATAAAGTAAAAACTTTTTTCCTAGAACAGGATATTCTATTTTTTCCCCGCTCTGGCACGTGACATTGACGAACTTTTAGAGCATGAGGAGTGAAAAAGGTATTTAATTAATATCACTAAAAACAAAACATGCCTCGACAAGTATGTATTTTGACAGCTTGTAATATCTAGAGTTTACATTGTGCTACAATAATGCTACAATAATTTTAGTAATTTGTCAGTAGAGTGTATTCCACATAAAACGGAATTTAAAATGTGAACGCGATCTCTATCAAAATAAGTAAAACAATGTTCACACATACTAAGCAAGCACACATGAATTCTACAACAGTAATTTGAGGATGGCAGTGAAACAATAGCTTCCAGTACTAATGTAGTAGGTACCTACTCAACGGAAGTAAAATTAATTAATTAGTACTAAGCCAACTGAAAAATCCAGCAAATGTTCATTGTTCAAAAAGTAGGATTGTAAAAGCTTAAAAAAGCTACGGTTAGGCCTTTTAATGTAACAAAGACGATTATCACAATACATTCGTAGCGTAACTATGTAATTCTTTAAACCTATTATGAAGTGAACCGACTACCTACTACTTCATAATTCAGAAGATAGTATTACTACGGTAATCCACGTTTTATTTAACTTAACAAAGTTTTAAAGTTACTTCAATTTCAGCGCTTATAACTTGATTTAATAAATAATTATTTGGGTAGGCACAAGCGAGTGATACCCCCGGTGTTGTGAGCGGTTATTGACTATGGTAACCGCCTACCATTAGGCCGTATGCTTGTTTGTCACCTCATTAAAAAAATGGTTTTGTTCCAATAATATAAATTATTAGTCAGTAATAAAAAAAAATATGTTTGTAATTCAATTTACCTAATTACAAATTATCACACAGTTTTTCAAAGCAATGTCATAATTACTTTTTTCATTATGCACGCCGAATGTCTCATTCAGTCCTCAAACTACATTTTAAGACAAAAATCCGCAACACTGTTTCTAAAATATTACTGGTAGTTTGAAATTATTTCTGAGTATTATTTAGTACAATTACTGCGAGTCAAGTCATTAGTCGAGTCAAGTTTTGTCGCCGTAAAACTATCTCTACTCTTAGCTCCAGTTAAAGTTTTAACGACATCTCAGGACAAATTGAAAAGTTTACGCATTGTCACCCTAGTGACGCGGAGAAACCAATTTAAAATAAATCATATAATAAAGATGCATTTAGCGATGTTTACTAAAAACTAAGGTTGGACCTGAAACAACGTTATGACACACACACGTCACGCCAAGTCTATCACGGGGGTTAGGCAGAGAGTATAGGGCGCTATTTCATTTCACAACATAATTCCACTTTAGTTACTTTAAGAGGTCGGTTGGAGATCTAAATTTGACTACAATACAACACGTAGGGTATAAACTCTTTTAAGATTAAACAGATAATGGTGTCGATTCTGTAGTTCAAAATTACTAAACTTAACTAATTTGATAGGTCTAAAATATTGCTTTCCCTTTCCCATGTGTTGGGTTTAATAAGGATGGTAATATTTTTAGACCTGTCAAATTAGTTATGTTTAGTAATTTTGAACAACAGGATTGGCACCATTATCTGTATTGTACTATACGATTGTGACATTTGGTTATGTGCGTAATGTGTAGTTTATCCACTTTCTATATTTTACGCATCTAAAGTATAATGCAATGCGTGATAGTATTTCTGGATAGGATACGTTACTAGCAGTGACTCCTGAACAACAATAGGTTTGACAACAAGTTAGTGATATCCCTGGTATTGCTAGCGGCTATAGGTTACGGTGATTGCCATCAGGCGGGCAGTACGCTGGCTTTCCAAAATCGTAGTGGTAGTTTAAAGAAACACAAATACAAAAAGAGAGGGACATATAGACAAATAGAGAAAGAGAGGGAAGTATACATTTATAACGTAAAATTAGAAGCCATTTCAAAATACATACATTTTTCTTTATTAGTAGTCCTTCGAGCAAAATTACACAACAAACACATATTTTCGTCCGTTTCATCAAATTCCCTTCTTAAGTATTACGTTAAATATCTTTGTAAATATCCAACACTAAGTTTCATTTCGGAGTCTTCTTACGCAAGAACTTCAATTTTACAACACATAAGGCTGGTACATGTTGTTACTAAACAATCGCTCGTTACGAAGAAATTTAATATTAACGGAAGCCATGTGGGGACAACGTAAAATGAGCTTGAAAATTAATAAGCAACTTTTTCAGTTAAAAATTTCACTGCCCCTGGCGTTGACTTATATGAACGAGCTTGTTCGGGTTTTTATATCCTTACTTAAATGGTATCGATGTTGAGAAAATTAACAGTAGGGCGTGGTTCTGCCTCCGTGCCATATTTACAGAGGTTGATATATACCTTCAATAGAAAATAAATCAATCATTAAATGATGCACGTAAATTTATCATTTATGTTTCAGTTTCTTTAAAATAATCATGTGTATGCAACACTCTTCACACATAGGTTAGGTATACCTAAAGCGCGGTTATCGGCCTATTCTGAGCGTTCGAGAATTCTCATCAGAATCTGGTTGAAAGTTAATCATGAATCATCTATTATCTTCTGGTTATCAACCACAGAATTATTAATCTATTTTTAAACAACTAGAATAATAATTTACTGTTAGGTTTTTAAATATGGCAAGAATGCAAAACCACATCCTGTATATAGCGCTAGAGCACTCTCTCAACTAACTACTGCTATTACTTATCAAACCTATTCAACTGTAATACAACATATTGGACTCTTGGTCTCATTCATTCACATTGGTGAACGCTTACCATCAGGTGAGCCGAATGCTTGTTTGCCACCTTCATCATCATCAGCCGATAGACGTCCACTGCTGAACAAAGGCCTTCCACCTAAGTGGCATTAAAAAAAGACTAGGACACAGCTATACATTTTTTTCCCTTACCACGTGCAGGTTTTTTCACGTTGCGTAAAATACTTTTTGCTACTTAGCCCTTATTGGTTAAGCTAAGCGGCAGAAGTCACTTGTGTGGCAACACTTTACGCACACGGACGCACACATTGATAACTATCTCCATCACTTTCTAGCGCGTCGCTGGTTATACCTTCGTTTATTAGTTATACAGCCGGCCTGGTGGCCTTGTGGTTAAAGCAACGGCCTGTCATTTGATGGACCCAGGTTCAAACCCCAGCCTGTACCAATGAGTATTTCTAAGCGTAACTACAGTGATTAATTACACAATGAGCTTAAAAAAGAGAGGTAAGGCGAATCAGGGTGTTCCCATTAAATTTGGAACCGCCCGACACCTTACAGAATGATTGTGGCCGTATACTGGTATACCACTTTAGTGGTAAAAAAAGATACTCAGTCTACTTCCGAACACCAGCTATATGCTTACTAATTAATATTTATAATCTAAAATGACCTATTTTTATGCAATCATAAGTTAAAGTTGCGCTAAAAGCAAAAGCCGCAATTTTCTAAAGTGAACTCATCTGAGACAATTGTATTTCCAGGGCTGGGGCTCAAACGGTGAGATCACGTACCCAGAAATCGTATTAGTTCCACAAACACGTCCACAATACAATGTAAGCTTCGATATTGAGGGAAGTAAGCTTTTATTCACCAAACTAGACTGGTGATCGAACTAATTATATTGTTGGTTTAAATAAGCCATGTATTAAAATCTAAACAAATATTACATAAAAATTAAGATGATGTTTGTAATGTAATATGACAGCTGCTGCATAAGGAAGTATATTTGGCACACTTATTCCATACGTCTGTCTGTTTCAAGTAATCTCCAAGACGGCAGGACCGATTTGAACACGATTTTCACCGGCAGATAGCTGACGCTACAAGGCGTAACATAGGCTTCTTATATTTTAGGTGCAATAATTAGGGTTCCTTGTAAATAACCGGTGAAGTACGAGTATGAAGGAATTGGGAAGTGTTTGTAGAAAGAGCTAAAGCTAGGTACCTAGTATTCTAGATATTCTGATCTAACTACCTCGATAGGAGCTCGGCTTGATTATATATATCTGCGTATAAATATATTAAATATATGTATATAAAAAAATGAACAAGCATTATTTAAGCAAATTCGCAAAACATCTGCCAAACTAGTTTAGCAATCACCGGCAACTAATCAATAGTTACTAAAAATAAAATAAGGGATTTCTTCCAACTAATCTAAATGATATATTTGCACTGGATTATATTTGCACTTGTTAGACAGAAGAAGAAAGTCTTTAAACAGTGTGTGTTACCAGTGATGACATACGGAACAGAAACGTGGTCACTCACTATGGGCCTCATAAGAAAGCTCAGAGTCACTCAACGAGCTATGGAGAGGGCTATGCTGGGTGTTTCTCTGCGAGATCAAATCAGAAATGAGGAGATTCGCAGAAGAACTACCGACATAGCTCAACGGATTAGCCAGTTGAAGTGGCAATGGGCAGGGCACATAGCTCGTAGAACGGATGGCCGATGGGGCCAAAAAGTTCTAGAGTGGAGACCACGCACTGGAAAACGCAGCGTCGGACGGCCCCCCACTAGATGGACCGATGACCTGATAAAGGTCGTTGGCAAGCGTTGGATGCGGGCCGCATTCAATCGGTCATTGTGGAAATCTATGGGGGAGGCCTTTGTTCAGCAGTGGACTTCGATAGGCTGATGATGACACAGAAGAATAATCGATCATTAGCATAATTAATAGAAGCGAAAGAGGTGTGCCATTCAAGAGTGATTGACGCTCTAGACCCTATGCCTACCCCGTGAGAGACTTGGTGTGATCACATACTACTGTTATAATATCTAATAACCATTATTCTAGTTTTTATTATTTGCCGTCATATTTTGAATTGAAAGATTTAGTGTTAGTTCAAAAGATGATAATGAATATAGGATCAAGTAAAAACAAAGGCACATAGGTAATTATCCGTTGAAGGAAGTTGTTTAAAAAAAGAACTGGTTTCACAACTCTATGATCAAGTAAATTTAAAAGTTATGCCGTCGTCTGGCCGTCGTTCTTTATTTAAATAAAAAAGTCGCGCAAGACACTGTTCAGAATGTATGAATGTCTATGAAACTTTAAAACATCTTAAGTGAGTAAGAAACATTTTCCCCCCAGCGTTACGGTTTCAGAAAGGCGAAGTCATTGGTAACACAGAGTTTTTCTCTCAGTTAGCATTATGTATTGTTGTGGAATGAAACTTAGCTACGTTGCAAGTGAACCCTGCTTTGAGGAAGGAGCTTCAACAAGTATTTTATTTTATAAATCTCCAGTCTACTGTCTACACGATGTAGACGCTGGATTTGATCGGGTTGTTTCAATGGTACTCAAGATACAATTATTGGTTTGCGAAACGAAGTAAGAAGTAAGTTCTTCTACTATTCTTGATTATTTGGTTAAATAATCATTTCATATTAGTTTTGTAATAAAAACACGTCGACATTTTCACTTACTATATCGTATTATCGTGACACGTGACAGTTAAGTGTCAGTCAAAAGTATTTTTTTGGGCAAAAAAATTTAATGTTGTACAAAAAAAGTTGGGAAGGACCCTTTTCGTTATTATAATATAGGTATGAAAAATAATAAACATCCTAGTCTCATTCTCAGACCTACCGAATATACACGAAAAAAATCATCAAAATTGATCAAGCCGTTTCGGAGGAGATTTGTTACAAACACTGTGATACGAGAATATTATATATATTAGATTTGGCACTTGCAACGGTACTTGCGACTGCGCATATGTTTAACAAAAGTTTACGTAGCTTACTGCAATAGCTGTGGTTACCTGTAATTGGGTTGACATTTATGTAAGAACTATTTTGTAATGTTTTATTTTTGTAATTTCATAATGCTTTAATCTGTTGGTGATCCAAATAAATAAATAAATAAATACACAAATCATTGAGACGAACTAGCTTATATATATATCTATATAAAATAACTTATTGTATAATTAATGGCTTCATAGCAGAAGTTTATGGGATTTGAACCCTCATAGCTATTATACAAAGTCAATTTTCCGTTGAACATGAGTTATTTAATATTGTGGGCAGAGTGAAATAGGCCCTGAAATGCCCAAACTAAGTTCCCGCCTCTATTTGACGATTTGCAATCAAACCGATATATAGGCGCGTTGTTTCGGATGACAGTCAAATTACTATTAGGCACAGAGTGTGGCGTAAGCGGAGGCAAGATAAATTTTTTGTAGCTCATTTATATACAGGGTGCATTTTTATGAACAGTTCTAACATAGAAAAGTCATAAGGTTCCAAACTCCATACTGCCACTTTTAGCAACGAAGCTGCGAAAGGCTTTGTTATATAATTTACTGAACTATTAGTATTATTTAGTATACATCTATAAATATAAAATAATTAATCCCTATTTCTCTTGGTCTCGGCATCACGCGTGAATGTCACAAGAAGGTTCTTATGAAAAGAAAAAAAGGACCGCAACATTTTTAATTTCGGCATAAACTAAAGGCCCTTTTTTCTATGTTGTATTTGACATATGAATTCATAACTAAGACAGGACCACGTCTGTCGGGACTGCTAGTTGTATGATAATATAATATATATTTTTTTATACCACTAAGGTGGCAAAGAAGCATACGCCCCACCTGATGGTAGGTTAAGTAGTCACCGTAGCTTATGGACGCTTGCAACACCAGGGGTATAAAACGCGTTGCCGACCCTTCAAAAATCTCTTCACACCCTTCTTGAAGAACCCAATGCTGTACTCTTTTGGGAAAACCTCGGAGGGCAGTTCATACCACAATTTGATATAATTTATTTGATATATGTTCATGTCTTCCCGCAAGGCTTCCCGAAGAGGTAGGCATTGATATTTTGTATGTATCTTTATGTATGGCATATACATAATATTAGGTCCTTACATATGAAATTGGCGTTTTTCGTACTGGCCACTTTAATCACGAATTTCTCCTCTTTGGTAAGGAATTCCAAATTCAAATTTGTACAGCTATAGACTCATGTATTTGTGCTTCGATGATCGTCATTCATTTGTTTTTTTTCTTCTGTTTTTTTCTGTTTGCGTCACTCATTTTACAAAATGGAAAACCTTAAATATCGCATTATTTACGAGTACGAGTTCCGCCGTGGCACTAGTGCTGCGGAAACAACTCGAAGGGTGAATGATGTGTATGGCGGTCGTGTTGCAAAAGAAAACACAGTTCGTTTTTGGTTCCAACGTTTTCGTTCTGGAAATTTCGACCTGCAGAACAAGCCCCGTGGACGGCCTGAGACTCAAGTTGATAATGAAGAGTTGAAGGCTATTGTGGAAGCGGATCCATCGCAAACCACGTCCGAGTTAGCTGCAGGCTGCAATGTTAGTGATAAAACTGTTTTAATTCACTTGAAGCAAATTGGGAAGATTAAAAAGCTTGAAAGGTGGGTACCTCACGAATTGACTGAAACAAACCGGCAAACGCGCGTCGACTGCTGCGTTACATTACTAAACCGGCACAATAATGAAGGTATTTTAAACCGAATCATTACCTGTGATGAAAAATGGGTTCTTTACGATAATCGGAAGCGCTCAGCGCAATGGTTAGATCCTGGCCAGCCAGCCAAATCCTGCCCCAAGCGAAAATTAACCCCAAAAAAGTTACTTGTAAGCGTTTGGTGGACTAGTGCCGGTATTGTTCATTACAGTTTTTTCAAATCTGGCCAGACTATTACGGCTGATGTCTATTGTCAGGAATTGCAAACCATGATGGAAAAGCTAGCGGCTAAACAACCTAGGCTGGTCAATCGCTCCACGCCACTGCTGCTTCACGACAACGCTAGACCACACACTGCGCTACAGACGGCTACTAAATTAGAAGAGCTTCAATTGGAAAGTCTAAGACATCCTCCGTACTCCCCGGACCTTGCTCCAACAGATTACCATTTTTTTCGAAATTTGGATAACTTCTTGCAAGGGAAAAAATTCAACTCCGATGGGGCAGTCCAAATCGCCTTCAAAGATTTTATTGATTCCCGTCCGACTGGTTTTTTTAGTAAAGGGATCAATGAACTACCTATGAGATGGCAAAAGTGCATAGAAAATAATGGTTCATACTTTGATTAATTAAATATATTATATTAAAAAATATTCGACTTTTTGTTCCTCCCATACAAAACGCCAATTTCATATGTAAGGACCTAATATTATATGCATACGAAAACGCAGGCAAAACTTTACGCTGGTAATTTGTAACTTAGTCCCTTACCGAATACCCGCGAATGTAGTGTTGCTATGAATATCATGTATTCTCGTGGGACAACATCGAGTTAGTGACTAATTTAACCGCGACATACAATATGGCCGAAATAGCACGGGCGAGTCCATTAAAATGTTTACTTAAACACGTAACGATTTTATTAACTGTGCATAGTTAAATCCGATAATCAGAAAATACTCAGATAAGTTTTCGTGGCTGGTTAAGAAAAAAATAAAATGGTCGGTCACGAAATTAATTTGTTGATTTTGAAAGAACAACAGCCTTATTACGCCTAAAAGAGTCTCATTTACGAGCCCAATCAATAGAGAGTAATGTGAAAAAGAAACTACAAACAAGGTCGCATGTTTAAAAAAACTTATTTTTGATAATAATGTTATGCACGATAAAGGTTTTCTTTAAAAGATACGTGATGTAAAAAATAAACTAGTGATTCGAATTTAAAGTATCCTTATAAAAATAAACTGAAAAACAAGCAAATAAAAACCCAGTTCGCAGAACCTTATACGACCTAATAAATCTCCAAAATTTAACTTATAATATAACCTTGTATGATAAAACTTGTGAGCATTCCTTTTGGTTCAAAGAGTTGGTTTTCTTTAAGAAAGGGCCCAGGTGAGCAGAAATTAACGAAGGCGAAAACAAAAGAAGGCCTCATTTCACTTCTCAGACTTAGGCCCCAATTAAAAGTTGGCCCCACAAAGGATGGGTAGTGCCGATTGCGATCGAGTATATAATCAAAGTGCGATCGGTGGATCGCTTTATTTGTGTTCTGAAAATGGGAATGTTTGATGTTTAAGAAAATACAAACATGTAAAATGTACGTATCGCAATGATCCTGTTCAGGATATTAGGAAAAAACGTAGGGAATACAAAATATATTATAATTTGCTTTGTCCGCTTAAATGAGTGTGATACGGTCGAACGGCCTGCGCCCAGGTGTGAGCTCAGGCGTGGTTTCTTCCGACACGCGTTTCAGGACTTCCACGTCCCATCATCAGGGTGCCGCCGCTTTGGTCGAGCAGCGTGATGTCACATCGAGGTCTGGATGCTGGAGCAGCGCCGCAGCACGATGGTCGGATGCTGGAGCAGCGTCACAGGATGCTGGAGCAGCGTCACAGGATGCTGGAGCAGCGTCACAGGATGCTGGAGCAGCGTCACAGGATGCTGGAGCAGCGTCACAGCATGATGGTCGCACGAGACGCCACGACAGCACGTAGACCCTTCTGTAACTAAAGCTGAGAAATGAGTGAATCACTCATTTCTCCGACCATCGTGCTGCGGCGCTGCTCCAGCATCCAGACTTCGATGTGACATCACGCTGCTCGACCAACGCGGCGGCTCCCTGATGAAGGGACGTGGAAGTCCTGAAACACGTGTCGGAAGAAACCACGCCTGAGCTCACACCTGGGCGCAGGCCGTTCGACCGTATCACACTCATTTAAGCGGACAAAGCAAATTATAATATATTTTGTATTCTATAAATATGAATTTCCGCAAAGTAAAACCTGAATTAATTCAAAAACGTAGGGATTAAGTACACAAACCACAAATATGAATATGGCAGCCGCCATTGAACCGTAGACAGAGTGTGAAAATATACGCAGTATATCATCTACTCTGAACACAGGGTAAGTGATTGAGAGTCAATCAACATGACAGATGTCACAGCCTTAGTATTAAACAAGAAATGCCGCAGACTAAATTGATTTGTGTTGATATACTTTTTTAAACAGCACATCCTTTATTTATTTATAGAAACTGCATCGGCACATCGAGTCTGTTTCAAGGTGGGTAGAGAATAAAGAGAGAGAAAATAGATTCTACATTCAAAAATACAGTAAAAGATGTCATGAACAAATTAAAAAGGTACGTAGGTCAAAAGTACATGAACGAGAATACATATTGCGCCAACCTACATAGGACGTGACATACGATAAGGACGTATAGATTAAAATAATTAAGGTAGTGTTTTAAATAAAATAGCTTTATATACTTGTCTATGTGTTAATATTATTTTGTAGTGTTATCAATTGTTTTTATATATTATTATGAGCAATAGGTATCCATGTTAAGTTAGTATTTGAAATGTAAACTTTATGTAATTCTTTAGGTTTTTAAAAGAGTAATTGCTGAGTTTCTTGCCGGATTCTTCTCAGCAAAACCGACCTTCCGAATCCGGTGGTAGATTCTGACGATTTGAAAGTGCTTGCCTGTAAAGTCTATTCAAATAAAGATCTTTTTGAATTTGAATTTGAAATAAAGTGATAAAGAAAAAGATATTAAAATGTCCCTAAAACACCGATAGAACGTACATTGAAAACTAAACAACTAAGTATATTTTTATTGTTTTCGTATTCCTTATCTGTCGATAGAAATCAGCGTCAAAGGAATAGTCTCAATGAGTACAAACACGGGTTTGGACCGGCTGAAATATCTATTAGCCATCTATATTTGTGTTGGCACATCAACACTCCAGTCACGTAGTCTTCGCGATTCATTGAGCATTCGCCGTTATCAATAAGGCCCAAGATTGTTTGTAAAACAAGTATTTTGTCATAATACTATCTAACATTCTTACTTAGCTGTTAGCGACAGGCAGACTATTAGATGTAGAATACTTTTTGTATTAGTTGTTTCGTATCATAAATAAAGTTATTCTTGAACACCTCCTGTGTTTGCTTCACGTAATATCTGCGTCATATGTGCATGTGCCGCCAATTGCAACTACAATAAAAGATCTCACTGATAAACAATGTTAATAACTAAAAAAAGATTCATCAAAATCGGTTCACAATTGGCGGAGTAATCGGGTAACACATACACAAAATAAATATACAGTCGAATTGAGAAACTCCTCCTTTTTGAAGTCGTTTGATAATTCAAAGCAATATAAATTTATCTTTGAACTATCATATTGCGCTAAATATAACCTCAGTGCAATGTATAGTATTTATCCAATATCAATACAATCTCCCGACAAAAAAAACAAAAGAATCTCGTTCTTCAATTCTAATATACAAACTCTTTTACTTTCTCGTAGTGGCCACTTTCTTTACACAAGATAATAAAATTCCATACAAAAAGTGTTACTCCCAAAATATTTTTCAGACGACAGTTACGTGTGCTTTGAAAATGATCTATAGGAAGTTTATAAATCATTCAGCAATTTAATTAACGCATATCTGACGCTGCAGCGAGATTAATGCTTCTGTCTTCAGTTTGATTAACGTTTTTTATCATTGCCCAGTCACACCGTTGTGATTCGCTAATGAAGATATAATGGAGGTGATTAGGGATGGGGAAAATTCTCGTATTTCTTGGACCCCGTGAGGGACAGTACGGAAAAAAAAATTATAGGTGGTCAATATTTAACGTGAAATGTCAAACTAGAAGTGAGAAGCGTTCGCCATTTGACATTGAGACCTGTCTCCTATCTCCTCTTGTCTTATTAAAACGTAGAATGGACATGCTTCCCTATTCTGTTTGAAAATTTAATCTAATTTCAATTACTTTAACGTATTTTTTAGATCAAAAGCGGAAAACACTGACATCAGTAACCCATACCGCCTTTTTTTATGGGGCTACACAATTAAATATGCGCAATGGACGAGATATAATTATTAATGCAATAATTTTAACTAATTTAAATTTTATTTTTAAAGTGAAATTGCGCTCTATACTTGGCATGATGATATGTACCTATGTACGTGTCTCTACATAAAATCAAGACAGACTACATTAGTAGCTCGAAGGCGTATGTAACACTAACATCTCGTGGTAATCAGTTTATTTACCGTGATTATAATCTATGAGCACGAACTCGGTCGTTCCTACTCTAATTGAATATAAGGCTAACCGCATTTATATATTAGATCTGTCCCATCATTCTCTCATACGCTGACGAGATGTGTCGTCGATGGTAATTGGTAAATAATTAAGAGATAATTGCAAACTAATAGAAACGCTAACATAATTAATCGAATATATAATTAGCTACATTTCTGCCTAAGACGAAACAACTGGGCTTGTGGAGGCTGGTCATCAATCCTTTTCATTTATTAACTAACCTTAGATTTTTATTCAATCATAATATCCTTGTATTCAACGACCTTAAGACATTTATTTACACAAAAAATATTAAACTAATTACAAACAATAATAATTATTTTTTAACTTATTTTAACACTAAATTTATATTTTATTTTCTCCTTTTGTTTCTGTAATAGTCCAATGTTGGGCTTAAATTATCTTATCTTTTTAATAAATTTGTAAAACCTGTTGCTAACAACTGCTACATTGGACGCTGTGGTCTCCTATAAGTGAAGGAACACACTGAATTAGGACCTATTGCTTGTGAAAATTGTACATTTGTGTATCTTTTGTTGGAGATCCTAAAAATAAATAAATAAACTTACTACTGACTTATCCTTGTTTATGTGATAACTTTTTGTGATATATTCTTGTCATGTAAGTAATTGGCATGTAAATTATATATATTATTTGAAGAGAGTAATTTCTGAATTTCGTACCGGATTCTTATCAGCAAAGAAAATCCTTCAGACTGGTGGTAGAATCTGACGATTTAAAAGTACTTATTTGTAAAGTCTAGTCAAATAAAGATGATTAAGAGTTGGAGTTTGAGTGATTGTGGATGACGTCTGCGTTTAAAAGAGACTTTCTAGGTATAATCTTCATGGATAAAAAGGACATTAAACTCTAGTAGACTGTTGGCTGAATACTAAAACACCACTCAAATCTTTTGCCAAAAGTATTAATGTTGAGTGGCCTCCGATTTTACATGCGAATGTGTATTGTGACGACGCTTCAAACGGATACGTGGGCCTTCAACTTTGAAATTCGTTTCAGTATTTGGCCGTATCTGTAACAAAGAGTGAGTACACAATCAAGTATTCTAATAAAATTATAAAACAGTGAAAGTCGTTTTATTTCTATCAGCAAGCGATTCTTACGGTTGAATTCAGGCATTAGTCCTCATTGCGGGATAGTTGTGCTTTGCATCTCAATGGATCGTCCCGCCTTTAAAACAATATTTCATGTTGGACCATAAGTTGGTACAGACAGTTTTTTTTTTATAAGTATGGCTTATTATTTTTTAGGGGTGTTTCCAAAAGATCTAGAAAGATCTAGATGATCTAGACTGACTGACATAGTGATCTATCAACGCACAGCCCAAACCACTGGACGGATCGGGCTGAAATTTGGCATGCAGGTAGATGTTATGACCTAGGCATCCGCTAAGAAAGGATGTTGATCAATTCTACCCCAAGGGGGTAAAATAGGGGTTGAAAGTTTGTATGAATATAATATAATTTTTGAAGATAAACGCATGAAAATTGGTATTTGACCTTTCAGTTTACAATAAATACATACTTTTTGAGGATTATTGGAAATTCCACCCCTAAGGGGGTAAAGTAGGGGATGACAGGTTGTATGAAAATCCGTATTTATTAAGTTAAATCCATTAATATTTTAATGGATTTAACTTAATAAATACTAAGTTTAAGTTATACGGATTATAGATATGGATACGGCTACCTATTGGTAGCAGTTGGTAAAAGAAAAAAAAATGGATTTTTTTATATAGGTACATGTTGACTTATTCACTTTACCACGCGTGCGAAGCCGCGAGCAAAAGCTAGTTAGAGGTATATGCTTTGATGTACGAAACAGGAATTGTTCGAATAAGCAAACTATCACTTCACAATAAAATTGTACGAAGCAGCAAAATGATACAAATGCTAATGAATGATGTAAAGGTAAAGAGTGCTCGGAATCGGCGAGAATGTAAGATGGATGTAAAAGAAGCAAAAGAGGTGTGTAAGTCGATAGTTAAATGGGGCCCTATACTTTCAGTCTACCCCGTGAGGGACTTAAAAGTCTTATATAACTTATTGGGATATATCTAAATTTTTTTGTTGTATTATGTTGAATCTTTCAATGTATTGCGAGAAAAGATTTTTATTTTTATTTTTGACATCCTTTTTTACATACTCGTTGGGCCAGAGCCTCTATGATAACAAATGTATGAACAAATGCGTCCTAATGCGAAATATCGTATGATTCTGTATGTTATTTTCCGCTACATTCTGCAGTAACATATAACTAAAAGCAATCGCCCTATTAGAGCTCTTATCTGGATATTTTAGACGCAACAGAAGCAGGTATAATGTTATGAACAGTTTGTTTAGGAGGCAGTCGTTGGGAGCGAGCCTTGCAGGTTCTAAGAGGTCGTTAGACCCACGATGTCACTTCGGCAAGTTAGACCGTTATTTCCTAGTAGCCTCGGTTGCACTGAAACTTAACTTCAGCTAAATAGGTGTTTATGGCTTTTTAATATTCACACTGGATATTTTGTTAGCAAAATAGACGATACAGTCTGGCTAGTGGTATATATAGTATCCACAAACACTTTTATTGTTCGTGGTATAGTCCTACTAATATTGTAAATGCGAAAGTTTGTGAGTATGGATGGATGGATTTTTTCACGCAAAAACTTCTTAACGGATTTGGATGAAATTTGGAACGCAGATAATTTAATTTATATTATTACACATAGGATATTTTTTATCCCGGGAAAATTTTAGGTTCCTCAGAGATTTTAAGCTCAACGCGGACGTAGTCGCGGACAGAAGCTAGTAGGAAATAATTGTCAGCTTTGCTAAGTGTCGCGGGCTTGATTCCAAACGGAGAAAATATTAATGCGATATGCATTTCAGTTTTCTTCAGACTAGATGTTTATAAATACATAAGTACATAGATACATAATACTATTTATAAGTTGTACAAAAAATCACGATAATGTAATTCACAAAGCAGTATTTACATAAGTATTCGATTTATTTTTGGTGCGGATGAAATGCCGTCATATCCGGTGAAGCGACAATTCAACAATGTTTAATGTTTTGTCCTAATATCAACCAGGACCATCAGTCTAATTTCAATTCAGAGCGCACTTTTTATATTTTTAATTTGATTATACGTTAATTTGATTTGTTCCACATTGGCGCCACATTTTCGTCATTATTTCAAACATTGGTTTTAAAGTGACTTTATCCGCGCTTTAATCCAATTTCTTTAGTTTTAAGGTATAGTGTGTAAGACAGAGTGCGTATATTGACATACGAAAACAGTATGTTGTACTAAGTACCTAATAAGTTTTTATGTCCAGCACTTTGAAGGCAAGAAGGCTTGGTCGGCGAACTTTATGCCCAAGGCCCATTATGTGGGCTATTCTATTATACTAGGCCATTGTCGAAATAGCAAAGCCTTGCCTCGCTAATGGAAGGTCCAAATAATAAGTAAATAGTGCACCTATTGTGCCACGAAGGTTCAAGACGTTCCTTGGTGAAAGGGAACGAAAGTGCAAGATGTAGCGCGATGAGAGTTCATGGGTGGAGTTTGGAAATGGGTTTGAGAAACAAGTTCCACATTACATTACAGCCTGAGAGGCTGCTTATCTTTCAAACTAACTTATACCCGTACAGTAAAATTTATAGTACTTTTTTGATGTATAAAATTTTTTCTATCGTTTTCCTGGGAATTATTTAGTGATTAGGGACGAAAATGCTTTACAGAAAGTCGGGGACAGTGCTGGCAATTTAGCGGTTGTGTCGCTAGAGGTAACGACTTTTCAAGTTTAGCGACAAAGAAAGAGAGGTGGCCTTGTCAGATGTTACACATCAAGTAAGACTCGCTCGATTTTCACATATTACTATTCTCCTTGTAGCAGTATATTATCTACTCTGAGGTACTACGGAGGAATCGTTCTAATACATAATAGTTCTAATACTGAATTGTTTACAAAAAGTAGGTTTGAAAGCAGCAGGAAACCCAACTTGGTAGCTTTCGTTTTGTAATATTTTTTTATATATCATTATTGTATTTTGAAATAATTTAAGAAGTATTTTTCCAAACCAGCAGTAATTACCTTAAACACATTAAAATAATTGATTAAAGACTGAACTTAATAAATAACTGTCATTTTAATTTCAATTACAGCAATAATGAGCCTACCAATTTCAAACTCCAATTATCGAATAACAATTTCATTCACTTGACACATTGACTGTACCTAGAAATTATTTTCTAAGCACGTCCTCTGTTAATGAAAGCCTGTAACACAACAGGTCTGGTCCCCAGGCACAGTGGGTAATTGAGATATACACCTCGAACTATTGAACCGATAGTCGCAATGGGATTCCATATGGACGCGATACAAATTGCATAACTATTTCTTTAGATTATTTATGTAATTTGCCAAAGTAGTTAATTAGTTGACGAGACGCTGGTCTGGTTTAGTGGTTAGTATACTAGAGGTCGCAAGATCGTCTTTTTTATATCACTAAGGTGGCACACAAGCATACCCGCCTGATGGTAAACAGTCACCGTGGCCTATAGCCGCTAGCAATACCGAGGATATCACTAACGAGTTGCCAAACATGTTGTTGATGAGGACTCATTGTGATCGCAGCATGAGTATTATATAGCGCAACGTATCCTGGTGGAGCACTGGCAAGCTTACTCACCGCAGAAACACTACACTACACTGCATTAAAGTAGTGTTATTTGACCGCGGTTTTTTGTAAGGTGCCGGGCGGCTAAAATATAAAGAGATCTCAATTCTTACTATCTCTCTTTTTAATCACATATGGTGTGATTAATCACTATACTAAAGCTTAGAAAAACTCATTGATAAAGCCCGGGTTTTGAACCAGGGCCCATCAGACAGGCCGTGCTTCAACCACAAAACCAACTTCGATTCCAGCCGGGACAAATATGTGATAAACATTTGTGTTTGCCTTGCATACGTATTTTTGGTATGTATTTACCAAAAAAGTATTGTATCAGCTGCTGTTTCCCATAGTACAAGCTTTGCTTAATTTTGGGCCAGATGGCGCTATGTCATAATGTCCTATCATTAATATTATATTAGCACTTAATAAAATATGTAGTTACAAACTGGGACAGCACTCGTAACTCGCCGATAACACTCAATTAAAACTAAGGAGTCGAGTGGAATACTACTGCGTTATGAAGCAAGTTTGTCAAGAACTAATTGCGGTTAATATGTTTAATGGCCCCGTGAATATTATAGGACAGTTGGCACCCCTGGGAAGGGCGCACATTACTCTGTAATGATTTGGTAATGACGTAACATTAATAAGTTCAACTTTAAGTTTTAACTTGATGGAATTAGGTCGAAGAAAATGGAGCGCTTTTCGCACTTACAATACTCACTCTCAAAAAAGTTGTTGTACAAGGTTGTTTATTCTATACTAGCTTCTGCCCGCTACTACGTCCGCGTTGAGCTTAGAACCTCAGTATCCTATGTGTTACTCCAGGTTATAAATTATCGGTGTTCCAAATCTGTTGAGTAGTTTTTGCGTGAAAGAGTAACAAACATCCATTCATACTCACCAACTTTCGCATTTATAATATTAGTAGGACTACTAGCTACTAAACCCGGCGTTGCCCGGGTCGCAATTTTCGCCACCTACGTACAAAAAAAGATAGCTTAGTTCTATGCATGTTACAGAATAGCAAAATCTAAGCAAAATAAGTCAGTAAGGCCGTGGTTAGCTACCGTTGTCCTGGATTTAGGCAAAGGCCGTCCGTAAGCCACAGCTTGATAACTGATAAAATCACAACAGCTCTCACCATATTTGCGGTACTAACACCGCAATAGATGCTATTTATTTGCTTTATTAATACTTTGGAGTTTGTTTCGTTTGTACGAACTTTCAGCTCATACAAAATTAGTTGTCATGTCGCAAGCTAATTTCGCCTTCAATTCAACCAAATAACTATTACAGTTGGATACACAAGTCTACTCACAAGTAAATTTGACCTTATTTAAACGAGCCACTACGCTCAATAGTCAATACCATGTCTTTATAAAGATTATGGTATTGACTGCAACGACATTACCGCCAGTGGTATCTAAAATCACGCCACTTCACTTCGGGATTAGCCTATGACTGCTGCGGAAAGCCGGCCGGGCGCAGGCAGCGGCACGCCTCGGAATTTTAGTTAAGATTAACACACCGCTTGACATGGCACTTTTGTAATCTATTCATTAATTCAAATACGTAACAATAACTGTACGGTTCCACGGACATTTTTGCTTACACACGTACTTTGTTATTAGTTACTAAATAAACTCACATCAGTGCAAAATATAACATCGTCCACAGCACACGCATAACTTGTACCTAACTTTACTTTACTTTAATAAAAGTGGCCGCATACTGAGCCGTTTTTTTGTGCTCATCAACTAATACCAGAAATAAGGATTCAACTGGGATCGTACAATAACCAATTTAAGAAACGAGATACGACACCATAGGAGCTCTCGATTAATATCAATAATCATCAACAGCGTGTTTTTCTATGCTACGCTCAGAGCTGGTAAGCTCCTCAAGTCAAAAAATTTGGATATCTTCCATGATCCGTCTAGCTTAATATATAAACATTTGTTTCATTTTTAAATAGTTTATAAGGTTTTAATAAGTATATTAAGTTTGTTAATTTAGAATGTAAGTGTTTTGGCCTTATCCTGTTAACTTATATTTAAATAAATAAATTCGCTAAGGATACGCAAAAAGCGCTTAACACCAGATGGATCGCTTGGTTGCCACCTTCCTAGTATAAAGAAACAGCCTAAAAGGTATAGGATAATGATAATTAAATTCATCTTTATCATAATCGTGGAAATATAAATAGTTGGTACGTCAAAAATGTCATTAGATTCACATTGAATAAAAAATACAGGCTTTTAAGCGAATTGAACATAAATCAATATGACATACGTGCTTTTAGCAATTACTATGCCGTGGCAAAATAGGCCGATGCATGGTAACAATACGCAGCCATTTTTACCCTTGCAATATATTGCCGTTTGACATATAACGCCGTTACATGAAACTACAACTACTACTACTTTATGGCTGTTTAACTTAAGTGACAGACATACTCCTACTACTATCTACTTTAAAACTTCGTTTCGGCATATTTTCTAAGCAATTTTTCACACGTACAGAATAACGCAAAAGTGTTTTGTATCACAGCTTTTCAAATAATTAATGAACACAGATAGGAACATAATATTAACACCCTGGGTAAATTCAAGCATATAATTTCAGAACATTTGCAGTAGTTGTACTAAATTATCTTTGAATTAAAAAATAAATTATTCAGGGCTAGCTAAGCCGGCTCGTTTTGTCACACTCAGTATTTTATTTTATTGATACTCTTTCATTAATATTTCTTGTAACTTATATGTAAGTATGATGCGGTCTTCTGTAATTATTGGATCATTAGGAATTGAATGATGCTTGCTATATTGATTGGTTGAAGTATCCAGTATTGAAGAACTTTCATAAATACATGTAATAATATCTATACGTTTTGATTTATATATGTAGTTGTAGGAAGAATGAAGAGTGTTAATTTCTAGACAACCGCTGGTAAAGGTAGCTTAGCTCTCAACTCTTAAAGCTCCTTCTTCGAGGGCAGTACGTTAGCTAAGTGACTAAGTAGAAAGTTAGCAAATATCTGAGTCTCCAGAGAGGCTGGTAAAAGCACTGGTCGTGCGGATTATGCAGTTTCACCTACTTTTCTCGGCGAATTGGCACTTATGTCATAACTTCATAACGTCCGTTTTAGTTCTAAAAGAAGTAATATTTTTACAAATAGAATCGAATAATGAACAAGACTTTATAGAATGGAAAGACTTATACGAGAACTTTTCGGTTAAGATGATTTTTTGGGAAATTTTTAAATTTCGTATTGTAAATGTAGGTGAGCATCAACCGATGTGCGGAGTGAGTGTGATTTTTTTTTTATAAAACGATTAAAAACCATAAAAACTGTCGCCAATTGTATTTATTCATTGCTGGAAGCAAGTTGAGGGAACCGCTTACAGTAATTCACTGAAGTTATACAGAATATCCCTGAGTGGGATTATGAGTCACGAACGTTGATCCCTCTGGTTTTATATTTTTGTATACATTTATAGTTTTAATTTAAACGCGTGTAGGATGGAGTAGAAAAGAAACTGAAATGTTTTTTTTAGAAAAAGGTTGGTTATTGGCAAAACGAGAACCTGTAAGCTGTGTGGAAATAACTATACCCTTCTCAAATAGTCGAATTCCGCTAACCATTTTACATACAAGTTCGCCGTATGTCATTAATTTCCATAATTCACATTTTATCAGAGACTACCTAATGGTGTTATTTGTTTCTTCAATCGAGAAACTTGATTTCTGGCAAGGAATATTCATTTTTACAACTCCTATTCTGCTGTTTTGATTTTCATCAAAATCGGGTCGGCGACTCCTTTGAGTGCTTTTCGCTATTCCACATCTTACTATCCATCCACGCCCATGAATAATTTAATTGTACAATTAAATTAATGTGGAACTGTGTGCTATCCCACTAAAATAAAATAGAAAAAAAGAAAAGTGTCGAGAATTATGATGTTAACTTAAAGTCAAGTACCTACAGATTCTCGCAGACCTTTTCAAGTGACTTTCAGCAAAGGGCCAGGTACAAATTGGACTGCACAATGGATGGGCCGTACCGATTAGATCGTCTGAAGTTGAGATCGCAATTTGGAGCATCGAAACTTTAGAAATAAAATAAAACAAATGACTACTATAAATTTTTCGTAAAGAAAAGAGATGGCCGAAGTAATTGACGGTGTGCTTAGAATTTTAAGCATCTTATTATTCTCTTTAGTTTAATATTCAATATAAAGTTTAATTAAATAAGTTCTTAACTAGTACTTTGATTTATCGCTGCGAAGTGCATGTAAGAACGTTTCGAGAATTTCAATTAGGCTTAGAGCGCCCATGCTACGGGCTAATGCTACATTCGGATGGATGCCGTGATGGTTCCCAAAATCAGTTTCGTGAGGGACTGCTGACAGCATGGGGCTCTTGAAGATGGGTATGAAGAGATTTTTACTCCTAATGTTGTGACTTCTTTAGTGATCCCTGCCCTAGCTGGTGTTAAGCGTCTAAAGACGGTAAAGCGGTAACCACCTACCATCAGGCAGTTCAGTGGTTAATGGTATCAAAAAAGATACACATCTGGGCATGGATCTGACTTAAAAAGTCCTTATTTTTCATAAACCCGAAAAATGCCTTCGTGCTGTTTCTTGATGGGGTGGTTATTATCGCTAGAATATGATTCAAATTGACCACAACGTGCCGTATCATATAATTAAATCTTTAGTTCCAATGATAAAAAGGCATAATATTTCAAAGCTCACACAGTACACCCCTTTCTTTTATTTATTTTTATTAGCTCTGCCTTATCCGAGAAGGTGTTTATTTCACAGACTTTTTACTGCTCACAGATAAGGCGGCCGTAAAATACCTCAGGAATAATACCATATAAAAACTCAGCTCCGAGTTAAGGCACTGTTTGTTTTCTTTTCTTCTTTTTAATTTGACTTTTTAATTAGTAAAGAGCCTTTTCTCCTTCTTTAATCTTCTTATAAGATTGGCTAAATTTAAATTCGGCAAAGCTCCTCCTTAGTTTTATCTCCTTTGAAAAACAATTCAGTGTCTCATTTAAATGAGCCTAAGCCATTTAAAAATGAATATTGTATTTCTTTTGAAAATTTGATTCTGTTGCCGATGTGGCTAAGCTTTCGTTGCAAAAAACTGACGACGTCGATTAGAATTACTAAATTTATTTCAGACCTGAATTACTAGTAAGTATATATATGGGACAATAATAATACAATCTAAAAAAATGAAAAAAAACACTAATCTAATATAAAAAAATAAAATACTTGTCCCATATTGTTGTCACGCGGGGGGTTGCCAAGAAGGCTGGCAGCATTGTCCCGCTGTATGGCAATGCTGATCCTTTGCGCAAAATATGTTCCAGCCTTTTTGTCACTGGAGGCCTCAATCAATCGTCGTGAGACTTCCTTGTACAGCATATGAGCCTCTGGACCCCATGGCCTCAGGGTCTCCACCGCAAAATCAGCAAATATGTAGGCCCTTCCGAGGCATACATATAACTTTGGAAATTATAGCCTGGGCTGGAAATGCGCTGAAGAACGCCGAAAGGCTTACCACCTGTCACGTTAGGAACAAATCTTCGGTAAGAAGTGGGTATTCACGTCTTCTGCCTATCCTTTCGGGAACCCTCTCAGAGAAGCTCACAAATTGTATGAGAACTATAAAGTGTAGTGAGTCCTTACAACAATAAGGTTGGCAACTTACTAGTTTTCACTGGTTGTTAGCCACACTGAGACTATGACGTGGACTGGCCCTATTGCCCTCGTAAAGGCACCCATGCAATGGTTAAAATAAATACCTGTTTTCTTATTAAATGTGGAAATCAAACCCTAAGCACACAGGTTAAAATGTTAGGTACATACAAAATAAAATGTTTTTGTTATTTCTAATGATAGTAAAAATAGCACACATAAATTTATTTGTTTTGATTTGTAGGGACAATTATGGCAAGAGTCCACGTAACCTGCCAGCATGTATGAAAACGTTGAAGGATGTAGAAGCGGATAAGTAAAGAGTGAAATGGCGATCTTACTCTATCCGAAAGAGACTTGGCGTATGTATGAATTCTAGAAAAATTTAAAAACATTAAAACAAATCCGCTTAAATCTCACTCCTTAGACTTCCGTCATCAGATCAAAAGCAACATGCGCGGCTAGGTCACTTTTTATTGCGAATCAGCTACGGATGGATTACTTCAATGTTCTGGACAAAAATATAATCGCATTGCGTCCTTGTAAGGTGGAGCTTAATATGGCACTGTACCTTATCTTACAGTGTAGGTTGTGGGCGCAGGGTGAGCGATGAGTTTGAAAAAAGTCTATTTTATTTATTAGGTAAACATTTCCTATCTTTTTTTATGCCACTAAGGTGATAAACAAGCGTACGGCCCACCTGATGGTAAGTGGTTACAGTAGCCTATTGACGCTTGCAACACCAGGGGTATCACTCGCGCGTTGCCGAATCTTATTGGAAGTTTTATTAGAGAAGAAGATGTAGATTAACTTAAAGTAAAGCAGATTGTAAAAAAAAATGATGCAAAAAATATCTACCAAGTTAATTTTTTTATCCCTATCAAGATGGCAAATAAGCACACGGCCCGCCTCATGGTAAACGTTTATCATAGCCTATAGACCCTGCGATTTTATCTTTCCGTCATATTTCCGGAGTTATTTATTTCGATTACCTAATTGCAGCCTATCCCACGTATTTTCCGCTCACGGTGTAACTGCAGCCTTATATAATTAAGCAAAGAGAAATTGGGGCAAATGTCACCTGATGACACATTTTTTTTGTGGCTAATATCATAATATCTTTATTCTATCGAGCCTACTCTCTTACTTTTTCATAAACTTTCTCCCTAAGGCAAATAATGTTTTGGACATTAATAATGCTTGGACATTATCACACAACGCCATCTAGCCCCAAACTAAGCAAAGCTTGTGCTATGGGAACCAGTAACTGATATAATACTTATATACTTTTTTTTTCGTAAATACATACATATTTATAATACATACCAAACACCCAGACGCAAGGCAAACATATTTGTCACATAAATGTTTGCCCCGGCGGGAATCGAACCCGCGACCCCTAGCGCAGTCAGGTATACTAACCACTAGACCAGCGGTCTCGTCAAAGAGGCAAAGAACTAATGAAACGCCTATACCACTAAGTGTTGTGTATGCATGCCTCCCTAACAAAGTAATTATGTAGGTACGGAAATTAAGCACCGGTGTCGCGGTGCATCGTTCGTGTACCTGTTCGCCAAAACTTTTTTTCAACCGACGCATAGAGAGGGGTGTAATGTTATTAGTTAGTCTATCTCTGTGTAATTTTGGTTTATTTTTTTTTTGTTTTAAGGTGACGTAATGTCAGTGTTCATAGCTATGTTATTTATAGGAAAAATTAACGGATATTAAAGAAAATGGTTTATATTATTGGTGTTACTAACGAATCGCCCCGGCTTAGCACGCCAGCGTTAGCCATACAAGTTAAATACCTACAAAACACAAATCAAATATACATAAAAAACATCCTCTTGAAACACTCTATCTATTAAAAAAACCGCATCAAAACGCGGTGCGTAATTTTAAATACCTAAGCATACATAGGGACAGACAGACAGCGGGAAGTTTCGTAATTGTATTTCCTTGCGTATTATATGTAGGTTACACACGCTTCCTTCATTGAACCAATATATTAATTAAATTTCATTTTTATCGCATCTACACCTTTGACAATAACGTGAAAAGGCAAGCTGTACCCAATGTCGTCTACAACGCAGAAACCTCCGCAACCGGAAATGGCAAACCACATCCGGCGGAAGTGGCACGCTCGTCCGACCGACACTGCAGTTGAATACGTCAATATTCTGTGACTAAGGGTTCTTGTAGGGGTAGTCGGAGAAAATTGGTTTGTAAACAAGATTAATAATTTAATTTAGAAAACTTATCAGCAGTACAGTATTGGAAAAAAGCGACTGAATCACTCAAAATTTTTGATGTGACATTATAATACGTGCTACTGAATATCAGGCCTCCATTGGATTAAAAAACTGTATAAACTGACCATGATGACTTATTGTGATATATTCTTGACCTCTATGTAATTTAAAATATGTAAACGATGTATTTTATTTTAAAATATTAATTGCTGAGTTTCTTTCCGGATTCTTCTTAGCAAAAAACGTACTTCCGAATCCGGTGGTAAATTCTGACGATTTGAAAGTACTTGCAAACTCTAGTCAAATAAAGATGATTTTGAGTTTGAGTTTGTGTCATGTATTTTATAAAACATATATAAAAGCTATTCCCACACATTAAAAGGCCTATATTTCTTCCTATGTACTAATAGATGGCCGTAAATGATAACGGTGATACGTAGAGTTGATCCGTATTCTTCATACACGCGTACATACATATCATGCCAAGTCACTTACGGTAGACAGAGTAGAATAGGCAGAGAGTATAGAGCGCCATTTCTTGTTTCAATCGAAAGACTTATTTTAATCCCAAATTGTATTTCGTCTTCAACCAAGGTGTCGCAATCGTCAATAGGCTACAGTAACCATCAAATGGACTATATAGTTTTTGTCTCCTTTACGTTATAAAAACAATAGTGCCTATTTTAATGTATATATATACAGCGTATATCCTTCGTATCGTAATATATAGTGTCATTAGATTTATGGCAACAAAAATCTGTGCCGCAAATTCATCGCGTGATCCCATAAATAATTCAACCCTGAAAAGAGCCCCCGACTACTATTTCAGCGCGAAACTACGTATAAATTGAGCAAAATATATTGCCACTGAACTCGTGCTCACAAATTCAAACTTGAATTGCTAATTGCTAAACCGATTATTAATTTACAGCTAAATTATTATAAGTACCGACATAGCTATCAGTGGCAAACTCAATAAAATTCGCATATTTAAAATACATTTACAAGTAGTAGTAGTAGCTCAGAGGCTCAGAGTAGATGATATACTACGTACGTAGTAGTAAGGACAAACTTAACTTTGCGGTTCGATCCCTAGACACGGCTACTGTACCAACCGCAAATAATACGTTTGTCGTTTGTAATAATAAATTTGATCTTTTTTAGAAAATATAGCAATTCACACTATGAGCATTTCAAGCGTCTATTTGTTGCCATTATTAATATACAGAAAAAAATATTAAAAATCACTTTACTAGTAGGGGAGCCATTTACTTATTTTTTTATTATCATCTCTAAAAAAGTTTGTGATATATTGCCTATGATACGGTTATACATAGTTCTCAAAATGCCATCCTCTGTCGATCGGACCGTAGGATTGTAATACTCGCTTCCCATAGCTACTTTCCCTAGGGAGGTGCCTGCTTGTAAATCCTGTAATCCATAAACAACGCATTTTACCATGATTAAAATGTAGAACTTATATCTCGATTAATTATGCTAATGTAGGTTAGGCGAACCTGTTGTTTTAATTACAGCTATCAATCACCTCAGAAAGTTATAGGGATACGTACAACTTTCTGTTGTGGCGTATGGCGTTTGAGAATAACTTGTATTTTTTAAATACTTTAACCTTGTTTTGAACCTAAAAGACCTTTTCGCCAACCAGCAACTGCAGTTTGAAGATCCTGTATTCTTCTTCTTAAATTATCTTCTCTGATAAACGGGACTTGTAACACCTCTGTCTACCTCTTCGGGGATCCTTGTGGAAAGGCGTGATGATAAATAAGATATTCTCAATACATTGCAAAGTCAGTCATATGTAACTAGTATATATATTTCATAATAAGATCAAGGCACAACTGTTACGCTTGGTATATAAATCAGTATCGGTAGTCTAATACCTTTGCTTTGCTTCATTTCAATAATTTACCGCTGGAAGCCACCTGGCAAATGGACACAGGTGCATTGCCAGCCATGCCTGGTTATTATTATTTGATGACAAAAAATTATGGATTACGGTAATTGCTAGACTGAAAGCAAACTATATATACTGAAAGAAAAAAATATGGCACTTAATTTATGTACAAAGTGCGTTATAATTTATGGTTTGTTTTATATTTGTCATGGATGAATAATGGAAAGTTATTTTTATTTTTATGAATCAAATACCTATACAGTGGAATAGTCTGACTTTTTAACGTATCTGTCATGAAGGAACGTCATTGGTCAAGATTTTCAATATTAAAAATTCCTCAATTTATGCTTTACGTTGTCTCCTAATCAATAAATAGTAGATATTATATGCATCCTGACAATTGCGTGCCTGAATTTTTCACTTTGATTATAATTATTATGTATACCACATTATACACTCGGGACCAAAAACTCGGTACTAGTAGCAAGAACATCTTTTGACTACCTATTCGACAACGTAACTCTCAAAATGTCAAAAAAAGATATGAAAATTAAGTTCCACTTAGCGCCGCGCCGGCGCAGCGCTGTTCATTTTCACATACAAAATAGTGGAAAGCGATACGAGTTGAAAGTTATTCTCGCTCGACCTAATACTATCCAAAAACCTTCATTTGCCGGTAATTAATAATAACATCGATTAAAAAATAAAGCAAATAATAATAATAGCTAATATATAAAAGAAGAAGCTAACTGACTGCGGACCGACATATCAACGCACAGCCTAAACGGCTGGGGTTAGAGGCTTGAAATTTAGAAAGTTCGTACCTTTTATAACTATATAGGTTTATATTATTATATATGTGCATGTTGACTTATTCACTAAATCACGCGTGCAAAGCCGCAGGCAAAATATGTAACGAATAAGTTCAATATATTTTTAAATATCTAATAAAACGTTTTTATTCATCAGCATTTTAGTTCCCGAAATATTAATTCGCATTTACATTTTGTTGATGACCCGAATTCCTTGCTGCTGAGTGTAGAAATAGAACAATATAGAAAATATAGAACAAACAATGATATTCAAAATACAACAATTACTCTGCAATAAATGTAAGCCAAGCATTGTGTTTATGATTCGACTAGCAAGTTTTAATTAGTTATAAGGATGTATGTGCAATAACTAAGTTACCCCAGTCGGGTCATTAACTCACCATTCCGCAGTATTAGTAATTTGCTCAAGTTGGCCAACTATTATCAGCGGAATAAGTTTGGTATGGATTTATTGTATGAACATAGCGTTTTTGTTATCATATGTTTATAGATACTGATACTGGGCAAACGTCACTTTATTTTACTACGCTATGTCATGCCAAAGTACTCAATGATCGAAAGGTAAAGAGTACTAGGAACCGGAAATGTACGTGTTTTTAGGGTTCCGTACCTTAAAAGGAAAAAAGGAACCCTTATAGGATCACTTTGTTGTCCGTCTGTCTGTCTGTCTGTCTGTCTGTCAAGAATTTTTATCTCAAGAACCCGTGGAGCTATCAAATTGAAATTAATATGAAATACTCGGGTCTGTGATCCCTTTCGGCTGTTAAATCATCAAACCTGTAAGTACCAACATGAAGAAAAGGTATTTCCAATTATGTCGCAAAATTTCGCATATTTTGCGATTTCACAAGGGAATCAAAACCTACAGGGTACTTCCCGTTAACCTAGAACCATGAAATTTGGCAGGATACAGTGTCTTATAGCACAAGTAAAGGATAAAATCTGAAAACCGTAAACATTTAGTTGGTTCTTTTTTTATATGCAAATTTACTAAAAAATAATTCCTGAATCGCGTCACCGACGAATAATGACCTCATTTGAAGTTCGCCTACTTTTAACCTCACCTACAAGTGTGTATGGAACCCTCGGTGCGCGAGTCCGACTCGCACTTGGCCGGTTTTTATTATACTAAAATCGGGTAACCAGTGGTAAGTACTTATAAACAATAAGGCAGTGAAGATGAGCTGATGTATCTTCTTGAGTTGACGGTGCTACCTACAGGCGACTTACGGGCTATCCCGAAAGGAATGACAGTTTTTATATTGTTTTATTTTCATATCATTTAGGTGGCCAGCAAGCATACGGCCCACCTGATCGTTAGTAGTCACCGTAGCCTATGGAGTCGTGCATTGCCGATACTATGATTAATTCTTTGAGTGCAAATCGTAGGTACGTATTTATGTTGTGTATTTGTTTATGTTTATTTCTTTGTCACGCCCTATACATCTAAACGGCCTGATGATGCAATTATTATGAATCAAAGGTGGAAAAGGAATAAAAAAAAGAGTTATCACGTAACCTACAACATTAGTATTTAATTTAATAACAAAATTGCAAACAATGAAGGTAACTAAACTTAACAATTAAATGATTACAGAATCTAAAATTAATTAACTTGAGCAATAACAGAAAGTTAGGTAATTTGGCTGATCAAACGGGCAGAGCTTCCGCTCGCAGGAGAGTCCAGCGGCAACAAGTCGCCGAACTGAGCGCGCGACCGTTTATAAAGGCGTCGCCCCACCAAGTGTCATTAGACGTCATCTTCATCTAACACGGCCTCTCCTGACTGGAGGACGTTCTCGGCCTCCCATATTTCAGGCTGGCAGCTCCTAGGCGCACCGGAAGCGCTGGGCACAGGATCTGGCATTGAAGGCATGTCATCGCCTTCTGTGGCTCGTTCATGCGTGGACTCCGCATCATCGTTATTGCAATCTGCGTCTGAAAGCGGAAGCAAAATAGGCACATTCATAACACAGTCATTTGTAGAGTTTCATATCTAGAAACTCATTTTTACATCTGAAAGTAGATAATGCAATTTTACTGACACGACTGTGTAGTAAACCATAGGCACGACGTTAGCATAGTTACTCACAGCGTTACAGTTAGACATGAACCATAGGCACGACGTTAGCATAGTTCATATAGTACAAACGGGTAGAACAGTGTTAATAATCATTAACGCAAACGACTACATGATATAGGCACGACGTTAGCATATCATGTGTCAACTACATATGTATAACATAGGCACTACGTTAGCGTATTATACACATGTAGGAATACATACTCGTCCGTATGACATAGGCACGACGTTAGCGTGTCACAAGGACAAAAGGTAGCTCACTCTCGAAAAATGCAGAGCATGTTTCCGGAGTCCACTCCCCTCGCCACGGCACCATAAATTCTGCCGCAGCTTGAGTCGATTTTCCGTACGAACCCGCCAACAGCTGTAGTTCATATCGACCATGGGGAAGCGCCTTGACCACGCGGTATGGACCGCGCATGCATGAGTCAAGCTTGCCAGTTGTCTGTGCCTGTTTTATAACAAAAACAAATGAGTTAATTTCGAATGTTCGAGGGGGCTTGCGGTTAGCGTTTACAGACTCATCTTGTCGACTCTGGTTGGCTCGTAGGCGTTCCGAGGCTCGTTGACGATGCATTTCCCTTAATGACTCGCGGTTTGGATGTGCATTTTCCAAAGCGATGTCTCGGATGAGATTGCGTATTACAGGTGTAGCCGCCTCAATTCCAACGAGTAAGTTCAGAGGCGAGAAGCTGGTTGTCTTTTGTTTAGTCATATTCAAGACTAATTGTAACCGCCACATAACGTCTGACCATTTGCTCTGTCGGTGGTTACACTCGATGCGAATCATGTTTAGCAGAGTCCGACAGTAACGTTCAACTTGCCCGTTTGAGTGGTGCATTTCTGGCGTGATGAGATGAGTGTCAATGCCTAACTCTGTTACGAACTTAGTAAACTCGGAACTTTGAAACATCCGACCACGATCTGCTACGATTAACTTGGGAGCTCCGAATAAAGAAATTACGTTGTAAAATTGTCGTTTTAATTCGCTAGTGTCTTGATTAAACATAGGGTATAATAGACAATACTTCGAAAAAGCATCTATGACAATTAAAACGTACTTATAACCATCTGACTGAGGCAGTGGACCTAATGCGTCTACATGAATAACTTCGAAGGGATTACATGGTTTTTCCCAGGAATGTATAATTTGGTGAGGAGCCCTTGGAACCTTTTTGTGCGTTATACATATTAGGCAGTGGTCAATGTACTTTTTGACAAATGACTTAAGAGAGGGGAACCAAAAATGCTTTCTAATAAGCTCCAATGTTTTGTCGGCACCCGGATGTTCATGTTCATCGTGAAATATCCTAAGTAAGCTGAGCCTATGCCCTTTAGGTACAAAACAAAGAAGTCTAGGCTCCTCTCCTACTGGACAATACTTATAGTACAAAAGGTCATTTTTATAAACGTAATGATTTGAGTCTAACTGTCCTTCAGACAGTTTCCCAATAAGACGCTGGGTTTCCTCATCTGCGGTTTGCGCTATCTGAGCCCAATTCTGCTGTTTACGAACTTCACAAACATTAACTGGATTGCGACTCAGATAATCAGCGTGTGACATAGAGGTCCCCTTACGATATTCCAGCGTAAAATCGAAGTCCTGCAAGTACATCCACCATCTGGCCACGCGTGGTATCAAGTCTTTTTTTTGTTGTGTTGCTTTTAGAGCGTTACAGTCTGTCACAATGATAAAATGAACGCCAACCAGATAGTGTCTGTAATTTTGCAGGGCTTTGACGACTGCCAGGGTTTCGAGCTCATAGGAATGGTACCTTGGCTCAGCACCCTGGGTTCGTTTGCTGAAATATCCTATTACTCGTTTATGTCCGTTATCATGAACTTGAAGAAGCACTGCACCATACCCAATGGAACTGGCGTCCGTGTGGACTTCGGTGGGTAACTTGGGATCGAAAATGGCTAACGTGGGTTCGCTCGTAAGCTGCGCAATAATTTCTTGCCGTGCTTCTTCCTGTTCACTACCCCAAGTAAACGGCACGCCCTTCTTAGTTAGTTTGGTAATTGGAATAGTTATAACAGAAAAATTGGGTATGTATCGTCGGAAGTAACTTGCTAAGCCTAATAATTGACGAGTTTGTTTAAGGTTCTTAGGGATAGGTGCGTCAACTAAAGCTTTAACCTTCAGTTCACTCGGTCGTACCTGACCTTGACTTATAGTGCGTCCCAAGTACTCTATCTTAGTTGACAAGAAGGAACATTTCTTTAAATTGATGGAAAATCCTGCATTTGTTAAAGTTTTGAGTACATTTCGTAATCTCGTTAAACCCTCCTCAATCGTATTACTTAGTATCAGGACATCATCTACGTAGACCAGGATTTCACCAGACTCAAGGTGCTGACGAAGTGTTTTTGAGATTATTCTCTGGTAAACGATCGGGGCATTCGCCAGACCGTAAGGCATTTTCAAATATTCATAATGCCCTTCCGGTGTCACGAACCCCGTGAACGCTATTGAGTCTTCGTCCATCCTTATCTGATGAAACCCGGTAGCCATATCGAGACTGGTAAAGAACTTATGTTTACCTAATCGGTCAATACAGTCGTCTATCAGTGGCAGGGGAAAGCGATCTTTTATTGTAATTTCGTTTAACTTACGATAGTCCACGCACATACGGTCCGAACCGTCTTTCTTTTTGACTAACAATATCGGACTAGCGTACTCCGACTCGGATTCTCGTATGATGTTCTTTTCGACGAGGTCACGAATGATATCGCGGACTTTTAAAATTTCAGTATAGGATAAACGGTACGGTCTGTAATAGATGGGTGTTTTACTATTCAGTCTAATGGACATACTACCGGTATTAACGGTTGAAGTAGCCGTACCACTAATAAAGGATCTTGAAAATTCGCGTACCATGTCAAGTAATTCTTGTAATTCTACACCCGTCAAGTCGGTTCTAATTGGGCATTGAGAAGTAGTCAAAACATCATGCTTGGTGTTAAACTCAGAGATAAGGCACTGCTGATCACGAGTTCGGAAGTACGCGACACCTTCTCGATTCAAGACGTCGGTGCCGATAATAATCGGTGTGTTCATAAACTCTGGACGGACTACGTGCAAATCTACTTCTAGAGTTATTTCACTAAATTCTATTGGTAAAGTTACAAAATAAGTAGACTCTATTTCTTGACCGCCGATGCCTCGCAAAACTCTGAAGGCGGGCTTACACGCATATTTAAAATGTTTTAACAAAGAGGCAGAAATTAGTGAAATACTTGAACCAGAATCAATAAGAACATCAACTGGGATCCCTTGTATAACGGCTACAATGATATCGTTACGCTTACTACTAAGGTTCTCCCGGCAAAAGTTAACATTGTTGGTGTTTCGAGATTCAGACTTTATTTTTGCAAAACAAGTCTCGACTTTATGTCCAGGCTTCTTACAGAAACTACACAGTTCAGATTTCGTTGAACTTTGAGAAGGAAAGTTTTTCGTGTTGTTATTGGTGTTAGTGTCATTACTAGGGGTTGACTTGGGCCTTTTGAAACAGCTAGACTGATTATGCCCCGATTTGCCACATATAAAACATTTACCGGATTCGAATCGGCGTTTGCGATCACCTACCCCACGACTAGTACTAAGTGAATGATCACGACGAGACCCATTCAAGTTTTTGTTAGGATTGTGGGTACCTGGCTTAACATAAACAGAAAGAAACTCTACTAACTCATTTGGCACTAGTTTGGTGTTAGTTGCTGTCGCACGTATCTGCGGGTCAGTAATGCCCCGTATTACTATTGCCGTTATCAGTTCATCGCTTAGACCTCTAACGATGCGTAACCTTAAAAGAGACCGACGAGCATAGTCTGCGTATGTAGGGAACTTATCAGAGTTGGTACTCATAACTTCGTATAATATGTTCGCTATGTCTGGTTTTCTAGGACACAAAGGTTTAAATTCTTTTTTAAAGTTACTCCAACTACGGTCGTTCGTTACCCATTCGTTAAGCCACGTCTTAGCATCCCCTTTTAGACAATTGCCAACACGAGACAGACATTCATGGTCGTGCCAATGATTAGAAGACTTGGCACGGTCCACTTCCTCGCACCAGGTCTCCATGTCATTGACACTCGGATCAAAATTGGAAATGTAATAAGATTGGTTAGATCTCACCGGTATATTGACGGATCGTATAGCGTCAATGATACGATCAGCTGCGCTGGAGTGGTCCACCGCGGCGCTTACAGGACGCTCTGGAGAGGGCGGGGCTACCGATGCCTGACGTCCCGCATACCCGTGAAGCGTGCCTGCTGACTCAGCCATGCTCGATCGCGAAGGCGGCGGCGGCGTTGCAGACGCGGCTACTATCGCAGCCGGAGCGCAGCCGTTCGGCTCTCTTTGTTGTGACGAAGCTGGGTGATGTTGTTCCTCTAGTGACGCCAATCTATTCAAAATTTGTTGCATTGTTTCGGTTAAAATATTGCTAGAAGGGCTGCGTCGTTTGTGACGCGAATCGCGTTGGTTAGAGTGCGAGCTGCGATTTCGAGAGCGGCTCCTACTTTTTCGCTGTTTATTAGGCATGTTTTAAGCAGATATTCTCGAATATGCGTAGTTCAGGTCGATGTATTAGGCAAAACAATTAGGTGTCAGAGTAGTTACGACGAAACAACGAAATAGAATTGTTTTTTGGGTGAAAATAGTGCAAAACGTACTTATAATTGGAACGTACTCACCAGGACCGTTGTTAAACTTAACCACAAGCTTTTATCACTCCTTTTACTTACGTGAAACACGAACAAGGTTTTTTTTTTTTTTTTTTTAACGTGGGTAGGTACACAAGGAGAAAGAAAAGAAAAAAAATAAATGTGTCGACGATTGTTTGAACAGCCAAAATAAAATCAGGATGTATGAACTAGGACACGCGAGTTTTCCAATCCCACTTCTGATATTATGAATCAAAGGTGGAAAAGGAATAAAAAAAAGAGTTATCACGTAACCTACAACATTAGTATTTAATTTAATAACAAAATTGCAAACAATGAAGGTAACTAAACTTAACAATTAAATGATTACAGAATCTAAAATTAATTAACTTGAGCAATAACAGAAAGTTAGGTAATTTGGCTGATCAAACGGGCAGAGCTTCCGCTCGCAGGAGAGTCCAGCGGCAACAAGTCGCCGAACTGAGCGCGCGACCGTTTATAAAGGCGTCGCCCCACCAAGTGTCATTAGACGTCATCTTCATCTAACACAATATAATTTACATAGTCGATTTTTTTTTAAATTTACTTGTTACATTTTTCGATAATAATTTGTCAGCAAAATATCCCTGGCAGAACCTACAAGCCTCATGTTTAAATATTATGTAATTTTATGATGTTTATTCACGCCAACATTTATAATACAATAACGAGAATGCAAGCGATTGGAAATGTACGAAATAACTTATAAATAAAAGATAAGGGTTAGACTAAAGCTGAAGTCCTTCTCGAACAAAGTGTGAAGTGTGTTCTAAGTTGAAACAATGTTGCTGCTCATATTTCATAATAAAAGCTATGTGTACAAACAAGATTGCATTTTTCAACTCATAATGCAGTAAAGGAGCCAGGGCGACATTGTAACTTTGAAGTTAGTTCCATATGCACAACTGAAGAGTCGCAAATAACTCTCCAGACATAAAAAAGAAGGCTCAGAATAAATATAACTAGCTTTTGCCTTTAAGGGATTGAGTTTTCAAAAAGCCTGATACATGTATTTACTTATTAATTTACAGATGTACTTGTGTGAAGTTTCGAATAAAAAAGTCTGTCTTATCTTTTTTCTCCATACAAAACTTGAGCCCTCGTTTCATCTCCTTAGGGCGTAAACGGACAATCCTTTCTTAGCGGATGCCTACGTCATGGTACACTAACATTACATAAAATTACTTTAAATTTGGAATGTTTTGAACATTTTGAAATCGACGTAAAATAAAAATAAAACACTTTTTAGCTTTTGAGTTTTAAAAATGGGGAGGTTCCTATATTCTCGTCTTTTTAGCATGCCGCCCGTTACGAAGAAAATCTCTACATTAAGACATGTCTTAAAACGTGTTAGCTTTTTAAACAACTTTTCCACATTTGTAAAGACTTTTCCAGTTGCCAGTACTCTCGGCTGAACACTACTCGGCACTCTTGCGCTATGTGCGTTTTGCATAACACTTAACCACATAATATTTTAGCAGAAAAGTGCTATTTACAGGGAGCTGTGTGTGAAATTTTTACGTAATACTGAAATGTGTCCTTTCCGTGCGCAGTTTTATTATCCACATCAGGATATATGACGCAAAGGGACTTACTAGAAGTAATAATAACTGGCGGTAACGACTTGCTTGTTTTTTGGGCTTTACTCTAATAAGGAGCGCGCTTGCAACACTCGTAATATTCAATAGCATGTATTTTACTTAGAATTTTATCGTGACGTGCACAGGAACTTCACGACTTCGTTTCTCCATCACCTTTTCGACATCGGACTACTAGGCGTGGGGAGAGCTTTCACCCTTACGTTGTGGACACACCAGCAATACGCACGAAGCGTTTTGCATCATCTTTCATAATTCGTACAGCAAAGGACTGGAATTCTCTCCCCTCGTCAGTGTTCTCAGAATCCTACAACCTGGGACTGTTCAATAGACTAGAGTGAATATGCTACTAAGTTAGTACTACTAACAGACAAGCGAGCTCCACTCGACCACATCTACACTTACTATCAGGTGAGATCGTGGTCGATCGGTGAACCGTTATTAAAAAAATTTGCTCGCATAGCAGTAAAATGTATAATGAATCCTATTATAGTCAAGAATAATGTGAAAGTCTTTTTAAAATGGTAATGTTGTTTAAAATTATCCCATGCATACAAATATATTAAAAAATGTACCGCGTTATAATGTTTGAATAGATGAAATGTTTTTAGTTGCAGTAAAAAAAATAGTGCTTAAGAATCACAACTCAATAAAAATCATCCTAGTCGACGAGTCCTTACAAAGCTGACGTTTTTACTAGTTAGTACACATAATATTTCAACACAACTAAGTCAAGGATAAAAGCTCAACGATAAATAATTCAGTACAATAGTATATTTCTCAAATATTCTACTGAATTCTGGAAAACGGCGACAAATCAAATCCACATATCGCCTACCAACTATTATCGCTGAACAAACAACTTTTCCTCCTTACATGTAAGTAGGTGTTTTATTTACCTTCGTAGGTAATGGCAACGTATCGAACGTTCTTATCCTTTGCCATCAGGACCTTTGCGCGGCTAATGTGTATCATTCGATTTGAATATGGGCGCTTTTAGCAATATTTACGAAAGTCCTCGTCCAACCCGTGTCGTTTCATTAATCACCAGACAATGTTACACTAATGTACTTATGTGGCTGATAGAACATGATTTCAATCAGACTGATTGAGCAAGATAGATTTTGCGTAGGTATTATATTTGTATAATTTAATATCGATTCAGCCTAATGCAGGTAACATCGAACAAATTAATCGATTTTATTAAGTTTTGTAAATTTTATACCTTTTAAGAAACTAACTTCAATAATAGCTTTAGCTCGCGTAGAGTTAGATTATATACAAATACACACATATATTAATTAGGGAGGCAGTGTAGGTAGTCATTAATAAAATAATTCTTAAACTCGGTATGTTGTTCCAGAAATCAACCCATACATTTAAAAAAACAAATCATTTTATTTCTTTGCAATACTAGATATAGATTAATATATGTCTTAAAAAATAATTGATGAGTTTATCATAGCTTAAGATGACATGGCCAGAAAGGAAGTGAATACAGAGATGACGGCTGATAGAGAAGTATGGAAGAGACTTACATATTGCGCCGACCCCAAATAATATGGGATAAGGGCAAGAGAATGATGATGATGAGTTTATTATAATTAAACCTTCAAATGTGCCTAACCTGCAGGCTTAGCCTGTACGTAGTATATGTCAACTCTGAGCTATAGAGAACAAAAGAAATTAAAGGGCATTAAAAACTCTTTACGTTATGTCACATGTATGGCTAACATGTCAGCGAAGAAATATGTCACGGGTGAGAGACAAAACGTTATCGATAAAGAGAATTTTCTCGCTTACCCTAACCATTTATCGCGCCATTATCGTTTTCTATAGAGTTAACGATTGTTGCTAGTTGAAATGGTTGCTGCTATTCAATTCTCTTAAATATCAGCAACTAAGCAAAACACACAAGTCAGTTTGCTCCAGAAGAATGCGTTAAGGATAATTTCTTATAATAGCTACCTGACTAATACAATACAGATTTAAATCAATAAGGAAAACCATTGCTATCACCCACAAGGTTCTAAGAACTGGGCGATTACGTCACAATGTGAAACCAAAGCCATGTGAGACGTTGATGATACACTGCGTAGAAGTGTAATGCACCAGAAAATAGTAGGCTATGCTATGACAACTTAGTGATATAAAAATTGAGTGATGTTATTATTTATTAAATTGTGTAAGGTTATGAATGAGAGCCTTCGTCGCAAATAGGGTTTTTTTTTTAGATTGTTTTTTGGGAAACGTTGTTTTAGATGATACATGAATGGTACCTACCTATGTAAAAGTGCGCGGAAAACTAACGAATGAACAAAAAAATATTATGCTTATATTTTTGGTTTCATTTATTTCTATTATTATCATAATCTGAAAACAATATAATTTGGCCTTAGCCAATTATGTATGATCATTTAAATATGAATACTATACGTTGATACATCGAGACCGTAACGCCTCAAATCTTTCATAAAAATATAATAATGTTGATTTTATTCATTTTTACATAAAGGAACCGGTTTTAAATGATCTACCACAAACGAGTACTATTCAAACCTAACAAAAAACAAACTCCATTGCCATATATAGACTCAGTTGCCATCACCATCAGCCTATAGACGTCCACTGCTGAACAAAGGCCTCTCCCAAAGATTTCCACAACGACCGACTCAATGCGGCCCGCATCCAACGCTTGCCAGCGACCTTTATCAGGTCATCGGTCCATCTAGTGGGGTGACGTCCGACACTGCGTCTTCCAGTGTGTGGTCTCCACTGTACAACTTTTTGGCTCCATCGGCTTCCATTCTACGAGATATGTGCCCTGCCCATTGCCACTTCAACTGGCTTTTCCGTTGAGCTAAGTCGGTAACTTTAGTTCTTCTGCGAATCTCCTAATTTGATCTCGCAGACAAACACCCAGCATAGTCCTCTCCATAGCTTGTTGAGTGACTGAGCTTTCTTATGAGGCCCAGTTGCCATGCCAACACGTAATACACGAATACGAACAATTATACGCAGCCGTGGAAACGGAAGCTAATCTCTTTGGATGCGACACACACTGGGTTATGTAATTAGTGCCGCCCAAATTGCATTACCGAGACACCGTGAAAGATTACCACCTCGGGCTAGTTTAGCTTCTTGCGAATTAGCCATATAATCTTGAGAGTGCACGTTTCGTATGCAAGGCTGTTAGCTAACTAAGAACAATGTCTTTTCCGTAAAATCAAGAGTCGCCCACAATGTTTTTTAGTTCATTTAGGTTAAGGATCACCAACAGAGGAATGCATTTAAAAAAAATATGTGTTAGTATGAAAGGAGATATATACATGAACTAGCTGTGCCCGCGACTTCGTACGCGTGGAATTTATTTTGTTGACAACATCATGGGTTTAATTTTTGTTGCACCGTACCATAATTATTTATCCAAAATAAATAATGCCTAAGTTACGCGTATAGCATCAGCTACCTTTCAGTGAAAGTCCTGTTCAAATAAGTCCCGCCGTTCGGATGTAGTTCACAACTTTATGGGTTCTTTATTAGTTGCGCGGAACCATTTTATTTTTATGTTATGTCCAGTAAAATTCCATTGAAATCGGTCCAGCGGTTTCGGAGATTACCCCAAACAAACAAACAGACAGCCAAACAAAAAATAAATGTTTTTGTCATTAGTACAGTGTTTACTTTCATATGCATTTAGTAAAGAGCTGTTAGTTTGACATTACATACAGACATTTCAATTTTATTTATTTGTATAGTTAGGCGAATCGACTTATAGGCGACGACGGCTAATAAAGATAAATTGTGCTTGTAAGTAAAGTTTTCAAAGCGTTTATAAGTATGATGAAAGTAGCTGCAGCAATGGTTTCAATAGAGGATAAATGGTGTTGAATTATCTTAATTACAAGAGATTAATAAAACGGACCGCATATCTTTCTATTATCAACGTATTATTTTAAACAGCATGGGCGCCAACCTGGGCTTTCGTACGTCCACGTTCTAGCATTATAATAATAATAATAAGGCCGCAGGGCAGCTTGTGGCGAGCTGTTGGTGAGTAGCGACACCACGGACCCGAGGCCTCCAGGGGGCGGCGCCTAGGCCCCCGCCTCTGGCTTGCCTTCACTGGCCGGCCAGAGTGGAGCGCGAGAGCTATATGCTCGAAAGGGTGGAAGTGCTCAATATGCGTAATAGCGGGGAAACCCGCTCCGGGGACTGCCGTATGCCAGCACCCGCGATGGTGAAACCGGTGCACACCTCTCGACACCCTTCAGCCGCCTGCGCCCATGTTGCCCCTCAGCGGCATCTTATACGCCGCACGTAAGGGGGGCCCATCTAGCAGGTGGCGAGTCACCGTCGCCAATTTTTATCCAATATTGAGACATATTGCATGGCAGACGTCCGTATTCTCATCCCATAGCCCAGTATCCCAAACCATTAACAGTTCACCATAATAGCCCAATGTTAGTTTTCCATCCCCATGAAATAGTCTCTGCACTCGGCAAGGATCATCCCCGGGTGCATCACTATGCATTCCGGGGATGATACTCGCCACGTGTATCCCTTACCTAATATTAAAATTCTCGAACGGGCCTCTACGTGTTGGATATATATCCCCACGCAAGCCTAGATAAAGGACCGGACCTTACAAGTCCGTGAATTTAAGAGAAACATAATAATAATAATAATGCTTGGACATTATCACAGCGCCATCTGGCCCCAAACTAAGCAAAGCTTGTACTATGGGAACCAGTAGCTGACATAATACTAATATACTTTTTTTTTTAAATACATACCAAACACCCAAACGCAAGGCAAACATATTTGTCACATAAATGTTTGCCCTGGCGGGAATCGAAACCGCGACCTCTAGCGTAGCAGTCAGGTATACTAACCACTACACCAGCGGTCTCGTCATTAGCTTATTACTTCATTTTATTTTAACAAACTGGGCTACTTTTATTTCTTTTTCTTCTTTCTCGCATTCTTGAACACAAGCTCCTAAGTTTAATATATTAAAAATATACCTGTTGAGATGGTTACTTTTTAAAATAATTCAACATTTTTAATATACCTGTTCATGATATTTAAAAGAGGGCTAACCACAGTTTCTTGTAAATAAATACTTATTTACCGTAAGTAACCTCTATTTACGGTATACATAAACTTATTTATTAACATACCCACTCTTTTAAAAAAAGGAAACTATTTGCGTAGTTAACAAAATATTTGTTAGAGCAACATAGCTAAATCAACCCTATCGACACCCTAATGAAATCTATTGATCAATTCATCCCATTTCTAGTTGCCCAGCGCTCACCGCAATCAAAACCGTCCAGTTAGCCAGAATCAATAGGTGTGCGGGAATGAATCCCAAGATTAGTGCAACACCCGTATCATGGGCGAATATAACATGAGAATTGTCACATGCTGTCACGGGAACGTTTCGTGACACTTTGAAATCGCTTGTCTCGAGCATCGTCCATCCCACGCACAGTCAAATTGTGGAATGAGCTCCCCGCCGTGGTTTTCTCAAAGGCGTACAGCATCGGGTTCTTCAAGAAGGGTCAGAGAAGGTTTATATGAAGTCGGCAACGCGCGAGATACCCCTGGTGTTGCAAGCGTCCATAGGCTACGGTAACCGCTTACCATTGAAAAAACTCTAGGAGCCGCAAAGTCATTTGATGAAGCCACATTAAGTCTTAAATAAATGAATGTACGAAGTGCTTCGCAACCCGTAAGGTAGGTATTTACCTCGCCATATAAAATTCATAAGGCGACGCCATCTGGACCGATACATAATGCAAAGTGAATCGTACACCTGGCCGACATATCGATTTTGTGCACTTAATCATGATACTTTAGACATGTTTTTTTTTTGTTTTTATACCACTAAGGTGCACACAAGCATACGGCCCACCTGATGGTAAGCAATCACCGTAGCCTATAGCCGCTAGCATTACCAGGGGTATCACTTACGGGGTGCCAACCAAGTTGTTGATGAGGACTCACTGTGCTAGCAGCAATACTACTAGCCCAGCGTATCCTCGTGGAGCACTGGCAACCTTACTTACCGCAGAAACACAACATTACATCAAGTAGTGTTATTTCACTGCGGTCTTCTGTACGGCGGATAACCCACGGGAAATCCCAAATCGCCCTGCCTCTCTTTTTTAAAAGCTCATGGTGTGATTATACACTGTACTTAAGTTTAGAAAAACTCATTGGTACTTGCCGGGGTTCGAACCTGGGCCCATCAGATGACAGGCCGTTGCTCCAACCACAAGGCCACCACGGCTTTAGATTTTTTTTTTCATCTATACAACTGTCGGATTAGGATTTAGTATCGAAAACCATCCAAACTAAAATTATTAATGCCAAAGTAACTCTGTTTGCTACGTTTTCACGGCTGAACGGATCGTAATAAAAATTTGACAAGAGGATACATTATATCCTTGGGAAGGACATAGGCCACTTTTGTGGACGAAGTCGTGGGTAACAGATAGTTTTATACATTACTTTATATGTACACCGCCATTTTGCATAAAATACTCTCAATAACCAAGAGGTTGACATAATATTTCTGCAGGTTGGAATCGCGGGCATTTCCCGGCACATTCAAGTTTTTTTAATACCTCCAATGTGCAAAAACGCAAACCCAACTGATGGTAAGCGGTTACAGCTGTCTATGGAAGCTTGAAAACACTAAACTGTAACTCGCGCGTTGCAGATCCTTCAAAACTCTCTTCACACCATTCTTGAAGAACCCCTCCCCCCCCATGCTGTTTTATATAATGATAGTGCCAGGACAGTAAAACTTCTGATTTTAATAAATATTACACAGCTTCTTTAAGAAGTATAAGAAAATTAAAGCATTTTTAGTACGTATTAATAAAATTATAAGGTGAATCCATGGTACGGGCCGAGTCATAATAATTACTGCTTTGATAGCTCGCAATCGAATGCAATTTGCAGTGACTCGGAACTGGGTCATCGAGTGACACTCAATGAAATCCGATCTAGTATTCAACTTATCGTTAACTGCGAGTAAAATTTTCAGGAGGTAATTTCTTTAAAAAGGTGGGAGTCAATTTGATAGCAGTTGCTATTGAGATGTTTATAGAGACGAGCCCGCTTGGATTTAACCACTGAATGTAACTCCACATAGGTAACCGTCAAATCATATTATCAATATCATAATTTATTGTATTAAAATAGATTTGTATTACACAAACTAATGCTTCATTTTTGCCATACAAATGGACAGACAGACATAGAGAAACTATAGGTTTCTGGTTTCACTCTGAAAATTTGAATATTTGCAATTTAATGTTTCTATTTTTTATACTATAATATTATAAACAGAATATATTTGTAATTTTGTGTTTTTTTTTGTTTGTAATAAGTAAACTCAAAAACTATTGGAATGATTTTAAATTCTTTCACCATTGGAATGTTATATTTTCACTGAGTAACATAGGCTAGTAAATTGCTACGCGGGCGAAGCCGCGGGGAAAAGCTTGTAATTAACAAAGATTCACTTACAATTTCATCGGCTAGATTAGGTATATTTTTATCAGATATGCATTTGGTGTTGAATGCAATGTTACAGTATTACAAAACTTAAAATAGCTTGTGTAAAATTACATTCTTAGAAAAATCAAAGCTACGATTGGCTTACATCGCAGTATTTCACAGCATAGCATATGGAACATTTGCAATCAAAGTTTTACGTTTCGTTCGACAGATGACACCAGCAAGACATACAGTACGCAAAGGAGTCTTTTCACGAAAGAGGAATATCCGTTCTTATCCAAGTACATTGCCGTATTAGCATTTAACTTGAATCTTTACTAGAAAACTAAGCAAGCTGTGTACTGTTGACAATTTCCTTGAAACACCTACAAGCGCTTGACTTTCCAAGAAGGTATGCACATACAGAGAAAAATATGTATGTGTGGTGTAACATAAACACGTATCGTTCGCACTTCGCAGCTGTGCGCAAGCGCATGGCTGGATAGTATTTACAGGCCAGTGCAAGTGGCAGTCGATTTATGTTGAAAAGTGATTGTGGATTTTAATTCTCTGAGGACTGAGTGCTAAAATTTAATATTATTTAGAAGAGGTAAGTGATATGATCATAGTACAAAAAGAATACGACACTAAACTAAATCAGTTTGGTATCTGCAAATAAATTGGTGTAGCTACATTTAATTGCTCGTAGTCTCCTATTTCTGTCTAATGTTACGGTTGTCACCTACAAATGTGTTTTTATATTTAGGTATTTTAACTTTAACAATAGCTATCACACTATCAGAATGTATTGTAAATAAATAAATGAACCATTGTGTTTGTAGGTATCAAGCTGATTAAATAAGTTGTGTTATTTGGAGGTACGTTTCTTATTATTTGTATTTAGCTAGAACATTACTATCAAACAGATACCAAATTTACGATCCATATATTTATTATGCACATTTGTTTTCTGTTACAAATCAAAATTAAACGTCACAGTAAAAAAATCGCCAAATGAAGGTTATAATAATTAATAAGACGAAATGAAATCTATACAAATATTATAAAGAGGAGAGATTTGTATTTTTGTGTGTGTGTATGTTTGTATTAAATAGGCTTCGAAACACTGGACCGATTTCAAAAATTCTTTCACCGTTAGAGAGCTACATTATCACTGAGTAACATAGGCTAATATATTATATTGATACACTGGCGAAGTCGCGGGGAAACAGCTAGTAATTAAAAAAAATGTGAAGACATTCCAGTCAGCGATGTTTACTAAGGTGTGGATATAAACCATATTTTTCTGAGCTAAATAATACTCACTATTCATTTATAATCCTTAGACCAAAAAATTACGGCAACCAAGTTCGGGCTGTTGCAAGACCTCGTGACGCACAAGCGTAAACAATACAAAATGTCGGTCTCATTGCATTTCGTTACATTAGAAATAGAAGGTAATACGCACGTTTCGTTTGCAACTTGTACCTATAGGTATCTAGAGTCAGTACTTTTACAAATCATAAAAATAAAAACCATTTCGATAAAGAACATTATTTTTTGTCGTAAAATTGTCACTGTTTACCGTCGACTGCCGACTGCCAACAATGGTCCATGGCCTCAAGTGGGCCCGCATAAGACGGGAACACACATAGACAAATCTAGGAATGGAACCTATTATTTCACTATTAATTAGGATTTCATAAGTATGCCTGTATATCAACACTAGCTGTACCCGCGACTTCGTACGCGTGGAATTAATTTTGATTCAAAAATTAATATAACTGGAAAAAAGTATCCTACTAATCCAGCTTATAAGCTACCTCCATTGCAAATTTCACACACGCACACAAACATCCGCATTTATAATATGAGTAAGATCAGAAGTACGAATTGCTGTAGTGATGCAAGTCTACCTAGGACCTTGCTTGACGTTTCGACCGAGTTGCATCGGCCGTGGTCACGGGCTGACTCAAACTCAGTTTTCATGTCATTACTATGTGTATTATTAAATCGCGAAAGTTTAAAAAAACAGTTTAGCTAGAAGTATTTAAGTTTATAATAACAGCATCGTTGGCTCAGTGCTTAATAATCTGACGGGTCTGATAACCATCACGTTTGTGAGTCTATCTGTTTGGTAACATAAGAATGAATATACATAAAAAAATATCTATAAGTTATCTGGTCTATAGTCCAAGGTTTACTTAGTTACTTAGGATGGAGCTGTGTCAGAATATTTTTAAGTATTAATATTTGCCGCACAAGAATAATAAGTCCGTCTCTTTACAGTTCCAACATGGCTGTTACCAGTCGCCTAACGTGTTTTGGTCAGAAGCTTCGAATACGATGCTTCATCATAGGATATCTTATTTTGGTAAGTAACTTTTTGTTTATGTATTATTATTATTAACTAGCGACTCGACCTGGCTTGGCATGGAAGCCTAAGCCAAAATGATTTGCGAATTTTATTCACGCGGATTTTTCCGTGATATTACAGCTAATTTACACGAAACCCATCGAATTATACACCTAAAGCTTGCTTATAGCTCGATACGTCCATTGGTAGAAATCTTTCATACAAATATTTTCCAGACAATTACGAACAAACTAAAACACGAGTTGTTATCATGTTTTTTTTTTACCACTAAGAAGGAACACAAGCGTATGGCCCACCTGACGGTAAGCAGTCACCGTAGCCTATAGCTTCTAGCAATGACGGGTATCACCGCGTTGCCAACCATGTTGTTGATGCGGCCTCACTGTGCAAGCATCATTACTTACGCAGTGTATCCTCGTGGAGCACTCATGCGCTGATCATTGAGACATGCGTCAATTGATTTTTATTAATATAGATAGATAGGGAGTCCTCAATATCAGAAAGATACAATAACAATTTAGGTCAGTAAATTGATGCAAGAGTTTATTAATTATCCGAACATGCAGTGCGCAAGAGTTGATAACAAGATTTGTAGATACGCCCACTAGGTCACTTCATAGAAGCCATTCTATGAAAACGGCTATGAACAAAACTAGGTATCACGTGATGGAATTACTCAGTAGGTTCGTATGTAGGTATATTTTTTTGAAGGTACGTCCACATTTGTTTGTCGCGAATATAGCGAGCTATCGTATTACGTCGCCGTAGTATGAGATATAACACTTATATGATAAATGCGAAAGTGTGCGTGTTTTTCTATCTATCATTGATTTGTATGAAATTTGGAAAGTAGGCAGCTTTTAAGCCGGATTTACATATATGATACTTTTATGAATATTGTGTAATTCCCAAAGGATAGTAGAATAATGCGGGCGAAGCCGCGGTTAAAGTCTAGTGTGCATAAACGTTTTGTTCCCAACATTCCTCGATCAGTTTTTATAGCGGCTACGGCTCTTCATGTACGATGGTCTGGAATAGCCAGCGATTCTTAGTTAAAATATAATGCTAGCGCCTAACACGTAACTAAATTTATACGTAGAACTAATTCAATATGTATATATTTTTAATTCTTTGAAAATGGAATGCAAGCGTACGACCAGTTTGATGGTATGCGGTTACCGTAGCCTATAGACAAAAAACAGGGTTATAAATAAAAATAACGCGGTGCAAACCCTATTGTTGTTGAGAGGACTATCTGTGCTTACTGCTTACAGCCTTTCTGCCAGCCCAGCGTATGCACGTGGAGCTTTGGAATCCTTACCACAGAAATGCAACACTTCATCAGAGTAGTGTTATTTGCTGCGATCTTATGTAAGGTGGACGTAAAGTCCCCAATCAGGCGGCTCCAATTTTAATGGGAAATCCCACGGGAAATTCCATCTCAACCTCTCGTAAAATATTTTATATCACATAACTAGATGTCCCGACAGACGTTGTCCTGTCTTAGCTATGAACTCATATAATAAATAAACCATAGAAAAAGGACCTTTAGTTTATTCCGAAATTTAAAATGGTCCGCGGTTTTTTAAATCTTTTCATAAGAAGAGGTAGGGCGATTTGGGATTTCCCGTGGGTTATCCCATTTAAATTGGAGCCGCCCGACTGGGGACTGTGCCTCCGCCTTACAGAAGACCGCAGTGAAATAACACTACTTGATGTAGTGTTGTGTTTCTGCGGTAAGTAAGGTTGCCAGTGCTCCACGAGGATACGCTGGGCTAGTAGTGATGCTGCTAGCACAGTGAGTGCTCATCAACAACATGGTTGGCACCCCGTAAGTGATACCCCTAGTATTGCTAGCGGCTATGGTGACTGCTTACCATCAGGTGGGCCGTATGCTTGTGTGCCACCTTAGTGGTATTAAAGAAAAAAAAAACCTTCTCCTGACAAACACAAACACAAAAAAATATTAGCGAAATCGGTCCAGCCGTTCACGCGTGATGCCGTGACCAAGGGAAATAGGGATTCATTTATATATAGATAAAGATTAAACATAGACTGCAGTAGACGCAGTTTTAGTTGGAGCATAAGTGCTATCGAATTCGATGCCCGTTGTAGCAGCAGAGCCGTGACAAACACTATCATAATTATTAATCGTTGGTTCTTTCACATACACAATGCCACGACCATTAATAGTTCATGTTGCAACTTCTTGCTTCGGACGGATTGTTTACGAGTCATGTTACGAGAAAGATAATGCTTGTTTATGTTTCAGTTGGCCAGCGTGGTAGACATTGCATGTCACGTGATATCCGTCGCCATTGTCACCGGTGGCTTCCAATGTGAAATCGATGCTGAGAGTGTGAGTTTTTGTTATGTGTATTTATAATGCGACAAAATAAAAAAGTTATCAATTAATTACGAACATATTCCAGAATGTGAAAGGGGCATTAAAATATTGGCAGTTGTGATGCGACGAAATTGAATAGATACCTATATACATTTATAACAAAATAATGCAGGGTTTAAAAAAATATTTTATGTTGGAAAGTATAGTCTGCAACAATCTAATCATCAAAAATAATCGAGCAGAAAATATGAGTATACTTAAAAACCTGCTTACCAAAATAATATCCAACTCAAATAGTGATTCCTTTTGCATTCTATACCTTGATATAGATCAATAATTAGGTATGATCATAAGTATGTATGTATCTACTATGTATGTATAACATTATCGTGCCATTGTTGCAAATGGCTGTAGGCTGTGAAATGACGTCGCATCACTCAGTCCAAGCCACAAGCCGCAGAATACATGCCAGATACCAATGTTTATATATCCTCCATTACAGCCAAATATCACACAATAGAGAAGAATATTTACAGTTATAACTATTTTAACCTACTGGAAATTTCACTACACTATGTCTATCTGTTATATCGCACCAAGAGGTCAAGGCTTCGCGACTCCTCCACGGACACGACACTGGGTCTTCATTTCATGATGATGTTGTCCGTCTGTCTGCATAGATTCTACGCCTTACTTCTTAATCTTAGGCAGCTACCTGCTACTACCAATCCAATACGGAACGATACAAATCATCACGCTGAGTGCCTTTCGGGCTAGGCAAAAAGTATGGCGCCATTTGAATTTGGACTTCCATACCTCGTTTGCTTCTTATATACATTCATCAATCTTCTCATACATGCTTGACGGTTTTTAGAAGTTATTTGGATACTCTCTGCCTACACCGAAAGGGACTTGGCGTGATGATATACTCGTATGTATGTATGGAACTCCTACTGTAATGGATATGATTGTGTTGCCAACAGCTCCGTGCAGTAAACATCCCATGGCTGGAACCAGTCCTGGTGATGCTTAACCTGGGTACCCACGGATTCTACCCGTTCCCCAGAAGCTTCAGAAACCCCTACGACATATACGCGGAGTACCAGTCCTTCGCTGATGAACCCCAGTGCTACCCTGGCATGCTACATGTGTCCATACTCGATGTCCTCAACTTTCTCATCAACGTCATATGGTTGAGAATTGTGACTTCGTACGTGACTGCATTGCATAAGGTGAGGAGTACCCTATTCTGTAATTTGTGTTAGAAGCCTCCCTCAATTACTGCTTATCAATCTTATACAACTGTTTTACAACATCTTGGTCTCATTCATACACATATCACAATATATTTATAATACATAATCTTTCTCTCTATTTGTATCCATACTTCTTCCGTTCGCGCCTCGGGCGTTCTATGACTCGGCTTATCTGTCAAACCCGTTTGACATTCTGCGTTTTGTTCCACAGACAACGTAGATAGGTTGAAAAAGCATTAGTAACACCAGCTTGGAGTTTTTGGCGGGAATCAGGTGGAGCGGTTGAGATTATTTCCAGTGTCTCGGAAATTGTGTTATAGTGACTTTTAATGTGTATTTTTATTGTCTTTATGTGCAGTAAAGTTTCATTTAGTGACTGATTTATAGGAACTCTGGAGATAATGCTATAATACGACTTTTGGGTTAAGTGATTTATCATTTTGGTCAATAGGCTACCTCTGACTTAAAGGCGTGTTACGTCGTGTCTGCTACTGCCGTGGATAGTCTCCAGAAACTCCAATAAGCATTAGAATGCATGACACTAGGCATTTTAATGCGGCAAACACGAGAAATTTTGAAACTTGAAAATTCTCTAACACTCGACACTGGCAAAAATAGTCCCTGAAGAGATTGTTTTCCATACAAAGGAAGAATAAATTGGCTATGCCCTTATCTCAAACATTATTTGAGTCACCATGAGATATAATTCGATATGGCTGGTTACCAGTTACACTTGGCGATTGCCATCTGACTTCCCAGGAACAGGAAACTACTTTACAGGAACATAAATAACCTGGTTAGTTCGGCTGTTGGTAAATCTGACCTTCACAGACAGACTTCTGAAGATTACTGAACTTATTTTTGCCACTGAGACTGAATTAATGTGCCCTCCGAACCACAAAGACTATGGTTTCAGCGGTCACCCATCCAACTACGAACCAAGTTTGTTTCAATTCACAATAGCGACTGCCACGAGCTCCGCCTTCGCTTCGAATATATAATTAGCGCTGACACGTGTATTTTCTTTTTACAGAAAAACCCCGAGCCCATGCGCATGTTCTTGAGCATGTCTATAATCAAGTTGATCATGCAAGTGATGTACTTCGGTTACCAGCCCATCTTCCCCGATGTTTTCACCGTTGAGTCTTACTGCTTCAAAATTCTTGATATTTGTAAGTAGCACAGTCTTTAAAACTTTGCAATACTATTTGGACGTAGTCGATAGTTTTCAATATGTTCAATCGAAAAGGTTTTAACGGCTAAGCACGAATAATGACACTGGTTCTTGCAAGCGCATGTTTCGGTAATCTCTTGTTAATTCGGGCTTGGTTCACTCGAGCTGTGAATCGTATAAAAATACATTGCTTGCCCCTTGATATCTTTCAATTTAAACAGATGGAAATATAGACTTATATTCGGTTTAAAATATTTTTTAAGCGACTACGAAAAAGGAAAGGCTTCCAAATTCGAAAGTTTATTTTTATTTCAATTTCATGACCATAATTTTTAAAGAATTCTGTTTTGCATTATATTGAATTATTTTTAAAACCAGTCAGTACATTTAAAAAATATATAATCTCCGCTTATAAGAAAATGCATTAATATTGTGGTTTTGTCTTTCAATTGATATACAGAAAAGGCTAACCACTAAATAAATTACGTAACGTGTGTCGTATTTTGCGCCTGCCTATATTTGTTTCCTCCAGTTTTCCTGTTAGCGTGTAAATCACAATAATGAATTAATTGGGACCTAATTTGTATAAATGCTTCATGAATTAATATTATGATGGTAGCTAGTTTTACCTTGATGATCTGTTAGAATATACAATTATCTAAGTTATTTATTACAATATTAATAGTCGCCTATCGTCATCACTATCCACAGAATCGAGAAATAATAATCTATAGATTATAATCTATTATTAAAATGTAATATGTTCCCTCGCTTTTCTGTTATCTATGGGAGTGATTTCGTGTAAAAGGATGGAAGTGTGTTACCGAATGCCGCGCGGAGGAATCGCGCGCTATTTGATCTGACCAATGAGCGCGCGCGGTGATAGTTGGCCGTCAGAATATGTCAGATGTTACACATTGTATACGACTACTGCTAACATCGGTTTTTTTATACATATACCACAAAGGTGGCACACAAGCATACGGCCCACCTCATGGTAAGCAGTCACCGTAGCCCCGGTATTGCTATAACCGCTAGCAATACCAGGGGTATAACTAACGGTTTGCCAACCATGTCGTTGACGAGGACTCACTGTGCTAGCAGCATTACTACTAGCCCAGCGTATCCTCGTGCCGCCCTGACGCAGAAACACAACACTACATCAAGTAGTGTTATTTCACTGCGGTCTTCTGTAAGGTGGTACAGTGTCCAGTCGGGCGGCTCCAATTTAAATGGGATAACCCATGGGAAATCTCAAATCGCCCTACCTTTTTAAAACATTTAATTCTTTTAGTTATTTCAATCACATTCCTGATCACCGTGAAGAGCTACATGGTCGCTCTGCGGGCTGAGAAAAGTACTCCAGTGGCCGACCAACCACCCCCATATATCGAATGCCTGATCAACAACGGCGTAGCACAAACCGACAAAGAGGTTAATAAGGACGATGTAGTCATTCCCGTCGAAGAGAAGAAGCCAGCAAATGAAACTGAACCTTAAATACTATTAGTTAATGACTATTTGGGCTTTTGCTGACAATGGTGTCGATTCTGTTGTTCAAAATTACTAAACTTAACTAATTTGACAGGTGTCATGTCAGGGTTAAATAAGGATGGCAATATTTTTAGACCTGTCAAATTAGTTAAGTTTAGTGATTGTGAACAACAGAATTGGCACCAATGTCACGTCAAATCAATGCAAGTGAACAACATGTAATATAATTAAGGAATATTGAGAGTAGACATTATGGAAGTGATTATATCTTCGACACATCGATAACAAGTCTTTATCGTTATTGACCATCGATATCAATTAAAGTTTTAAGTTGATGTCGTAATAGTGATGAGACAGGCAGATATTTATTCTGTGACGTCGTTTGACTTTGAACTTACAGGGCAACATCACCAAGTTTTGGATAAAACATGAAAAAAACAAAAATTAAACTATCAATATTTTAATCGTTAAACATGCATCAGGTACAGTTAGATATAAAAATTACAGTATTCTTTTTTATAAATAAAATATTTTTGATATGAGTATGTGGACAAGTGAAAGTCAATTAAAATACACTGACACACCCGGTTTTGCTTTGGTTTTACGGAACTCTAAAATTATTATTACGCTCCATTTTGTACTTAATTCTAAGTATGAATTTGAATATGTAAATAAGAATCTCAATAAATATATAGAATACTTACATACCTAATAGATCACAGGAAAATATAAACAAAAATATTTTGAATTTACTTTGTCAAAATAACCTACTTCATATATTGCTCTTTCGTTTCTTCATGCAAGCGCGCCGGTTTTGAACCGGCATAAAATGCATAAGCCCATTTCAGGCTTCTGACAACCCTATAAGGGTTAGCAAAGATTTCCAAGTGGTAATATGAATCTGAAACGACCATTGTGGAAATCTATGGGGGAGGACATTGCTTAGCAGTGGACGTCTATACTCTATAGGCCGATGATCATGATGATGATGAATCAGAATCTTAGGACGACACTTTAACACTTATTATATGCCCTCTTTGAAAACGAAAAATCCTTGTATTCCTAATTATAATTATTTATACCGAATACTTTTAGTTCTAATTATTTCATTGTATAAGTATATTAATAAATATCACGATGCCAAATGTATATTTATTTTTATTTATAATTTTTACTGTGACAAAAACAGTATAAGAGCAAAGAAATTTATGAAGAAAGGCTATATCTTAATCATCAATTATCTAATTCCATTGAAGATCCTTACTGCCTAGAGTGGCACTGCAACTGAGATACATGTGCCATGTGTACCAGCAACATGAGATCACGTGCTTCCGCATACATGCATACATATCATCACATCAAGTCCCTCACGGGGTAGGTATATCTATACCTATGCTATCTAGCATAGCCATTTTACTCCTGACTACACACCTCTTTTACATTCATCAATATTTTCATACGAGTACATGCCCGCCGATTCCGAGTACTCTTTACCTTTCCATCAATGAGTACTTTGGTAATTTGATCTAAAAGTTGGACCTTGGCCTTCCAGATTTAGAAGAAGCAGCTTAAATATTTTTCAAACCTACCCTCGTTAGGTTTCCTGAGACGATAGTAGCAAAATTTGACAAAGGAAAAAATATTGTTATTGCTTAATTCAAAATCGCTGACTACACGTGAAAGTAAATTGTGTCGGGTTAGTGCAATAATGCGAGCATTAAACCTCGGAGTCAGCTAAGCTTAGCTATTCACCGAGTGCATTTAATTTTTCGGTCTAGCCGAGTTAGCGTATTGTAGGTCGGAGTCGCATCTATTTGGAACCAGACCAATTGTTCGGCTGACAGAGGGTGTTACATAAAGTGTGGAATTAGCCGTCTCAGAGGAAAATCTAGTGACAGGAGCTACAGGATTTTTTATCTTTACTCAGGTCTCAGAAGACACGGCTAGTCTTTAGCGGGGCGTAATACCAAAAAAAGTCGAAAATTCTTTCTCATTTTTGACTGCACCTCTTTTGCTTCTTATATTCACCAATCTCTTGCAAAAATCATTCTCTAAAATGGATAAACGTAATAAGTATTATTATACTATATATCATGATTGTTACATGAAAAAAAAAAGAGAGAGCATTGAGTTTCTTGCCGGTTCTTCTCAGGTGGCTTTTTTTTCCGAACCGGTGGTAATTTAGACCTTCATAAGTGCCTTATTAGGGCTAAAACTAAATAAACGATTTTTGATTTTTGAACCTACATTTAAAAAAACCTCACTAGTGTTCTTCGTACGATTCAGATTGTTTATTTTTACTTCAAAAAGCATTACAGTGAAATACTTTCGATCGAAATGAAGCCACACTCCAACTGTTCCCTCGAGTGACGTTACCGGTAATGCTGGTCGGAATGTTATCTGAAACTTCCTTACCACTTATCCGAAGGATTTTCCATAAGATTGTGGACAGTTCGCTTTAAGTCTCATATTGGATTAGCCTGATGTTTATGCCTAGATTAAATTAAACTTCGGATTTCCGAATATTAACTTATAAAATATACATTACTTTTTTGTAGTTACTTAAATAGTAAGTTTGCCCCAATGCGCGAGATCGAAACAAATAAAAGTTCAATCACATGTAGGATAAAACCTGTGACATGAGTAACATCGATAGCGTGGCAGTAAAGTGGTAGGTAGGACTAGTAATATCAAATAGATGGCATCAATAGTTATCAATAGTATCGATACTCATGCCGTTGCTGTTCTGTCGAGCGACATCGACACAACATCGACCAACCCCCAATAAAACACGGATGCAAGCAAAATGTCCCTTAAATTCTATTACAAACAAACAACTGGGTAAAATGAGTGGAAGTAGGTTGAAAAGTGTTTAAACTGTAAGCCTTATCCCGCGAGAGCTCATTTATAACGGCGCTAACTTGTGGTCGCAGCGTTATGAAGATTTCCCTCAGCTTAGCTGCCAGTTCGCAACGTTATTGTTTTTCGTTTGTTTACTAACTGCTTAGTCACACCACGAGTTTACGGTGAAGGAAAATATCGTAAGGAACCTGCATGTCTGAGAAGATTCAAGGACGTATGTAGTGCCTAAGAGACGGTGACGGACTCACCATCTGATACGTTGGCTCCAAATTAGAAAGTGAGTGTTGTAACACCGCTTGCCTCTCCACCATTTGGGAAGGCGTGAAGATATATTATTACTAACTGCTTATTCATATGTTACATCTCGACGACTACTGTCATATTAGTATATGCTACAGTCAAAACTATTTTTCTATATATATTTAACTGTAGGCCTCTGTCGTTATTCATTATCTGACTTTTCTCTTACATTCTATAGGCTACAGAACCGTTTTTAAGGACAGCGAAAAATTACCAGATCAAAACTCTCTGACATACGTTAAACCACGTCTATTATTTTTTCCTATACCAATATACTTATAAAATATAAAGAAGTATAAAAAGACACGAAATAAGTCGTACGTCGCCAACATATACTATGCCGATTAAAATGTATTAAATTTCTTTCGCATGAAAGTACTACCGAAAGTTAGAAACCTAAGATATTACTCTAACAGAAGACAATTTGAAGTAAGCTGTATATTATCTACTATGAGGTTTAGGCTTAGTTTTATGTTTTGCTTATTTTGGGTCCAGATAGCACTGTTGGTTTTTTTTAATAAGCTGGTATAGGGCCCGCTACTTTAAATTGTAGCTCATTGTAGAGAGAGGCTTTGCTGCAACTCGCTTCGTAAACTTCTACTAAGTAAATATTTAAGAAGCATTGGCATCTTCAAAATTCCCTGGCTGGCTGAAGAAAGTTTCTGATTTAAAATTACAAACGAATGGAGTTGCGGAAAACATCCAGTTTAATTATGAAGGAACCACGTCATTTTAATCTGCTTGAAAGCCATGGCGCCTTTCCCTTCGCAACGCGTACAAAAACATCTGTAATTTTATATCAAACTACGCTTAAAAAAAACTCTTAGAGAAATCGTTTGAAAAATGTCCAGCTAAAACAACATCGTGTTGAGATTAAGGTAATATATCTTGTGATGAGGCTAAGCGGCAATTCTCCGTAGAGACATCGAAAACTGAGGATAGATTACGATAAGCGCCGCATTTTGTCAAAGTTTTACTTGTGACTGCAATCACTTAAACAAGAAAACATGGGATTGGTTTAATTTTAATAATGACTGCAATAAATGCTTAATATGAAAAAAATTCACTTTTACATGAAGAAATAAAATATTGAAAAATAAAGCGCAGCTGTTTTTTAACGGCTGCGCTTTATCTTCAAATAAGTTCAAAAACTTAAACCCAACTTCGGACTAATCACGCTCTAAAAAGTATCAAACAAGAAAAAAACAAACATTAAAATTTATCAGATGATAACAATTCTTGTTTGATACTTTTTAAAGAGTGATTATTCCGTAGGGTGGTTTAAGTTTTTAACTTAAACTATTTTACAGTATTGACGTAATTTTATTGTTAGGAACCACCTACACCTCGTGAAGATAATCCCAACTTATTTCATTATTATTACTCACGCCTTTTCTATACACAATTTTAACATAATGTAATACTCGTACGAGAGAAAATATGTATGGCTTACGTATGAGGCTTGATTCTAGAAATTATCGGGTGCAGGCAAGCAAAACCGCAAGCTACAGCAAAATTTGAAATTAACTAATGAAGCCCTTTCATTTCATCATAAAAAAATGTTTAGTTCGTCACTTTATGTCCTCTAAAGGGCGCCACACACAATTTAATGTGACGTCACATATACATAACCAGCGGACGATCAAGTCAATTCCAACGATAACATTTATCAAATATTATGATAAGTAGTTTAGAAGGTATGAGGGAATAGTTGAACATAACCTTTTCTTTTCAGTAGTCGGGTAAAAATATATACTTATAAAATGCTTTATAGTACTTAGTACGATTTCACTTCAGTTCTATGATCCATCGGTAAATAAAATTCAGTCATAATGTCAAATTGCTCATCGTATAATTCTCGTGAGAAACGACAACTATTAGAGTTTGCATTCTGGTCACGTCTTACTTTAATTTTAGAAGAATTTTACTAAAACACTTACTTAACTTAGTACCTTAACTTACCATTTTTATAGCAATAACTTACGCGGTAAGGCACTTTTACTAAAATAATACCAATGTGCGGACCATTCGAAAACTGGTCACGTACCTACTATATTAAGTTTCATTTTAAATTCTCCCACATAAATGTAGGAGCAACTACACCATGAGCAAATCTGTAGCCTTAGCAAGAACAACTTTCAACTAGGTATTCGTATCGCTTTCGATTATTATTATATGGGAAAATGGACAGCGAACAGCGATTAATGAAGCTAAAAATTATTAATACTAATAATGCTTGGACATTATCACACAGCGCCAACTGGCCCCAAACTAAGCAAAGCTTGTACTATGGGAACCAGTAGCCGATATAATACTTATATACTTTTTTTTCGTAAATACATACTTATAATACATACCAAACGCCCAGACGCAAGACAAACATATTTGTCACATAAATGTTTGCCACGGCGGGAATCGAACCCGCGACCTCTAGCGTAGCAGTCAGCTGTATTAACCACTAGACCAGCGGTCTCGTCAAATGTTTATTATGTAAATGTTTACATTTTCAGAGTTAGGTTTTCGAATACGTAGTTGAAAAGTGTTCTTGCTATCAGAACTATCTATAATCAGGGGTAGTGCTTCAAATCGAATCGCAGATACGGTGTAGTTTTATTACTTTTTGAAGATGTTAATCTTTGAAATAACGCAAATAAATTAGGCAACCTTCAATTGCCGCTAAGTTCCCACGCATTTGCATAACCCTTGAAGTAGCCGCGGTCTCTCGCGCCCAACAGCCAATTAATTTAAACTGAGTCTTACTATGACTTACTACAACACAATCCATTATCAGCTGTAACCAAATGACAACTGAGCCCCTTATTGATCAACTCTGCATTCAGTAAACAATTGATAACGTTTGCGTAAGATATGGGGTTTTTCAAGAAGGGTGTGAAGTGATTTAGGCTGTATCGGCAACGCGCGAGTCGTACTACTGTGCCGGTAGCAGGAACATTGTCGACAACGTTTTAGTATCGCCTTCGACTATTTTTGTATTGGAAAATGAACAGCTATGCGGCGGTGAAAAGTGGAACTAAAAATTAGTATGACAATTCTGAGGATTTGTCCGAGTCTCAAATCGATTCTAAGAAAAATGGGATTTGCCACACAATTTCATCAACTAATGACAAATTCAATTCCTGCATTTCGGAACATGAATTTGAATATGGAATCACGTTTCAAAGTCAGAAACACAGGTGAGATGCTAATAAATAAATGCGACAGGTAACACTGTGTATAAAAATACCAGTATTGTGGAGGGTAGATAGATAATCGATATGAAATGTCTACCCACATAGTTTACATACCCGCAAATTCTTTAGTTTACCGGAGATCGCGGCGGCGTCTGTAACAGATGCGTCCGTAATATCGCGAATTCAAATCAAATCGAATATATTCCAAATTTAAAGTCATTGCAAATGGTAAAGAAAGTACTATTATTTGTACAGTGTTGGTTTAATAATATTCTATTAAAATATAAATGTTATAATATTGTGTAAAAGTTTGTGTGTGTGTGTGTGTGTCTGGTGCTCGATACTCGCTGCGCACCCTAAAAGCTGAACAGCCAGCGTGGATAAAATGTAAGTACATAGTTGAGTTCTTATAATTTGAATAATATTTCATGTAATATAAACCTAACGATTCGGAGGCAAGTTTCTTAGATTACATTAAAACAAATCTCTTGAGAGCTGTATGTATCCCAGGTAAGCGGTTACCGTTGCCTAAGGATGTTTGCAACACCAGTGCCGGTAGCAGGAACATTGTCGACAACGTTTTCGTATCGCCTTCGACTATTTTTGTATTGGAAAATGAACAGCGCTGCAGCGGCGAAAAGTGGAACTAAAAATTAGTATGACAATTTTGACATTTCGCGAGTTACGTTTTCGAATACGTTGTCGACAATGTTCCTGCTACCGGCACTGGTGTCGCAAACAGCCTTAGGCAACGGTAACCGCTTACCTGGGATTAGACTGGACGCATACTATATAATAAATAACGCATAATATATCACAAGTACGGATTTGGTACACGATGTCATTTATTTAAGCAACTATGAAAAAAGTTAATTTCAACGGTTGTTGCCATACAGCTATCCTAATACTTTGTTTTTATAATAAAATATCTAAACTTTTTCGCAACGAATAGAAATTATAGATAATATGTTGTATAGAATTGAAAAAATTAATCAACATAGCAGTTAAAATTACGAGCGTTGGTACGCTATCGTGGGATATATGTAGTAATATCCAAGTAATCAAGTAAACAAGTGTTCAAATTATTACTCATAACTATGCACAGTAACGTCACTAGCAATTGTTCACAGCAAAATCTTTAAGACAGAGGAATAAAAACATCACATTCTCAGAACTCAATATGGAATCCTACAATTTCTCTATTCACCGCCGACAGTCAAGTCTGTGTCAGCAACTAATCTAGACAGCAAACACTAGCTCAAACCGGTTCATTTTTCACGAGAAAAGTTAATATCTGCGCCGTAACATAATGATATATTTACGGAGTCATAGCTCAAAGAAACTTATTAGGTTTCAACTGAAAAATAAATGAAAATATCTACACTAATACTGAATCTGCTTGATAAGGTATATGAGCTATGTACATACAGTTCTCAAGAGATTTGTTTTAATGTAATCTAAGAAACTTGCCTCCGAATCGTTAGGATTACATTACATGAAATATTATTCAAATTATAAGAACTTAACTATGTGCTTACCTTTTATCCACGCTGGCTGTTCAGCTTTTAGGGTGCGCAGCGAGTATCGAGCACCAGACATACACACACACACACACACACACACAAACTTATACACAATATTATAACATTTCTATTTTAATAGAATATTATTAAACCAACACTGTATAAATAATAGAACTTTCTTTACCATTTGCAATGAATTTAAATTTGGAATATATTCGATTTGATTTGAATTCGCGAGTATGTAAACTATGTGGGTAGACAATACATATCGATTATCTATCTACCCTCCACAATACTGGTATTTTTATACACAGTGTAACCTGTCGTATTTATTTATTAGCATCTCACCTGTGTTTCTGACTTTGAAACGTGATTCCAAATTTAAATTCATGTTCCGAAATGCAGGAATTGAATTTGTCATCAGTTGATGAAATTGTGTTGCAAATCCCATTTTTCTTAGAATCGAGTTGAGACTCGGACAAATCCTGAGAATAAGATGAAATTTGTTGCCGCCGAGCAATCGGGATGATTAAGGTGGTGCAACCTGACCACTTCAATTATCAGCCACAATTCTCCGAAGAAATAACAGCGGGATATCCGAGCTGCCTTCTACAGACTAATACTTAGGACTCTAAAAGAAAGGAATTTCATTTCGTTCCAGCTCCTCCATTAATTAAACGCTACGGAAACGTGACTAGCTTGTAGTGGTTTTATTCATTTTGCATCGTGAAAACATATTTTCTTGTGAGGTTTAAAAGAGTTACGGCTACGTTACGTCAGCTTCCCGGGTTTGTTTAAAAATAACATTGAGGATGCTTAGTTCAAAGAGAATACAATACGCTACGCTAAAGTTTAGCTCTTGTAAGAGTTGTACGCCCATAAAGTTATACGTCTTCTTCTAACTATGGCAATCAATCCCCTTCAACGACTATTTTTGCCAGTGTCAAGTGTTAGAGAATTTTTCTCTGCTAAAATATATCAGCGTTCGAATTCTAATTTTGAATTCGAAATTCGATTAGCGCCTTGTCAATATTCAAATTACAGCGACGCAGCGGACTTTGACATCTGTCTGAAAAATCTGTTCCAAATTCAAATTCCTGTTTCTGAAAGTATCACGATGTGTAAAATGTAAAATACAGTCATATCTACACTTTCATTCTAATAAATATATATAGTAATATAAATATAATAAATGTATATAGAGCAGATTAGACAATTTGTCTGTACATACATATTTCGATCCTTAAGTCTGACAGGTAGATCGCATGAATTTTAAGGAACTTAGCAAAGGAATAAATAAAGAAGTAAAAATAATGGCTTATGGTAAGCGGTCGCCTTAGCCTGTCGTAGGTTGAAATAACAAGGGTAACATCACAAGCCCGCAATCAATCCTTATTTTAAGTCACAATAAAAAAAAATGCGCCACTGGCCCTAACCTAACCTCAAAATGAAATACTTCGTTTTCATCTTATTTCTAATTTTTACTCTAAATTAAACCTAACCACGTATATTACTATTTTCATTTCGATTCGAAGTAGGTAATATTGACATAAATTTACAAGACCCACTTTAGTTTCAATTCCCAGACTTATTTTTCGCCGTTTGAATAATTTAGAAGCCTTGGAAAGAAATTGCAGCCTTTGATATTGAAAAGGATCTGTAAGAATACCACTGCCAGGACAATTTCATCTTAGGCAATGTTATGTAAATTACGAATAAGTTTTGTTCGCCTCCAAATATTGCGGACAGGTGGCGACTGCCGGGTGTAGAATTGAGAAAATTTACCTTCCCTTAATATATTAATATAGACTGAGATTTATTTCAATTTGTGTGGGACAATCTTAAACTAAAAGAAAAAAAAAACTAACCTAATATAAAAAAAAAAAAAAAAAAAAACACTTGTCCCAAATCGCTGTCACGCGAAGGCCATGGTGGCCAGACCATCTACGCATACGCCGCAGTGACAGCGATGTGGGACAATACATATACATCCTAATCGGAGGCAAGTGCTCAGTCTGAATGTGGTATCGTCCAGCTGCGTTCCGATATTGGCAGAAGGCAAAGCGTTCAACCACAGACCAGATTCAAATATTATAGATAAGAAATAGATGCCTAGCAACTGGCCTCGATCAAAAAAAGTACCTCAAAAATATTTATTAAATCCAAGGCGTTTGGGACCGCGGCCCCAGTCCCAAAAGCCCCCCCTCACGTTATGGAAATCAGAATTATTGGACATTATAAATAGTGTAGCGTGAACGTATCGCCGATGAAGCGACACCTTAGACCACAAACACTGATGGCTAGTCGCTTATTATTTAGATTAATATGTGCCATTTCTAGTGTAGGTATTAGTGTCTCGTGTCTAGTGTCTAGTGTAGTCTAGTTTTTATCCCGATGTCTGTGAGTGTACTGTTCTAAAAAAACAATTTTAATAAAACAAGACGGCAAAATTTCAAAGGTTGAACCCAGCCCGAGAAAGCAATACCTCAAAGGAACACAACAATAATGTAATAACGATAATTTGGTTAATATCCGTCAGCCCGAAAGCAAACAATGCCGGCAGCTTCTGTACGCTATCACTGTTAAGTTAACAAGTTATTTAGGTCTTTGTGTCTTTGATGTGCCAACCTAGCTAGTTCAACGAATCAATCAAGTTCACCCCGCCTCCTTCGAAGCAGCTACGATACTATAATAAATGCGCAGAATTTAAAGTACCATAAATATAGGTAAATATAGGTTTAATTACATTATTTTCTCTCTCTATGGTAGGTATTTTTAAGCTGTGGTAGACGCATGAACTCTTGGCAAGCTTGTGTGACACATCGCACCTTTGCTCAGTCTACTCTATTCAGTATGATGGTTTTACGACGGCTATGAAGGTTCTGACGTCACGAATCATGGGAAACAGCCCGTTGACAGACAGACGGAAAGAGGTCTTAGTAATTTTTAAAAGAGGGTTCCATTGGTCACCCTTCTGGTACGGAACCTTAAAAAAGGAAAGAAAATAAGAACAAAAAAATATTACCTGTACACAAACGTCGCTCAGACTAACCTTAATATTTATCATTCAAAGCTGAGATATCTCAGCTTTGAATGTCTTCAGGGATATCCCTGAAGACATTAAAAAACACCAACCAAATAACGCTTCTCACTATAAGACATCTAAGTTCTCACACACTTTTCAAGCTGCAATATGAAAAATTAAATTACGTTGCTCCCGCAAACAGTATAGAAAATAATAAAGTTGCCGAATTCGATTTGGCAATGCCGAAAACATTTTCCTTATTCCTACATGAATATTTTACACACAACAGTCTGCACCTAGGAGTGGGAATATTCCGAACCGATACGGCTCACTTTACTTTTATTTGTATCATATTTGTCGCGTCATGAAAACACAGTATCTCTTGACGCAAAATGGTACTGGTTTCTACACGTAGCTTGAATTTCAATTTCAAGGATGTCAGTTTTAAAGAATTATGTTGGACTAGCTTTTTTTAAGACTTTGTACGTTTAAGGATTGGCATTTTATTGAGGGATTATGGATGCTTTATGTCTTATAGTTAACAAGGAATTTTATTAGCCACCGAAAGGTGAAAATAACCCGAACTTGGCTATTTGTTTCTTCTTGTAAGAAACGAGATGCTTTTGTTCTCAAATTCTCTTGATTAAGAATAAAGAAAAAACCATGGCACAGTCAAATTGGCGTTAATTTTATTTATTTATTTATTTCAATAGGATCACTTACAGCAGATACAACAATTCATTCGATTTATGTGCTAGAGTACATGCTAATTGTTCTGCCATTTATAAGTGGATCACAGCGTGCGATAAAAAACATGAACCAAAAGTGTATGGCATTGTAAATGTGATAATATGTAATATTGAGGTCTAATGGGTTCAAAACAAATTTCTTACATAACATTTGATGTATAAATGGACCTGATACGCCTTAGAATTTTATCCAATTGACTACTCACATTCGATGAGCCTTAATGGTAGTAGTAGTTAACCTATAGGTTTAGATCGATTATAAAATTGATTCAGTTGGTTCAGAGATTAAACCAACAAGTGAACATGAAATCAAACAAACAATTTAACTCTTCATAATATTAGTACGTTTACAACAGCATCACGCCAGCCCTCACGAGGTAGGCACTAGGCAGAGATTAAAGGGCACATTTGCCTCTTGACTTGCACACCTCTTTGCTTCTTTTACATTGATCAATCTTTTCATACATGCCCGCCGATTCCGAGTACCTATCCATCATTGAGTACTTTGGTAATTTGATCTAGAAAGTTGGACTTTGGCCTTCCACTGCTTCTTCCTCCATTCACGTTCGCATTGTATGTTTTTGTTGAGTCTTCTTTCACTCAAAATATTAGTACGTACCTGTAAAAACAAAAAAACTTATAAATTCGTAGTACGATTGTGTAGGCAGACAGCTGTATACATTTAATTTTTGTCTTACAGAGTAAATATATTCCATATCCCAAATTGGATACCATTACCTTGTGTGTGTTATATCTGCACGGTTATCAAAGGGCCCTCAGCCCGAGGCGATCCCTTTATGATTCAATTTATTACGATTTACCTACAATTGTTTATAGTATAAACTAAAATGTAATTAGTACGGGGCTTAATATAGCTCCTACTCAAGTGTATTTGGGCAGTAATAGAGGTCTTGAACGTGTTCAAAGATACGAAGCAGGTGATGGTGTGGCAAGTAAAACAGCGATTCTTCTTTCAGTTGCAGAGACGCCATGTCGCAGGGACTAAGTAGCAGGTTCTGATTTGCAGGGTCCAAGAGGCAGGGTTCGACTTGCAAGGTCGCCATGTGGTGTGTCAGACAGGGGTCCAGGTAAGGTGATGAAGAAATACACTTGAACAGGTTATAGTTTTATAATGGCTACATGATGAATCGTCCCAATAGTCCAGAGGTGTTAGCTTATGTACTAAATACTACGTGTTAGTATAAGGACTATGAATATGGGAGTACGAGCTTATGGGTTTATGCTGATGCTACACACTACACCAAGTACCAGCTTTTCAGGGTCGGTCGGGATGATGCCCATGGTCACGGTGAAGTTCTTTATTAATACTTTACCGTTCCCTGGTGTTGCAAGGGTCCAAAGACTTCGGTAACCAGTTACCATCAGACGGGCCGTATGCTTGTTTGCCACCTTAGTGGTATAAAAAAAATATTACCAATAAATAAGCTTTTATAGATACGTGAGGAGCCCGTTGTTTTTCCGGAATAAAAGTTCAGAAATTCTTCAATCTGTTATGACAGTCTTATCAAAATCGTTTGCGTCAGCCATTTCTCAGATTGGCAACAAACAGACAGACAAAAAAATAAAACGTGTCATAGAATTATGTTAACGTGCTCGCATCTTTATTAGCGACACTATTCAATGGTGAAATAATACAGTAGGAATGTAGTTTTGTTTCAAAGGGTTCGATTCCTGGTTATGAATATTGTTTTTCCAAAAATATATTGATTTAGATTTAGGCATCAACAAATTGGACTCGAAACTTCTATGAGCACTTTTCGCTATTCCTCATACTTCACTATCCATGTCTACTTGAAAAATTCAGCCTGTATTATTATACAGGCAGAATTTTTAATATGCAATAAGCCTATCTTAGTAAATACATTAGTAAAAATAACGCAAATAGAGATATCATATGGATATTTAAGGATATATACAATAAGCTCCCGGGAGAAGACTACAAATACCATTTAAAATAAACTTATTGCATTTTTTTTTTATTTACCTCCACTACAAGTCTACAAGGGTTACAATCGCTTGTTTCCTGGCCCAATTGTGAAAGGGGCCACCAGTGCATCCATTAGCACAGACGCTGCTCGTAATTTGCATTCAGGATCGGCACAATTCGAGGCGGTCTGGCGTGGCAGCAAGCTCATTTGCAGCCGGACGTTTGTCGTCGTTGGGTTGACTTTACTACGTACAATACAAATATTTTTTATTACACACCAAAGCTGAAGAACACCGTATTTTTTTAGCACTAAGGTTGCACACAAACATACGACCCACTTGATGGTAAAGCTGTCACCGTAGCCTATAGCCGCTAGAAATACCAGGGTTGCCAACCATGTTGTTGATGAGGTTTCATTGTGCTAGCATCATTACTACTAGCGCAGCGTATCGTCGTGGAGCACTGGCAACCTTCCTTACGGCAGAAACACAACACTACATCAAATTAGTGTTATTTGATTGTGGTCTTCAGTAAGGTGGTACAATCCCCGGACAATTTTAATGGGAAAACCCACAGGAGATCCCAATTCGCCCTATCTCTCTTTACAAGATGTTAAAAGAATTAATAATACTGTATCTTGTTGAGAAAGTATTTCTTGTAAATCAATTAATATAATAATGTTAAATAGTGTAACAATTTATGACAACTATTCTCCAGTCGCCTTACTGTAGGTAAACGTTGAATGTTTAAAATATTCCCGCATTTTTTCCAATCCCGAGCGAGACACGAGGCTTTTCCAGCAACATTACTTCAAGAAACTTTTTTTTATACCACTAAGGTGGCAAACAGGCATACGGCCCGCCAGATGGTAAGTGGTTACCGCAGCCTATGGACGCTTGCAACACCAGGGGTATCACTCGCGCGTTGCCGACCCTATCTGGGGCAATATGCTAAGTTACACAACCCTGTCGAACTAAGTTTTCATTTGTATCCTCCGGAGGTGTGACTCCTTAGACACTCAATCAAAGTAACATAAAAAAAAAATTGAGAAATAACCTTGTTAGTCGGTTTGAATTTGAATGCCTTATTTAACATCCTAAGGGACGAATTTCTCTTCAGTATTTTTGGAAACTCGTATTCTTTTTTATCGTAAGGTCGAATTACATGGTATTATTAAAAAAAAAAAATTTTCATACAAAATTTCGTCTCCTATCGGGCCCTATTTCAGACTGAAAATTTCAGGCAATGTGGGTAACATCGCAGTGCCAGAATTATTCGAGTTACTTTAGCATTTATAATATTAAGAGCTGTAAGTGTGAAAAAGTATTTTATAAAAAAAAACCGGCCAAGTGCGAGTCGGATTCGCGCACCGAGGGTTCCGTACACACTTGTAAGTAAAGTTAACATTAGGAGAACTTCAAATGAGGTTATTATTCGTCGGTGACTCTCAATAGCAAGATTCAGGAATATATAAGTCTTCTTTATAAGTATAGTACTTAATTCGTACCGCCACAATACCCGTACTACCGCGTAATGTAAATAGCTAACGGCGCGTACTTATGGCAGTGGCAGTTCGGTTAATAGAATTTTGCAAGCCGTATAGCTTCCGAGCTAATTTCTTTCCCGTTGTTCTAGGATATTGACTCTTTCAATATAATATTTGGTATATTGCAATTTCTTTTAAGATATTTCTTACTTTCTAACGGTCAATAAGAGAAAGCAAGAGATTTTTAAAGTTAGAACTAAATGTAAAAGGTAAAACCTCAGAGTAGATAATAATAATAAACTTGTGGTTAAACTCAGTATTATAATCAGGAGATACTAATATGAATAACCTCATAGTTCCGATTATATTAATATTAATAAAAGGAGGTAAAATGTATTCAAAGTACTCTCTAAAACTTAATCAAAAAAATTACAAACTTTGAACAGTATAGGCAACATTTTATCGGTTGCGCGAGCAAAACCAAGTAGAAATAATATTGAAAAAAATATATTGGCCTATTCGTTAAAACATATACATATCCTTAATACACACCGAGCTTAATTTTAATGCTCAGATAAATTTAATCAAGTTTTTAAACACATTTACACAACATGAATATTTTGTACTCTTTTTTTTTTGTCTATTAAGCTGGCTCACAAGCTAACGGCCCATTTGATGGTAAGCTGTCACCGTAGTCTATAGACCCTAGCAATACGCACAGAATATCTTTACTGCCAGCACAGCGTATCCTCGTGGAGCTCTGGCATCCTTACTCACCACAGAAACACAACACTGCATCAAAGTAGTGTTATCTGACTGCGGTCTTCTGTAAGGTGGAGAGACAGTCCCCAGTAGGGCGTCTCCAATTTTAGTCAGAAAACCTACGGATTCTCATTTAGCCCTACCTCTATTTTATGAGCACGTGGTCTGATGAATCAGTGTATTTAAAAAAGTCCTTGGTACAGGCCGCCAAAGATTGAACCTAGACCCTTCAAACTACAGGGGCGGTCGCTTGAACCACACGGTAGGCTTGCCCAACTATCGATAGTTCCGCTATCGATAGTTGACCTTGAAAAATAGTAACAATATCGATAGTGCTATCGATACTATCGATACTATCCATACTATCGATACTATCGATACTATTACATAACAATACTATCGATCGTATCGATATTTTTTAAGTCATATTATCGATAGTATCGTTGTATTAAATCAAACAAACTATCGATACTATCGATAGTTTGCAACACTATCTCATCACACATCACATCATCACTATATTTCATAACCGCCGATAGTATCGTTGCCCAATTATAACTTACGTAGCAAGTCTAAAACATTCTCACTCACCGTGCATTACCCGCTCGCTTCACTGTAGTTTAAAGAGTATAGAAAACAAACATTGACGGGGCAAGTGTTCCCTTTTACTAACTATGTAGTTGATTTTTGGAAGGCAATACTATCGCAGTTTGTTAAACTATCGATAGTCGCGCACTATCGATAGTATTACTCCAAAATCTTCAATAGTATCGATACTATCGGAGTCAATACTATCGATACTATTGTCGTATATCAATAGTATTGCACTGTATCTATACTATTGATATGACGTCAACTATCGATAGACTATCGATAGTTTAGTGATAGTCGACTATCGATAGGCAAGCCTACCACACGGCCACCGAGGCTCTAAGCTTGTATATTTTCTATCGTATTAGTAAGGCTAGGCTAGGATGCCTACTCAGTTTAAAAAATAAAACCGTTTTATAAGAATATATAAAAAAACCTAACCATAAAAGCCAATTTTTTTTCAACGAATCTGTCCACTGTTTTAAAGTAATAAAGAAGCTTTGTAACATAGATCTGTTCTTATAACAACACCGAGTGACGTCGGGACGGCGGCGGCTAATTTTGCGAATTACTTTTTACACCATTACACCCGGAAGTTGGCTTTAGGACAATGATTATGGCTCAGGAAATCCCTTAATTAAAAGTTTAATCCCGACGGAACTTCGCTGACCAGTCAATGTAACTTGACAACATATTTTACGTCACTCGAAGGTAGGAGAATCCATACTAATATTTTAAATGCAAAAGTATCTGTTTGTTTGTTTGCTACATTTTCAGCACTAAACGGCTGAATGGATCGTAATAAAATTTGACGAGGAGTTATATCCCGAGGAAGACTAAGGTTATTTTTTTTTAAACAAGGGCAGACGAAATCTCTGGCTACAGTTAGTTTAATAGAAATAAAAGGGGACATAAATGTGAATGCACTGCGAGTGGACAGACAGACTAAAATGGACTAAGATTTTCACTCTCTCAGTTTATTCTGTCTCATTGGTTATCATTATGAAACCTTGTTTGTATATGAACCAATAAATACTCCCTCGGCGTGCGGCCAGCATGCATTGCAAAATGCATTTAGTCTCTTCTTCATTTGGTCAATTTTTTTTAAAACAAGCCATCAAAATTTCATCGTTGATAATCAAAAAGGAACGCATAAAGTTCAACCCGAGATACATGTTATTTATATAAATTTCTCATATTTTTTTCGTACAGTATAAGCGACTCAAATATTGTTGTAGAGTAACAATGTACGAATGACTCGTGAAAGTTGATGTTCATTTTAATAAAATTTTGTCGAAACTTTGTGTCTATGTCAGTCTGAAGGGATAAGGCTTAGCTGTTCACTGCCGAGGTGTTTTATTTGATTAGTTCTTAATGTATAATTTTATTGGACGGGTCCACTTTAATTTGAGCCTCAAATTTTCTTTGGGTCTAATGACGAAATTAAATTGGGTTATGTAGACACTTCTTTCGTATTGCGGTTTGCAAAGGTTGGGTCTCGAGCTGATTAGTTTTAGATTTGTAGGTAGGTGAATTGTTAGTCTAGGGAAACGAGATTTTTATTCCCACAGAGTTATATGGTACCTATAGTATATAGTCAAGGATGTCGGCAGTAGGGTGGAGGGTGCTGTCAGGAATAAAATGCATAATTTTGTTATTTATTAAGGTACTCTTTGAATAATAACTGAAGACACAATAATATGATAAGGCTAACCATCGACTAAATAAATTGTTTTCGATGAGCGAAATATATTCATAAATATATTTTGCGGCGAATGTAATCAATCGCCATGCTCGCTTTAGTTATATTAAAAACACCAGTTTAATGTTGCGTTTAATTCTGTTAATTTAACGTTAAACTGTGTAAGTGTAAATATTTTCAGGGATATTAAAATTGTTGTTTTACTTATTGTAATTTGACTATGTAAATATGGATAGGCCATGTGCATAATTAAAAATTGTCTTCTCAGTATATACTTGAGCTACGTACTTCTGAACGTACTATATATGTACTTCATCTGCCTATTCTTTATCCCAATAATTTGGGAACACCCTACACCTGCCTTTTTATTATTTTAGTATTAGTTTAGTTTTTCATATCTATTATAAAATTACTTCAGATGTATAAGTAATGTTTAGTTTTATGAAATGGAGTTATTAGAACTACCCTAATTAGGTAAGTATTTAGGTTCAAGTAGTTGATGTAAAACAGATTAATACTTCGACAAAAATGTAATAAAGATGTTTTTATTATTCGATGCCTCTTGATGGTAAAGGCTTAGTACCTACTGTCAAATGAAATACGAGTATAGTCTGTGGTACCAAGAATGTTGGCAATTCTACAAAAATAGAAAAAAAACATACTGGCCAGTTAGTTTTCACTGCGATTTCGAGGTCATTACAGATTCATTTATTCGCTTTCGTGTCGACATCAAATAAAAACTTCTAGAACTTGGCTAGTCGCAAAGCCATATTTATAGAAAACGACATTTGCCTAAATATGGACAACTTTTGTTAGGACTAGGTAACTACGCAATCTTTTTATTCTTTAAGTAGTGGGATGTATTTTTTTTAATCCATATAAATTTACATTCTCAATGTTTTTAGTCCAAATAATGTTTGTTCTCAATTTTCAATAATTATAGTCTTGTTATAAATTAGTAGGTGCTTCGCTCCATGATCTCATTTCAAAATGTATGCACTAATTTTTAATGTGATGGGTCACTAACTATAGTGTTCAGTCTGACTGCACCTTCCTATAAATATTAACACGTATCTAAACACTTTTATTTATACCACTAAGGTGGCAAACAAGTTTACGACGCTTGCAACACCAAGGGTATCACTCGCGCATTGCCGATCCTTCAGAAATCTCCTTACACCCTTCTTGAAAAACCCCATACTGTAACCTACGCAAAAAAAAAAACTGTTTGAAGTACCTGATGAATGTCCATCGTCCGGCCTGCGGGTGAACTAGAGCAAAATATTATAACAAGCAGTAACAGTAGGATTACAAAGAATACTTACAGTCAGCGAGCCACGCCTACTTACCTTAGTACCCTTTGTCATAGTTTATAGCTTGTGTGACCTAGACCCGCACTTAAACCGCGCTTCTCCGTGACTTAAGTAGTCAAAACCCCGTGAAAAAAATAATTTACTAATGTCACAGATTAATAATATAGTGGGTACCTTTCATTACTCTCTGATTCATAGAAAAAACAAATGTCAAAAGGACGGTAGACTTAGCATGCATTAAGTAGTCTATTATTACAACGTGAGAAAATTAGTCTACTAATTTCACAGTAGCATAATAAACAAGAGATGATTACACACACACACACTGGACGACAGGTGTTACTAAATACATGCCTACATAACATTTTACATATTTTTACATTGTTTCCAGAAATACTGCTTGTGATTTCTTAGAAGTAATAGTGAGGTGCCCTGAGCTAATCACAATTAAGTACCTATATGAATGAACACGCAATCTCGTGCTAATAACAAATTTTGAATCTGCATAACCACATGCCACTATTATATTCTAATTGCATGATTGCACTTTGTAGACACATTAGTGGCGCTAATTTGAATGGTAACCTACTTGATTTACTTAAAACTGCAATCTCTATCCGTAAAATTTTCATAATAAAAGTAGCCCAAGTTACTCCTTAAAATATCATCTATCTGCCAGTGAAAAAATATATCCAGCCGTTTTGGAGATAAGCCGGAACATACAGAGATCAAAATAAAAAATACAATCTTTTGCTGCTGTTATTTTGAAATTTGTAATTTCAAAATAACAGCAGCAAAAGACTTCAATTTTATTTATTTGTACAGACATGTACGAGTCAAGACAGTTTAAAACTTAAGGATCTGGCAGATACTTTCAGGTCTTTAGATAACTTTCCAGATGATTCGAAGATTCATTTTCTGTTTCCAATTAATCAGGTGTAAAATGTATTCGGAGTGTGAATTAAAACCATGCATCAATTTCATCACTTTAATGCTGAATTGTTTATTTTTATTTCTATATAAACAGTTTTAAAAATTATTCCCTTAGTTACTTATACAATTAATATGACAATCCTCAGTCGACTGCATCTCCATGTTAAATAACACTCAACTCGCAACACGTGATAAATACAATGTCATCTTTCACGCCATGTTCAAAATACATTCTGTAATTGTTAAAAGATCAGAACTTTTAAGTCTCATGTATTTAGTCACTCACAATATATGTTTATTATCAAATCAGTGTTTGGTACTTAGAATTCCTGAGCTTAGGATGAAAGATGCTGTCAGTAAGACTTGTTCGTTTCCTCATAAGTTGCTATAGCACATCAATTACCCGTTTTGACAGGCGTTTATTGGCTAAGGTGACCGCTTACCTTAAGGTGGGCCGTACGCTTGTGTGTCACCTTTGTAGTATACAAAACCTATTTAGCAAGACATTATCGTGAGTGACAAAAAATTCACACATTTTAAAAAGTTAAATTCCTAGTAACTTTTTACGTGCATAGAGTACATAAATTCGCCATACAATAACATTTTTTACAATTATACTAACTGAAATCACTACCGACATTAATTCAGCATTCTTTAATAATGTATAAAATGCGTTTATTACAAAAGTTACAACAAAAATAGACTAACAATCTGCCTTTAAGAAAATTAGGACCCTATTTTCAGAGGCCGATCAGAATATCCTAATTAAACTCACCATTTCACATATTTTGAAGGATACGGGAAATGCCTCATATTAGATAATGAAAGCCTTACTCTATTTTTTCTCGTAATGGCAGTGTGTCAGCTTACCTCCGCTGGTGACCATTTCTTGAGCTAAAATAAATCTTTAGAGAAAAATGATCACCGACAGACTCTAAGTACGAATAATTGAACATTAAATAGTTATGTTAAAAACACCAACAGTGATACATTGTAGTTATATTTCTATACGTTTTTATTGGAATGTTACTTGAAGATAAGTTTTTACACACTTAGCTAAGACCTTAAACTGTTCCATTTGACAGCTGTCAATTTGAAATGTCATGTATTTAACTCTTAAGAACATATATAGCAAATACAGCTCAATCTTTACGTCAGAAATTCTCAATTCTCGCTAAGATAAGCAAAGAAAGTTTAAGACGAAGACAATTTGTTAATTGTTGGAAAGCAATGTCAATCTATAAACACAACAAAGTAGAAAATATCGGGTAAAAATAAAACGCGACGATATTAAATAAAACAGCAAGGTACGTATAAGCTGCCCTAAAACTGATAAGTATGACAGATAATTATATTATTTAAATACATAGGAATGACGATTATAACTTATAAGATAGACAGAAAATAAATTTCGTTGCTGCCAAAACTGGAAAATAATATTTCCCCTTAATATAACAAATATATGCAATTAAGTTGTAAAAATCAACGTCATAAAAAGATATTACGGATGTCAAAATTATAAATTAGATTAAAATATAATCGGCAGATCAAAAATGGATAGTATTTACGAAAATAGCCGAAAGCAACGTGCGTTGCATCTATACATTGTGATATACTAAATTAATATAAATTTTGGACGGCTAACAACCAATAAATATTTATCTATCATCATTTGAGAACCTTAGGGAATTACAATTGGTCAGAAAAAATGAAAACTCTTTATTAGACTATTATTAGACACATTTATCATAAACGTACTGAGAAGAAATTTGCCCATACAACGGTCAGAATACGCTTTTAACCTTACATTTCGTTGATATGCATAGTGATAAGACACCTTGTATATTCTCCTAAGTTTTACCATACAAAAGTTACTTAATAGATTGGACATTATAACATATGGTTCAAATGTACATATTTACACTTAATTAGACATATGCTGCCATACTTTAATAGCCGTAATTATACTGATAGTCATATTAATATAATAAAAGGACAAATTTTGTCCGAACATAAAACAAGTACATTTTTGACTGTCATCAACGCACCAAAAACTTTTTTGATTAAAAACCTTTTTTCATAAAAAAATACATTACATAACTATTCAACTTAAAAACGATTTAAATAATGGAATCACAGTACGAGCCGGGGAATACCTACGTCATGATGAAGATGCTAAAAACCAAGCTGTTTTCAATATTACCATAAAACGATAACTCATAAACATATTCTACTATTCAACACCGGGAAAAGTACAAAAAATCTGTTGACGCTGGTTACTATTTTTTGGTATTTCATGACAAAGGCTGGGTACGTACGTGGCATAGACTTAACTAAAAAAGAAAAACAAAAATGGCACTAAAATTTACAAGTCATTGTTCAAGAATCGCTGTCATTAGCGATCAAATTACCACTAAAAGAAAGCCAAAATTGTTGCTTTATAAATTAGAAAAATAATACAAAAACATTGTAATAGGTACAAATTAACCTAACCATTAATTCTTAAGCATGTCGTACAAAATTCAGTATTTTTGTCTAATTAAAAATTAGATACATTACAATTAATAATTTAGGCGCATCTACAATGATGCCTAAACGCTACAATACGATTCAGTCAATTTCTTAAAACGTACTAAAAATCGCTTCATTGAAACCTTACAAGTTGCGTCATATGGCCGTCCTCAATTAGGTTCTAAAAAGATAATGCTTTATCTTAATTTATCATTTAGTCACTCGTCATACGATTTTAAAAACAATATTTTGTTGTTTTTTGAAAAATGCCTTTTTTCATCCAGTTTGCAATTGAGTACCGTTATAATTAAAACTAATAGGTCGGATAGTGCGTTATTTATTAGAAAAATCGCAGGCATTTACCGAAAAAAAAGTACTTTATTGGAATCGTAACGTCACAAACAAATGCTGGTCAATAAAATGGCGCACATATCAACTACTCCACAATGTTGGGCCAACACAAGCCAATCAAAAATATCTAAGGATTAAAACGAGTTATGTTGGTTAAACATATTTCCTTTCCCCGTTGGCGTATATTGGCCAAACGTTTACACATAATCAACGGTGGGTCCAGAATGTCTCATCAAAATAAAACGCGATGAAGCGATAAGGCATCTCAAAGCTTGGTCTAGCACACCAAGGAGGCACTGGGCATTAGGCCCTTATGTTAGAGTCAATAAGGGGTAGGCTACACGAGCCAGGCGCGGTGCTAGCACCAAGATTCCTCGTGAGGTCTGTCGTCGTCAGAATCGCCGTATATGTCCGCCAACTTGCGGAAACGGGGCCCGAATGTTGAAAGATAGTTGAATTTTAAATCACCGTCGTCTGTACCTGAGTGGGGGAAAATTATCTTTATTTATTGTGTACTAGAATATAATATTAAGTGCCTTTCGGGGTAGGCAGTGAGTATACGCGTAACTTCGATCTCGACTTGCACACCACTATCGATCGATTACATTCATAAATCTCGTCATACACGTCCATAGGCCACGTATACTTATTACCTTCTTATTCCATCATTAAGTAGTCAAGAAAGTAAATTCTCATAGAAAAATCTTAAAATTATTTTTGTGGCCACCTAGAAATCGTACCCCAATTTTTTTTCGTTCTTTTTTTTGTCTTTAATACAATTAATATATTCCAAATTTCAGTGTGGATAACATGAGATATGTTTCATTACACATTAGATCAGTGTATTATACGGATAAATTTCCAACGGTATTTGCTTCGAGCTTTGCTACTTATAACGTAAATTAGCGTCATACATCTTAAGATACGTTTTTTTTTCTTATAAATATGAACAATACTATAATCAATCAATACTTACAACTAGCAAGTGAGGAAAGAGAGCCGCTAGTGTTGCCGTCTCCCTCGTACGCGTAATGTCGGACGTCATCATACGGATTGATGTCAGGATCACGATCTAGCACGGATTTCTTATCGTCCAAGAAACCGGATATGTCAGGTGCGGCTCCCACTAGACCTAAGCAAAAGGACAAATTATATTTAAACGATATTGAACGATATTGAATCTTACCATAACTTACAAAAAGTCGGTAATTAAGTACAGCAGATAACCGTGCAAACCATCGCAGGACTTGTTTTGTACTACAAAGGTGACAAGCAAGTTTACGGCCCGACTGATAGTAAGCAGTTACTGTAGCCTATAGACGCTGTCAATATCAAGGGTATTACTAGCGCGTCACTAAACCTGTTGCTGTGGAGACTCACTGCGCAGTGATATTATTAATTCCCAGACCATCCTATCCTCTCGTCCGACTGGAAACCTTACACACTGCAGAAACAACACACTACATCAGGGTAGTCACTACGACTGAGATCTTGTGTAAGGAAGAGGGCGATACTATCCACAGTCGAGCGGCTCTAATTAGCTTTTTATTTCATTTTAATAATCTACGCCTTAATAACGTTTTAAATTATGAAAATATATGTTTATACCCGCAGGGTTGTGCCCTGTATTTTCCTATCTGTTTTGATTTGACTAAATCAACAAGAGAAAAATACAGTTATAAATTTAAGCTATTTACTTTCAACGTCGAAATGTAAGAGAAAACAATTTAGATTTTGTTTATGTTTACATAATAACATCGATTCGAAGGAGTCCTTTAAACAGCCTCAGCTTCATTTTGCCGTTAGAAAGCTAAGAAAGAAGTTATATTGATACACGGGCGAAGTCGCGGGGAAACAGCTAGTAATTAATAAGCTCAAAACTTCAAGACCGATTTTTTTTAATTATTGAACTAACAGAACGCTATATTACCACTGAGTAACATAGGCTATATATTATATTGATAAGCGGGCGAAGTCGCGGGGCAAAAGCTAGTTTAATATAATAAGAATGATAAGATTATCACATAAAACCGAGATAATACCGAAGCGCGTATAACCTCAGTGTTAGATAAAGCCTTTAGCTACCTTTGGAATGGCGCCGTTTTTCTATTACCCTCCCGTTTCCATCGCACTTGACCTTACGTCTCTACTGGGGTCAGATTGCAAAATGGAATTTAATCTTCATTACATTCGCTCTGTTCGGGTATTCGTACTCTTTGAACCCGTTCGTATTTTTACGATATTATGAGATTGCCAATAAGATTATTGCGAGCCGTATTATTGTTGTGTGTATGATATGATACGAAGAGGAATTTTCGTTGGAAAGGACTAATCCATTTGGGATATATATTTTAAAAGTATTACGATTTTGTTAACTTAACATATTTTTCTACACAAAGAAAATCTTCATACAACATTTAAAATAATGAACGTGCAGCTTTAAAATTGCTTAGGGCTGCATCAATTTCAGTAGTCTATACTAATATTGCAAATGCGAAAGTAGCTCTGTTTGTTACCTTTTCACGACTAAACGGCTAAGCGCATCGCAATGAAATTTGGAAATGAGATAGATTTTAACATCGGCAAGGACATAGACTGTCTTTTGTCATAAAAAACAATCCTTAAGAGGGTGAAACAGGGTTTGAAAGTTTGTATACCGACTTAATCAGCTCATCCAGAGTGCTCTTCTTACATAATTACGTATATTTATTTCTATACGCGGCCGAAGTCGTGGGTACTGATAGTTTTAAAAATTGCTAAAATTAACACAAATAACAGTAATCTGTTCAAGAAAGATATTGAAAACTAGCTTACCTCGTCCCTGCATGAAGTCAGTCTCGGGTGGCGGTCCGTCATACATCTGCCTGAGGACATGCAGGTCGTAGCCAGCGTCTCCCTCGCCGCCGCCCTCGTCCTCATAAGCGATGATATTCTCCCTAATGTCGTCGAGTTCCTTCTCCGCCCAAGCGTCCGCGCGTCTTCGATGGACGACCACCGCTAGTAATAGTACTGGAAATAATATTGATGTTAGATTGATGGGTTCTTTTTTTCAACTTCAAACATGACACCGTAAGGATGGCTGGTACCTCGGAAGTGTCCGGAGCTCACCTATACTCACTTGAATACATATATATATATATAATCGGCTGTCCGTTCCGTGCAATATGCACGTGCAAACTCATTAGCAGTGCTCCAATGGATAAAAATCTAACACACTTAAACTTATTCTTATCGCATTAACGCACAGCTTAATTTTGCTTGCCACAATTTATCGATTGTCTTGTATTCGCATTTTAGCTCCGGACACTTTTGCGCGCAGACCCAATTTATTATTAGCTAAGGGTTCATAGGTTGTTAAAAAATGGGATTTATGATAGGTGGTCATCTGGGATATCACTTAACACGTTGCTAACCATATCATATGTTCTTCTAGTATCATCCCAGCGTATCCTGAGCTCTGTAAACCATAGATACTCACCACAAAACCAATACTAGGCAATCATAATCCTCAGATGAAAATAATTTCATTTTAGTTTCATAATAACGTTCCCAATGAATATAATATGCCACTTGGAGATCATGTCAGGAGAAAAACAACTTTGATTCGATATACTTACTGACTAAGATGGCGATGCACACTAGAATAGCGACGAGGAAGTTAGTGTCTATGCCGAAAGTGACAGCCGTAAACATGCTACGCTGACAGCTTGGGTCCGCATTCTTGTGTACTGAAGGCTCGCCGAGGTTGTACATCTGTCGGATTTGAGACTTTATTATAATACTGACAAAGACTGGTTTTAATTTGGGAGTGAGTGTCAATATATATGCATACCTTCATATCGTAGTGGAAAGGAAAAACTAATTAAGCGCCATTTGAGCAATTGCTCAGCAGAGCTGCTCAAAGTTTAAAATGACAATGTTTTTTTTTATATATTTTAATAATGGATTGGCTTCAAACCTAGACACATCGAAAGAGAATCCAAAACTCTATAAAACTGTATATAAAACTCATTTTGGACCAGGGTGGCGTTTCATTTGTTCTTCCTTTCCACCATCGATCATCACGCCAAGTCCCTCTTGACAGGTAGGCAGAGAGTATAGAGCACCAGATTTCACTCTTGACTTGCATACCTCTTTTGTTTCTTTTACAATAATCAATCTCTTTACACATGCCCGCCTGTTGCGAGTAATTTTTATCTTTCCACTACTGATTACTTTTGCTATTTGTCTAGAAAGTTAGACTATGATCTTCTGTGGCTATTCGCTATCTATACATATCTTTGTCAGTTTTTCATCAATCATTCGTTCTACATATTAATTTGATTTTCATTTCAATAACCATACTAACTATGTAGAAACATTTGGTGTATTTTTTAAACCTTACTGAATACTATAGTAAAAAAATGGCCCTGTTATTTTATTCAGAGCTCAACAATTCCGTTTTATCATTGAATTTAGTTTGCCGTTGTTTCTTTAAATAAATTATTATTATCTTGGGAAATATTTTAAGTGCTTTATTAATATTGACTTGGCATTGGAAATAAGCTGCTTTGATACCAGACAATTTACATTTTAAAATGAATTCAAATTTTGTACTATAGGTTTATTTGAAATTGTTGAATCAGAAATGTCAGAATAACTTCGTTTCAGAACATTGTTGGTTGAAACTATCTGCTATGTTTTTAGCCGGAAAGTTAAATGTGTTTTAAATTATGGAACAGACTCGAATTAAATTAATGTTATTTAGTAAAGCCAAATGTTAAACAAAATAAAAAAAAACGCTTAACCATACCGTTAACATTTTTTACTGACATCACAGACAGAACTAACTCGGAAAAAAATCTAGTTTTTCACGAACCAGTATGACTTCATCGATGTTAAAATATTGTAATACTCTAGTTTAGATATTACTCCCAAAAAAACCCATATTCAATAAGATTTGACAATATCCGCCTACAATATTCTACATTAGTTTCGTCCAATCATGGGGTACAGGAAACATTTGGAATTGCCTTTTCAACTACTCACAAAGTCGTTGTACGTGAAATTGCTGATGCAGCCGACGAAGTGCTGATTGGTCGGGGTGTAGCCCCAGCTAAAAGTACGCGCGAGGTTATCCAAGTCGACACTGGCGCCACCTAGCTGAAGAGGACCGTTCACTGTGGACAAACGAAAATATACTTTGAGTTGCAAGCAGCAAAATCCAAAATAGGTTATATCTTCTCGATGTCCAAAGATTTGAATACCGAATGTCAAATAGGTTTAGAGCGAAAGTGTGACAACGCTCTTTAAAAATAAATTGTCAAACGAACGGACGTGTCAAAAGTGTACGTTTGAAATTGGAAGAAAAAGTATGAATGTTGAATAGGTGAGGAATGTCTTAAAAGGAAAAAAAAACTAAATATTTATTTCCATTTCCTAAATTGTATGCAGAGAATGAACTGATAAACCTTACATTATTATAGAGGGACATTTAACGCATTTTGTAATGGTCATACCATATCCGCCTATAAGGAATATACATTCAGGAATATAAAGAAATATATATATATTAAAAGTTAGGATCGGCAATGCGCGATTTATGTTCTTGCAGTGCTTAATGCTGATAGCCGTAACCGGTAAACATCGGGTGCGGCGTATCACACGTATGCTAATTGACAAAAATATTTACCGATACCTAGTTTGAACCACACACCTAATTTAGTATTGGTGTGCCCATTCCATCATGTTTTACATGAATAATTTTTAACATCGCTCTCGAAAGTACCCACTGTTTTTAGACAAATATTCAACTCGAAAATTTTGAGGTCAATTCTTAGTTCTTGTCAACCAAATTTATTCTTGAATGAAGGACAGTAACGTTGACAAGATGTCTAGCAAGAATTGCCAATTTGAGAAGTCCTTCGATTGACATCCAAATTACCTTCGAACTATGTGCGTAAAATATTATGTATTTTCTGAGGCTGTGTGCGGCCCAGAATTTTTGAATTTTTGAACAGAATTTTTTAAATCGGTCCAGTAGTTCAGGAGCCTATTCAATACAAACATACACACATACAAGATAGGTATAGTGACAAGTAAGCCTGGCTTCTACGCTAGGTGTCTCGGGTTAGATTCCCGCCAGGGCAAATATATATGTAAAACACATTTGTGTTTCCCTTGTTTATGGGCGTGTGGTATGTATTTATTTAAAACATATTTTTGTAAGTATTCCGTTGTCTGATACCCATATTACATTGCTTAGTATGGGACCAGATGGTGACGTGCCACAATAATTTATTATTAACAAGAATAAGCTTACCATTCAAAATCTGGCGTGGTCCTGATGGCGCAGCAAGGCTCATACACGTCGACAGCTTGCACCGATCCACGAACATCTCAATGGAAATCCTCATGAGTACAATCTCAATGAGATGGGGCTTCCCATCCGCCACGTTCACTACACTGTTGTTGAGTCGCGTCGTACCAGAACCGTAGTTCACTAGTAATACTGGGAACCCGTCGATTAGCTCCAGAGACATGAAGTCTGTTGACAAAATTAAGTAGAGTCAGTATTTTGAGAGGTAGGGCGATTATGGATTTCTCGTGGGTTTTCCCATATAAATTGGAGCCGCCCGACTGGGGACTGTACCTCCACCTTACAGAAGACCGCAGTGAAATAACACTACTTGATGTAGTGTTGTGTTAAGTAAGGTTGCCAGTGCTCCACGAGGATACGCTGGGCTAGTAGTAATGCTGCTAGCACAAAAAAATAACTTTTTTGTACCACTAAGGTGGCACACAAACGTACGGCCCACCTGATGGTAAACAGTCACCGTTGGCTATAGCCGCTAGCAATACCAGGGGTATCACTAACGCGTAGCCAACCATGTTGTTCAACCATGGGCTCACTGCGCTAGTAGCATTACTACTAGCACAGCGTATCCTCGTGGAGTACTGACAACCTTACTCACCGCAGAAACACAACACTACATCAAAGAAGATCATTATTATGCGAGCTAGCTTCTAGAATTATTCAGTTGGTTTAGCCTCAATCAGCCCTTGAACTAAAAACAAGAACTTCGTGGGAATAAGGAGCGTATTATGTTTTTAATTAAATGGAATGGAAAATCACATCAGTTGGGTTTAACGGTTAGGTTTACGAACTTCTACATAAACGATAATTGTAGTCTGTAAACATTAAAATATCAATACAAAGAAAAACAATTGATAAGCAATGACGAAACGTAAGAAACCAACATCGACATAATGACAGTAAAAATAATAAATTGTGTCACGTGTATTCCGTGTTTTTGACGTTTCTTTACTTATAATAATAAAGAACTATACGTAATAAATTAGGATAACAGCCCCGAAATAATATCGTAAGTAATCTACGAAATATGAAGTGTAGCCACAATTGGAGGGAACCTATCACGCGATGACGACCGACGTTCATAAATCATCAAGTACACGGCTGTCAGTCATTACGTGATCATTAAAGAATCATTACACACTCCATCGGAATATTGGACGTGTTGAAGCACAATACGTTTTCGTATGTAACCAATTTTCACAAATGCAGTTACCTACATTCAAACTTTTTGAGTGAGTGTTTTTCCTTTCCTTTTCGTAGAGTCGACAGGAGTCGATAATTTACATCAAAATGTGTATCTTAGCTTGACAATTCGACGACCTGCGCTCGATGGCTATACATTTATGACTATTCTGCTATGAATCAAATGTTTGTATATCAAATATTAGTCCTACTAATATTATAAATGTTTGTGAGAGTCTTTATTAAATGAGTAGTACTTTATTATGGTACAATAGGTAATATATATGGGACAATCTAAAACTAAAAGAAAAAAAACCTAACCTAATATAAATGGAGAGAGAGAGAGAATGGATGGATGTTTGTTGCTCAATCACGCAAAAACGGCCCAACGGATTCATATGACATTTGGCACACTAATACTTTATAACCTGTATTAACACATAGGATACTTCTGATCATGAAAACGAAAGGTTCCTGTGGTATCCTAAGCTCAACGCTGACGGAGACTCAGGCAAAAACTAGTATTATATATCCCGGGATCCGAATAAGCCTGGGCTCATATCATGTCTCCTCACGTTCGTATCAAAATATGTCGGTACGAGTGGTGGTTGATTGACGTTATAACTACTTACAGGGGGAGCCTTTTGGGATGACGTGAGGATATTTCAAGGTATAATATATAGATTTTAATAAATTGACTCACTAATACTGATCGAGACGCATGAAATTAGTTCCTATTAAGAACTATTAATCAAATTGTCGAACTTAGATCTAGTCTAGAGCCTCATTTGAGCGCTCGTCTCTTCATTATTAATTGATTACGTTACCAAAGTACAGGCTTTCGGATATTTGTATACCTATACCTTATATATAATGTAATATTTATTACTTAATGTACTTTATTACATCACACTAATAACACTTTAGATTAATATTATAAATGCGAAATTTTGCATGTAAGTGTGTTCCTTCTTCACGCCTCAACGGCTGAATGGATTTGTATGAAAGTTGGAATGGAGATAGCTTAGGTATGATGGATTAACATTTAGTATACTTTTCATCGCGGAAATTTGAGTGGTTATCGAGGGATAGTAAAAAAAAACTTAGCATCGGCTGAACGGATTCAAATAAAATTTGGAATGGAAGTAGCTTATAGCGAACGAAGGACACTGATAGTTTTAATATATAAATAAACTCAGCAATAAGTAGTTACACAATCGCTACTTAGACCAAACTGTGACCTACATAGTAATTACTGAGAGCATCAAAAATAATATCGATAAATTACATTGCGCTAACAACACTAACAAGGCAGAAGTGGAAAATAAAAAGCGGCATTTCGTCCGGAATTAGGCGTCCATTGTGAGTTGGTAAGGAACCCATTACTCATGTAGTTACGCCAATCCGCTGCGACATATTCATTGTTGGCAACATTGTTATTCGAAAGTCGAATGCTAGTTGGTTCGCTCGCATTATTTTATTGACCTCATCTAAGCCCTATAAAGCGAAGGCCTTGGGAAATGTAAGACATTTCTTTGGGCAAAATGCTCGGTTAATTAGGAGCGTTCAAGCCGATGTAAACAATTATTTTGGGGCTATGATACACAATTTCAGCAACACAGCAGTATAGGTTTTTCATTCAGTCGGTTACTCCTTAATTAGAATGACTTTTTCGGTTGGTTGGTTACTCTTTGTCTCTCTTTGCCAATTATTATTTATCCTCATTTCATTATAACACTATATTTAATTTACAACATTAAATCATCCCAAGGCGATTCACAAAAATAAAACTGTAACTTTTATAACAATTGCATTTCCCAGTCTCATCTTAAAATTTAAGACACAGCAACTTTATAGGCCATTCATTTGACTATGCTGCCAAGTGGAGTTGACACATATTAGTACAATCCTTTACTTACATTTATGTAATGTGCACTTAGCCGGATTGGCAATTTGGCAGTGGCAGTCACAAGCAGCTAACATATATGGTATGCCACACGATTGCAAGGGAAATAGACTGGAGAACTGCAGCGATAGCTGACATTCTGGTTTTCGAGTTTGCACTTCAGCGTAGCCTGCATTAGCTTAACTTACGTATTCTTTTTTTTACAATTAGATGAGAAGAAACGATAACAGTTTGCCGATGGTAAGCGTCACGCCTATGCAACAGATGTAGTTCAAACATTATGTATGCATTAATCATTGTACTGTTTGCCTAGTGATAAGTAAGATTAGTGTCTTCTTCTTCTTCCTAAGTATGGCAATCAATCCCTTCAGGGACTATTTTTGCCAGTGTCGAGTGTTAGAGAATTTTCATGTTGCAAAATTTCTCGTGTGTGCCGCATTAAAATGCCTAGTGTCATGCATTCTAACGCCCAATGGAGTTTCTGGAGACAACCCACGGCAGTAGCAGATCGTAACACGCCTTTAGATTAGAGGTAACCTATTGACCAAAATGATAAATCACTTAACCCAAAAGTCGTATTATGGCATTATTTCCAATGCTCCTATAAATCAGTCACTAAATGAAACTTTACTGCACATATCGACACCAAAAATACACATTAAAGATCACTATAACACAATTTACGACACACTGGAAAAAATCTCAACCGCTCCGCCTGATTCCCGCCAAAAACTCAAGATTAGTGTCAGTATATACATGTACATATTATTATGTCTTTGGTTACGGACCAGGTCGAAAGTCATCCTTTGTTTTTTTTTTTAATATCTTATAATAAAATTGTCCGCAACCTGCTTTATGTAAGTAAATAAAAAAACCAAGAACTTTAATCGTAAAATCCCTAGTGGCACTACACTGCGCTCGTCACCTCGAAACCTTATTTCATTAGTCTTCTTTGCCCAGTAATTTGTGACTACTGTTTATAAATTAGTAGAATGTTAATAATGCCAGTTTTTGTGTCAATCATCTGATGTGTAATATGATATGACCCGACAGGAGAATTTTATAGAGCTCGCGTCGTCCAATCGAACTAAGCGGTAAGCTATCACGTTTTCACAGGGATTGTATTGAAGACAACGTATTTATTTAGACGAATTTATATACAAAATATAATAAGAATTATTACGAATTTGAGGAAGGCGAAATTCTTCGGCATCCGAATTGAATGGTCTACCGCCCAGTGTGACAAATCGATTCGGTCCCGGTATATTTTTAACACATCTAAATACTTGAAATAAAATGTGTTTCAAAAAAGTTCTAAGGACAATAATTTGAAATTAAATTATTGTTAACGTACTTAGTGAACTAAACAGCTCGAAACTTCTTACCTTGAACATCCAGCAAGGGATTGTACTTCAAGGGTCCCACGTAGAAAATAAGGCTGTTCTTGGTGTGTGACGTCACGGTCAATGTCACGTGACCCTCGTGGCAGGCCGGCGGCGAGGAGTACATCGCCCACCCATCCCCGTGGAACCCTATCGAGGTCTGCTCGCAATGAGGGCCCGATAAGCCTTCAGGACACTCGCACTTGTCGGCAAACGGAGTGCCTGCCAAAAAAAAGTTTACTACCTGTCATTTAAATACGCAGGTAGATAAGTATGTACTTATTAATATATAGAGATGTCTCTATATATAAAAATGAATCCCTATTTACCTTGGTCACGACATCACGCGTGAACGGCTGGACCGATTTCGCTTATTCTTCTTTATTTGTGTTTGTTATTGTAAGGAGAAGGTTCTTATTGAAAAAAGAACCGGTACCTTTTTAATTTTGCTATAAACTATTTTTTTTGTGCCAACCCTTGCACGTCTGTCGGAACAGCTAATACATAATAATATTTATGACGTCAGGTTCGTTTCGGGGTTGGCAGACAGCGCCATTTCACTCATGACTTGCACGCCTCTTTGGTGTCTCCAATCAATGCACTTTTAAATATTTTTGGCATATGTGTAGGTAGGTTTTGTTTTTTATTTTATAAAAAAATATCTATAAAAAAATTAAGGCAATAAGTATTGTAAAAATTTTGCTTAACGTATTAAAATTATGATTGTTGTTCCTAATATATTAAATTTAATGCCTCTTTTTTTAATACATCATTGTAAAAAATTGCAATTTATTCTACGTTTAAACTTTCAAATTCGCTGAAACAGCTTATTTATACCGACTATGTATCGTAAATTCACAAGTTCGTTAAACTGTAGACGAACTTTACAGAAGCGAACTCCACAAAGAAATACCACTTCCCAGGAATTAGCACTGGCTGTATCGTTCGCAATTTCTTCTTCATAATTGTCATTTACGAAAACAGCCTTAATACATGTTCGGTTAGGTCGCATTTTGAACGTTAAATCTCATTCTGGTGAAATGAGAGAAATTTGGCGTTCCAAGTCACTATTTTCTTCCGTAATTTCGTCCAATAGCCTTATCAAAACATTGCTCGAGTTAAATGTTCTCATGAATGGAATAAAAACACGCGTAGGTTTGGTCTTAATTCGTTTGAGGTACCATATATTATGCTTTATATTATGTACCTACGTATATACTTAATTATCTTATTTACTTCTATAATGAGCATGTAATTTTGTTTTTAATAGAGAAACATTTTTCATTTCGTTTTAAAATGTATTAATGATGTATTTTCATATATTGAATTTCCATCAAGTTTTTTCATTACCCGACTCAAATGTTAGTAGATATATTAAATACTATACAACTACTTTTTACTTAATTGTAAAATGGGTTGACCATCATCTCTGTGACGCAATGATTAGTTACACCATGAGCTTTGCAATGAAGGAAAATATCGTGCGGAAGCCTGCATACATCTGAGAAGAAATTCAAGGACGTATGTAGTGCCTAATACGGCGACGGACTCACTGTATGTCACGTTGACGCCAAATTATCTAAGGTGAAGAGTTGATGTATTATTGGAGAGAAAAATCTTAACTGTAATTTTTATAAATATTTGTTAATGGTGCCAATGCTGTTGTTCTTTTTATTAAATTTAACTAATTTGACAGGTCTAAAAATACTGCCATACTTATTTAACCCCGTTCACGAGAAAGGGATAGCAAGACTTTTAGATCTGTCAAATTAGTTAAGTTTAGTAATTTTAAACAACAACGACACCATTGTGTCGTATATGAGTAGAAATAAAAATCTTTCTTTCTGTCTTTCTTTCTTTCTAATTCGTCTGCCTACCTCTTCGGAGACCCTTGTGGGAAGATGTGAAGATATATTATTATTAAAACTAATATAGGAACACGTACCTCCATTCAAGCAGATCAGCGGCTCCTCAACATCGCAAGTACACTCGGACTCCACCCGTGCGGAGACTCCCACAAAGCTGGTGGTATTGGTATAAACCGACAAGGGTACGTTGTTCTTCATCAGCACGTTGCGACAGGAATCCTCGCACTGTTCTTTCTCTATCAGACACTCGTCGATTTTCACCATGTAGATCTTAGCTTGTAGTTCTTCTTCCAACTGTAGGGGGTCAAATTGTTAAAATAATTTATGTTCTTTGAAATTAATTACGAATGCAAACTTTAATCGTGGTCAAAAGGCGAAATCGAGTTGTCACCTAAAAGCTCGCATTAAAAATTAGATGTGAATTCAGACAGATATTTAAGAATTGAATAGCAGGCCCAGAAGTTTTCTCAGTTTCCTAGAAAACAGGGTTCAGGCTAACTAACTTCTCGTATCATATGGCGTCAAATCTGGCCTTTATCAAACTAGGAACATGCTCTCAGGCAGCTGAATCTTTAAAGATAAACAAACCTACATACCTTTTCCTGTATCCCAATGACCATACTGTCCATCTTCTCAGCAGGATAGTACGGAGACCCGTGCGCTGAGAATCTCACGTCCAAAAATGCATCTTTGACTGTTAACTTGTTGAGAACAGTGAAAACATCCACGTTGTCCATAGAAGTATTGTACAGGGCTGAGAGGCGGCGGTGTAGCTTGTCCTTCTTACTCAAACCCTGCACATAAAGAGATGGGTAATAAGTTTGGATTTCTGTGTAAAGCTTCTAGTAGTTGGAATACAAATTTATAGTTGTAGTATTTTCTTGCTCTGAGTCGTACGAAGTTCTACGACGTGGGTATTCGAAAGTTGAATTAAATTATTTATAATTATTTTATTTGAGTTTGAAATAGGTATGGCCAGTATTTTGTTCTATACTAATTAATAAAAAAGCCATCGACGTTTATTTTTTTCAAACCTCCTTTTTAACCTGCCTACTTATCTTTTGATTACTAACCCACAATTTAACCTAACTACCTATTTTATAACCTAACTTTTATACGACTAATTAGCGACTCTTATCCCAAGAGCGATGCGATGCTATAAACTTAACGTGGCACAATGCTACACTACACATACGGGCCCAATTACTCGTAACACAACTCGTTAACTAGTCCACGGATCTCTGATGGCAGTTACTGGGCCAAGGTCCAACAAACAAACTTATACAAACATTTCACATGAGGCTTGATACATTGCTGGGTTACAAGTATAATATAATAACTTTACAATTGCGATACTTGTCTTGAATTATAAACGTTGAAGTTCTTGTCTATTATACGTATTGCCTAAGTAAATTTACTCTCAGAATTAAAATAACTGTCGCGGGCGCAGTAATAACGTCTTCTGCGAAACTCTGTGGAACGTTTTTTTTTTTTATTAAGCGCGCAGTATTTTCTGAGGATGATAATTGATTATGTTAATAAACAATTTAAAGGTAAAAAAAGTTCATATCTAAATTTCACATTATCCACTGATGTTATTTTAAATTAGCAATAAGTAACATACAACTCATGCTTGGCAATTCTTTAAAACGTTAACATTAGCATAATAATATCATAAAATAATGTAGTGTTCCTCGAACTTTCTAAGTATCTGGTGTGAATGGTACAGACAAACTTTGCACTTGCATAGAAAAAAGAACTTTTCTGTTTTATCTTACACTAGCGACCCGCCCCAGCTTCGGACGGGTAGATATTTAGATCAAATATTTTGTCTACCCGTGCAAAGCCAGGGCGGGCAGCTAGCATATGTTGCTCAGTGATAGTTTAGCTTTTTTTGAAATAATAAATTTTTGAAATCGGTCCCGTAGTTTCGGAGTCTATAGACATTTATCAAATATTTTGTCGACCCGAGCGAAGCCGGGGCGGGCAGCTAGTATAATATATAGACTATATTAGCCTATATTATATAATAATATATAATATATGTTACTCAGTGAAAATGTAGCTTTCTAACGGTGAAAGAATTTTTGAAATCGGTCCAGTACTTTTTGAGTTTATTCGTTACATACAAAAATACAAATCTTTCCTCTTTATTATATTAGTGTAGATAAAGTCAAAACTAAATTAGTCCACAGTGTTCTACAAAAGGAGATAGAGTAGGCGAACTACATTTCTGCTTCTCACAGACCTCTAACGATTGCCAAAATAGCCAAAGGTTTTTAAAAAGCGGGACCGTCGGGTTGGTATGTTCTCTGGGGCTCGGTGGGAACTCGGTATGGTATGGACGGTCACCCATCCACCACCTGGGCATAGTTAAGGTTGCTTAACTTCCCAGATCGCTCGATACGCTCAATGTCTCAGTATGAATCGTTTAGTAAGAAATTGCCTTGACGGTTACGCGTCATATTAAAAGACATGCTTTTGCCCGCGGCTTCGCACGCTTGGTAAAGTAAATATGTCAACATGTACCTAAATATAAATAATTATTTTTAACCGATAGGCCAAATAATAAAAAATAAAATAATAATAAATAAAAAAATACTTATTTACATGGATTTAACTTTAAAAATGACGGATTTTTTATAAAAACTTCATCCCCTTTTTTAACCCCTCAGGGATAGTATTTCCAAAAACCCTTCCTTAGTGGAAGCCTCCATCATAAAAGGTACCTACTGTCAAAATTCAAGTCTCTAACCCCAGCCGTTTAGACTGTATGTTGATACGGCAGTCAATCCGTTTCTTCTTTTATATATATTAGGTCCTTACATATGAAATTGGCGTTTTGTATGGGAGGAACAAAAAGTCGAATATTTTTTAATATAATATATTTAATTAATCAAAGTATGAACCATTATTTTCTATGCACTTTTGCCATCTCATAGGTAGTTCATTGATCCCTTTACTAAAAAAACCAGTCGGACGGGAATCAATAAAATCTTTGAAGGCGATTTGGACTGCCCCATCGGAGTTGAATTTTTTCCCTTGCAAGAAGTTATCCAAATTTCGAAAAAAATGGTAATCTGTTGGAGCAAGGTCCGGGGAGTACGGAGGATGTCTTAGACTTTCCAATTGAAGCTCTTCTAATTTAGTAGCCGTCTGTAGCGCAGTGTGTGGTCTAGCGTTGTCGTGAAGCAGCAGTGGCGTGGAGCGATTGACCAGCCTAGGTTGTTTAGCCGCTAGCTTTTCCATCATGGTTTGCAATTCCTGACAATAGACATCAGCCGTAATAGTCTGGCCAGATTTGAAAAAACTGTAATGAACAATACCGGCACTAGTCCACCAAACGCTTACAAGTAACTTTTTTGGGGTTAATTTTCGCTTGGGGCAGGATTTGGCTGGCTGGCCAGGATCTAACCATTGCGCTGAGCGCTTCCGATTATCGTAAAGAACCCATTTTTCATCACAGGTAATGATTCGGTTTAAAATACCTTCATTATTGTGCCGGTTTAGTAATGTAACGCAGCAGTCGACGCGCGTTTGCCGGTTTGTTTCAGTCAATTCGTGAGGTACCCACCTTTCAAGCTTTTTAATCTTCCCAATTTGCTTCAAGTGAATTAAAACAGTTTTATCACTAACATTGCAGCCTGCAGCTAACTCGGACGTGGTTTGCGATGGATCCGCTTCCACAATAGCCTTCAACTCTTCATTATCAACTTGAGTCTCAGGCCGTCCACGGGGCTTGTTCTGCAGGTCGAAATTTCCAGAACGAAAACGTTGGAACCAAAAACGAACTGTGTTTTCTTTTGCAACACGACCGCCATACACATCATTCACCCTTCGAGTTGTTTCCGCAGCACTAGTGCCACGGCGGAACTCGTACTCGTAAATAATGCGATATTTAAGGTTTTCCATTTTGTAAAATGAGTGACGCAAACAGAAAAAAACAGAAGAAAAAAAACAAATGAATGACGATCATCGAAGCACAAATACATGAGTCTATAGCTGTACAAATTTGAATTTGGAATTCCTTACCAAAGAGGAGAAATTCGTGATTAAAGTGGCCAGTACGAAAAACGCCAATTTCATATGTAAGGACCTAATATACAGATCATATACTCACATCCGACTCAGGGACGATAAACTCTTCAGCCGTGATGTTGACAAAGCGAATGGAGCCTGACTTGTCCACAGCTTCCTCGGGAATCTCCTTGATGGTCACATTCACAGTCGCCTCCACCCAGTGGAAATGTACGAAAGGCTCATTCACTTCAGTTACCTATATAATTAAAATTTGTTAATCCAAATCAGGCCGTGATAAGGCACTTATGACTGTCGAATTAATAATAACAATAATAAAAGGTTCTTTATTTTATGAAAATAACAATTAAAATTTCATTTGGTTTCCACATAACCAATTACTCGGTTTGACTGTGGAAATTTGTCGCACTGGGTGTTACAATAACAATTATATGAAAATATTTAAAAAAAGAATTAAAAAAATATATATATTACATAAGTATCACAGTAACATATAAAGTTACATTGTATTCGTGATTTGCGTGCCTACTCAGCCTTACGCGGTGAGGCTTATGTTCGGTCTGCGCGGAGTTCATCAAATTCTACCACCGGTTCGAAAGTACAGCCAAACCTTAGTATAATCATGTGCAGGAAATCTCACATAATACTAACACATATAAATTAAAATAATAAATTTTGACGTGACCGCTGGTCTAGTGGTTAGTATACCTGATTGCTAAGCTAGAGGTCGCGGGTTCAATTCCCGCCGGGGCAAACGATTATGGGACAAACTTGTTTGCCTAGCGTCAGGCTGTTTGGTATGTATTTAAAAAAAGTATATAAGTATGTTTTCAGCTGCTGGTTCCCATAGTACAAGCTTTGTTTAGTGTGGGGCTAGATGGCGCTGTGTGTTGATGTCCAAGCACTATTATTTTGTTTTATTTATCATCAAACATCCTGTGCTATTGCTACCAGGATCTGATGTTTTTAAATTCAATTAATCCTTTCTTAACTGCTAGATAGATCATGCATGGTGAGCAGTCAAAACAGGGTCAAACTTTTTATCGCGGAAAGAGAGGGTTCTCATTGATTTATACTATTAATATTTTTTTACGATTATGTAAATATGCGCTCTATGCTTATGAACTATAGGATGCGATTTATATACTTGTATACCTACATTAAACCACAATAAATAAGTGCCATTGGGTGTTCCCTCCTTCATGGTGATCATGCCAGTGTTGCTGTGGACGTCGAAGTAGGGGCTCCTCAACTCGTAAGAGGGCAACCACATGAACCTCTTGTCTGGGAGGTCCCAGTCATCCGGGTCTTTCACGTATACACGTCCGATCTCTGTGTCTGGCGCTTCGCCCTGGTACAAAAAGCGATAAGTGTTGAAGGAAAGGGTAGAATCGTATTAGACTTAAAGATAGGTAGTTGGAGTCTGGAGACTGTACCTCCTTTCATAAGATTGCGGTCAAATAACACTACTCAGTAGCCCTCGCATCTACAACTTTCAACTTCGTTTTCGTATCGCTTTCGATTATTTTTTTATAGGAAAATGTACAGCGCTGCGCCGGTGAAAATTTGAACTAAAAAATTGCATGAACATTTTGACATTTCGCGAGTTACGTTCTCGAATACATAGTCGCAAGTGTTTACGCCGTGATTAAAAGCACCAGACTTCCTTGAGGATTACCCTATGGTGGTAGGTGATACCACATGTTGCTAGCATCAACGACGAATCCATCTTTCAAGTCACGGGGGTCATTTAGTCGAGGACTACTCAGGACAGGCTCCAATTCGATAACAAATTATGAATCGAATTATAAAGTTATTGTATTTTACAGCTTAATAATTTGATCAAATAGCAATATAGATATTTCTCTTCTATCTAGTCGCGACACGAGTTATGACTTCCTATTACTTGGGTAGACTCAGCCTAGGGCGGGGTTACGTCCCCAATGACCCCACTTGGATCCGCCCTTGTCCAGTACAGTGAGTCCTCTCAAAGGATGGGAACGCGCCAGGTATATTGCAAGCGTCTGAGCAACGGTGATCGCTAATAATTAGCAGACGAACCGTATGCTTGCTTAGCAACATCGTGGCACAAAAAAACTGTATTATTTTGGAATCTAACACCTTGTAAATAAAGTTGTGGTTGCAAGTTAAAACATATTGAAGGAAAATGAGAAAGATAAGCTTTATTCAAATTGGACGTTTCAGTTTAGGGAACATTTAAGGTTTCCTAATTCAAGCCTGATAGAGGACAATAAGATAATTGCATTTTTAATCCTTAATCTAAGAGACGTAGGTTCTAGTTAGTTATTTTTATAAGCAGTAGACCCTAAGCCAATTTCCAGGTGTGCTTCCCAGCAATTGAATAACACTCAATATCTACACTAATATTATAAAGAGGAACGATTTGATTGTTTGTTTGTTATTATTGAATAGGCTCCGAAACAACTGGACCGATTTCAATTAATCTTTTCCTGTTAGAAGGCTACATTATCACTCAGAAACATAGGCTATATATTATATTGATAAGCGGGCGAATTCGCGGGAAAACAGCTAGTTCTAAATAAAGTTTATTTATAAAGATTAAAATAGAAAATCAATTCTGTTAAAATCATTATATTATCTTTTGCAAGAAGGTATCGGTAAGTAGCCGGAGGCATAACAATACCCTTTCACCAGGGCTTCTCACTGAAGATTTATGAAATGTAAACATGACACGTTCTGTCTCAAGCTTGACCACACAGATCTGAGGCTCAATGACCTTTTATGGGTTTATCGGTTTCTTTTCCATTATACTTCATGCCATGTTTCAAATATATTGTATAACGATAACCAACTTTATTTGCGGTCGAAACACACCTATCGCATAGGCTGGGAAAGCCACGCAACCGTAAAAAATCGGCTAAGTGCGAGTTGGACTCGCGCACCGAGGGTTCTGTACAAAAGACAAACAAGACATATTTGGGTGTTTGGTATGTATTTACAAAAAAAAGTATATTAGTATTATATCAGCTACTGGTTCCCATAGTACAAGCATTGCTTAGTTTGGGGCCAGATGGCGTTGTGAGATAATGTCCAAACATTATTATTATAATAATAATTATTATTATATTTATAAAAGTACATTCGTTTTTGTTTTTGGAAACATAGTAATTCAAACCCTGTGAGCAAGTTAAGCCTCTATTTGTTGCAATTATTAAGATCGAGCACAAACAACGCGTTTCTAATTGGGGAGCTCTTGAATTTTTAATTTATTATTATTTTTCGTTATAGCAGCAATACATTTTGTAATAATTTCAACTGTCTGTCTACCTATTACGGATCATGAGATACAGTGGAGAGACATACGGACGAACGACCAGCGGAGTCTTAGTAATATACTGATTCCGAAGGGTAATCCATCAGGTACGGAACGTTAAAAACGAGCTGTTGTTTTTGCTACTATGGTCACTATGGTAGGCACGATGTGTTATTGACGCGCAAATAAAATTGTAGTCGTTATATACATCTGTTTAGATACATTTTATAAAGTATCAAAAGCGGTCCTTCCGATAATGCTCATTCAGACCGCAGCCTTAGTTTCTCAGTTTATGACAAGTATCAAAACAAAATTAAGGTAATATATTCCAGCACACGATTCTAAATAAGCTATTCCATGAATACCTAAGTTCGGATGTGTAAATCGCTCGGTAGAGTTTACTGCCGGCACGGAAGCTTTTATGGAAAAACAATAAACTTAGGTGGCACATTTCTGGAGGCGACACGCCGCCCGCGCCATCATACTTCAAATACCGAATTCCGTTCAGGCCAATGCATGCGAACATATTTTCTCCATATTTGGGAGAATATTTATTAACGCAACAACACAAAATGCATGTTTATCTATTTTCAATAATTCTTTTCAACTGTGTTAGCAAACTTGTCCTTTATTCGACTTTTTCAGAGGTCTCAACAGATCGAGACCTAACCCGGGTTTGTTGTGTATTTCCATTCTCATTTCTGGGAAATTGTAAAACCAAAGTATTTTAATTAAATACATCGTGAAAATATATCGTTTAACAAAATAAAACTTTAGAACTTCTAAACTATTTCTAATGAGACGTAATAAGTCAACTTTAGGTACCTTTAGAGTAGTGCAGAAGAGAATACCTACTGCAAAAAAAAGAACCAGAATATTACTAGTTAAATTAAATTTAATATTTAAGTATCCATATACATATATAGCCCTTTATACCGGTATTTAACTCCATAATTACATTCTCTATATTATATGACGCCATTATAAGTAATTAAAGCAATTGTATTTCCGACAGAATCTACGTTGCGTTAATTTTCCAATTCATTTAGCTATCGAAATGGGAAATGGGTATCCCACGGGGTGTCTACTAACAGGACTTAAAAGTTTGAAGGCCCACTCAGATGTTTGAAGCGTCCATAATATATACAAAAGTTTGTGTACTAATCAATCACGCCAAAGCGGCTAGACGGTTTTTTTTTTATTTGGTTTATACAAGTTCATTCTGAATGAATGATGAGTTTAACTAGATGTAGGTTATTAATTAAGTATCCACGTATTTAACTGGATACATAGGGTTTTTTCGTGCCCAAAATTCACCAACTAAAAAGTGAATGTTATGGAACGGTAAATTACATCTTCAAAAATTTCTCTAGACAAAACTATGGCTAGCAGATGTAAAGCAATTTTAATGCCAGATTAAAATAGTTTTTAGTCTGTTCTGTAGATGTATAAATATAGATTGTAACTTGTCATATAATAATTTGACGAGTTTATAGTATAGGCTAATAAAATAGTGGAGTCACAACAACTTTGTCGAGTAGTTCAGTCGAGCACGAAGTAAGTTGGACGAACCAAATAATCTCGGATACATAATCTCTTAGAAAACACCTAAACTATATAAGTAACGCGCACTTACTTAGTTCAGGATAAATATAAAAGATAAGGAACCAAAGAGCGGCGGTAAGGAACAGATTAAATATGTGACCTTTGTTAAAGATACTATTTTCAGAAACTTTTATTATAGTGAAGTTTTACCCTGAAATATGTGAGTGAAAATATGACACCCCACTTGAAAAATAACAAGTAATAGTTGAAAACTAAGGTACATATCAAAAGAAGCGAAATGGGAGGACACGAGGATATGCTGCGCTAGTACTAATGCTGCTAGCAAAGTGAGTCCTCATCAACAACAGGGTTGGCAACGTGTTAGTGATACCCCTAGTATTGCTAGCGGCTATAGGCTACGATGACTCTAAACTAGTAAAGTGTTAGACCGTACGCTTGTGTGCCTTAGTTAGTGGTATAAACAACATATTTTACGTGCCATGTTAAAACAAATTCATAATGCGGGTGAATTAAATTAGATGCTTTCTATCTTTAAATGTAGAAGGTCAATATGAAGAAAAGTACAATCGAGAAAGTTCGCTCCCTAAAGATCGCCGGTGACAAATCTATTACAATCCCAATCGCTTCCGAACGGGAGAGTTTGTGTGTAGAAGTTTCGGACACAATCCCGGCTTAAGAGTGAATGTAGTAAGCCTGTCGTTAAAACGAATACGGAACAAAGGAATTCGAGACCCGTTTAAACTTCACCACTAAACATAAGTTGAGATTTGAGGCAAGTCATTTTACTAAACGATGATAATAAATTCTGCCGATTTGTTTCAGACCGCCTCACTTGATGTTAAGAGTAATTGTTAAGCTCAATTCAAATATAAGAGCTATCAACATGCTCAGAAAGCTAAGTGACGACTTTGCAACTTATTAACCAGGTGGGCTTTAAAAGCACCAAAGTGAAATAATGTACATCCTACTGGCTCTGAGTAGATAATATAAGAGTATATAGGTGAAAGTTTTTTTTAAATGGGTCCAGATTTTTTTTAGTTCATGCGTTACAAACATAAATACAAATCTTCTCGCTTTTAATATTAGTACCTATGATATGATGAAGTTTTTTTAAGATTTGACAAAGTTAAATAATCAGCAATAATAATCAAAATAAGTCTGAAGCATCGTTACACTACTATTACAAGCACCGACTTTTACTCCTCATTAAATGTCCATTGCGGGAACCTAGATATGAAAATCGATTCCTAAGGACTAAATTCCCTTAACCCTCTGGCGTACGGTTAAAACCACAAAACATAATAGTGTTATATTACTTATACATATCTTCATATATAGTGGTGGTCCTAACTAAACATAGTACTTCACCAAATAAATTACCATCCTCTGATTTTGTATGTAATAAAATAAATGAATTGTAAATGCGATGCCGTATAATACCATCCATATATACCATCGCATCGTATTTCCAAGCAAAGCAAACCCACATAAAAATAAGGTAATCCTACTCACTCTTCATAAATTAAGTTTGATTTATAGGCTAGGGCACTTTACTGCCGAATACTTTTTGTGTTTTACGTTACTCGCCGTAGACTTATTGATTATATTTATTTGCTTCGTGTGTCTGTCTGTGTATTTACTTGTACTTAATTAAATGAGTGTGAGTAAACAACTTTGGTATTGTATAGCTAGACTTTAGACGGTTACATTTTGGGTAATTTTATTTTATTAAGGTTGCCTATAGGTTGCACGTTATGTTTAAAAATACGTTTTAGAATAATGAATAAGTTCGGGCAGTCGAACTTAATAGTTCAAAATATTTACGAAACCGAAGAAATTACTGTAAAATATGTCTATTGTCTGAAATTTTAGTTTTTAGTGCGGTCAAATCAAATTAAGTCCTGTCAAAATGATGAATATATTAGTTTCAATGGTCAACAGAAAATATTTCAATTTAGTTTTAGTATCTGACGACAAACGAGTGAATTGGCCTGTGTCAGACAGGGTAGAGATACGAGTATGCTATAGTTACTTCGACGAGTGTAAACGAGCCTTATTTTGTAGGTACGTACTTGTGGCTAGCCCGAGGCTATGAATCACTAGTCCACCATTTTTCTCTTTTTACCATATTATGGCTCGTATCTTGAGCAAGATAGACGCTAATAATGATCTCAAATCCAGAACTTCCGAGTTAAAAGTTAAACAACGAATGGCTTTGCATAAATCGCTCTAAATTTAAGTATTCTTTGCGTTTTGCGTAACCGTTACGATGAAAGAACGACTGACGAAATGCCTCTCAAACGATCATAAAACACCCAAACAAAAGCTCAAAATTACAAGATGACGGTCTTGTGTACACTTTATTGCACTTTAATTTACAAAGTTAGAATTATGTAGTCGTTCTGGTAATATAAAATATGGTACATTCATCCCCTTACCCACTGTCGTAACTTGAAGATTCAGGGCAGAGCAGTAAAAAGTGCTCTCCCGGCGTAATCCCTGTTTATTCGCATTATATGTACCTAGCCAACACACAACACTAAACTCGCTTTCATCGTTTCATAAAGCGCAAAATTAACATTTTAATAGCCATATATTATTAAATGCAGGCATTATCGTTAAGGGATACAGGCTATATCGAATCCAACTTAATTATTCATTGCAGCATTCCAGCCAAAAGAGGCCTGTCGTTAAGTCTGCGAAACTAATCGCACGTGACGGGTGCTTTTAAAAGTGTTGTCTGAAATGTTTGTCTAGTAATGTCTAGGCTATCTTAAATTTACTGTTTGTTTAGAGGTTAATTTACAAATTAACCTCTAAACAAACAGTAATTTATTCATTTTAAAACTGTGAAACACTTCACGTCGCCCAACTCAGTTATACATATAAAGCAAAGAACGACGTATTTTTAAAAATTACATTTTAATACAAACGTCACTTTGTTTTTTTTATTCAAACTTTGACAGACGTATACTCAGTTGAAGTGCACGTAGTAACTGTCAGTAAAGTGTATAATTTGGTAATAATGTCGCGTTTACAATGAAAAACCGTAAAATTGTTTACGGCTGCGATACAAAGAGCAATGAATCCGTGTTGCGGAGACGTTTTCATATTTCATGCTTTTTAAGGCGCGCCGCTGAATACAAATTGCGTAATGAAAGAGCTTAAGAATTTGACTGAACAAATAAAAGTGATACTTGGCACTGTATTTATGTGGTGTGTAGTAAAGTGCCTACTGTTTTACTAGCTCGTGGCGTTCTACCTGACAAGTTTTAAATTGTTTTTATTAACCTATGCCGTCTCACTGCTGGACATGTCTTCCCTAATATCTTTCACAGCTATCAATCCCCGCAACACTTGTCCAGTGATCATAAAACACGTCCTGCCTTAACATCATCCTCGTTTAGAAATTAGTAAAAAATCGGTTGGCAACTCGTTAGAGAAATCCCTGGTATTGCTAGCGGCTATGGTGCCTGCCTACCAGGTGGGCCGTATGCTTCTGTGCCACCATAGAGATATAAAAAAAACTAACTGAATATTAAATTGAATGTAAATAACAAGCGACGTACTTTTCCCCTCTTCAAAATTAAATGCTTTTAATCTTTATATACAATTTAATTAAAATTGTATATCAATAAAATGTCACCTGCATCGTCCATCAAAGAGAGCTATAATAACGTAAGCTAAAATTAACAATTACCATTTGGAACCCGTTCAATGACGGTTCAGAGAAGGCTTAAGCGCTGACCGAATGATTGGATTTTATCAATAATCACATTCAACGCACTAAATGTTTATTAAGTACTGTAGTATCAAAGCAGTACGATTGACGTGAAATATTTCTATAATCAAACGCTTTTAATAGAAACAGATAAAAACTTCTTTTTGTACGGCATGCATAGCGGGACACCAAACAAAAAAAAAATTGAAAAATCTTTGGACGATAGCTAGAATAGTACCAGGCTTGCAGGAACATATTGGAGAAACACAAATAGTAGAAGAATTAAGTGACGTCACAAGTACACCATATAACAGGCCCACCATCCAGTACTTTAGTACCAAAAAGAAAATTGCATCGAAACGATAGAGTTCAGGCACAGATTATACATAAATTATCTGCAAGTAAATACTCACGTAATATCTCCAACTGTATATTTCATTGAAGTATACTTCCGTCTGATAGCATTAAAAACAAAGTTATGTGTTAGAATGGTTGAACGATAAATATTATTTAAGAATATTATCGAAATTAAAATTTATTCATAGTTTTACACCTGTGAAAAAGTATATCGTAAGAAAGTAAGAAGATCCCTAGATCTAGATACTAGTCATCATCATCTTTGTACTGTCTTGGTTCTTATAAGTATATAAAGTATCTCGTTAAATATTAGGAAGCTTATAAAATATACAATAAGCCCCAAAAAAGGTCATAACCCACATTTAAAACGTATTTAATATCCACGCAACTATCGAGAATGTCACCCCAAAACAAAACAATAACGGTACTGGATGGTAGTAAAATCTCCGAATTCCATATTCAAACATAAGATGCAAAATTAAATAAACCGTACAGGAAACTATTAGATGGTAAGCGCTATTGAGTTTCTTTGTGACAAAAGGGAAATAAGCGAGTCCCGAAGGATCAAAAAATCTGTTCGTTTTACGACGCATTTGTGTTCTTTGGGGAATGTAATTGGTCCTGATATAGGTAGACACCGTGCGCCTAAGGACAATTTACTTTTAAAGGGATTTATTTATAGACCGCGTCCTTTACTCCACCGCAAGTGGGATAATAATGCGTGCTTTTATCTCCAGAGATATTGGCGCAAGGGACTATTTCGAGTAGATACTGCCTAATAAACCTGTCTAAGCTTACGTGTTCTATTACTCAATTAGGCTTTATATTTGTTCATGGAATATTTAGATTAAATACATACTTCCATAACGTCGAATTCGTAAGTCGTTGAAGACAAAAAATACGAGATAACTTTATGAGCAACGTATTACGTTGACACATGAACAAGGGTCGGAACCCGCGAGTGATACCCCTGGTGTTGCAAGCGTCCATAGCCTACGGTAACCGCTAACCATCAGGCGGGCCGTACGCTTGTTTGCCACCTTAGTGGTATAAAAAAGACACATTTTAGCTGTTGGCTCATATTGTTGGTTCCAAGACAGCTATTACTAGTCTTGAATTGCGATTAAACAATGAAAAATTCAAAAAGTATTTTAGCCTGAACACACTCAAAAAGAAATAAAAACAATTATAATCCACCAAGGACCCGACTTTACACGGGTACAGTTTATTAAATCAAAATTTACGACGTTTTCAGTAGATTTTCTGGTTAAATTACCGGCTAATTCCCGTTAATTTTCTATAATAAAATAAAAGATACTACCCTTGCTTTTTCTAAATTCATGAGTTGCAGATTTTTATATTGAATAATTTTTAATATTTTATTCTTTGACTTAAATTCTGAGATAGGTTAGGCTAACGGTTGAGTCAAAGGGTATTTAAAAATTATTATATAAAATAAACCTAACATTTTATCCTAGCCTAACATAACATCCAATACATTTTCATTAATTATTTGAGATAAACCTCAACAAATTTATGCACACATATATATTCAGTGTGAGCTTAAAGGTTAATAGATATGTTTTTCTTATTTATTACCTTATAATTATAGACGAATATGTCGCTGTGTCCCGGCCCCATAGCATTATCGTTCCGGTCGCCAATGACTACGTGGAGTATAGACACACCCGTCAACCGAGGGGTCCCGGAGTCGGTTATGGCCACTGGTATCCTGTATTCCTTCCGCTGCTCCCGGTCGAACTGTACTAGGGTGGAGAGGATGTTTCCTGCGAAGAAGAGTTATGAAAGCCTTATTTGAAGACCTTACAGGTTAATTTATAATAATATTAAAAGGTATTATAATTTGGGCGTTATCTCTGGAACTGTAACACAATTTAGCGGGTGAAGTCGCGGAGAAAGGTGAGTACTTGAAATAGAAAAAATATCTTACGAAAACCAGTTAAAAACACAAGGAAAATTAAATTACATCTAAAATAAGTTTAATAACGTACCAATACGAATGATTAGTCAGATGTTTGGTGTTTTATTTAGTTTGATTGAGATGATTCATGATGCGTGCCAAAACAGCTGACCGGATTTAATTACAAATATAAAACGTTAAAAAATATATCAAAAAGTTTTTCTTAATCCTAATGATTAAGATAAAAAACCCGCAGGAGGAAAATAAAACATTGAAAACACTAACATTATTAATTGACATTTCATTTTCAATGAAATTCGGTCATCGTGTAAAATTATTCCCAGAACTAGCTGACAAAAACACCTACCATTTATTATATCTTAATCAAAATTCAATCAATAAAGTTAATGACCTTTGTCCGTCACCTACGACACTAAAAAAGAGAGGTAGGGCGATTTGGGATTTCCCGTGGGCTTTCCCATTTAAATTGAAGCCGCCCGACTGGAGACTGTACCTCCTTCTTTTTGCGGTCTTCTACCTTACAGAAGACCGCAGTGAAATAACACTAGGTACTTGATGTAGTGTTGAGTTTCTGCGGTAAGTAAGGTTGCCAGTGCTCCACGAAGATGCGCTGCGCTAGTAGTAATGCTGCTAGCACAGTGAGTCCTCATCAACAATATGGTTGGCAACCCGTTAGTGGTACCCCTAGTATTGCAAGCGGCTATAGGCTACGGTGACTGCTTATCTTCAGTTGGGTCGTATGCTTGTGTGCCACCTTAGTGGAAAATAAAAACACAGCCTCCCTATGTCTTAACATCATTTAAGTAATGAAATAATCTATTTAACCGTACCAACAAGGGGCTTTTCAAACACAAATTCCGTCAACTAGAATCCTTCAAGAAACTTTCAATTTGTCTTCGCAGCAATTGAATTACGATTCGAACGACAGAAAATATTCGAGCACGCCCTAAAATCGAGTTTCTATCAATTAGTGTAGTTAGCATGCAATAAATGGCATACGACGCCTGCCAGTAGGTAACTAATTAATGATGTTTTAGAAGTTCCAATTTACATTTGAGTCAAACTGTGAAATTGAAGCATTTTTATCATATCGGTTTTTGTCTTATCAGTCATTCAAACAGTTATCAGTATTGTTCTAATTTATTACTAGCTTTTAGCCGTGACTTCGACCGCGTAGAGATAGGTTATATTATATACACCCTAGGTTACTCAAGGATTGTGTAGCTTTTCATGGGGAAAGTAATTTTTTAACATGATTCCTTATTTCCAGTGATAACCCCTACATACATAAAAATAAACAATTTCAACTCATGATTTTAATTATGAGTAAATTTTTTTTTTAATCGATAGAAGATGGCAAGTTTTCAACCAACCACTGCGAACGGTAAGCTAATAGAATGAGAGTCCCGACCAAGTTCATCCATGCAAGCATGAAGTTTTATTTTTTATACCACTAAGATGGCAAATAAGTATACAACCCGCCTGATGGTCAGCGGTTACCGTAGCCTATGGACGCTTGCAACACCATAGGTATACCTCGCGTGTCGCCGACCATTCTCCGAAATCTCTTCACACCCTTGAAGAACCCCATGCTGTACTCCTTTGGGAGAACCACGGCGGGGAGTTAATTGTGGGCGAGAGGCTGCTCTTTTGGAACCGCGCAGTTCGGGACCTTTTTGGTTCCAATGTGTGGGGATGATTTCCCCGCCGGTGGCGAAAGGTGCGATGGTAAAATGTTGCCGTGGGCATCATGTCAAACAATTCCTGAGAACACTGTTCGTTGTACAAGCGGTAGACCACACACAGGGAGGCAAAATCTCTGCTCAGACTTAGTGGTTCTAAACCGCTTGTGAGCTTGGGGTCGTCGAGACCTCTTCATTAATGGTGTGAAGAAAGCGGCGGCAAAGCACGCTTGATAACCACGGAGCCATAAGCGCAATGAGCAACGTTTATTTTAGCTTAGCAATCTTAAATCGATAGTAAAAACACATATAAACATACCTTGTATAAGAAATTTGGAACGCAGGTCGAAAGAAGCCGATTCGTTAAGTGCGAATGTGAATGGCGGGCCATTTTCAGGCGAGTCGTAATCCTTCGCAGTCAGAACCACGACCTGGCCAGGCGGCTCGTTCTCGTACCAAATTACTGGTTGGGTCTGTCGAAGTAACAACATGTTAAAATATAGATGGAAGAAATGACATCAAATATTCAGTACTAAAGTTACAGGCAATAACCGGGAGACCCCAATCATATTTGAAGGGGATTGTATAGCCATATACCGACGAATGATAATGTTTATAACATTTATAAAAAGAAAGCTTTTTAGGTTTCATACTTTACGTAAACATAGGTACAACTCCGGTATATGCACTACTCGACACAGAAATGACGGAAGTTTATAAATCTTAGTAGTTCCTTTGCGGGAACTACAGTGACAAAAACAAAAAATGTCTCGGAAGTTCCTTTAGTACGTTTGCAGGAACTAGTGAGACCAAAAATTATCAGAGTTCCTTTAAGGGACCTGCAGAAGAAACTACTGAGAACTAACCTTTGTATGACAGTTTCGATTAAATATTTCTCAAGACTTGACTTGACTGTGAAAATATCAATCCTGTAAGTCAACGTTAAGAATAGATATGAACGTTTATGTCGCAAATTTTCTCATATTTTGTGATTTTGCAAGGGAATCAAATAGGTTTTCCCGTTAACCTAGGATCATGAAATTTGCCTAGAACCAGTGTCTATACGGGTTTCTTTTTCCTTTTGAGGTACGAAACCCTAAAACTAACAACAAAAACAAAGCCGAGACGATTTACAAAAACTCCAGTCAATACGTAACAGCCAAATCGTACGCACGAAAAATGCTAAAATGGAAATTAAACCCACCCAAATGAAATCGAGGGCCCAAGGATTGGAATAAATAAATTGAACGAACGTACGTATGAACGTACTTGAACATAACGTATGTTGTTTTTACATTTACATAAAGGATTGGATTGACAATGGATTTTACGTGAAGATAGGTAACAAGATCTGCAGTTAATCGTAGGAAACTCTTTATGCTAACGTTCAGCTATGCTATTCTGGAAAAGGTAAAATCACTTCCAAAGATATCGCGTAATTCACACCCACTTCATTTGTCATGTTGTTTGTGACCGTTTGGTAAGAAAAGTGACTCACTTTTGATATTATGAAACAATAATCTCACCAGAAGTGATTTTGCTAGTAAGCTTTTCAGAATAGCACGGCATTTCTGAGTAAGATTTCCATTAATTTTTAGAGCTCTTTGAGTAAGCATTATGACGGCGCATACGGTAAATCTCTTCAACCTGCTATCAGAGTGGTTTGACAACACATGTTGGAATGCCGAAGGTGATACCCCTAGGTGGCTCCTAGTGTTACAAGCGTCAATAGGCTACGATAACCGCTTACCTTTTCCATCGGGGAAACGTTTGTGTAAGGTTAATGAAACGTGAAATTTGATACGTTAGCTACGCACTTATGGACGCCGCATCAGCCAATGCATTAATGGTTTTATAATGTAGTGTTATACTTTGATTCTCCAAGAAATTTTCTCGACATTGTGGTTTATGGAACATTCATAACTTTCAAATCGCAAGTTCATGGGAACCTGAACCATTATGCATTTTATAGCGTGGAAAATAAAGGCACTTACTCTCCATGTCACGGTTTAAGTAATAAATTCAATTCAGTGTCAAAAGAAATGGAAAGCAAACAATTTGACGTAAAAGAAAAAGAATAGTTCGTCCGTAAACAAGTCTTCGATTCTGTACCCTCGTCAAATGGATTTACGACGACAGACAGACAAACACGTACGTGAAATAATGGTGTCAAATCTGCATAAAATAAAACGATTTATCGCCAATATTGACAATAGCAAAAATGCAGTTTCACTTATAATCAATCATGAATTACAATTTAATAAAGATTTTAAATAAGGAAACATTTTTGAAGTTTTCAATGAAGCTTTGACGTTTTCACTTGCTATATTGAATTGATTCAGGTTTTACTTTGCGGAAATTCATATTTATCGAATACAAAATATATTATAATTTGCTTTGTCCGCTTAAATTAGTGTGATACGGTCGAACCACGCACTCGACCAACGCATCGGCACCCTGATGATAGGACGTGGAAGTCCTGAAACACGTGTCAGAAGAAACCACGCCTGAGCTCACACCTGGGCGCAGGCCGTTCGACCGAATCACACTCATTTAACAAACTGACAAAGCAAATTATAATATATTTTGTTTTCACTTCCAAATTAAGATTATAACAATTCCCGAAATATTTTTTCAGCCGGCAGTACTTAAGCGACAAATCCCTTTTCTTCAGAATGAGCTCACATTGAAATAAATGAGTTACGGCGTTACGGGATTTCCTTAAGAATTCACATCCCTACCTTTGCAAAGCCTACATAAACTTCCTCAAGGAGCCCAAAGCCGATCACATTCACATTTAAGGTATTTTAAAAAGTAAGAAGTGCCCGGTATGCATGGTAAGCGCCCACATTATCGGCAAATGTATAAACGCTGACAAAACCCTGCGTAAATTCGGCGAGCAAATGATTCCACAGAGCTAGATAACACAGCTCTTAATCCGGTACTCAAGGATGCTCATCCACCCCAATCCCCGAATTTGAAATAAGCTCTCTGTACCGTCTAGCTGGTGGTGTGATATACGGCTGATCAGTTCAACGAACAAAGTAATATAAATCAACTGCGGTGCCAGTTACCCTCTTTACAATTGTCTTCTGAATTTACATCGCTATCCTGTTTATTTTAATGGCAGCACTAACTTTGCCTATACATAAATTGCACTGTAGAAACGCAGTATTTGTTGTGCCTCTATTTATAGAACTAGAACTAGTTCCAGGGTCGGCAACGCGCGAGTGATACCCCTGGTGTTGCAAGCGTCCACAGGCTGCGGTAACCACTTACCATCAGGCGGGCCGTATGCTTGCTTGCTACCTTAGTAGTATAAAAAAAAAGTTTTAGGGTCAGCAACGCACAATTGATACCCCCTAGTGTTGCAAGCGTCTATAGGCTACGATGACCGCTTATCATCAGGTGGGCCGTACCTTGGTGGTACAAAAAAAATAAAAATCTTTACAAAGAAAAGTACGTTCTCCCGAACCATTAATAATAACGTATAATATTCCATTCTAAAAACGAAAATTGGAATAAAATATGTATGGTCTTAAACGTAAAATAGAAAAAAGAAAAATCGAACGTCGGCGGATCGGAAATTTGCATAAAAAATTGACAGGCCCAACCAACCGCACCGGCTTCAATCGCTTTTAATCATGCCACTCGGGCTCTACCAAATATTTAAGAAGCTGTGTTTTATCCCTACTCTTACTATCTACTTTTAGTTGAGTTTCTTCATTATTCGCTAAGAAAATTTAGGGCGAAGGAGCCAAGAAAACATTACAGAGATGGGATGGTCTATTTATACTCTTAATAAGGGCTTAATTATGGAATATTGTCCTGTACGTAAGAAATTTAAAATGAAAATGTTTCTTTAACATGAGTGAGTATAACGTTTGGAAAACAAAATGCTTTTGGTATTTATCGTTTCAGGATTCAAATACAAATAAGCAATTATAAATAATGTACTTTGTATACTTAAAATTTGAACGCGACCAAATGTAAAATAAATTTGAGTTGTGTTACACGTACTAAAACACGGGTACCGCTTACGGTTAAACCGTGATGGTTTCATTGAAATTTATCGAAGGCAATTCTTTTAAAATGGTCTATAAAGAAATTTGAATGAGAACCAAGGTGAAATTGCATGTTCCTTCACGTTCTCCGATAAATCGACTTTAAAAGGGTAATTAAACGTTACAACCACTTAGTTTGGAGTACTTTAAACTACACAAATTGCTTTATCTATAACTAGTTATCGTCAAGAAGTCTCACAAATTTTGTTGAGAAATACATAAGCAAATTTTGAACTTGCGAATTCACAACCGATTTTAAATGTATGAAATTAAATACATCTTTTGAATATGAGCCTTGGTACTTTGAAGTTAACGTTCGCATTACGGCTACCAAAACAAAGGTCCAGAGAAATCGGTCTGTTCTCCTGTGCTGCGTCTGAAATCGCAGACCTTAAAAGTAGAATAACATTATATACATTTTAACGCCAATAGCCAATCATTACAATCTATACGATGTGTCTCAAATCTTAATAAACCATTAAGTTCCTAAGTAGGTACTTACATTAGTCAAGAATGGCGCGTTATCGTTGATGTCAGTCAACTCCAAGATGACTTCGGTCGTTGACCTCAAGCTGTCTGACCCCAATCTGCCGCCGTGGTCTGCAGCCATGATGAGGATCTGCCATCTCGTGAAGCCCAAGGGTTGGTCGCGATCCAACGGTTTAGTTAGACGGAGACAGCCATCGTTGTCGATTTGTAGAAACTCCTTCTGCTCATGTTTGACTAGGGAATACACTATGTTCTGGGGCGCGTTCCGGTCTTTTATGTCCGGGTCGTAGGCTTCAACCTGTGGAAATAAATTTTAGGATTTTTTAAATTTAACTTTAATCAAACTTCTGTCATTTTTAATGCGATCACATAACGATTTCCTCAATACTTACTACTAACTAAGTAAATAAAATCATGATCAACAGATCTAACAAGATGACATGAACTCACCTTTACAATGCATCCTTCATAAAGCTTTTCTTCTTCAATTGTCTTTGTATAATTAGCCAAGAATACAGGAGGATTATCGTTTAAATTCTCAATATTGATGATGACTTTAGCATAATCTTCGTAGATACCATCAAATGCTTTGACGTCTAAGCTATAGCTGGTTATGTTTTCGTAATCCAACTCATTGTTGACTCGGATCTCGCCGGTAAAGTTTCGAATGACAAAAGCGTCGTAGGTGTTACCCGCTACTATACTGTAGGTTACTACTGATGCTGTAGAAGGAGAAGAAATAGGGTTTATTCAAAATCGAAGAAACAGTCATATTAGTACAAAAAGTAAAAAGTAAACTAATAAAAATAAATAACGTGAATAAAATAAACACATCTTAGAACGCTTGTGACAAATAGCATGCGTCGTCTGCAACGTTAAATAAGTGTCATTCAATCAACAAGAATTCGATAACATATAACATTACGTTTTTTAATAAGAGGATAGCTATTACGCAACAAAAAAAATATAATGTGTCGGAAATACGAAACATATTTACCTGTATCGATATCTACGGCATTGATAACGGTAACCAGCTCATTAATATTTGCATTTTCAGCGATCGATTCAGCAACATACGTATCTTGAGTGAAATGAGGTGGATTGTCATTCTTATCTGCAATTTCAATCAGGAACACTTGCTGTCCGGCATTGTGTTTACCGGGAATCAACGCTGATTCCGAATTATCAGTCGCTATAATCTTAATGTTGTAGAAACTCCTCTCTTCTCTATCAAACATTTTAAGCGTGGTAATATTGCCCGTTATACTGTCGACAGCAAAAGGATCTGACGGATCTCCAAGTTCATAAGTAACTTGATTGTTAGCTGATGTTCCATCTGCGTCAAATGCACGGACTTGCATGACCTGGGTTCCAGGGTTTTCATTTTCAAGCACAGTGCCCGATCTGATTTCACTGAATATAGGAATGTTGTCGTTTACATCTTCAACTTCTACTTGGATGATAGTTTCAGCTGCCAATTTGTAGTTGTTCTACGGAACACACGGACAAATATTCAAATGTACATTATTATTTAAAATACATTATTTTGTAATCTTATTCGATTCATATTACTTAATATATTCAAATTTAGCCTGAGTGTATTTTATCACCCGTAGGACCACGCGTGTTATATTATTTATCTTTGTACCTTACCTGAATTCGAACAGTAAGCGTATAATCAGTAATCTTTTCGTAATCTAAATGGTTTCCAAGTTTTATATACGCAGTATCGGCTTCTGGTTCCAACACAAACGTATGCCATTTATTGGTCTGTTCCGTCTGACCTTGCACTAATTCAAACTGTAATTTCTTCTCCTCCAGTATATTTGATCTGTAAATGAAAATTTACTTTCAGGGACCTGCGTTTTATCTTAATCTCCGAACTTGCTCCGTAATCCGAATTCGATTACATTGCTACAAACTTGCTACAAATTAAAACAGTACCATTTCGGAAAGTTTCACCAACGAAACCGTTTTAATCACCGAGTTTAAATTTTGAGTCCTTTAAAGAGTCTAATAAGAGTTTGATTCGAAATTTAATTTACCAAAGATGGTACTTTGACTTACACTGCTCGGATGGTAGCTATAGGCGTGTTGAAATCCGCATAATTTTCTTTTAATCTTATCGGTTCGTCGGGAACTTCTATGAAAGATGGGCTCTTCTTGTTGGACTCGACGACTTGAATGTCTAAAGTTATAGAACTCTGCTGTGGAGGATCGCCCATATCTTTCACTATTGCACTCAGCTTAAACTTATAACCAGGTATTTTCTGTAATAAAAATCAAAAAGGTTTACAAATATAATTAAAATGTAAACAGCTTCCTGCAGATTCATTTCTTATTGCAAGCTACTATTACAGTGTTCGCTTTGCGAATATACTTAAAAAGGGATTATTTTTCATCCGCTTATGTAGCTTTTTTTTTTAAAGTATGCACAAACCAGTGTGTTTGTGTATAAATTTTTTACCAATACATTTTGCACTTTAATGTACGTAATACGCACGTTCTTTATTTAAAAAAACCATTGAATTACACTAGTATAACCTGGCGGATAACATAATCAAAGAAATGAATACACAGTGAATATGTCACACTATAAAGGGCTACGAAATGAAGACATAAATATGATAACAAATACTCACATCAATGGTCTTGTTCAAGAATATGACCCCGTTATCAGGGTCAATGTAGAAGTACGCCTGGTCCGGCGAATTGGAATCCAGACCGTAGTGTACGATAGAGTTGTTCCCGTCGTCGATATCAGTCGCCGATATCCTCATAACTTCCCGACCACTTGGGAGGTCTTGGGGCACGGACTCGGAGTAGGACTGGGCATTGAAACACATGTTAAATGTATTGAAGATTCAGCGATGTATGTTGTTATAAAGGCAGTCATAGATATTGTTATCGTGAATTTTGTCATGGTAAACAATGGAGTAAGACATTACAATAACACAGTTTTAAGAGAGAACACGGCTGTAAGTGACACGAATAAACACGGTGTCGTTAGCTCGATACAAATATCAAAATGTTGTACTCGATCTACGCGAAGCATGCCCGAAGCTAAGAGATAGTTCGTTTTCAAAATAATTATAATCGTGCAGTGTGGTAAAATGCGCCGAGGGGGAAAGAGCAGCCTAGCTAAATAAACACACCAACTACAAATGTGCAAAGAAAGTGGTTTACACGCTATACACTTAAATTTGTTTACCAATAACGCCTTGAGTGGCGCCTTACGATCCTAAAGTCATGCAGCAACATGCAAGTAGAGAAATACAATTTTCATAAAGTATTCCAGATTCGATTGCTACCACTGCTTCGAAATCTAATAAAGGTCAATGGACTATATTTGACGTATTGAATGCAATGGTAGCAATAGTTGGTACGCTTAAAGTTAGTAACAAGTTATTTGGTGCGAAACGCTTTCACTGTGAAATTTTCTTTTCAGTTTTAAACAAACCTTCCAAACGTCTCCTCGGAAGACCTTTGAAAAACAGGCAAGTGTTAATATAGTCTGCGCCACAGTTTGGTTCTAATGAACGAATACTTGGTTAGTTACATGAAGAAATTTACAAATATAAAAGAAATTCAGTTAATTATAAATGCACGTTTAAAATACGTCAATCAAGAAAATGTTTTGGAAAACATTCCATGTAACAATCCTCAATAGAAAAGACCTAAGAAATCACAATCATAAAAAGTAAAAGATATATATCATGTAGCCATATCATAATAACACAGATGGTTTATAGAATTTTTAGTTGTATAAAATTTATGTACTGACCTACTCAAAGGTAATGATAGCAATTTTTAACTCACAGAAAAACTTTACATTATCTGCTAAGGATTTAAATATCCTAACCAGTTTTCTTAGTCTAAGGATCATAATATATATACATACGGTAACGTTTTTTAAAGGACTTAGCTAATCTAACCTTCTTAGTAAGACAATTCATGATTTCAATTGGGTACTAAAAGGTTATGACACTTACAACTTTATCGAAGACTGGCTGATTGTCATTGATGTCTTCAATGAGTATCTTGATGGTGCAGGCATCATCAAGCTGTGGCTGTCCATTATCACTCGCTCTAACAGTGATGTAAGCTTCCTTCTCTCTTGACGGTTCATCGTGGTCAAAAATCTGTACAAAATCGCTATTATTAGGCTTTATTGTAGGTTATAGAGTAAGATTTGTAAGTATCCTTACCAAAATTCCTGTATTTTTGTTGAAAAGTCTGTTGAAATGTTTTAAATCATGTGTAATAACTACATTACAACACATAAAAAAAATGAATGGTCACGACTACCTACGTGAATTTCGAGTCAACTTTGGAGTTAGAAATTTAATCCCGGTTCAAACTGTATAATCAACATGCCGTGGGACTTGAACCCGTCAACATCCAGTACTCTCAACTCAATCTATAAGTTTCCTACCCTATTCAAACAGACTAGTAATTACGCCAATAAGATGAGAACCTTAACTGAATAAACAAATTATTTAGCTTCGAAAATTACTCTCAAAGTACTATAAATAATACTGACATCAGCCGTGGTGATGTTGCCTGATTCAGGGTCGACGTGGAACCTCTCCTTCTCACCAGGAGTGGAGACAAACTTGTAGGTCACCGTGCCACCCATGTCCGGTGGGTCGCGATCCTCTGCGTGAACCTGGAAGAATTGACGGCTTAGACATTTTAAATTAAAATTAAGTGGTAATTTATGGCCCAAAACCCAATCTTAGTAGGCGAATAATATACGATTTACACTGGTTTGCATATACAATTATTATTAAATGTTATAGTTTAAATCGTGAGCGATTCATAAAATATCCTATCTGAATGATTTCGCAAAGAATTGCCAGCTCCAGACAAGAATTTACTTAAATTTGATTTGGTTGCTTTGTGCAGTGCAAAGGGTCAAACCTTTAGTCTTTTTACTACAGTTTTGTGTTGAAAAAAACACAAAACTGTGCAATGAAGGAAAGTAATAAGATGTGTAAAATGTTCAATTTATCTACTGTAATATGCAAGACGTAGGAGTATGAAATAATAGGCTTGTTGCAGGATATTGAAGTAGTAAGTAATACGGTTATTATAATACATAGATAGACGATTTCACAACTATTGATACATCTATCTATATAGAAATCCATAGTAGCTAATAAACTTCACGAGTGTTTAAATGTTGAGACGTTACTATTCACAGACAGGTAAATACAAGAATTTAACAAAAGTGGGTCGAATGTGTTAGCTGAACTCGGCCTAATAGAAACACACAAGATGTAGGTACTTAGTCGAATACAGGGCATTTATTGTCCAATACCATCTATACAGAAATAGATTAGGTGTGTTAAATTTACCTTTTAGGTTTGCACTAGATTTGTACAGTTAGAGTAAAGAACACAATTTTTATTACAAAACAAACATTTTCGAGTCCTTTGAATGGTAAAAAAATGTTTTTTGCACTTTGCACAAACTCCTCAAGTAATAAGTCACATATAATCTAAAATGTAAACATCAGGATTCCTTATGTGTTCTGTAGATTCATCTACAATAGATCCAACGCGCACGCACGGCGCGGTTTCAAAGGAGTTTTCTCCCGCGCACGATCGAATTGACGAATGAACTCCCCGCGAAGGTTTTCCCAAAGGAGTACAGCATGGGGTTCTTCAAGAAGGGTGTGAAGAGATTTTTGAAGGGTCGACAAAGCGCGAGTGTTACCCCTGGTGTTGCAAGCGTCCATAAACTACGGTGGCCGCTTACCATCAGGCGGGCTGTATGCTTGTTTGCAACTATAGTGGTATAAAAAAACCCAATATGATGATGGATCTTATTAATTATAATACCTCAAACATGCAATTAGAGTTACGTTGAGAATAGTAACATAAAATCGTTCAGTAAGGCGGTGAGGCGTCATGAATGCCAACTTATAATCCTTCCTCAATGGGCTTGGGCGGTAATCTTCTCATATTCCAGGTTATTAGAAACAATCTGACCTGAACATTAATGGTATTTCGGTACAAAAAAAATACTGAGTAATATCCTATTTAGGTGTATCTTTGCGCCTTTTCAAGAATGGCAGAAAAAAATATGACTCAATACAATCTTGTCTACACACGAATTCGTTACCTCAACTTCCGACATATCCAGACGCTTCGAAGTACATGTTAAGTACGAGGTGACATAATAAATCCGAACTACGGGAGAAGAGCAAATAAATTTGGTTTTCAAACTCCCAAAATGATTGTTATTATCTAACTTATTCTGATTCATCAGATTCAATTAAATTCTAGAAAATCATTCTTAGATTAGTTCGAGATACGGTCTCCCCGGCTACGTCCACTCACACTCCCATTACAGATTTCTTTTCGTTAATATTTAAAGATAGTAAAATAAATTTACCTTGAAAACAAAGGTGCCAACTGGCTGCTCCTCCTTAACTGACGGCCTATAGTTGAGGCACTCGGTAAAGAGTGGCTTGTGGTTATCCTTCACTGCCAGTTTCTGCGCAGACGCAGGAACGAACTGGAAATGCGTTACAACGTGCCACTACATCAATATACATCTATATAAAATACACAAGGAAAAGAAAAGGGAAGCACAATAATTGCGACAGGTTGGCCCGATTTCAATGAAACCTTAACTTTATAGCATTAATTAATGTTATTTGAAAATAAAATAGATTTTAGCCCACGCCACGACTAATATGTAGCAAAACCTCCGCTTTAATCACAAACAGGCTAATGAACATTTAAACAATTTATTTCTTAACAAGTTAATTGACGTAAATAAAATGTTGCTGTCTCTTAGCTCCACTTGGCCGTGGCACTACCGTGCTACCAGATTTAATAATCGGATACTTTAAATACTTACGAGAATATCAAAATAGAAAACGCTCTTTGCTTTTACAACGATATTTTAACAAAGTATTGTTACAAAACAATTTTCGGCATCCGAGTGTATACTCCAATTATGAAATTATATTATATCCATTAGTGTACGCATATTTTCTATCACGCAAATAACGTTTTGTAATTAAGGTAAAGGTGAATTGAATATATAGAACGGCTCGTTGTATCTTAAACAACTGATATCAGACCGTATAACGAATGAAACAACATCGATATTAGCATACATCGAATCGCATTACAAAAGCGTAACCGATAATATCGTTTTCTTAACAATATATAATCTACTTTAAACACTTGTGCGTAAAGTATAATGTGGCTTACGTCTTACATTCTATAATGAATAATGTTTTATTGCAATCAGGCCGATTTGAACTATAATCTAGAATAATACAATTCTGAGCAGTATATAATCCAGCATTTTTTATTACATGCCAACAAGCTCGTGAAAAATAGAAAGGTTACATAATGTAAATTGGTTTAATTTTACAAATCGCAGTTCGCATGCAATATAAAAAAGAGAATTCGAAAGAGATTTACATTGACATATTTAAAGAAGTACATATATCTATAACTTCATAAATATATAGATGTCGTAGATAGCAAGTTGTGATAGTTGTGTTAAAAAATAAACATCATAAAAATACATATACTACAAAGTATATGCATAGATACATTCAACAATGTAAATTATTCATTTACCTTCGCTTATTAATTAGAAATTAACGTTAAATTAATAACAATCCTTAAGGAACAGTTTCCATTTTACCTTTCTTTCCGTCCACTGTGTATGCATAATAAAAATTGTGAATATGATTATGAACATGGCTTAAATATATTTTTTATTTTACTACCATGTATTTTCATGTAAATGAACATACATATGTTACTTACAAAATCCTGGGTAGCTTGAGAGTCAATAAGTAATGCATTTTACAGTATTGAAGTTTAAACTTTGTTTATACATGCATAACGTCTATAATGGATAATAATTAAAAAGCGAAAATCAACATGAAATCTATTGGAACAAAGCTTAGGGCTCTGATTGATGATGAATGGAGAATCGTTAATAGGGTAGTTACTCACTGCGGCGGTGTGAATCGGCAGGTATCCTTCTAAGTGTCGCGAGTGCCTTAACCTCGTCACGTGATGTGACATCTGATCTCGTGCTGTAAAAAAAGAAAAAAATATGTTCAAATTCACAATAATAATGTTTTTTTTTGTAGGTTACCTACAGCTTTTTAAACTATAAATGTTAAGCACGTTTCTCGGATTAACACAAAGTTTAACGAAAAACAAATAGGTATCGTTAATTCGCCTCTCAGCATGGAATCAACATTGCAGACTTTCATTTCCAAATAAATTCCAGGGAATATTTAAAACAACGTATCTGAAATACTCGTATGTGCATGAGATAAAATCAATAATTCCCTTTAGCCATTACACGAGGTCTATGCAATATGCTTCACTTTTCATTCGAACTATTTTACATATATTGGAAAATCATAATTATTTCGTTAGGATATTGATATTAATAACAAGCTTTGAAGTAAGTAGTCGGTTACGAAGTGATACATCTGACCGCCGAATCTACAACCGCGCTCATTGGTCAAATCAAGTAGCGCGCTTTTTTAGCTTCCTGTAACACACTTCCGTCCCTTTTCACGAAATCACTCCCACAGATTTCAGGAAAGCGAGAGGAAATATTGATCCGAAAAATTTAATATTTTATCAAATCATTAGCGCAATCCAATAGATGCTATGGCGCAAAACTGACGGCGCTATCAAATCCAAGGAAACGCAGAAAAGTAGCATTATATTTCATCCAGCCTAATTCTAAGCCCCTTCTAAACAAATCATGTAATCCCAGACAAACTTTGTCCCATGCTACTGAGCTATCCGTTTAATCTCACGTTATATCAGCCAGGCCAGATTACGGACTTGTTTACATAGCAATTTAGCCCATAACACCTCGCAGATAGCACCGCGATAAGCTAGACTAACTGTTAAGATTAGAGCTCACTGTTGTGCGTATCTTAATTGGTCGCACAGGTTAAATGGATGCAAGGAGACTATAATAACACAATTAGAGAAATATAATAATATTAAACCAACTTTTTAAAGATTAGGATCAGGGTTTAAATTGGATTTTTTCTTGAATTTTTCAAGACGTCAAGTTACCGTTAGTGTTCAACTCGAAACTAACAACGATTGAGAAGTTTAAACAATAAATAAAAAGTCATAGATGTCTTAAATTTTATTCACAACCGTCCTTGCGGCAAATCTGAATGACGAATTGACGCGAACAGCAGTCTTTATAACGGTACCAACAAATCCCATCTCAATCGTCTGCAACGTAGCTTAAATTCCCAGATCGTTGGTTAAAGCAAATATTCCTTGGAGGATAGAATCAACATAAAGTGAATATGTTTGGGAATCATCCATCCCATGTATATTGCATAAACATAACGGATACACAAATTAAGCTGACACAACATCCGGATGCCTGTAGGCTATCTTGAATATTGATAGCAAAATACGAATAGAGTTACAAATTAAACGTAGATACAAATCTAGGATGCAAAAGTCACAGTTTAGAACCCATTGTGATTTTCTTAAAGCACTGAGAAACATATTGCAATGTGACAATTTACTAAATTGAAAAAAATCTAATGATTGAGAATTTATTTATCTCACCAAATAAATTGTAATTCACAAGGCAATCGCATCGTGCCATAAAACTAAAAGCCACGATGATTTAGAATATGTCAAGACTCAATTTATGTATTTTGTAGTAAATAACCAGTGTAACTAACTCTTATTATATGTCGTACGTATCGTTCGGGTAAATACTACTGGCGCCAATGTAAGAACAAATCTCAATTTGGCATGCGCTTCCCAAAATGATTACTTACAATATGTTTGTTAAGTAGTTCCTTCGTTAACCCTCATTTTGGACAAGGACAAATGGATTACCACAAGGACCGAGTGAGTTTATAAGATTGTTATATTTATCTGACGCACAATTACTTTCTCGAGGTAGGTAAGGAGAGTAAAGAGTGCCAATGCACTCTGGTTTTACATATCTCTTTCGACTCTCGTCAATTATTTAATGACATGCCTTCTTCATCCTTCCGTCTTTTCTTTCCAATGTCACATTGTATTATTTGATTCTAAACTGTTAGATATGTTCCAAAATCGCCTGTCTTGAGAGATCTATTTTCTATATACTTATCTTCATGTACTGCTTGTAGTAGTACTTGAGACATCACAGGTTTTGTATGTCTTTGTAGGAGCCGAATCTGCTCGAATCACCTTTGTGTATTCAGCTTTGTAACAGTAATTAATTAATTAAGCCAGGGTATTGAATTGAATGTTCGAGAATCTTTGAGAAACAATAGAAGCTTGAGAATGTAAAGATTAAGAGAAATTTAATTTAGGCTGCCATTCAGTTTCATTTTCAATATTGTGTCAAATATTGTGAGTAGGTATACACGTGTTCTTTGCAGTCTTTAGTATTAACTTTTAGTGTATCTTATAAGGGTCTAGCAGCACAAGTAAAAAAAATAGCAGAAAATATCTGAAAACTGTATATGTGTAGTTAAGTAATAAAAAAATGCGAATTTACGATAACAAACTTATAAAAAAATATGGCGCTGCGTTTGTTTACATTATTCCTGAATCGTGCGGTTGAGAGTCACCGAAAAATAATGACCTCATTTGAAGTTCCCTACCTACAAGTGTATACGGAACCCTCAGACTCGCACTTGGCCAGTTATTTGATATGCCATTTTTACTCAATTGTTACCTAACCCATTGTTTAAAAGTCCCAAGTCATGGGACTTATACAGATCTCACTCTATACCGAACCATTACACGGATATGTTGTAAAGGAGTCGCTACATTACATGAACAGAATACAATTTGAACATGAGTTATTAACCCACCTCTGGTGAATATAAAATATAGTGAAGGTGAATATAAAGCTTATTGTTTATCACAACAATCTGAAGGCGATTGCTAGCAGTCACAATTTACATATAAATGCATGAATAATTTGATGGGAAATAAAATATCTTCCAACAGTTGCAGGGTTTAAAAAAATATCGGTGCCTTGATTTTGTATTTTGACTGTTATTGATAACAACTTAGTTTTATTCAAAAGTGCAATTCTGGAAGAACAGACCCTAATTTCCATCGTCCTATCTCGCTCGCACTCCACAATCGTTTTCTTACATTGTCGGATTGGCGGAAAAAGTAACAGGTTTCATCGCGGTTTCTTTACAAAATCGCATTGCAAATCTAAGATTCCATTTAGCAAAAAATGTGCCATTTAGTTTTTGCAATTTACTAAGCCTAAATATTTATCACCGCACTATTCTTCTTGCGGATTAGCATTATTCGACACAAGAAATACTAGGTTTACTCATAAGCCTTCAATCCAGTCTACAATCTAAGAGTAGTGAAAGAATTATCAGATATTTTTTTAAATCGACAAAGCTTGTCTTATGGCGCATCGACTCAAAATAGGCTCTCTGATTTTGTTCGTCCCTTTTTAATACCAGTAATTTAAAATAGCGACTCTATGAGTCTTATATTGAGGCTGGCTAGACTTTCATCAACTTTTTGCTGTCACTCCTAATTGTCGAAAGTTGAAAAGTTTTCATCCGCTAAAACGATTAGTTGAATTTGCAAAGTAAAATCAGACTTACTATTGTTTGATTTCTTTTTCGACTTTGCTTACATACAGCTTTTAAACTTAAATTCGAGTTATATATTTAAAGAGTTAAGAGTTATAAAATTTAATGATATTCCTTTTTATTTCTAACACTTATTAAAATACTTCCTCGCTCTTTTACCTGCGAATATCCAAATCTCTTCAATTTCCAAGTTGATTTAAATTAAACGCAAGATAACTTACCAGCAAGCGTTCAAAGAAAACCTGCTAGAACTAATTAATTCCCTCCACAATACCTGTAACTGGGGAATCTATCAAGAGATCTAAGATTAAAACGAGGGGAAATAATGGTATAAATTGGGAATAGCACGCAACGGCACTCAAAAGGCCTGGCGTGGCATGGGTTCCTTTGATGTTCTGCTCTCGGCATCTCACAAGATATCGTTAGTAGCATCAAATACAAATTACAGCATAAACGGGATTTTTTGAGAAAACGATTTCCTTTGCATACATTACCATATTTTATAGAAGCTATGTTTACGAGTTGACGATGAGAAAATGCAATATCAATGTAGAAAATTGACTTGGTAACGTTATAAAGTTCGCAAGTCCAGCCGATGCAGATAAGTTTTTAAAGATTTCTGCAGTGCATTTCCAGAAAAGCAAATATTGATCTCGTTCCTGGTTTTTGAATCAAAAAAGCACGTCATTAGACTAACCGAGCGCGAAAGATTAACTATAGCTATTATTCTGAGGCGAAGAAGGCAAATTAATATTTACAATTACCTACATAATTAATTGTGTCAATTCTTTATCCTCCTGGCCACAGTCAGGTACGTTAATCTTTATTTAAGTGTTATCTATTTCTCTTTAATTCGTGTCTTTATTCTGCGTTATATCACATTTGGAGGTTGGACGCCGAAAAGTTGGGCGGTAGTTGACAAAAATCCGTTACTCGCAGTGGCAAATTAGCCAACCATATATGACGGTAAGGGCTTACCAGCCCTGAAATGACTGAGCGATGTGCAACCTCCTCTAGGGAGCGGGGCCATAGAGAGCGATAATTAATGAATATGTAGCACAATCCTCATTAGGGTTGAGAGTGCGACGCCATGTTGTAAATATGACAGCTATAAAGAATCTCTCTAGAAAGCGTTTTGCATCTGCTCATGTTTTATTTTAAGAAATAAAAACTGAAAAAAAAAACGGTTCTTTTTTCAGATGCAGTATTTCTGATGTTCACACAGGTAGTGGTAGAAAGCTAAATAGTCCAAGTGTATTTAAAGGGGTAAGTTTAAAACTTCATGTCACCATGTATGAAATCAATGCACATTGCTTGACAAACTACGTAGCCATTCAACAACATATTTAAGATAAGGAAAGGAAGATACGAAGATTTGTTTTCAAAAAGCGCTCGCCTTGGTATCAGGTCAGCTTATGTATTAAAAATACAAAAAAAAAGTTACACAATCTAATGTAATCACTAACATTTTAAACTATATATCTACGAGGTAAAGAAATTTAACACAATTTAGCTTTTAACTGATAACCTAAAATGAAAATTTTAGAAACCTCCGACCCGAAAGTCTAAGCTGACAGCTAAAAATACTCTCGAATTAGTTACATTTAAAACATAACAAACTAGATAAAATTCGATTCATGCGATTAGGAGCTATAATGCCGCAGACAGACACACGGTAAACTTATAACATCCTGCTTTTTGCGTCGGGGGTTAAAAAGCATGGCAACTACTTTGGCTTCTGTATTTATCTGTTCCCGTGGGATAGGATGTACCATTTCTCAAAATTATATTAACGTAACAAACAGACATAATCAATTTCGCAATTCTAAGAGCAAGTGCTTGATAGTGGAATAATAGGCCGAATGGGTGGTCAGCGAATTGTAAAAGGAAATAAATTAATGAATGTCAAAATATATTCATAATAAGTATTGTTTTTATGACGCCCAACAAATGGCACTGCTGACAAAAGACCTCTGTTTACGCCAATGCTTAAACTAACCACTTTTAATTTTGGGAGTTCGGCGAAGCGCGCCGTTTCAATAAGTTTTTTAGCCTTGAAATTTAATATAAATACTTCACGGAAGTTTTGTTTTAGTAAGTAATCATCAAAAACCTCTCTACGGCTTGAAGTAAAATAATATACAAGAAACCACAAGTACTAATGCGTTCTTTAACCAGGTGGAATTTACAGATATTCCATACAACCGTATACCTATTCATGTTAGCGTGTGTATGACACCGGAACCCAGCTTTTTCTCAGCGATCCTTTGTCGACTTCCTTAGGGGGTCCGGAGCCCCCCTGGGTTAGAGTAGGGGATTAGGGGGGTCATTGTGTCGAGCCAATTTGAATACTCAAGTGCGAGCACGTGTCGTAAACGATGTCGATGACCGGTACTTCGCTTTTTCTACTCTTAAGGACTTGGCTATTAGGACCGTATTATGTTATCTTCAGCCATGTTGATCTTTGACAAGACATTTCAGATAAATAATTTCGTCATCGCGTATAACAAAGAATTTTTCTAACGACGAATTTTCTTGGTAAAGGATCCACCTACGCTAATTCCTAGCAGGTTTTTCTTCCGCCGATGGCAAGACAATTACAACTTTTAATATTACAAAGGAATTTGCGATTTTTATAAAGATGTCAGACTTTGTTGGAAACGGTGTGTGGTTATATTTGAAGAGTAGATATTCATTTTTCGTAATTTTTGTATATAGTCGATTTTCTTTCTAATGTTTGTGTTCCGTTAGTCAAGAGTAAGTTAAGAATCTAATAGCGTGATACGCACTTCTGTGCAGATACTGTCCCGAAGGCTACGTCCGATGTAGGTACTAACGTTATCTAATCTCTTATTTCTTTCTAATTTCGTTTCTGGAGTCTTATTTTTACAATAATTATTTTCTTTGTTTTGGGCGGTGTATTTATGACTACTAATATTATAAAGCGTTAACATGTGTTGCTTTGTATGGGGTAATCTCTGGACTGCGGCTGCTAAGCCGATTTTTCAATTATTTCAATTATGAAAACCTATCAGGGTAACCTATATTTCAGGGTCGACAACGCGCGAGTGATACCCCGGGTGTTGCAAGCGACCATAGGCTGGGGTAACCGCTTACCATCAGGCGGGCAGTATGCTTGTTTGCCGCCTTAGGGGTATAAAAAAAAACCTATCTCTCACTATCGTAGGCATATTTTATAAGTCACTCGTAGTAAATAAATTTGCATACGTTTTTGGTTAACCAATTCTTCAAAAATCTAATTAAAGGTCGAATAGCTCACTATACGTATTATCTCTGTGAAGAACATGCTTCAAAGAGACATAATTAAGTTTAGTTACTTTAAAAGATTTTGCTACTATTTTAACACTAACTTACTTAAGAATCTTCAAAGCATTTGTTAGAAATAAATTAAAATAAACACATCGAAAAAAAAATAAGAATGCACGGATAACAATTTAATAATGTACTTCATTAATTCAACTAAAAAATATTTAATTTTAATTTGTTTGCTGATAATTAAGATATTTGGAGCCACGATACATAAACATTTTTACTGATTTCAACTAAGATTATAAACCAGATGCCTTGATGATTTTTTCGGCAGTTCTTTTAGATGATTATTTTCCGAACCCATGTATAAGCCTATTAGGACCTTTACAAATAAAAAAAAAAACCTGGAATATAACAGCACGGAAATAAACTTTACCATGTCATGGTCACATCATTTAAGTAAACAAGAGATCAAAATGGCCGGAGTTTGTTATTCTGGTAGAGGTGAGAAACCGACTCCGCTATCACGACCTTAGATAAGAACAAGAACCCTTAAACGAGTTATGGAGTCAAATTCATGCCCCCACGACCCCATTGAGGGGCAACTTAAAACATAAAGCAAGCAAAGAGGCAGCGCTTTTTCGTGTTAAGAACGGTGCGAAGACGTAAATTGTATTCTCTTTCTAAAAAAATACAGAATTTGTTTTTACTTTTTTTTGTTTGAATGAATATTTTCTGTGTGCAGACTGAGGTTATATAAGGTTAAGTGTGCTTAGGTATCAAATACAGAACAAATAAATGTGTTTTGTTCACAGGGCCATTTTTATAAAAAAATGAACTGCGATTGTACCCACATCCCTATAGAAGATCACAATTCGCAACCAAACGCTACTTCCTTTTAGTACAGTTTCTGCAGACTCTGCAGTGAGGTTTCTAAAGCTTATACTAATCAGAGTTCTAGCAGTTCCTTATACTCCTGGCAGAGTTATTTACCTCAGGATGGTTGGCAACGCCTTAGTGTTCACACTTTATATTAAATCCATATGTCACGAATTACGATTTAGTAGTACAAATAATTTTGATTTTATATAATTGCTCATGTTTTTCAATTACTTAAAAAAATCATAAAGAGTACAATTTGAAGAAGTGAAGCGTGGAAATGTAATTAACGTGTTCCTTACAACTTAACAGAAAATTGTGTCTTTTAAAAAGGCCTTAAGAACCACGTGCTCTTCAATAAATAAAATGAAATGAAAATGAGTGTTTTCAAACAACGCGTACCTATGTTTCATTCTCAAGCGAGCAATTTATAACTGAAGCCTTTCTACCTTGCAATAGGCTTGGAGACACCACGAAGCTACTTACTTATAGAAGTCACTTTCAGAAATAAGAATAAGGTACAATAAGCACTGGTTATTTTCTTTGAAATCTGTCCTCAGCGTTTGTTTTGTAACAGCATCCTGGTCAGACAAGCATGCACTGCATTGCGTCTGCTTTTATAGGATAGAAACGCAAGTTATTTATTTGTACTACGTTGTTCGTAAACGTAGGTTATTTTATACCGCTTCGTTAAGTTGTTATAGGTGACAAGTACGGTTTCTTGTAGCTTTGTTAATTAAAGTATTTGTAACATTTAATTACCATGTATTGAATACGAATATTGAATTTTTCGAAAAGGTTCATAATTATGTTTTTTTTTTATTGATTTCACAGCAGAAAATAAGGTTAGATTGTCTACAGTTGAAACACTAAATGCAATTTAAAGGTTACGTATGTATTTTATTTATTTAGGTATACCAAACTAAATAACGATTAGCTGTCCCGACAGACGTCCTGTCTAGTATTACATTAACATATTATTATGTACAATGTATGCTAATAATAATAAAGGAACAAAAAGAAAATAAATACATATAAATTGTATCTACAGAAGGTGCAGTCTTAATAAGTGTATGTAAATAAATTAATAAAAAATATATTTAAAAGAGTTTATAACTATTAAACTCATCATGTAGAAAGAAAAAGTTAAACCACGCATTTAAGCTAAATAAAATTACGTTCGAAAAATAAACTGCCTTTTAAACAAGCGTGACCTGAAATTATAATCCGCTTATACGATGCTAATCGCAATGAAAGTTAATCTTTATTACTTGGAGCATAAAAATTAATTTGCCACGTATCGCAAGCGCTAATACGTTTACACAAGTATAAGGCGGATACCACTTTTCACTGGTTTTCGTGCTCATTAATTGTGGGATATTAATTAAATTAAACCATAGACCTGTTTTTTTCTGTAATAATATATATATATATATATACCGTTTATCGTTACTGTTTATACAGTTGTTAATATGACATCTTTGATTTTAAGGAAATTTTATAATCTAACCACGATGGTTTCGCGTATAAACTAAAAGAGCATACATTTAGGGTGGTTACTGATTTTAAAAAGAACTAGCAGACTAATTCTGAAAAGTCTTCTAATAAGAAGCAGTAAAGTCCAGTTAAAATCCGTTTAGATCAGTTTCAGATGAACGCAGATTAAGACAAACAAACGGACAGTCAGACATCTGTCTGACTGTCAACGGACAGTCAGACATCTGTCTGACTGTCCGTTTGCTATGACTGCTATGCTAAGTGTCGTGTAATATATCTATATTACACGACACTTAGCATAGCAGTCAGTTATACTAATTCTAGACCAATCGGTATGGTATAGAGATATTAAAAAGTGATATTTATTTCATAAATCATATTTTTTTATTGCAAATAATGTACAGCATTTTAAAATTATACTAATACACAGTACACACCCTGTTTATAGGGCACAGCAATTGTGATAGTGAGAGGGCATTTATTAATTTATATTATCTATTTTATTTTAACCTAATATTAATAATAAGTGAATACACATCTATCTTATTAATTATAATAATATGTTATATTTAATATTGCTGTTTAATATATGATATAATAAACACACATTGGTACTTTACATGTAAATACGTAATTTAAGGTTCCCTGGCACACCAAGCTCTATAAGAAAAAGGCGCTTCCCACGGGAGTCACGGACGGTTGCCCACGCGTGGATAAGGGTTTTACAGATACTTGCCTCAGCAGTTATTCGATTATTTAACTACGTAGATACAGGGTTTTTTAGCTCCGAAAACTTATAGAAAAATGTACACGTTTTCTTTTAAAAAAAACATAAGGCAACGAAGGTCAGTACCAGTTTTGGCTGAAACTCTTTTCATGCAAGCCTTTTGACAAGCGAAAATCTGTTATTTATCACAGCCAAGTAAGGCAACTCATACTCATCGCTAGCCTCGCTTTATCCCCAGCATTTTTGGGATCAGCACTAAGTTTATCCATAATATGGCTGGATACACCAACTTTTACACAACGCGAATGCCAAACACTCAAATGCCAGATCCTGATGTGACTGCTTACCAATTTTTTTACAAAAAGTTATTTTTAGGGGATGGAACAAACTAAAATGAAACATGTATACATAAACTATTACAATACCTCAACTCATATCTCATCAACTCAATGCCCAAGTTCCATTATAGAGAAGGCCTATGCTTCGCAGTAGGTTGAAAACACAGATATAAGTATTTCAGATATATTACTCACAAGTCTAATAAGCGTTGTGTGATTGACTGGGCAAAACCGGGCTAATAACAGATAATTTATTGCCCTGGCCATAAACTAATCACCTCGTTAATTATACGGACGCCTTCTCTGCTCATTTCATGACACTGATTTGTTACTTTACTGTTTACACTTTTACCCGATTAAAATGAAAGGAGTACACGGAAGTTGCTACTATTACACCTTTCATAGATTTTATTCATCCAGACGTCATAGAGTGCCAATAACTCCCAAAAAATGTTTAACTACCTGCATAGGTGTAAGTTGTAGAGTGGCAATGAAAACTACTCACTAAAGCATTGGCGGATTTATCACGAAAACTCAGAGGAAAACTATTTTGAAAATTCGGTTTTTATTTATAGCTTCTAGGCAGTTTTTTTTTAATTTAAAACCTGAACCGGTAAAAGATCTCACCCGGATATAGATAACAATATCTAAAATATGTACTCATAAATAATATGTAAAAAAACTCATCAAAACTAAATAATTATTATCATTATTTCTTATATTATCTGTAGGGGTGTGCGTCCATTTATTCACTAATAAACGTCCGACAACTGACATGACGTTAACGATTCCAATTCACTTCATATCAATATGCCAAATTATGACAACATGACAAGAGAGTTAACCAATTTATTTATCCTGCTTCTTAAAAGGTATCTATCAGATATCACTGAAGCGGAATGTAATATAGAGCAATCCCGTAGCAATTTGCAAATGATCAGTGCTACTGCATCCCTCGTTAGTCCGGCACTAACGAAGATTAATCGCGGCCTGTTTAATGATAATGAAAACAAAGTGAGCCCCAAACGTGGGAATTTGAATTGGAACCGTTTTAATTAAAATCCATTCAATGGCGACTGAGGTAAGGACATTATAACTACAAGTTATGCTTTCTACAACATTCTAAATTACCAAGTAAATTTCACATTTTAATAAAAAGTTTCTTCCTGGCTGTTCTCTGAATTAGGGCTAGATTACAGCTTGCATATATGGCTTCATAAAGCTTAAGCTACGTGAAGATTACTGTTTGGCCTTTTGCATAATTTAATGTAAAGTAACTTTGTGCATCCGTGCGTAAAGTGCTGCCACACAAGTCTCGCTTAGCTGAACCAAAAGATAGGTTAAGTTACGTAAAGTATTTTACGCAACGTGAAAACCCCTGCACACGGTAAGGGACAAAAAAAGTGTAGCTGTGTCCTTGTCTTGTACATTAGTACCGTATATGTGTGAGAAGAGCAAAAGATTATTTATCAACAAAGTACTTAATTATCATCACTGCCTATAACTTAATTGCAATCGGTGTAGCTGTGTCCTTGTCTTGTACATTAGTACCGTATATATGTGAGGAGAGCAAAATATTATTTATCAACAAAGTAATTAATTACCATCACTGCCTATAACTGCATTGCAATCGTCCGTAAGCTACGGTGTCCGCTTACCCTCAGACGGATTAGCTTCTCACCCGCGTAGTAATAAGGTAACAATAAGCGAAGATACACAATTTTAGGCTTCTCATTAAGTGAAATCTAATTTAAAATCGGTTCTGTAGTTTCTGTGCACACCCCACCCCATACATATCTAACAAACAAATTTCAACACTTTATAATATTAAATAAACAAATAAGTTCATTATAAAAAAAAACCTTTGTATTCACTTCCAATAGCATCCCTCAACCCTATCATAAATTTGACACAAGTTCACAACGCGTGATCATTTAATCTGGGACCGTTAATGGATTCCTACAAAGCCTTTAAACCTTGGACCCGAGATATAAGCTTTACCCTAAACATGTGACATATCACTACTTTGATTAGATGCAGAAGTTAGCAGACTAAGCACATAGCCTCAGGCTAAAACAATTCAATTAAATGAAGCGGATTATAATATAATTTTGATGAATAATTGGTATTGTACTGTATAGTAGCTGAAAGTAATAATAAGGAAGAAGTTCTAGAAGAAGGGTGTGTAAAGATTTCTGCAGTGTCGACAACGCGCGTGTTATACCCCCGGTGATGCAAGCGTCTATAGGTTACGGCGCTTATCAGGCGGGCCGTATGATTGTTTGCCACCTCAGTGTTTTTTACAAGAGGTCAAATGTATTCTGGTGAGTCAAAGCATTGGAATGTTTATTTTGACGCCTCAGCATATTCATTTATGAGAAAAAGACGCCATAAATAGGTTGTATTTTTTACACCTAGACCAGGATGTGGGAAAGTCAATTTAACATTTGGTTCATGTTATGATTGGACACGGCCTGACAATAAATAATTCATGCGAATGTTTGTTTATTATTCAACTAGCGGCCCGCCCCGGCTTCGCACGGGTAGACATTATTCAAATATTTTGTCTACCCGAGCGAAGCCGGGGCGGGCAGCTAGTATAATAAATAGCCTATATTACTCAGTGATAATGTAGCTTTCTAACGGTGAAAAATTTGTTGAAATCGGTCCAGTAGTTTCGGAGCCTATTCAATACAAACCGACAAAAATATTCCTTTTTATAATATTAGTGTAGATAAAGTCTACGCGGCTAAACGGATTTTCATTATATAACATTCGCTACTTTAAAAAATTGTTTAAGACAATTTCGAGTGAAACCTATGGGTACGTAAATAAATATGTTATTGTAACACCATTCGCCTTAATATGGCAATAAAATAACATTATGGAAGCTCCGGCCCCACAATCTATTACATTTAACTAGAATCCACTACATAGGCGTAGGTTTGGAACATGGGCTCAAAATCAATATGAAATTAACCAAAACTTCTCGGCAATAGAACTAAAAATAACAAAACACTACAGCAGCGCGAAGCATTTCAGGCGCAAACTGTTTAAAGAGAGGTTTAAATCTATTTAGCACAAGCTATTTGCAGCGGCGACGTGACAGCAGCTTGGAAGCTGTATCACGTATAAATACCGACTCAGCATACGACCTCAATAATGAGGCATAAAGGGAACTTCGGCTCTGCCTGCCTATACTGCCTTCGACCCCTTACACACTACGGATATCCACAAACCAAACAAAGAGGAAAATACGGTTTCGTAGACAAAAGGGTTCTATGTGTATAAAATACCGTCAACGACTACTTTTTTTTCCTAACCGGTGGTAATTTACATCTTCATAAGTGCCTAATTAGGGCCTAAGCAGGCAGGGCAGACTTTTATAGGGTTAGTTTCTTTTTTCTTTTAGTTTTAGATTAAGCCTAAGCAGAATAAATTATTCCTTGATTTGATTTGACATAAGAAAGTACGGATATACTGAATTGAAAATACATCTAATACGAATGAAACGTATAAAAGGTTTTTTTTCTTTAAATTTACACCAGAACCAGTTTGCTTTGTTTGGAAGCTTAAAAAATCCATTCATCAGATAAATACATCATTCTTTCTCTCTCTCTCTCTCTCTCTCTCTCTCTCTCTCTCTCTCTCTCTCTCTCTCTCTCTCTCTCTCTCTCTCTCTCTCTGAATACATGCCCGCCGGTTCCGAGTACTATACTTTTCCATCATTGAGTACTTTGGTAATTTTATGTAGACATGTAGGACCCTGGTCTTCCGAGGCTTCTTCCACTCACATTCGCATTGTAAATTTTTTTGGTAGTCTTAAATCACTCATTCAATCTAATTATATGTCCAAACCTAAAAATTAATAATTAAAAGTAAAATAAATAGTTATTGCAATACGTCCGCAGAACTCTAACAAATCCTTCAACGTGACTTGTTCATGAGTCGAAGTTGTCTTACTGTGAACCAGCACCGCGCGTATTATGTATTATGAATCTTTCACGTTGTAAGCTCGTGTTTTTATGCTTGAATATAAAATTGAACATAAAATTCTGGTCACGTTCCTTCGCCCGTATAAAGTCAATCATTGTTTTATTAGCAACCGGTATCTACTGAAAAACAATACAACGTTTCCTACAACATTCACAAAGCTAATTTAACTTCATTTGGAGGGGATACAAGATCTGTTTACTGTCAACTCAAATCGCAAATCTGCCATTTTAAATCTTATTTAAACGTACACTGAGTAGCTAATTCAGATCAAATTTCACTAAAACAAGGTAAACAATTTATCACCACTCAAATCCACTTATCTATACTAATATACTATACTAATACTAATAATATTATAAAGACGAAAGATTTGTATTTTTGTGTGTATGTTTGTATTTAATAGGCTCCGAAACTACTGGACTGAATTCAAAAAATCTAGAACCGTTAGAAAGCTACATTATCACTGAGTAACATAGGCTATTTATTATACTAGCTGCCCGCCTCGGCTGCGACGTTGTTATTACATGTACAGGGCCTGGAAAAGTTTTATAGAATTAAAAATCCAGTATTGAAAAGAGTAAGCAAATTGTAAAAATCTTATGAAACACTGAATACCAGTACATAGAAATGATACCAGACAATCCAAGTTTATTGATCAGCATCTAAAGGCCTTATTAACATTCAAATAATTCAACGTTGGTCAAATGAAATAGAATATCATTATATATATTACCGTATTAGACGCAAACGACGGAACAATTTGGTAGAAAATTAGGCCTGCTTGTGTATCAAAAGAGGAAATTGGTTAGCTCACAATGATATTTTTATAACAGAAATTGAAACGAGAAAATGGCTAGAATTTTGATTATAAATACAATAACCTAAATGTTTTATTAACATTTCAGGCTGTACAAGTGTACAGCCTTAGCAAGAACATATTTCGTCTACGTATTCGAAAATATAACTCAAGTTTTTTTGTAGTTCAATTTTGCTTGCCACGCTCCGCAACGGTAAAAATAGTTGAAAGCGATACGAACACGTAAGTTGTTCTTGCTAACGCTACTAAATGTAGGTAGGTACTTCATTGACAAAAAAAAACGCGAGATGGACATAAGAACTAACCTGGTGCGGCGGATATCAGATCTGTAAACATATATACTTACATACATATATTATCATGCCAAGTCCCTCAAAGGTAGGCAGAGAGCGATCTTTAAGATCTACCTTTGAGGCTAACAAAGCTACTCTTGCCTGTCAAATTTTACTAAAGTATAAATCTGCAACGTAACTTCCAGAACACTCAATATGCGCAGGAGCAATTAAGCTTACGTAACGAAAGACCAACTCAGTGCTCATCAACACTATACATGTTTAATAGACAGATATAGACATGAAAAGAAATCGCTTAGATATATAAATCTGACATAAAATCCATGCGACGAGCACTAAGCAGGTGAGCCTCAAAGGTACAGGTCGTAAATAAAATCATGAAATAAGATTGGAGGCTGCCATACCAACCAGATGTTGTTTTAGTCTGTCAGTAGGAGCGCCAGGTGGTGACGCTTGGCGGGGATTGGCTAGATTTTATGAGCACAAGATTTGATGTAATAAATTTGACGAAAGGACATTGGCTGGATTCTGTTAGATCATTTAAACTAGTAGTCCGACTTTTACGTATTTAATGCTGTGCGCTTGAAGAATATCGCTGTACCTATGCAATATTTTCACAAAAAAATATAAGAATAAAACTAAAACTCAAAATCATCTTTATTTGACTAGACTTTACAAATAAGTACTTTTAAATCGTCAGAATCTACCACCGGATTCGGTAGAATTTTAATAAATATTGTTGTATCATGATTGTTACATGAAAAATTTAAACAAATTGTTACTGAGTTTCTTGCTGGTTCTTGTCAGGTGGCTATTTTTTTCCGAACCGTTAGTAAATTAGACCTTCATAAGTGCCTTATCAGGGCCTTAACTGCATACATGATTTTTTGATTTTGATTTTTTGAAGATCGTTATTTGCTGAAAAGAATCCGGCAAGAAACTCAGCAATTACTGTTTTCAAATAAAATATTTTACATTCATTTCAATAAAGCCTGGACACCCTACTGAAACTCTCGAGTGCATTGCGATTCGAGTTGAAAGCAAAGCAGATGTAGGTGATGCGGCGTTCTTATGAAATATAGACTACGCAATGTTTAGACATTAATTTTATAGTTACAGTGCACTCGTAAAATTTCTCTGATGTACTGTTTCACCTTGTTAGATTTATAGCCATCTTGAAAGATTATGAAAATTGTTCAATGATTTTTTTCTTGAGCTAGCACGCGTTTTTGATCGATCCATTTATTGGATTTGTTAAAAAAAATTCAGTCTGCACTTTATATCAAATCTGCCAACTTCATGAAACTTAGAACTGTCATTACGCGTAGTTTTTTTTTCTTCACTGACATTTTGGGATACGTTTCAGTGATACTAAATGTACCTACCTTTCATTGAATTCCAGCTTTTAATAAAAACTTTTAAGAGATTAAATTAAGAAATAAAGTTTATAATTTCTTAAAGGCCAAATATTCACATCTTGTGATTTATTGATTTTACTTTATTGGGATTTAACTCCCTCTATAACTTTGGTAGTTCTATATGCCTACACCACCTGTCTAGTCTATCCACCGGGCAAACCCAATAGCAACTCGGTTATTATCTACAGAGCAGATTCTATCCGATACAGCTATTGAGTACGATTTGTTAACTCCTAGACGATATGGCGTTTAGATTTGGTAAACATTTTGAATTTTCTTTCATTGCGTCTATCTGTTAATTCCACAGTTGGTTTGGACTTTGGATATTTATTCCTCGAGCACTGCAAGGCTGTAGAGATTTGGATAAAACATTACATGGACGCAATGTGCTTTTCATTTCAGGAATATGTAAGCAGACACGAGCAGATGTAGATAATTGTTATCTACTACACTAAAATACCCGATATTTGTTATCGGGTATATCTTATAACCTTTGATATACTTCACTTAACACCTATTCCAGTATAACCTATATTTCATATAGGACGTGACAAAATATAGGACGTTAAGAGAAGAGAGGTATCTTTCTAACCTACTATGAGTCCCTTGACATACCCTCCATGAGAATGTTACACAAAGACGCGCGGTTCGTGGACGTTGCATTCTTATATTTTCCGTGTGAAATGAATGAAGTGAAATGTATTAAACATTCATTCATTTGAAGTCAGCAACAATAACTTTTTTTTAAAGTTGACTAAAAACCAATTTTTTTGCGAGTCCGCTGTCATATTACAGCCGAGTCAAGCATAGCCTATACTTCAAATGTAAGACGGTGGCTGCGATATGCAACAATATCCTACCGCTTACACGGTTAGGTACTTATTGTTTAAAGCTGCTCGGTCGGCAGACAGATTACTATGATAGACGTATGGGTAACAATGGTGAACTATCGGATACGGCTCTGTCTATTGTCGACTGACTTCGACTTGATTTCAGGATTGTGTTGATAGATGTGCCTACTGCCTACGTACAATGCTGTACACACGTTCAACATTCACTCCGTCGTTATAATTCGGACAAAGTATGGCCTATATATAAATATGTATTATTATTAAGAGAGGAAGGGCGATTTGGGATTCCCGTGGGTTTTCCCATTTAAATTGGAGCCGCCCGACTGGGGACTGTACCTCCACCTTAAAAAAGACCGCAGTGAAATAACACTACTTGATGTAGTGTTGTGTTTCTGCGGTAAGTAAGGTTGCCAGGGCTCCACGAGGATACGCTGGCCTAGTAGTAATGCTGTTAGCACAGTGAGTCCTCATCAACAACATGGTTGGCAACCCGTTAGTGATACCCCTGGTATTGCTAGCGGCTATAGGCTACGGTGACTTCTTACCATCAGGTGGGCCGTATGCTTGTGGCACCTTAGAGGTATAAAAAAATGTATACTTCGTTTCGTTGGTAAAAAATATCTTAATTGTATCCTTCCTCGCTTACCCCAGTAAGTGAGCATCCTGGGATGTGCACTTGATGTAACCGATGTGTTATCTTGAGCAGTAAATTTACTTTAAAAAGTTATCGATATATCTATTACGAATCGCTTACAACCCTTCATTTTAATCTGCAACTTTTTCCAGTTCATTCCGCTTCAAGCAGTTCGAATTGGTATCAGCTAATACTACCTAGTCTCCGGGCTGCATTCCATTGGCCTGCATCATCGCTGACGCACGCTTACCTGCAATAAACGAGGCTGTATTACTACACGGCATTGGATGAAGTAACACAAAGGGTCCTTATAACTAAGTTTTTATGTAGAACAAATTCCAATACGGCATTTAAATATTATTTATTAAGAATGTATACTTTGGCTATTTGGAGTTTTATACTTCAACGAATCAATGGACGATAGTCAATTGTAAGGACATACAATTTATACGTTATAATAAAAAATATGTCAATGTTGTTTCAGTATAAGATATTCCTTCAAGTGAACATCAGGGAGAGTGCGATCAAGAATTAATGACGTCTGCCAAAAAAAAACAAGCAGATGAATGCAAAATTAAAATCTGTTTATTCAGTTTAGTAGTAAGACACTCACAAGTGTCTACGTCGCCACGCAATATATGTAATATGCGTAATACATTAAATATCGATAATTTAAATTAATATTACCTATCAACACAAGTATGATTATCAGAACGTCACCGACAAAACGGGACTTTGCTGGAGAGCGGTCACATTTGCATAATTCCAATTAACAATAACCATCACGACAAAGAAAGTTTGACGGTTTGGCGCCATAACGCCGGGTTCAATATTGTTCTTATAAATCCTCTATCGAAAAGTCTGACAAAGGCTTGACGGGCTACCGAATTCAAATTGGAATTCGAATAACCCTTTCTTTGCATCGAATCGAATTTATTAATTTTCGACACAATAACTTTTGGCAAGAGTAATAATTTAAATACAGAATAATTGCCCGTTAATTAAACTGTATTTTTTCTTTTTCTTTTATAAGCTTTTCATTTTCGGCCATTGTCAAAAGTTTTCCTACGTTTATATTTCGACAAAGACATTTAAATATTTTAATGAGTGAAGTGCATTAATTACTCATTCAAGATGTTTAATTTATTCGATATTCGAATGTTCAATTTAAATTGTAAGATATTATAGCCAAACCAGGTCTAAACGCCATATGCCGATGATAAAAAGTAGCCAGGTGGTTTGCAAAGATCCATTATGTTCAGCCCAAAGCGACCAAAACGACAGGTGTGCTGATCAGGTATCCTACCCGCACATTCACAATCCACAGAATTTGGTAGGCTAATACCGATATGAGCAGATGGGAGGATGAAGTTGTTTTTCTTTGAATATTAAGAAGTTACAACCGTATATTTATGGTAAGGAGATTGAAATGAGCCGTAGACTAAAGCGTTAAAAATGCTTGCATATTTTCATTGGTTCTATGAGTGCTTGCTTGTCTTGGGACTTGTGAAAGAAGTGGTGTGCGAGGTATCCGACTAAACGAAAGTTTGTGAGTATGGATGAATTATAACACAGGAACACAGATAGTTTATAACCTGGATTAACTCATTTTTATCCTGGGAGAATGATAGGTTCCTCTGGGATTTTAAGCTCAACACGGACAAAGTCGGGGGCAGATGCTGGTTAGTTCTATAGTAAAAAGTTTTTATTATTTTAAATTATTATTGTCATTTCCTTTAAGAGCCGCGTTCCACGTTTCTGTGGCACAAAGTTAAATGTTCTTGACTCATGAACTCTGATTCGCTGCGGTCTTACGGTATTAAGCGACATAGTTTCACGTATTCCACACGAACTCAATCCCAAATAAGAAGGTGATAAGGTTCAAATTCTTGGTGAAAGGTTACAAGTCACCGAGTGAGTCAGCGTTAGAAGCATCTGCCTTTTTACGGTCATGCATCAAAATCCAGGCACAAAAAGGTCACAGCCATTGTAATACTGAGTAGGGGTGATGTTGGAAATATTAAGGATCACGAGTGTTTTTCCCGGTTGTACCTACTTTTAACACACAATTTACAATTATGTATTAAACATATATACATATAAAAAAATGGTTATGGATACCAATAAATTCAACTCCTAACATCTATTTCCACGAGCGTTTCAAAAAATACAAAAAACATCATAAACAATTCTTAACAGACTTTATTTCTTATGGAGCAGTTATGCAATTTTACGGCCAGTGCGTAAAAAATATATATCAACATAATACTTAAAGTCCAAGTATCCAAACCTAAATAAAAAGTTATTCCGAAATTTCGATTACTTAGCTGGCGCTCAAATAGATAAAGTTTAATTTTAAATTAGTCGAGTTCCATGTTTAAAAATCGCAGGCGTGCTCAGGTATGATTCACGCTTTTAAATGTGTGTGTGACTGTGTGTACAGGTATACCAGTAACGAACTAAATTCCGGCAGTGCATTTGTAAGTGGAATGTAAATAGTGATGTTTGTACAGCAAAGTGGGTTAGATACGTCACTGGAGCTTAGGAATTAACCGTTACGTTGGAACTGATTGCATGAGAGTAAAATAGAACGGTAGCTTTATTATATTCAAACGAATTGTATCGATCTAGCGAATATGCTGTGTTTTTGAAAATCGTACCTTCGAAAATCGGCTAACACTAAAATACTGTAGACGACCTTCCAAATTTTCTTAGCACTCAACAATAATCTTAATACACATAGCCTTAAAGTATGATTTAGTTTATTTATATTATGGCGCGACAAACACGGCGCTCACTTTTATTGGTATTCCAAGAAGTTCCCAGTTACTTGGAACAAATCAGCTCTTTTAGGCCTATTTAAAATAGCAAGATTAAGAAGACGGTTTGCTAGACTATTATGTATATATAGGATACGATGACCGCTTACCATCGATGGGCCAAACATGAGCTAAGCTTGCATCTTCGTAGTATCAAAAAAGCTACCTTAAAGATTTATTAGGCAACGCGCGAGTTATTTTGTCGCTTACCATATGGCGGCCCGTATGGTTGTTTGCCACCTTAGTGGTATAATAAATTTATAGTGGTATTGCTTTCTTGGGCTTTGGATAATATCGTATCTTATCCTAAATCTTACCTAGACACATCACACAAAAACGAAAAGGTACCCTAAAAACTTTTTACGAATATTTGATTTTAGCCGCAATATTACAAACATGGAAGATTTTACATAACGGAGCAAAAACTACACTTTACGTTAGCGTGCAGGTCATAAAGTTGGCGGATAATAGCCCTAGGTACACCTCGAGGTAAGCCTCGATCCTTCTTCCTATGAATACATGTCAAGTTTTTATTGAAATAAAACGCTTTGATACTTAGCCGTTTAGCGGAAGGCCTAAAGAAATTCTTGTTATATATTTGGTATTTCTTAAGTTTGAAGCACCGTTTTAGGAACTTGTGCTGAATTCCATCGTCACTGTATGCTTTGACAGTTACTAATGGACGGATACAGGTAACGACGACCTATTTGTCCAAAATTTTGAGAGATTTAGGTAAGTAGAACTCCGAAATCAGCAAAAACTCTTAAATAAGTAAAGTTAAGATATTCTTGACGATCAGACTATATTGAAGAAATTAAACGTCTACTGTTCGAAATTCAAATCACACTGTGAAATTTACCAACTTTGACATTACATTCAAACGCATACATGCATATGGTAGTGTGGTGTGTAATTATTTTTTTAATTAAAACTAGGTAATCAATAAATATTAGCTTTATGCACTCTTTTCTCTATTTAAACGTTAACTGTTTCATACTCCTCCGTATGCGCAATCTTCGTAAAAAGTCTGCAAATTTGCTTCACATATTAATATTTTGATTAAAAAAGTGTCTTTCTAAATTTAAAAACTAAGTGTTAATTCTTAAAAAGTTGCCTCCGTCGTTTGTTTACTGCGTTATGATATGACACATTTATTATTCCAATTGGGCTATTCCGATAGTGCCGCATGCACGAATATTTACATAGCCCATCAAATATTGAATAACTCACGCTGCTATCTGTCGCTCCCCAATAGCAAACATAGGGTCACGGACCTTAGATAAGGATTCAATAACCCCGTACTATCAGTTATGCAAATATGCGACCGATCGTAAAATGCGTGCACTTACGTAAGTATCTTATGTATCATTTTATAAATTGTATTTATTACTGTATATGCAGCGAAAATCGGATAGTACTTCACTTTTCCATAAGATCGCAGCGAATCGATACTACTCTAATGTAGTGTTGTGATCAGTGCCGGTAACAATATGTATCGCTCAAATTTTTATACGAATTTTTAGTTTCACTTTTCACCCCCTCAGCGCTGTTCATTTTCCAATACAAAAATAGTCGCAGGCGATACGAATACGTAGTCGCAAATTATTCTTGCTAGGGCTACTACGGGTGACTGAAGTTTGGGAAGATATTAAGAAGGTACTAGGGTGACGCAAATATTGCTATCAAAGCCCTTCCTCTCCACGCAGTATGGGTAAGCAATTCCTTATGCTACGGTAACCGCTTGCGAATAAACGGACAGCATCACTGTTCACTTTTCCACAGGCTTTCACCAGAATATAACTGCGTTTTTTTTTAATAGCATTGTAAATTTTCACCTACTTTAAGCAATCCTGGATATTCATCGCACGACCACAAAATCACCAATAGGACCATAATACCCCGAGAACCCCACATTACAACCTGTCTAATTGATTCCTCTGCCATTATGTTACCGAAACATAAATTGCCGAACCCTTCTCGACTCTAACAGAGACTTTATTGTGATAACCGGCATATGAAGAGGCGCCACTGGGATCATTAAGATAAATTAAAACCAGATCACGTATAGTACAGACCCGTTTAGTGATTCCTCGCACAGAGGCAGCGTATCGTGATGGAGTTGGTACAATCTTTATTGATAGATCCGTTTGAATCATGTGGGTAAATATTATGACGCATTGATTATGGTCGCCTTCAAGCTTCAGCGATAATGCGCTAGGGTTGACACTGATGATCCTTTAGGACATTAAGACAAAGTTATGAAATTATGTTTTGTATTGTCAACGGTCGTAAATACGGGTGCAAATTTTGATGATCAGACATTTTGAAGTTGGTGAAAATGACATTGATAGATTCCATTGTAAAATGTGATCCAACTCTATGTTTTTTTAATCAGTTAAATAGATATCCAGCTGTCTGTATTTTGGGCACCGGAATATGTTCGGTAAAATATGAAGAGGAATCGAAGAGCTTTCGAACAGGTAAGAAAGAGGTAAAAATTAATTTGTGACAAAAACCTTACAACTTTCTACATCAGACTCCCCAGTACTTCAACACGTGAAAAATATTACAACTGATCGGGGTCGGCCGTCTTCGAAATACTCATGCAGCGAAAATCACCCTTTCATAGATTCAAGAGACCAATTCGATAGACTCCTCGCTGTTTTGAGACCGCAAATACCTTGGTAGTGATTGATGCCACGCCTCCACCTACTCCTACGAGAATCTTTCATCGAGAATGTGTAGTTATTATATTTACCCTTTAAAGGAGCTCATGATATGATGTAGATGAAAATAAATTTGCAGCCATTAACATAGTATAAGGTTTCAGTAAATAACAGCTGCTAGAGATAAGCTTAACATATGATGCTTAAGAATAGATTTCTTGAAATATTGCAGAGTAAATAGTATTTTATATTTGGTGTTATTTTTAAACTAGGCAACATTCGCTATTCTTACTGAACTTGAAAATTAATTTGGGCAGTAAAAATAGATTGAAATTCCGCACCCTAAAAGTCTAACACTGCAAACTAATTATTCACATGGCCAATAGTGATAGACTATTGTACTGAAATTAATTTGCAGGCGGTAATTGAAAGGCATTGTAAATATTCAGCATTTGCCCAATTCCAAAGACTTTCATTGGTCCTTCGAAGCCAAGTATTTTAACTTAAATTGCGAAAGGGCTGTAACGAATTAGTCTTTATAACAGGAGATATTAAACAGATTTAATTAACGCATAGGCTGTCTATTAAATTACTTCGAACGTGACAAAGAATTAATACTAAAGAAAGGTTAAAAAACTATAGCTTCGAACACGTTACGGAGATTAAATTCACCCGCTACGATTCCCAAAGGATTAGGGTAAGGTTGTGTTTACTTCGTTATGAAGGATTCGTTATTCATGTAACTATTTACTCTGAAGTTTTAGTTACATTCAATTTAATTCTTTTCTCACTTTGTTTCCTCTAATGGTGAGAACGTTTATGTGCCGATCCTTATTACCGATTAAAAATAAGGTGTTTATATTTTCTTTTCAGTTCGTTTCATACAGTAAATTTCATCAAGAGGTTTGTATGGTACATACTGAGGAATAAAGGATCCCTCATTCATATATTTTTATTCACACGTGATGTAATGTAATCTAATATATAAAATTCTCGTGTCACAGATTTCGTTGCCATACTCCTCCGAAACGGCTTGACCGATTTTGATGAATTTTTTTGTGCTTATCCGGTATCTATGAGAATCGGCCAACATCTATTTTTCATCCCCCTAAATGTTAGGGGTAGTCCACCCTATTTTTTTTTTTTTTTTTATTAGACCGATTTCAAAAATTCTTTCACCGTTAGAAAGCTACATCATCACTGAGTAACATAGGCTATATATTATACTAGCTTCCCGCCCCGGCTTCGCTCGGGTAGACAAAATATTTGAATGTCTATAGGCTCCGAAACTACTGGACCGATTTCAAACATTCTTTCACCGTTAGAAAGCTACACTATTACTGATTAACATAGGCTACCTGCCCGCCCCGGCTTTGCACGGGTAGACAAAATATTTGATATAAAAGTCTACCCGTGCGAAGCCAGGGCGGGCCGCTAGTATAATATAAAATAAAAACTTTTTAATAAAAAGTAAAACTGACTTCAAGAAAAACAAAAAGATACCTACTAAAGGAAAAAAAACTTTCAGAACTAAAAAACTTAAATATATTTATTTTATACCACAAAGGTGGCAAACAAGCATACGGCCCATCTGATGGTAAGCGGTTACCGTAGCCTATGGACGCTTGCATCACCCGCGCGTTGCCGACCCTTAAAAATTAAAACTCAATTAAAACTAAGTTTCCAGCACCTTGCAGAATATTGTTTAAGTAAAATGAAGATTAAAATTGAGAGAATGTACTTCAGCAGATTTAACGAGTAAAGAGAACTATTCACCTGCTAAAGAACATATTTTAAACTGGGTACAAAATAAAGCGCTCAACTAAACTGAGAAACGAATACCACGTACCACTACCACCTAACAAAGATATAATATTCAGTTAACACAAATAATAGCATACTTTGATACGCAGGTAATATTATTATGTATTTTTGAACATAGGTAGTACGAAATTTTCGTAGGGCCGAAGCTACTTGCCCTACCAAAACTAACCTTTATTTGTATACACATAAAGGTTGTACATTATTACAAAAATGTATTTTAAAGCGACAAATGATCACGTGACAATGAACTCTGGTTCAAGCTGGGCGCGACCCAACAAACAATCATCTTTTTACATTCATGTTTATAATTAGCTGAAAATTATGATTGTAAACTGTATTCTAACATTAATAGCATGCCACTAACATTTGATAGGATTTTAATCACAAACAGACCAAACTTTCTAGATTTCATTATTTATTGCAGAGAATACCTAGGGCGTATATTCAGTGGTCATGTGAAGATACTCCACGAATTCCACGATTGAGGGATCCCTTGCCCATAGCGGCTCGATCGTCCTACCCTACAAACCCAATCTCAGTATTGTGCGTATTCCTTTCCTTTCAAACGAAGGTGTATTCAATTCTGTCGTGAAAAATAAGTAAGGCCTGTATGGAGAGAATTTAATAAAGGCGACGTAATATCGCGCTGAGAAGATCTCGGCGAAATTGAAAATTAAGATCCACTTTCGTTACCGCTGTTCGCGTTCTCTAGTATTGTTTCATTTTAATTCCTACGATATGCTTCCACTTTTGGGACTCAGATCGCCCTTAGGAATTTAGGAGAAAATTCTGTAAAGCAATTGTGTAAGGTAATTATTTTTTACAGCTAATTAGGGAGACTCCTCCGCAACTGATGTATTTTGGAAGTTTGGAGTGCTCAAACAGAAAATTAACAGTTTAATCCAGTCCAGAAATTCCACGGTAAAGTTTCAATTTTTCTAATTAAAAATACAGTTTGTTTAAAAGCTACCAACGGTTCCGACAAGCATGTACAACGATTTAATTTTCTGGTTTAATAAAGAGCCGTAAATTCTCTTCCATCTTTATCCGGCTTTTATTCAACATGTCGGCGCCAGCGCTTCTCTGAGGAACTGTTATAGCAATCTTTTTGTGTTGAAACCGTTTGATAAATTACGTACACGCGGAAAATTAAAATTGCTGACGACAAACACTACACTTGTTTCATTTATCTTTGAACAGTTTACTGGTTTTTACTTAAAGATAACTTCTTATAAACTCGCATTGTAGTCTTTCGGGTAAAGACAGGGGAGACTTAATGCTAGAGGGATTTGTAAAATGAGTACTGTTATCATGTTACTTTACTTAACTTTAAAGCTAATAACGACTCCATTTTACACGCTGTAATAAACCAGCATAGTCATATTTTAGTAGGTTGCTTAGAATCGCCATATGATAATAATAAAATGTATCCTTTTATCATGACTCGGTGTTACACTAAGTGCTAGGTGCAACTGTCAAAGATGTTACCTTTGTAACTAGCTTATAATCATAGATTTCATGCCTCTCTAATCTTTTAATAAAGTTATAAAAGATTTATTTGTATTTATCACATATAAATAAACAGACTTTTGTTAAGCCAATCAATGACACGAGTAAATCTCGTCACTAATGGATAGCTTGACGACTATATTTCGCGTATGTATCTATCAATGTAATGGATTCCTTCAATGTAATTTCACCACCTACTAGATCCATTTGAAAATTTGCACACATAGTAAGCACGTATGATACTCAAATAATTTCAAAACTTCGTCTTAGCATTCTGACCACGATCATCAGGATAAATAAGTTTAAGCGTGTTTTTTTAAACTGTAACTTTTCAAATACTTTATTTATGTTTAAGCACAATGTTAGGTGCGTTGAAACTGCTCGCATGGCTCAGAGTAACAATTACTCGTTGAAAAATCTGGCGACGATAATTGCTTGCATACGTCTCATATTCGAAACACATTATTAATAATTAAATGAGGGTACTGTTTGCGTGTTACGTATACAGTACACAATCTCAGTATTATTGATTTCAGTCACGTCTTCTTGGAACAAACTAAAACACTTAAAGCCGTTCGGTTCTGAGAACGCACAAATATAACAAATAAGAGCTGTAACGGTGTTCATGTCTTATATTACAGCAATGGCGTTTTATACCAGTTCTGACAAGGAACGGAACTCCATGATTTACTTTAAAACTCACATTGAGTCTTATTCCTCGTGAGGTAAGGTTCAAGCTGGATTAAAAACGTACACTAAACACAATCGACTGATTAATTCAAAAGCTGTGAATGTCATACATTGCTCGCTGATAAGTATATATAAGCGACACACACTGATGTCACAGCGGTAATGTAGGATGAAACAAGCTATAGAATTGCTTTATAGCGTCTTATTGTTACAAATTACTCAGAAGCACTAACAATGCGGTATGCAACTGTACAATAATCTTTTATAGAGAACTTGGAGGTGGGCAGTACAGATGGAAAGAGAAGTGTTAAGAAACATATTAATTGATGTTTTTTTTTCAGTTCACTAAATTACTTTAAAATATCTTTTATTTTACACAAATGTAAACAAACTCACAAATAAGACATAATTCTTTCGGTTCCACTAATACAAAAAATGCTCTAAAAGTGACACTTGAGTGATTAAAATTAATTATAAAATCATTTGATAGCTGCACCTAGCTAGTACTTAGTACTCTTATTTAATTAAATAATTTAATTAATGTAATAGAAATAGATGCATGTTAAAGTGCAATTATGGGCGAGCATTACTCATCATTCTCCTGCCCTTATCCCATATTATTTGGGGTCGGCGCAATATGTATTTCTCTTCCATCCTTCTCTATCAGCCGTCATCTCTGTATTCACTTCCTTTCTGGCCATGTCATCTTTCACACAATCCATCCATCTTTTCTTAGGTCTACCTCGACCCCTCTACCCATCTACATTCATACATAAAACCTTTCTTACCACGTTATCCTCATTCCTCCGCATAACATGCCCATACCATGACAGACGCTTGCTCCTCAACTTTTCTGTCACTGGAGCCACTTTCAAACTTCCTCTAATAAACTCATTTCTTACCTTGTCCATTCTCGTTACGCCACACATCCATCTTAACATTCGCATCTCAGTTGCATGCAGTCTTCTTTCATCCGTCGCCTTTGTGGCCCAACATTCAGATCCATACATGACAGCAGGCCTTATCATGGTCTTATAGATTTTCCCTTTAAGCTTAAGCGGGAATCGGGGGTCGCATGTAGTTCCCGTGACCTGCCGCTATCTCTAATAATTATTTTTAGTAATGCGTTTCTGGATTTATGAAATTTACTCGTTTCAAAATAAATAGGTATACTACCGAAGACAAATCGTTAGAAGAATTAGGTAATATATCTTGGTTTAAAGGGTGTCTAGAGACGGAATGACAAATATTATTTAAAAAATAACACAAACCATAATGCCTTCTCTTTTTAAACTACACTTTCAATTAAAAACGATCCCACTGTAGCAAGCTCAAAAAGGTAAAATAGAACACAAAATCTTTAGAAGTTCAATGGTTCCCACTAAATTAATTACAGTACTACCCAATCATGTAAATAGTTTCGTTACTAGGGCACTTTTGTGCATGATGGATGATCTTACACAGCCCTTACACGACTTGAAACTTTAATCTGTCTGCGATAAGATTGTGAATCCATTATCGTACAGTGCAAGTGACATCAACCGTGCTGTGTAAGCAAACGTTGCACTCAACTGTATTGCAGTTTGCAATTTTGTCGCCTAACACATAATACTGTGTGAAGACCATAATTGATTCTGTGGACGGTAGGTAATGGATTGCATGCTAATGCGAAAATACCTTGAACAAATTGTTTTTGACTAGGCTTTTACGACTACTAATGCGTTTCGAAATAACTATCTCTGCTACTGTCGTAGATTGGAAAGGTCATCTGAGTATTTTTTAATTATTACATTGTCATAATATCTTATTAGAACTATATAACAATGCAGCTTAATTCTAAATCAAATTGGCAAGAGATGGATCTTCACAATTATTGTCGACCTTTATCAATCTCGGTTTGCTGTGGAGCTGAATAATTTTTTGTAGTTATTATTAAACATAATAATAGGTCTTACACTCGTTTACAATACAGTTAACCTTATAAGTTTACTAACAGTTTTGCAACAATCTAAATTCCTTGACTTGAAACAAAGAAATTTATCTGTGCCACAGAACACAGAAACGAAATTTCATAATAACACGAAAATTATAATCAACCTTTAATTAAAAAGAGGACTGATAAACCTATTCGTCTCACCCTTATATAGAGTGGTACGTCATTCCTTTATTGAAATACGTTTTGGTTACGCTACTAACTATTAAAATTAATGGAATTAATGGTCACGCGTGCAATAAATATTCATAATGTGACTCAGGGTAACGCTACCCTACGATTTTTTTAATAATGGACGTGTTAATTATGGAAATTGTACGTACACGTAAAAGGTTCTAAACGCTAGTGTACACGGGAGTTAAAAAAAACTCAAATGACATCAGTTGATAATGCAACTATGTAGAGAATTTATTAAAAGGTTTTTGCCCTGTTTTAATTATATAAAAAGTGTGTGATTTACTTGCGTGTCTGATTTTAATTAAATTAAAGGACTTGAAAGGGTCATCCAAAAATATAATTTTTTAATTACAAAAAATCGCTTGTCCGTTGACGCGTGTGTTGGAAAGTGTAAAATAAAGCTTCACAAAAATATTTTAGGAATCTTGTACTTGCAAAATCTTTCGTAGCATAATTATATGTGCAAATTATAGAATTAAATTAACGTAGCGGAACGAAACTCCAGACACACCGCAAATATTAACCAAAATTCCAAGCTTTAAGCAAAATATTGTAGCACATTTTGTAGTATATTGTATTGTAATACGGGTAATGAGGTTTAAACTTTAATTAATAATTTTATTCTAGCTGCAATTAATTCTTGATTTTGCGTCTGAAAAGTAACTTCGAATTTTAAATATTTTTTATACATGTGTCAAGTTTGACATCTCGAAACCACTAGTCAGTTACATAGGTTTCCAGAAAAAAAAAACTACTATGATGTAGGTGTTTTGATTCTGCGGTAAGTAAAGTTGCCAGTGCTCCACAATGATACGCTGCGCTAGTACTAATGCTGCTAGCACAGTGAGTCCTCAGCAACAACAGAGGTTGGCAACGCGTTAGTGATACCCCTGGTATTACTAGCTAATATAGGCAACGGTGACTACTTACCCATCCGTGGGCCGTACGCTTGTGTACCACATTGGTGCCAATTCTGTTGTTCAAAATTACTAAACTGAACTAATTTGACAGGTCTAAAAATATTGCCATCCTTATTTAACCCCGCATATGAGAAAGGGATAGCAAGACTTTTAGTCCTGTCAAATTAGTTAAGTTTAGTAATTTCTTACAACAGAATCGACACCATTAGTGGTATAAAATAAGTGGTGTGATATATTGATATGTTTTATGAATATATCTTTGTGAGACATGTAAATGAAATCAACAAACGAAATAAATAATAATTTAAAAACATACTTAATAAATAAAACAAATGTGTCCAATCATAACTCGTCCATCCATTTAGCCATCGTGACATAAAGCTGGAACCTTGCCTATCAATCACCCTGGACACTTTTATACGCCACATATGGTTGCTGTGACAATACCAGTCAGTTTTCCAGAATGTAAAAAAAGAACGCACACATGTAATATAAGAGAATCGTAAGTGAAAATGTGTGTTGTGTTTTCAGCGTAGATGTGCACTAAGCCGTATTTTAAAATGTAATTTGCATCAAAAATTCTTTGTTAGTGTTATTATTATTTATACGTGTGCGTGTTTTCGTTAGAAGATGGCAATTATAGGATCTTATTTTAGGTATCCCATTTTAGGTAATTTTCTAAAAATAGTATCAACAGCATCATCACCTAGAACTACTAATTTGATGTTGCCGGCTGGTCAACAGATTTGCAGATACTTTCCAAAGTATCCTTCAAACTTTCCAAACAAATATAAGCAAATGCAACAAAACTAAGCCATATCGAAACAAGTAATCATTGCTAAAGTGGTCTATAGGTAGATCCATTATGTTAACCCTTGAGTGGCCGACAATGGTCGGCATTATGGATCGCTATGGCATGATGAGGAAAGTAGGGCACATTGAAAGCTTCAGTGGGGTTCCTTTTGATTACCAAATGATGGGAGCAAATCTTGTGTTTACTATTGTGTGCGTGCATATGATATTGTGTTGCAATAGCTTAAAAATCACTAGCATCCTGCCAAAAAGCTAGTTAGTAGAATGTAGGCCACGCTACTTAGAGACCATACACTGCGCTCGTTGCGGCACCAATACGATTTTTATTTTATTTTATTTCATTTTATTTTATTTATTAAGGGAAAACAAACAGCTACATAATATAGAGTACAAGCTCGTATAAACTAGAAACATGTTGTTAATTATATAGCCAACGACGTTATCCACAGTTTGATAACAGATTTACATAAAAAGTGCCACTAGTATTCTATTATATCTATGTAGTTATTTCTCTGACTACTGTGTGGCAAACCGGCGGAACCTACCAATGTTTACACATTACTGCTGGCAGAAACGCAATCTGCATAAAACATCCGCTCTTAAAAATAATCTTGTAGCTAAAAAGTTATTTCAACAAGTCAACAAAGAATTTTAGCATGCACTTAATTGTTTCCTCGCACACAGTATTAATTATTTGCAAGTATTCAGAATCTGCACAGGCGCAGTCCAAACTGTAAATCTTCCTTTATCGCTCCGCTATCTTCGCTGGCTCTGGCACGACCGGGTTTTTCGGGGTTCTGTTAACGTACGTATGCTGTGAACCATTGAGTTCATTCAGTTTTTTTGTAGGCTCTTACTTACGGGTTTGTTAGGGAAAGAGTTAATCAAAAGCATTTCTTTAATATGTCATGTATTATACATCTTGTTGACAAGACGTGCATGTCATTCGTCTGAAGTCGTCTGTACTTTAAGACGAAACAACACGCCCGCCCTTGCAACAGCTGTAATTCCACTTGCGTAGCATTGCACTGCGCTCATCACCTCACTTTTACTTTAGTTCATAAATCTAGCCCCAATAAATTCGCAAGCTACAGTGCCCTTCAAACTGGAACAAACAGTACTGCTTAGCAGCAGAATATCTGTCGGTGTTTTGCAATAAGAGACATGCGATCTATATAAATGTATGATAAAATCTGCAATACTAGGTAAGCCACATCCCTACTACAATTCAAATGCCAGCTAATTTAAAGACATGTGTTGTATCTAAAATCTTTAATAGATCGAATACAAAATATATTATAATTTGTATTCTATAAATATGAATTTCCGCAAAGTAAAACCTGAATCAATTCAATATATCTTTAATAGATCCTTAAAAGACCATTGAACTTTTGTCGAACGGGACCCCAACTTCGCAAAGCGTGGTATGTAAAATACAATTTGACCTATTTTATTTGGATGTCGTTCAGCGGGTACTTAATCTACATAACGGTTCGTGTAATGCCAGGGTGTCGTGAAGACGGGGCCATTGGCATAACAAATATTACAGCTATATAGCCATGATACATCTCACGTTACAAGATAACGCCTTAATGTTCAGATATCAAACCATTGAGTATAATTATCCTGAGAGATTTTAGTCCGTTTAATTAGTCTGCTGTATTTATGAAAGGAAAGTCGCAGAAATATTTCCAATTTGATCTCAAAAGGTTTGCTCTTCCATGGCAATTAACTTCTTCATAGTGTTGTGTTATCGCGATAAGTTAAAGTAACCTCTACGGTAGCCCAGCAGTGACAAATTTGGATCGATTGATTTACCGTCCCATTTTTATAGGATTCATTAGCGATACTCTTGTAAATTGTTCAGGCAATTAAAAGGATTTAACAGTTGATCCTAATGAGCGCTGTCAATGCTAATAAGTAATTTTGATAATAATGTACGAATGTCTTACAGTAAGTTGTCTTCCTGTCTGAGAGTATAGGTATATGGTACTGGCTTACCAGTAGACGAAGCAAATGCTTTTACTGCTTGCCAGCTTGAAGGCATAATTTTTATATTAGTGGTTCCGGAATTACCTCATTCTAACAACCAACTAATCAAGATACTTCCATCTTTAGACAAGATATGCCATCAATACATTAAAAAAACGAAGTTTGTTTCTTTGTATTCCATAGGGTCCTTTACTACATACTCTCATCCTATTACACATAATTTTGGTGACGGCCATTCATTAGTGTCGTGGCAATTTCTAAGCACTAAATGCATGGCTATTGACATAAATACGAGAATCCTATATCGTTTTCAGTATTTCATAGCAGATTAAATCTCAGGGCTCAGTAATATCATAATATCGTCATCAATATTCGTAAAGGGATGGGCAGCACAGATAGGTAACTTATATCATCTCGGACATGATGTTTTATAGCCCTTCGTGATATACGGCCGCACTATCGCAGGCTCATAAATATATGAGGCTTGATTTTTCTTATGTACCTACCACGAAATCTGATCTAGAAACAACAAATTCTATGTAGCCAATTGTATGTATGGTAAGGTTTGTTTATGAATAAACCTTTAATTTAGGTGTTCATAACATTGTTAACTCAAAAACTAATTTCATTAAATGAATTTTGCAGCATAACACTACTACGGTAAATGTTATTTTTTTATCAAAGTCAAGGGAAATCTGACGATGACAGCTGGATATTATTTTAAAAGCCCATAAAAGCCAACGCAAGGGCAGACCCCACTCGTTGATAAATTGATGACATGGCTTCATCACAGTTTACGACAGGTGGTGTCCGTGGGTAGACTATAAAGCATTTATTTAAAAAATCTAAGTGTTCATCATATAGTTTAAGTTCGCAAATTCGGGTTCCATTCCAACACAGAACCAATATATCTATGACCTAACGCTATTTGTTCAGTCTAGGCGTATTGTTTATTATGAAACTCGTGCGGTGGGTTCCAATAACACGACTCTAGGGAATTTATTCGTAGTATCGTGTGAATAAAAAAAAAAGAAACATTTTATAAAAGATGTAAGCGATGACTTACCTATCTTTAAATGTTGTTATTGTAATGTTAAAATTCTTTTTTATACCACTAAGGTGGCACACAAGCATACCTGATGGTAAGTCACCGTAGCCCAGATTAGTGGTATCACTAACGCGTTGCCAACCATGTTGTTGATGAGAACTCACTATGCAGCATTAGTTACTACTAGCGCAGTGTATCCTCGTGGAGCACTGGCAACCTTACTTACCACAGAAACACAACACTACAAAAAAGTAGTGCTATTAGATTGCGGTCTTCAGAGATGGTATTAACTGATATTAACGCAAATTAAAGCAATGTTAATACAGATAAAACACCCTGTTCATAATTAATCATATTTCCTAATACTCGTGCCCGTATCCAATCGACCTTAACAATTGTTTTCATCGACAGCCGTCGTTATTTCTATAGCAAATGGAGCGTATACCGTTAGAGCCAGAACATACCCCATGGCTATCAATAAGAGGGAAATGTACATTTGCCGAGCACTTAACACGAAAGTGCACTCCTTTTCGATTGATTGTTTCATATCGAAAGGGCCTACAATAGGTTGGATAAGCTTGTAACAATATTCGTTAAACACTCAATATTAGTACATGTCGATTTATATACCTAATGCTGTTTTATAACCAATGAAAGCTATCGAAATGCTAAAAAAGCTGCCTAAAGTTCTTATTCATGACTTTTGTCTTTCTCATGAAATAAGAGCTGAAATCCTTGCATTTACATAATTTTGATTAAAATGTATTATGGATGGACCATTATTTAAGAGTTATAATGACGATCATAAAAATTAAACTGAACAACAAAGGCGATTATGAAGTCCTTTCTTTTATTGTAGTTGCGGATCGAATGCATAAAATAAATTTACAAATAATTCGAACCCACATAATAAAAATAAAACAGTTAGGTTGGTACCCAAAATAAATTAAAAAAGCTTTTGTTTGCGCATCACGGTCTTTCATTTGATACCCATATCATAGAGGTTCCTGTAGAAATTATAAATCTTATTTTTTTACGTGCGCCATATTGGATAAAATATGGCGGCATTTAAGTAACCTTCTTTGTCACGGGAGTCAAATTTATTTGCCAAATTTTAGCTCAATCGGACACAGCGAAGTGCGTCAAACATAGCTTGCAAGATTTTATTGAAAATTTACATTTAACTATAAAATAACAATATACAAGAAGAACTGCCACAAGACCCCGACCTGTTCTCATTGACTAATGCGTTAGAAATAAGTGATAGAAAGACAACCAAGCGTTCAATAAGAGAGATTATCACTTTTGGAGCATTTCCAATCAATCTGTGATGAAACTTGTCACATCAACTAGTATACATTATTTTTCTGCTTCTGAAGACAGTCTTACTAGTGACGACAGTTTCCACAGCGCCTCTCCTACTCTATGTGATACCCTGAACTCTCATTTCAAAGATGTTCCTAAAAATTTCAACGTTGTTCATATCAATGCCATAAGTATTCCGGCTCACTATCCTGACATGCTGACGTCTCTAGCTGACCAAAACATCCATGCTATCCTCGTCTCGGAATCGTGGCTGAAACCGTGTCTGCCTTCCACATCGTACTCAATACCCGGTTTTCACCATATTCGTAACGATAGGGTAGGTAAGCGTGGAGGCGGTGTAGCCATATATCTACGAGCGCACATCCCTTTTAACATTGTGCAAACTTCCTCTCCTAACTCCTCCTCTGATGGATCAGAATTTCTGTTCATTGAGGTCCTCCTATCCAACTCTAAAACACTTCTAGGCGTCTTTTACAGTCCTTCCCTTCATATCAACTATTTCCCGTATTTTGAAGTCCTTCTGGAAAACCTAGTCCCTGTTTACGACCACACCATCATCATGGGAGATTTCAACACCTGTTTACTCAAATGTGACAGCAGAGCTAAACAACTAAAAACCACAGTGGAGTCCTCCAATATCAATATCCTTCCTTCCCGAGCCACGCACTACTTCCCACACTGTGAACCTTCTCTCCTTAATCTTATTCTTGTCTCCTCAGTTGACCATGTAGCTATACATGGTCAATGCACGGCTGACGCTTTTTCATTCCACGACCTTATCTACCTGTCCTACAAGATTCGCCCTCCTAAATGTACGCCTAGAATTCTCCTACAGCGCAATTTTGGTGCCATGGACGGAGATCTCCTTTTAAGGGATGCCCAGAAAATCAACTGGGCAGTAATACAGGATGCAGTGACTGTTGACGAGCAAGTTGATATTTTCAATTCCTTACTTACACAACTCTTTGATATTCACGCACCTATTAGACCTGTTAAGGTGAAGCATCTTCCGGCTTCTTGGCTTACCGATGACATAAAAGCCGTACAAGCCAAGAAAAATACTTTGAAGGCAAAGTATAAGGGGAACCCTGATAAATTCCGTGAGAAATACAGGCAGGTACGGAATCACTGTAATAGGATGTGTAGGGATGCACAACGACGTCATATTCATAATTCTGTGGAGGACAGAAATCCAGGCAAGATCTGGAAGTTTCTAAAGTCATTGGGAGTTGGTAAATCTAAAACTTCAACCATCAGCAACAATCTGGACTTGGACGCTCTCAATCGTCATTTCACTGCTGTAGCAGGACTTGATCCTGCTACTAAAGCTGAAAGTCTGATTCACCTTTCCACCATTTCATCTCCCAATTGTCCTATTTTTTCTTTATGTCAATTTTCTGAGTGTGACGTTAAGAGACAAATATGCTCCATCGCTTCTAGCGCGGTCGGCTGTGATGACATAAGCCGTAAAATGATTCTTCCTCTCTTAGATCTCCTTTCACCTATCATTACATACATCTATAACTTTTCTATTTCTACCGGTGCATTTCCATCACAATGGAAAGAAGCATATATAATACCACTTCCTAAGAAAGCCAATCCTTGTTCCTTTTCTGAGTATCGTCCTATTTCTATTCTACCCTTCCTTTCCAAGGTGCTGGAAAGACTGGTGCATAACCAGTTAAGTACACATCTTTCTAGCCACAGTCTGTTGAATCCTCTCCAGTCAGGTTTCCGACCTGGCCATAGTACTACTACGGCTTTAGTCAAGATCACAGACGACATTCGCGCTGGCATGGAGAAATCGCAGCTCACAATACTTACGCTGTTAGATTTCAGCAATGCATTTAACACCGTCGATTTCGACATACTGCTTGCAATATTAAGATCTCTTAACGTATCTCCACTGGTAATTGACTGGCTTCGTAGTTACTTGTGTGGGCGCCGACAACGTATACGCATAGATGACAAGTTGTCGTCTTGGTGCAGTACTACTGCTGGTGTCCCACAAGGTGGCGTCTTATCACCTCTCCTCTTCTCCATCATTATCCAATCAATTACTATTCTAATCTCTTCATCCTACCACCTATATGCAGATGATTTACAAATTTACCAAAAAAGTCCACTATCAACCCTCTCCTGTGCCATCACTTCTACTAATGACGATCTAGAACTGATATCTGAATGGAGCAGGAGGCATGGACTCCATGTTAACCCTGCCAAAACACAGTGTATCATCGTCGGCAGTAGCAGACTGATGGCGCAGGTGAAATGGGATGACCTTGCTCCTGTATTGTTCGCGGGTATTAGGGTGCCGTTTAACACCGTCGTCAAGGATCTCGGTATTCTTATTGATCGTACATTATCATGGGGTCCACAAATAGCCGATATTAGCAGGAAGTTGTTTGCCTCCGCGGCGTCCCTTAGACGTTTGCGGAATTTTCTTCCTAATGACACCAAAATTGCGCTCTCACAATCTCTACTTCATCCTATTCTTGACTATGCTGACGTCAGCTATCTTGATCTTAGCGAGGAGCAATTAAATAAACTTGAGCGCCTTCAAAATTTCTGTATACGGTTTATATTCGGTTTACGTAAATATGACCACGTCTCCGAATTTCGCCAAAAGCTCAAGTGGCTCCCCATCCGCCTTCGCCGGAATACTCATATCCTGTCCCTCCTTTACTTTATTCTTTTTAATCCAAAAGCTCCATCCTACCTTCAGGAACGGTTTGAATTTCTCACCTCTGACCTGCACCCACTCCGAATTTCCAAAGAACTCCGTCTAAAGCTTCCTATCTTCACTAGCTCCGCTTACTCCAAATCCTTTACTGTTGAAGCTGTTCGCCTCTGGAACTCACTGCCGCTATATGTAAGACAAGCCCAAACTTCTCACTCGTTCAGAAAACTAGTAAAAGACTATTATCTTTCCCTGTAACCTCATTTAAATATCCACCTACTTCTGATCCATACCTTGTTCCCATAAATTGTATTGTAGAAATGTATTTATTATATATGTATATTTATGCGTGTATGTATGTATGTTTATGTATTTATTTATGTATTTATGTATCTACTTATTCATATATGTAGATTATATTTATAATGTCACTCACTGACGCACCTACCTATCTTTGTTTTCTCTTTCACTCCAGTTCTGTACCCAAAGGTTGCCTGGAAGAGATCGCTCTTGCGATAAGGCCGCCTTTTGTTTACACTATAATTACTTTTTTGTTGTTTTTTTTTCACATATTTCTTACTTGGTGTGCAATAAAGAATATTTGTATTGTATTGTATTGTATCAATCGAATCAAGTGGAATCAAACTGTCGTTCCTACTTATTAATAGCACACACGAGGAAAGCAATAACGTGTTGGAAGTGCGGGACACGTGTGAACCAACATCGGGACTGATTCATTGGCCCCGTGAAAAGAGAATTTGGAACAAAAAGGGCAATTATGCGAATAACAATGTGCGTGTAAGTTTGAGCCCCTGCAGGTGATGAACGATGTTAGGGGTGCCATTAGAGCCATTTCTTTACAAAAATATCTTAAAAGTGTTAACCGCATAGCAAAGTAGAACACAAGTCGTATTAATTCGTTAATTAGCATTGTAAGTTGTATCGATACGACCAGGCGTAATATATTATTAGCAGCAACACTAAAATAAGTGTCAAGTGCAAGTTTGACAGCTGTCAATGATTACTTTATTTGATTGATTGGAAGCACTACCAAATTGTTGTATATAAATTATTTGTAAATGAGCGAATAAAAGGTTTATTTGATGATAAGCCTGCCTTATTTCTGACTGTTCTAATTCAATAGAAGGTGAGGAATTCAGTTTTTTAATTACCACGGAAAGTAATAATATTTTGTACCTGACTCATGACTGACTAGTATAGGAGTAAATTTGCTAGCGACTATTTTTATCACATACATTTCATTCGATGTCACAGTTTCGAATGAAAGATTGTAAAGCAATAGCTATCACAAAAAAGGTACCTTAATATCAGTTACCTATCATTCATATCACGTCGCTCTCCAAATGAATGTATGGCCTCCTACAAAGATCAACTATCGCGGAGGCCTTGAGTTCGGGAAATAGTTCGGCTTTGACGTCCACGATTTTTATGTTCGGGGGCCTTTCCATATTTGTGTTTTATGACATAGGCGTGTTTGACAGTTCAAACGAGAAAGGGCATGGAATAAAAAATATATTTTATCGCCGGATCCCGATCGATTGACATCTTGTCAATATAAAATACAGTTCCGTGGCTGTTTTTAAAAGCATTCACGTTTTATTGATATAGGTTTTGTAAATAACACAGTGACAAAAGCTTTTATAGTTTTTAAGTTTAGCAATCCCGAGATAGAGCCGTGGTGGCCTTTTAGTATGAAGCTTTGCCTGCTATTCTATCGTCGCAAGTTCGAATCCCACCGCTCTGTACCAATGAGTTTAGTTAAAGTGAGTCACACCACGAGCTTTACGGTGCAGGAAAACATTGTGAGGAAACCTGCATACCTACGTCTGAGAGGAAATTCAAGGATGTTTGGAGTACCTAAGAGACGGCGACGCGATTTTTATAGTAAATTCACTGTTTTTGTTATTAAACTACATATTTACGGTTTTCAGATTTTTCCTACCATCTCTCCAACCCTAAAAAGACCATAAACTAACCTATATTAATCCTCGCGTGCTTCTTGCCCTGTTTACGCGAGGGGTAGATAAGGCCTCAATATAACACGTACATCCCTAGTTAATCATACTACGTTACTGTTGGGCGATGGGTCTAGCTAGACATCACATCGAGTACAGTTACTACTTTGTTTACCATTTATTATTGAATAGCCGTTTCCCAGCGACTTTGCCCGCGTATCAACATAATATATAACCTATGTTACTCAGTGATAACATAGCAGTTGGCTGGTGAAAGAATTTTTAAAATCGGTCTAGCGTTTTTAAGTTTATTCTATACATTCTAAAATACAAATCTTTCCTTTTTATAATATTAGTGCAGATATGCATTCTTGAAGCGATTTAGAAGAGATGGTGCGATAAATAAAACCTAAAGACACGCCGCGCCATAGATAAGAGCTAAAACGGACTTTATCAAATTGAGTAAAGTATGCTTTTGTACTTAACAAGTCATTAGGTGAGTTTTGCATTATCAAGGGAGTTAATGACGCATGTACTTCACTTATCGACGGATCTGCAAGTTAAGCAACTAAGGGCGCGGTCATGGGTAGGGAAGGTCACTGGGCAGTCGTATTGTGTAAAATTCTAATCAATAACTTAAGGCCAAATGCGACCCCAACTTAATGCCAAAACATTTAATTCGCCAAGTTATTAGAACTGGGCGGGTTGATATTTCAAAATAAGATTTTTTTTAACTGATCTGGTCAAACATTAATAATTAAATCTAACAGTAAGATTATCAGAAGATATGAGTTTAGTGTTTATTTTGCTCCGTGTTTACCGGAAGGCTCCGTTTGTTTGCCCATACATCAAAATGAAGAGAAGCTGCAATAATATTTTTCATTAATTCTCCCCTTTATTACTTATAAAAGGTACACACGACCCTCAATCGCAACATCAATATTTCTTCAAGTTATTGCAATATGCGTATACAAGTGTGCACAAGGCGGACGCTATTTTCATTATTCTTCTTTTTAATAAAGTGGGGGACAATTTGCCGAATATAGAAACGCCAGTCAAATCTAATGCCACATCAATTTTTTCTCATCAATTTGGTCTCAGATTTTACATGCTAAATTGTACTTTGTCGACGTTTTAAACAATTACGTGGGCCCTAAAGGTGTGAGCTATTCGTATGGGCAGAGTTCTACATAAATCTGCTCGGAACTTCGTATGTAGGTACGCATTTTATTTAATCTAATTTAAAACTTTTTTCTAAAACAACTCAAGAAAGTGCCAGAACTTTTTTAATCTTCGAATGCCAGAATGCACTTACTGGCCATGTAGTGCAGTCGTGTTCCAAATACGAATACCAAAAACAGAACGCATCCGACGGCGCAATCTCGGCTCGTATGGACTCAGAACTACTCAGAACGTGGTGAGTTCGCACTTCGCGTTATGGCCGAACGTGAGCGCACTACATATTATTAGATTTACACTTTTATGGCGAAATTGATTTGAAGTTTACACGCATGGCGCTGCCGTTTTAGCCCCTTAGTGCTCATGTTAGTGATAGAATGTATTGGAACGCTGCGAAAATTGATGTTGCTGGGATATTTAGGGGACGGAAAAAATATTGAATCTAAAGTTTCCAGCTTAGAACCGGAGAAAATTAAGCTATTGAAATGACATCGATGCGCTATCATTAAACTCTTTCATAACTTGTCAAGAAATAGTTTATTCTGCGGATGTCAACGCCATTCCTAATAAGAATCAAATTATTGTCCCTTTGAGAATTTCCTACGTCATCGCCTTATCGTATTCTTATTAGCTTATCTACAATACAGACCCTGCGTGGGGTAGCTACCCCTGCAAATGACATTGTTACATAGCAACAAAGTACCTATTTGATTAGGACTAGGGCTGCACCCTTAGGTGCATTTTCTAAATTTGATTTACCGCGCAATATTATTTTTAATGTTATTTATTTTTCGCTTTCTATCGGTTCGGTTATTACTTATTCTTATGGTTATTGCCAGTGCCGGTAGCAGGAACATTGTCGACAACGTTTTCGTATCGCCTTCGACTATTTTTGTATTGAAAAAAGTACAGCGCTGCGGCGGTGAAAAGTGGAACTAAAAATTAGTATGTCAATTTTGACATTTCGCGAGTTACGTTTTCGAATACGTTGTCGACAATGTTTCTGCTACCGGCACAGGATTGCCATCTTTTCAATATTTTATGATTGTAATATATAAGTGTAGGGAGTATTCAAATAAAGGCTAACATAACGGTAGGGATTCGTAACAATAACAAAACGTACAACTTTATAACCGTAATGGACTTCTGTCCCAGTTTTTATACCATACCTACTCTTTTGAAATACTTTTTTTGCACTTCACGTGTAAGTGAAGTGCCTGAAATTTAATTATTATTTTATTTCTTAAAAACAGCTTCATAGAACAGACATACAGACTTACATACGTATAGACAGGCGGATATAGCAAACCTCCGTTCCGAGGTTTACCTAAAAGTCTTAATCGATGACAGTTACGAACACCAAAAACATATCTGACTGACATACCTACTGAATAAAAAAGTCTAAATTGGAAACTGTTCTTTTGTTCAGTGACATACATCAATTGAAACGTCAAACCATTTCACGCACAAACAATACCGGCGGCGGCATCCGGTTCCAATCACGATATTTATTTCAACTATAAATATTCAGATGACTAGCTGAAACGTACCTAGTCAATATTTCATGAAACCTATCAAGTCCGAGTGAAAAGGAATTTTAATGAAGTTTTTTATACAACTAGCTGCGCCTCACAATTTCACGCGAGGTTGTTTTGTTTTGCGAACAAAATTCAAATTTAGAAAATTTTAATTTGTTTCTTGTTCCTTTTTTAGTTGTTCTAAGTTTGCATTTTATATCCCGCATTTTTTTCTAGTAGCTAGTAATAGAAGCTTGGTATAAAGATCGAGTTGACAGGGCACGATTGGTAGAGACAGAAACCACTGCTTGTCACGTACTTCGATTCCTCCATCACTTCTTTTTTCATCTCTTCTTTTACCATCACTCTTCTGGCAAATACGTTATGTATTACGGATAAGGTATCGCTTTTATCATCAGCCACAGCTCGAGCATTATTGGGGTCGACACTAGATCAAGCATGGCTAGTAAACGTAACAGCTATTTTAACCATAATATAAACCAAATGTATAGTTTTCACCTTTTAAGAACTTGGCAACCCATACGAGGCTTTCAGTATATTTCTGACAGATGATAAACGATTGCCAAATTATACTTAATTGGCAGAGAGACTTTACCGTGCTCCCCACCAAGGCACGGTTTGGACTCGGGCGCTATGGTACAGGCGGTCACCTATTAAACTACAGATCATAGGCAGAGTTGCTTAACTACGGAGATCTATCTTCAAGCTTTTCTGGTGGGGTCTAAATGGCAGGCCGAGTTTATGCCATTAACTAATTATCACATCTTGTCAAAGATATTTTAATTTCCAATGTGATTAAGAGAAGTGTTGATTCAATCGCCATTCTTCGGGTACATGCCAATCCTGAACATCAAATAAAAAAGTCTAGTCTAGCATCGGCCTTGAATACAATAAATCTGAGATCATATCGTTAGATATGCGACAACTGCCACAAGGCCCTATATTGTTATCCCTTATACATATGTATTAAGGGGTAAGAAAAATAAATTATGAGCATGGCAAAAGGCTTCCCGGGTTTCGGGATGAAACTCACAGTAAATCCTTATTATCGCTGAGCTGAACATTTAGCGTAGCAAAACAGCCTTGGATATTATTCTGGCTATCTTCTGTGCAGACTTTGATTATATAAAGTATATAATCGAAGTGTACAGATAAATTAAATTGAAGTGTCTCTTTGTAATGCCAAAAGACCATCGTCTTAGTAACGGCATCTTAAAGTTTATACGGTACTTATAACAAACACTTAATCTATTAAACTTTTGTACGTCTGTTTGTTTGTTACGACTAATATATAATACGAAACAGCTGAGCTGATTGTAACGGGACTTTCACTGGCGGATAGCTGCAGTTATAAGGCGTATATTAGGATACTGATATTTTAGAAAAAATATTCCGCACCAAAATTAAACCCGAGAAATTGTGAACAAAATTAATTCCACGCGTACGAAGTCAAGGTCACAGTAAGTTAATATTTGTATGGAGAGCATGACGCCATCATTGGCCATATGTTCCTCTTCGCTCCGGCTTAGGGGTAGCATGTTGTTTCAATTGTTGTATGGAACACAACACAAAACAACATATGTACATATGTACTTCAAATTATTTTAAAAACGATTACCAATTTTATTTGCGGTCCAAAAACATGCTATCCACAGTTCGGTTTGGTCAGTTACTTACAATATGGGCATTTGGCACGGCCGCAAATAAAATTCGTATGAACATTTTGTTAAAGATCTAGTCGAACAATGGAATTGAAATAATTGTTTAAAAATAAAATGTATCTCGTCTATGTTAAGCGTGTTTTGAACAAATGCGTATTTGGTTACCAGTAGTCCACATAATTTTACGCAACAAACTTTTTTTTTATTTTGACAGGTACAATAGTTGAAAATCGTGATGTAAAAGGCTACATCATTAAAGTGAAGATTGATTTCACGAGAGAGTTAAATATCTCATTCCGTCTGTATTCAGTATTTAAGGATAAGCAAAGTAAACAATACTCTACTATTTTCTTCTGTCTAAATTATAAACATAAGGCTATAAATATATTCAGACTTCAAAACATTTGAATAGACTCAATTCATCGATGAGCACAATCCCATAAAAATCTAAAGGACTAAAAAGAAAAACAAATCTACCAACGAACTGCATTAATCCAATTCAATATATTTATTGCGCTTTGAATTCGAACCCTAAAGAGCTGTCCTTTGAAAATAGCCCTCTAATTTGGGGGCGTGAACTGCCCCGGGGGGCCCGACAATGAGCCACTATCAAATTGGCAACATTGGCCTGTAATTGCATTTTATTACAATATTGCGCCCCGGGCGATTCACGCAGCCATCGACAAAGCTGATAGAAGTAGTGACGAGAATAAAAGAGTATGTAATATAATAAGTTCATTATTTTAATTCAAATTTAAAATAAGAAACGCGTACACGCAGTGCGCGTGGCTTATGCATTATGTAAATGTTAGATTAAACAAATGACAATGGTGACAAAATCAGGGAGCCTCACTAACCCCATTTGTTTTTTTATTTGAATATTTTTGCAGTAGATATGAATACTTAAACCTTATATGGTCCACCTTTATAAGGGAATAGCAGGAAATTAAGGCTCACTTTGGAATATGGGCATTTAATATGCTTTTAAACAATCACACACATACTAAACGGCTTAACGGATTGTAAGGAAATTTGACAATGAGATAGATTATAACCTGGGGAAGTATCAAATACTGTAATGCTCATCAAACAATACCGTCTTAATCGCCTCAGTCATAGTGATCTTCATATATAATTACGTTTTTCTTTCTCTGAATCCACGCGGCCGAAGCCGCGAGTCAAAGCTATAGATAATAAATTATCATTTCGATAATTTTATAGGATCAAGGTCTTTAATATTTTCCAGTTACACAATTTAATGGCAACCAACACGTTGAAGCAGAGTTGAGCGACCACATAGACTTCGCTCCACCGACTCACCACAGAAACTCCTGTAAGACAATCGTGACCACAAAGTGACATATTGTGGTGGCTATACCGCGCTATGTTGTGTAACACACTTACCTACTATGTTACTGTATACATTTATTTGCAGATTTGTCATAAAAACAAAGGAGAGATACATATATGTACATATATGTATCTATATGTCGCGCAGCTAGTTGTACAACTAGCTGCGCGACTTTCTTCGCATGGAGTTCACAAATTCATGGACATTGATTTTTTAAACTGAGGTCTGTTTATTTTGACATTACAAACAGACGATTTTATTTTTCGAGATAAATACGAATCTTTAAATGATCACCACTCAGTCATACATAAACGGTTCAACGGATGTGAATGAAAGTTGGCACCATACAACAAATACGTAATATCTCTATCCTTATCACACAGAAAGACCATGACCTGGATTTAAAGCATAGGGTACTCTATACACCGGAAATACAAAGTATTCCCACGAGATTTTAATTAACTAATGCGGGCTAATTCGCGGCCAAAGCTTACTAATACAAATCTAAGTATTCTATTGTTAGTTCACTGATGTTTATTAAAAGTCGCTAATAAATCTCAAATCTTCAAACGAGACTAAAATGATAAAAGAAAAAAATATATACCAAAGCATACTTTCACATCATTAACACGAAAATGGTGAAGAGTCCTCACAACCTAGCTTTTTAAGAAGTGTCTACGCTCTAGCGATTGTATCATTATCCTTTTGACCTTTCAGGAGCCTAAACTTGGTAGATATAATTATATCTCGACTATCGCACCTTTTTCGTGACCTTCCAACGTAAGAACCTTCCATGCCACAATAATTAATTTCAAATACCATGTCTCGTTTCCGTGCGTTACCTGCAATAAAAAAAATCATAAATATTGTATGTCTGTATCATCATCTAAACGAATATTTCCGGTAGGAGGTCGTTGAACTTGCCAACGAAAAACAGATCGGAACATTCCTTCTGGATCAAACGGCGGTACAATGAACTTATGGTTTAAAACGGGATTAATAGATTTTGTAATTATTATTCCAAAACACTAAGACTGTGATTCGATCCTGGATTCTATGAAAGCTGGAAAATCACAAATTGATAAAACAAACAACCTAATTTTGGTTATGAGAGTAATTAGGCGAAAAGATGAAAGTAGGTATTTTATAGATTTCAGACTTCGCCCGCTTTGGTTCTACGTAATAACGTAGACAAGCACTGAAACTCACCAATCAAAAGTCCATTTACTGCTTTCAATACACATAGAATCTCAAGTGAAATAACAAAATCATGAATTAATTTTTTTTTCATTGTTGACGTTAAAAAGACAGCTCTTAAGTAAAATAAAACCTAAGAAAACGCAGACACATTCATAAAATTTTAGCAAGTGGATATTGAATTATGAAAATAAAAGCTTCCCAAAAAAATTATAGCTGAAATATTCCAAGTTAAGCTCTGTACGGACGAAACATTCGTGCCAAATCTATTAATTTAAACCAAGTTGACCCATAAATCTAGCTGATTGTTGATATTTAAGAAAATGATAACTTCCGACAGTAATGAGAACCGTGATGGCCGTGTGGTTGAAGCAACGGCCTGTCATCTGATGGGCCCAGGTTCAAACCCCGGCGACCTGTACTAGTTAGTGATTCTAAACAGTGATTAATGAACTTAAAAAGAAAGGAAGGGCAAAATGGAATCTCCCGTAGGTATTCCCATTAAAATTAGAGCCGCCCGGCTGGGGACTGTACCTCCACTTTACAGAAAACAGAAGAATAACACTACTTTGATGTAGTGTTGTGTTTCTGCGGTAAGTAAGGTTGCCAGTGCTCCACGATTCTCAGCGCTAGTAGTAATGCTGTGAGTTAAAAACGGAGTTGATGATGATGACATTGGCTTTACAGTGTAGTAGAGTTATTCGATATACTCCAAAAAGGACTTTAGGTAGTTTGATGTAGAGTTCCATATCGCAAGTGTATGATCGCCAGTGCCGTTCCATATAATTCATCCTTTAAGAGATTTAAGTATCTTTATCATTTTAATGGAACGAATAAATTCTTACGTACTTTGCTAAAATGTGGACTGAATCATTTCTCACACGGTTGTCAAATCTAAACGTGACTTTCAGTTCAAGAAAGTTGAGTTAAAGCCTTGATACCCCACGGGGGCCTACCCTCTTTACGGGAACGTGCCATAGTCCACTAGGCGAGCCTACAAGGTTGACTTCACATATGGCCGTTGAATTTCATCGCCAACTTATAATTTCCTACACCTAAGCTCTCACGGTACGGTGTGATAAATTACTGTACTTAAGTTCAAGTAAAGAAATAGAAAAGTTTTAATTCAAGCAGTCTGGAGAGCCGCCAAGGCTCCCGAACTGGAATTACAAACAATACTATTTTTAAAAAGACCTCTGCCAAAAAGTATATTTTCTCGGACGAGGCTTTATTACCCTACCAAGTCACAAAGTTTGTTTTTTACACATTAATTTAGTGATTCACCAAGTGCAAGAATTTCGGAGAACTTCACAATTGTTTCGCAAAGATTTGGCTATTAACCTTAATATTGTTCGAGTGAATCAATCAGAAGTTTATTTTCACCGTTGTATACGCAGGTACTATTTAGTTTCTCGCTAGAGCCAATTAGTGTGCTAGAAGAACGTGTATTATGGAACTGGTTAGCGCTTTTCTCGCAGTAACGGTACCGGTTCTTAACGAACTAGATCGCAATGACGGAGGATTTCACAATAATGTGAAGTACTTGGGGTAATAACACCTTAACACATCTTTATAGAACAATTTGGGAAGCTTTGGTTCAGTGCTAAGAAAATCCCTATGGATCATTCCAACACCTTCAACTTAGGAAAGTAACATAAACTGAGACCACAGTCTACAATTCCATAACAGTAGGTACAGTATAGATGTAGTAGTAAGAGTAGATAGATGTTGGTTGAAAAGTCACTCTAGGTCAAAATTCCATGAATGGAATAAAATCAGCTAAATACATTGAAGAAACTAAAGTAGATACCAATATGAATCCAGATTCTGTCTTTTGAACAAATATTATGATGAATAATGAACGAGCGTTGATATAAAAGGGAGCAGAGCATCACGCGATCGCCAACCAATAAGGTGTGAAACGGAATTCGCGTGTTGTTATTCATTAAACAGAAACGGCACGGGTATTGAGCTACATGTAAAGGTCGCTATAACAAGACTAGCTTCTAGACCACTCATATAGTGAAGAAATAGTGACTTGTATATTAATTTTCAATTCATTCTTAACAACTTCCTCCGGACTAAGATTTATTAAATAATCTGATCTCATTTTCTGGCTGCGGTTTTAAATAGTCCATCGAAGTTCTTTATAGTACAAGTGACAGTTTGATGGACTGTTACCAATATCTAGCCTTCTTCTAAATATTAGTAAACGGCACTCCAAACTCTTTTGCTATTACAATTTCGAAAACTTATTTCGTTGATAACCTACTTAACGTTAACGCAACAGTAAACAATTACTCACCTCAGCACATCTAAAGGATCCTTGAAAACATCAATTCCCCATCTACGCTTGGTCTCCAGATATTCCTATAAATCTGTATTTATTCTCAGTATATTTGACTTCGCTTCGTCTAGACACTTATTAGATTTACCTATCCGATCCATGTCAAGAATATGCTAATTCAAATTACGATATTAGAAAATTTGGAATTCTATACTTATGTATTCATTTAATATGGTATTTGATAATAATTCTATAATGCGAAGGGCAACCCTAACCTCGACAATAGAATACAATAATTTGTGGCTTGTGGTTGAGGATGGTAAGGACGGACCCTTATTTATACCAGTCCCCAAGGAATTCTTCAATCTATATTTACACAGAGACCGTCTATTCTTAGATCCGCTTATTATGAAGTTATCTGAGTAAAGAAAGTTAATTATAATGATAAAGTAAATACTAAATAATCAAACTTATATGTTATTTTTAAAAAGCTGTCGAGTACGAAAACCCTATAATAATATTTCCCTTAATCTCAGTTCTACCCTGATGTCCCGCCACTCAGTAATTATTATTCAACTAATTGCATCCATAATTGCCTTGCAGAGGTTTTAAGATTTTTCAGCTGGAGATTCATAAAAATGCAGTAGAAAGGCGACAACGAACTGACAAGTACAACTGCAAATGGAAACAGCCGAAATTGGCAACAAAATTCTATTCCGACACCCTCCGTTCCAACAGAGGAGTTTTGTTTTTGTTCCACCCCGATTCCCGGCCAGAAACCGTTGGTTAACTGTAAAAGCCGAGACGAAATCACCAACCAGGTTGGTTTTAAGATCATTTTATAGATTTGTTTGTTCCAAACCTGATTGAATAGAAGCGGTTTGTTTTTGAGGGAAGCATTATGCAGTTTTGGTTTTTATGATCGATTGGTTTAGCTGGGACAACATTTTCAAGAATTGTGCATGTCAACAATCTTTTATTTTTTCGTCTGTTGTAGATATTACAAATCAAATGAATCGTTAGCTAAGAAAAATGTTACGTTTAACTAGCTCAATTCGATTCAAGATTCACAACATTACTATAATATTATTCATAGCCAACAACAACGTGAAAATACACAAAGCCCCTTTTTTAAGTATGAAGTTTTTCCTCGGATAGACCTTTACTGCGTCGCAATTTCTAAAATTGAAGTAGCCGGTGTCCCTCGGGATAGCCAAGTCCACTCCCTACTGATTGTTAGAGCGCGTTATGACACAGTTAACCCGATTTCCGAAGGTTGCTTCGGAAACTATTCCGCTGAGTGAAACAGAATTAGTAGTTGAGCTAACACGAGATTCTGGATCTTGAGGCAACTGGTTAACTGTATTTGTCTGCAGAGCCAAAGATGACTTACGATTACGGTCAATAAACTGTTGCTTAATAAGGACGTATTAGCCACAGTTTATGAATACTGCTTGATAAGGAAAAGTAGTAAAGTAAGGTAAGGAAAAGCCAGTGCTCCACGAGGATACGCCGGCCTAGTAGTAATGCTGCTAGCACAGCGAGTCGTCATCAACAACATGGTTGGCAACCTGTTAGTGATATCCCTGCTAGCGGCTATAGGCTACGGTGACTGCTAACCATCAGGTGGGCCATATGCTTGTGTGTCACCTTACTGGTATAAAAAAAAAGTTGCCTCGAAAAAGATATACTTTCGTACATACATACGTAGCCATAACGCTTCTCCTAAAATAACTAGTTACAAACTTACAATATTTTCGCAGTCAATGCAATTGTTATCTAGTTAATGGAACTCATTGTTGACACATTTTAAAGCAAAACAATTTCCACGGGCTATATTAATGTTTTTATAGTGCCTGCGTTATTTGAATGTGATTCTCATCAAATTTCACATCACACACAGGCAGTCGCAATTTCACAATATTTCACGGCTCCTAGTCTTTGGCGTCAAACCAGTGACTTCATAATTCCGACCATTTTGTATAGACCTCTGGTGGCCTGACATTTTCACTTCAGCTTGATTGATACCCGGTTGTGCAGGAGGTCTGGATATATGGGGTCTATTCGTAGTCATGTCACGGCTTATCAGTAAATGTAAAGCTATCGGTTTCACATCAAATCACACTACTCTAACGGCAAGTGAAGTAGATTTAGCGTCGCTTCAGTGGCCTACTTAATATCGTAATGTTATTAGCAACAAGGTTGGTGTAGCTAGTATGATCGATGTAGTCGCACATGTTATTCATAAAGACTCAAAAACACAGTAAAATGAGTAATGGACTTCTGCTGAAACGCATTAAGTTGTTTTTGAACGGTCAATATTTAAAGGCATATTTCAGCTCAGTCAAACTGTTGTGACGGAGAATAGGCACTCATTATCCAGGTCATTAACATTAAACATTACTGCTAGTAGCTGAAACAATTGCAAAATCCAGTTCAGATTGTTAACCACAAATCACTGACCGTGTTAACACGAGAAAAATGGAAGTAACAACGACTTCTTTATATGGCGTGACGGGATGATGCGTCAGGCTGACTTTTGACCGTTTTAATGAGCAAGTTTTTCATTTCGGTAGACAAGAGTCAATGGCGCGCTATATTCTCTGCCTACCTGAAAAAAACTTGGCGTGATTATATTTTAGTACGTATTTTCTAGTTACAAATATCTCGTATTGTCATTGGTCCCATGGTTTTGTCTGCTACGGAAACTTTTCATGTCAGAATCGCTCAATTCTGCCCAACATGGACAGTTCGAACTTTTATTTGACGCTTCACTTCACTGATCGTAAACAATGGTTGTAAAACTATAATACTTTGTATCGCCATTATGCAAGTTTTGTCGAGTTCTACGCTATTTACGGCAGGAAAGAAAGTCGATCTAGTTTAAATGAGCATCCAAGATTGTTCAACAAATAAGACATGAGTAAATTCACTATTCTCGAAGAAAAAGTAATATTTTATGTTGACATTGTTCAAACAGATTCCGTCTGATAATACTAACTTCGCTTCGTTATTACGGTTATATTGTTAAATAATACACAAATACACGTGGGAACGGATAATGATGGAGAAATGTCGAGATGAAACTACATAATCTTTTGACGACATAAAAAACATAATGACGCTGGGAATAGTGGATAACGAAATTATAGTGACATATAAATAACATGATGACACGCAACCGATGCGCCTTTAAAATACTGTTTGTGTCAACATACTTTAAAACGGTGACTAAGTAATAGACCATAGAACTTCCTGCGCCTTTCCACACATCATAAAAGTTAATAAGGTTCATATATTTTCATAATAACCATTAAAATAATCATCATTATCATTAGGTAACGGAACCGCCATTATTAAAACACTTATGTTGTTGTTATGAACACAGCAAATTCGACTCAATTTATAATTGTACCCTTTTCTTCAACAAACGGTTTATATAACCCGGGTATTCCGGAAAGAGCAAATCAGATTCACGCAAACATATCTAAAAGGGTGTCAAGTAAACAACGCGCAAATCCCTTAAATTCTCTGAAAGCAGGTTGCATGCATACATAAAAGGTTTAACGGGGTTGTGCTACCTATTGGACCCCACTCGAGTTCTGTTCAAACGTTCAGTACGGGCACCATCTGCAAAACTTACCTGACGACTTTCTGAACCACTTTCAATGAACAAACCTCTTGCTAATTTCCAATGTTATATTCAGTCCACGGCACGAACAAAACGCGCTATACAAAACTCATTCGCTCACTCAATATAATGCTAGAAAAGAAATTCTATTATTGGTCTAGTTGTTATCTGAGTTCACAGCGAAATAACTTCATTACGCTATCGAAAACCTCCAATAATTCAATCTACCAACGTCACGGCGGCGAAAGAACCTTTCCGATGGCACAACACTGACGTATTTTCAGAGCAAACGAAGCTCGCTTTCGAATGCCGACATTATTCGCGAGGACCGAACCGGGTCCGACGATAAAAGAAAAACAATAACAGAAAAATTCCCCAGCTTTCACTGGACAGGCGAGAAAATTTCGCCTGATGAATAGAGTACTTGTATAACGAAAGCTCATCAATAAGGACTGTGGTGCTCATCAAGTTAATGGAAGGACGACGTGGCATTACTTAAGAAATTAATATCAGGGATTTGATACATGGGGATCCAATGCAACGTCAAGTGTGGTGACAGCAGTGACGGGCGTGCTTGTGTGAAATATGGTACATGCCAAAAATACATCCATTGTCGTAAAACTCCCAAGCTTTTCACGAATTTCATTTGCAAAATTTAAACAAACGAAGAATTACGCTCAGAGTTCACACAACAACGTCAGGACTTTTTAATTACACTTTCAATGACCGTTAAGAATATTAAATCATACAATAGTCATTTCTTGCAAGCGAGCTTTCAAAGTACATAACATTTATTTTCTTGGGCGCTCGACATCAAAATGGCTGTTCAGCGAACATTTAACAACGTCTCAGGATGATTTATGAAGCCGGAAACCATTAATTGATTGGCGATTGTCTCGTCTCAGCGAAAATGCTCACGAAACTAGAAAACCTGCGATGCCAGCAAAATTTTCGATAAATCACTGTTATTGTGAACAATTTCTTAACGCACCTTTGACCATTACACGACTATTATTACTATTAGGTACTGAAAATATTGTGACAATAACATTAACAGTTTCATCTCTTTCACAGACTTGGTCACATTCGTTATAATTATTTTTGTCTACAGTGTTTATGTCCCCTCGTACGAATTCTATGCGTTCCTATGCCTTTGATCGGAGACGAAGTAATCTTTTAGCTGTGCGTAAAACTTTTAATCTCATCATTGTAGTTCGCGCTTTTGACGGCCTTTCTTGTTTAAGCATTACAACGCATGCCAGGCACACCTAGTTCTAATACAAATCAGAATGTGACTTTAAATCTAGAACAGGTTCAAAGTGAATTTAGTATTTCCGAAGGCTTGGTAGGTTAAATCAGTTAGATATGTAAATTTCCTAGATTAGGAGCACGGTGAAAACAACCACAAAAATTAAATGGATCTTAAAAGGAAAACGCTGTTCGGTCGGTAGACATTTCAAGCTAAGGTTGCCCGTGTTTGTGTGCAAATTAAGTATTTATGTAAAACAAAATGTTATAAAGCAAACGAGCATGTACGAGTATATAATTGTCATACGCCCTTTAAAGGACAGCATTTTTTATTCTAGTAGGTATTCGTCCAAAAGAAATTATTGGCTGTGAGTAATCTGAACATCCTTCTTTTTCACAGACACGCTGTGACGTGTAAGATGATTTATAAGGGAAGCCGAAAATTGATTGGTCGGACGCTGTTGTTTGCCGAATTATGTCCGTGGAAATAAACCGAAGACGCTCCTTGGAACAAAGGTAGTACATTTGAACCAAATACTATTTTATCAATAACCTAATTTCGATGTACGGCCGGTGTCGCTAGTAGGATTCAGATAGAATATATTTGTTATTCGACATGGTTATTGTCTTGATATCATACTCAATCTGAATCGAAAGCATTCCACGCAGAGGCAGAAACGACGTTCGTATGATATATGACTGTGACAGCCGGTAATTGATCGACGATATCTCTGCCTCTGCGCTGGTCGTCTACTATACATGCATATTAAAGGTGGTTGACCTTACAATATGAATTAAACACATATTAATAAGGGAGGTAGTGGGATTTGGGGTTTCCCGTGGGATTTCCCATTTAAATTGGAGGCGCCCGACTGGGAACTGACAGAAGACCGCAACGAAATAACACTACTTGATGTAGTGTTGTGTTTCTGCGGTAAGTAAGGTTGCCAGTGCTCCACGAGGATACGCTGGGCTAGTAGTAATGCTGCTAGCACAGTGAGTCCTCATCAATAAAATGGTTGGCAACCCGTTAGTGATACCCCTGGTATTTCTAGCGGCTATAGGCTACGGTGACTGCTTACCATCAGGTGGGCCGTATGCTTGGGTGCCATCTTAGTGGTATAAAAAAAATTAACGAAATTCTCACAGTGCATTTCGTCACTAAATAACACATCTGCAGTCGCTCAAATAATAATTGGAGCGTTGGGTGTCGAATGCGACGAGCGCAATACAGAAGGTAGGTTTTTCAAATTTTTTTGTCCATTCTGCTTCGCTAAGAAGCTTTAAAACTGAACGTGAGGGACACTATGACAAAAAGATACTTTGTACCTTCTTCGTCGTGTTCGGTCATTTAGTAGCCTATCTAGCGAAAGCACAAAAACAGGTTAGCGGCGCTTTGAGGGTAATCAAGTTTGAGTTCTGTATTAGTTACGGTAAAGTTGAATATGCCATGACTGTCTGTTTTTTTAAACGCATCTTACAAATAAATTTTGGGTTAAGCTGGGAGTTTCACAATTCGCTTACAAATCTTACGATGGGATAGAATTAGCAAATTTGGTGTTTAATATTATACCAAATACAATGATAATATGTTACATAAAACTTACGGGTTTTGAGATCACCTTACGCATGTCTTTGTTCCCAGAATAACGTCCAGGAATGGTATTTTTTCAGAGAATCTAATTTCACAGAATTAAAACAAAGGATATTGAAGGCGTGCCGATAAAAGGGTAACACACGATCCTGGTATTGGAATCTTTTTATTATACAATCTGGACGATTCGTCCTGGAGGAATTCTGTAAAAAATACCTGTTAGAATTCCAATACTGCCGCAAAAAACATTTTGATCCCATACTGATAACCATAGGTGCAAAAGTAGCGCAGTCCGTTCATAAAATGTCTGTCTGGCTTTTGGTTTCCTATTTAGATATTTACGTCTATATCTCTGATCGATATGATAGGTTAACTGACAACCTTACATATATTATTAGGTGGTAAAAAAATCCACGCGAGTTAAAACTAGTAAATTTGTATTCTATACATTAACGTAAGAGTTTTTTAAGTTTTGAAATCTACTGATTAATCATAGAATCTCTCATTAAACCAATCCTATAAAAAGCTTATACATAAGGCTCGTACTGGAAAGCTATCAAATTGCATCACAGTGCATGAAAGAGTTTCTCCCCGCAAGTTTACTGCCGGGAATTAAACCAGGCACTAAGTGCCTCTGAAATAAAAACCTAGGGCTTTTCAAACTGCTAGCAATTCATAGCGAATTTTTTTCAAGGATCTAAATGTTCTTTTAGATTTAACTGAAACCAACTTAACCATATAAAAAAAAAGGGTTCCTTCTTTTATCATACGAAGATTAAATTAATTGTGTTTCTGAAATTATAATTTAAAGCAACGATCTGTGCAGCTAGTAGGTAATAAGAATAAACAAAATCAAATCCAAATAGGTAATTCTAATTAAAACAGTTTTAACAAACACGAATTCTTGAAAAGAGCATCCAAATATCGACTAGCAAGAGCAAGCATTAAACATAATACATAGAATTATAATTCAACAAATAGATGTACGTTTTAATTCAATTTATACCAAGTGGTCTCTTTGCTATAGTATAAAATGATCTTGTGTATCACTGCTTTTCTAAATCATTGTCAGACTGCATTTTAAAAGTTAAATATTCAAATGAGAGAAAGCGAGGCAAATAGATTGCGTTGGCATAAGTTGATAAGGGATGGCATTTAAAGGGAACGTTGAATGACCTCGTTCTCGCGTTCGGAGTACTTCGGCGTCTTCGGAGCAGCTCGGCTGCGGGATTGGACCTTATCTTTGGATCTTAGTACGCGCGGGCGCAACCCTAGCTCGATATTTTAGTCTTTTTAATTCCTTTTGAAGTTAGCAAAGGAATGCCAAGTGCAACTATGTGCATGTTTGGGACGCCCGTTATGATATTAACTTTGTGGCTTGCTGCTGTTACTGATATATGTTCTACTGCTATGTTACTCACTCTAATAGTTTTCAGATATCTATTAATTATTTATATTATTATAAGGAAGATACATACACTGACATTGAAAAGCGGTTAATTTGTAAAATACACAAATTGTTCAGAGAGTTCAATGTTCAAATCATAAACCTACACTATAACAGCCTATTAGCGAAATTATATGTCATGTTATATACTATATACCGTACCGTAAATAATATCGAGGAACCATTATTTCTCGACCAGACGGAGAACATTTTCTGCCACAATTCGCTTACCTATATTCAAAAAGGGTCGGGAATTTCAGAACGAAACGCCAATAGTGCCTTTAACGTGTCTAGAATAGTATGGTGAAGTCGGTCAAGATAAGGGCAATCAACTTAATTTTGAAAAGCTTGTCTTTTAAAATTATTATTATTATTATTAATTGGCAAGTTTGGTGTGTCATTGCCATTCAGTTACTTTTCATTTTTAGTCCGCTAGGTTGGTACTCGTGGTAGGCAGTTATGGTCAAATGTGGGATATATACTATGTACCAAAATGTTTTTGATGAATCATTACTAAATTTAGACTCATCAAAGCATTTCCTCATTTCACCCGTAGACAATTTCTATCCAATCCATCCGCTTGAGCGTAAACTTTTTATAGCTACTTTACCTAAAAAGCCGAACTAATTCAAAAGAGTATTTAACTTTTTTATTTGACGAGAATAAAAAAGGAACAAGGCTATGTCATAGCATAGTGTTCGCGGGCCTTAATGAGTCCGGTCCTCAGCTGTCGGGTCAGTGACCTCATTACTGACGAATGATGAATGTAGTGTGCCGTTAAAAGACTTGCCCATTAAAATGACGACCATTAAGCTAAGTAACGTCATGTTTTAGGAATTATCTTAACATGGACTCCAATTTAGTGTTACGTGGGACGGGATACTACAAATATTTTAGCTGTTGCCATATAAGTTTCATTGGAATCATGTAAAGAGGTAACTCAAAGAGATAGCGCGGTACTGAAATGAAAGGAACTGCAGATGCGACGAACAAAAACGCCTTTGCGAATCCGGTGGTAATTTCTGACGACTTGAAAGTACTTCTATGTTAAGTCTATTCACAAAAAGATGATTTGGATTTGATTTCAAGAGTTCTGCTTTAAGTTTATGATTTTACAGTAATTAGATATTAGAATCAACATTAGGATGCATTTATAATTAGCAAAGTACAAATACCTTTGTTTAAATTACAAACCAATCAATGTTACTCAAATAAAAATTGATGCCTCATCGACGATGGAATTATCAAGCGTATATTAGTGAAAATGCCATGATTTCATACTATACAAATATTGTGCTATATTTCCCGGATATCCAATTGTACATGGCTATGACTCAATTTAATCAAACATAAATTAGGACGGAATTCCCCACTAAGTGAATACCAGAACATTATGTCTACTGCGGTCACGGGACAAAGTAAATATAACGGTTTCTCATATGTTTCTATATCACATCATTATTTTATTAGTTAGTTGGTAATTTTTATCTATATTTTCAACATAACAGATCAAGCTGTCCGAAAATTTATAAGTAAATCGCATACTTTTTTGTATACATTTACCTATTTTAAGCCCAAACAGTCAATGGTATTGATGAAACTAGAGATGACGAATATATAAATTAACCGTTAAAATTAACGAATAATAGAAAATAATTATCATACTCAATAAATAAAATTAACGATTTCGAATAAAAATATCATACCAATATTTATATCAACTTCAACGAACTAATATAAATACATCAATTTCATTAATATAAACTCCCTAATAAAAATATCGATATTTTTATGTATCAATTAACGCCAATATTGACATCTCTAGATGAAACATTATGGTACCTAATATAGCTTGTAATTTAAAAACTCATATTTTATGGCCCTTACAAGGAAGACAGTAGATAAAGAGCGCCATTTGAGTAGCACACCTATTTTACTTAAACATTCATAATTTTCCAAAGTACGGAGAGTTCTTTTCTTTACCTCTACAATAATAAGTATGCAGTAAAGTTAGGGCATGGTATTTCTAGGCTTTTTCTTCTTAATTTCTTCCATTATTTTGACATCATTCTGTCAACGCTCATTCGTTCTTTATGTCAAACCTAACGAAGCGTACCCCTAATCATCGTTAAGGTAATACATTACACCTTATTTTAGTCCAGTTGAATAACAACTGTAAGAGCCCTATTTATAAATACTTTGTATTTAATAACGGCTTAATTTACGACCCCACATAAAGCATAAATCATCAACGCAGTGCCCGGATTGTTTACAATTATTTATCGTTTCCTTACAACATTTTACTGCTTATTAAAAGTACTTCCTCGCCTTTGAGCGGTTAATGATGCGGTATATATGTTATTAATTTAAATAGCTTAATAGCAATAACAGTTTAACTTGACGGATCGTTGTTTTTATCACTTCGATTATGGATGAACTAAAACTCTGATTCTTTAATCTAAAACTGCCCTTTCGAAACCCAGTTGTTTAGGTGTTGTAAGATCATGGATGGATTTTTAATTATCGATCCAATCATGCTGACTAGTTATTTTTATTAATTTACACTTTAGGGTCGACAAGGCGCGAATTTACTACGGCGTCCTGGTGTTGCAAGCATCCATAGGCTCCGGTGACCGTTTACCATAAGCTGGTTTGCCACTTTAGTGGTATAACCAACAGGATTCACATGTAATACAAAAAATCCTTAACATACGCATAGATAGGTATCATGCCATAGCCAGTGACCCAAAGTGAGTCTTGGACTCCGATAACAAAAGTCTGGGTCTGCTTTAGCCATTACTGACTTACCGAAAGAGCTACTCTGAAATGTTGATCTGAAAATATGCAGTAAGGACGGCCCAGGGAACCATTTTACAAACCTGTCCATAACTTCAAATTACATCTTACTCAAGAAAGATAAATCATGCATATAAAATCAACTGTCCCATTTATGTATCTATCGATAGAATATTCACCCATTAAAGATTAAAGATATTAACCAGCAATTAATTGAACAGTCAACTAGTATTGAACAGTAATTAATTTTATGTGTGAAGTTAATTCGTTAAGTTTATTTACACGGAAGTTATGAGACGGGCGAGAAATCGCTGTTTGTAAAGTTGGTAGCAGCGATGTGTGCTTATCTTTATTTGTTTTGTTGTTTGACGTGTTTAGACTATACACGAGTTGTATTACCCGAATTTAGTTCAGTAGCCTTATAACTTAATACGGAAAGATTTTTCCAAATCAGAAACATAATAATATATTTCAGTTGAGATAAATCTACCGCTTGTTCCTCGTACATTACCAAGTTACATTACCGGCAATGTACAAGGAAAAAAATTTCTTCGTACATAACCGGGTAATGTACAAGGAATATTTTTTTCTTCGTACATAACCAGTTACATTACCGGTACTAAATCTAAGAATGCAGCTCGAACTGTCAGAAATGTTCCAATATGTCAAAAGGGCTTATTTAAATCTAAAGATGATTCAGATGGTAGAGCTAATGGAGATTGGAAGAGGAAAACATTGCGCCGACCTCCAGTGGCAGAATAAGGGTGGAGGATGATCGCGGACGATAAATAAAGCAAGCCATAAAAACTTTGCTCTTCGACACTCAAAACATTCGGATTCCTACAAATTTCCGGTGGATGGTCTAACAGCAATGGCGAAGTAAACTTATTTTTAAAGTTAAAGTTGCGTCAACACATTCTAGTTTGTTTGTTGGAAAGCTCGCAGCGATTGCGTCAATAACATAATATCAAATTTAAGAAACACTAAGGAACATATCTCGCTCAGAGAATCAGCATTGCTATCCAGCGTGGCAATGCTGCCAGCATTCTTGGCACGCTCCCGCATGATTCCGGTTTGGGACAGATCTTTTATCTATAAGTAGGTAGGTTGAGATGTTTTTGTAAATAGCTTAATCTCTTTGTGTAAAAAAAAAACACTATAAAGATATGTATGAAATTGGGGGAATACTTTCTCTAGAAGTGCGGTAGAACACAAAAAAACATTAGGGTACTCTGACACACCGCTGTTATGTATTCGTTGCCTTAGACACGTATGAGGAGCAGAGACTAACCGTAAATTTAATTGGAAATTTAAAAGCTTATTTTAACGTTACTAGAACAGCAAGATGCAGTGAGAAATAATAAGGATGGTATTACACACTACATGTCGGAAATCACGGTACATACGTGCAGTCACGTACCGTCGTATTTCTCGCGAATCTCTAGACTTAACGAACGGACTCCAGCATGGACGGACTTTAATAAGATTACCCACTCACTCATATAATTTGTGTAGTAGTCGGATATCTTAATTGAGTTAGGAGCTGCCCTGTCTAGCATTTTTATCCAGTTGATTCTTTGCCCTTGACGATATGTAATGAATCCTTTAATGTACTTTTTGGATCCCAAATCTCGTCCCTAATCATTCGTCTAGCAATTAGAACCATAGATCAATTGATACCTTCTACTCGTCATATCAGCGTTCTCTACTTACTTATATCGTCCACACCACACATCCACCTCACGGTTCCTCTTCTCGCATGTCCCATCCATTTTCATAAATTACTAGCGGTCCGCCCCGGCTTCGCACGGGTAGACATTTATCAAATATTTTGTCTTTCCGTGCGAAGCCGGGGCGGGCAGCTAGTATAATATACAGCCTTTTTTACTCAGTGATAATGTAGCTTTCTAAAGGCGAAAGAGTTTTTGAAATCGGTTCTGAAGATTCGGTATTCAATACAAACATACACACAAAAATACAAATCTTATCTCTTTATAATATTCGTATAGATTTATTGGTTGACATTTGTAGACGTTGGATAAGTCAGTGTAATATGATGTGGAAACCTAAACAAGGCTCCAACTTGAACCAGTACATAGACAAAAGTCCCAAGCAGAAAACATACGTGAAGCAAATAAACAGGACGAGGAATGCAATCCCAGAGGAGACGCCGGGATCACGTACACACGTGCCAAACTTACATGTGAGTGCAGATTCACACAACTTTGTTGGAACTATGCTGTCCAAACTTGCTGTGTATTTTCTAGACTTTGGATACACCGTAAGATTTTATGATGCTGTAGGATTTGCTGAAGATTATATTTTATGGCAATTGATGCCTGAAATACACGCGAAAGGCGCACCTGATTAGCCTATCCATTTCCGTAGTGTGACTTTACACTTTGCTGCGGATCGCAGAGGCAGGTGGCAGCTAGAATCACATAGGGTTTAATTTTTAAAATGTTTCACTCATTCATGGTCCTGCATCTATCAATGTTTCGTCATTTTCGACTATTCATATCATATATAGCTTACTTGATATTTGTTTATTCAAATCATGAATTCAAAACAGTAGTTCCACTTTTAATGTATGTACTTCTTTATTTATTCATTGATATTATTCATATCGTATTTACTAAAGTGATGTTGGCGCCCTTGATATGCCTCCACCCTTGAACTTCACAGACCGATAAACGCTCTCAGAGTAAAAACATTTCACTTCGGTGCCAACCCTAGCTGACCAAATAAAAACACTCTTGTTTACCCTTAAAGCCTTGCGCCGACAATAAATATTTTGCTTTTGAATTTCGCTCGCACGATCTGTTTGTACTAAACAAAGCTATATTTCAATTTATTTTGTTTGATTTGCGCTATTGATTTCAATTAAAGTTGTGTAGGAAAGTATGTATGGGTGCAATATATATTATACCTACCTATATACAAGCAAGTAGTACCTACTACATTGTATAAATACAAAAGTACACGCACGCATCCTGCGGGCTGGGCACGAGTGAGCTATGGCTGCAGGATTTCTACCAAAGGATTCGAATTGGTTTGATTGATGAAGCGAATTGAAAGAAGCTGATATTATAATTAATTTAAACGAGTTAGAAGTACTTAATGTTTTTTCTACTATGGCCAAGTTTCTGTCGAAGTAACTGAGAGCATGATTTAATAATGCTCAATGGATGCCGTGACAATCGAATTTCCTCCTAGCTTCCCTCTTACAAAGTAGAATTCGATTTTCATCTTATTTAAAATATATGCCTTATTTTTCTCTGATAGAAGAAGAAGAAGCTGTACCTCATACAAATTATGACTTCACTTACCATTTCAGTACTGATGTGTTCAAATAAATTGAATAAATGTATACCTGTAACAAAATAATGCAATTAGAAAATAATAATATGGTTGTAGATCAACAAGACAAGATGTAATCTGTCAATCACCTATTACGTATATGGCAGCGAATGCTTGCAAAAATCAATAAAAAGATCTAAGCTTTCTACAGGTAGACCATATATAAGTATTTAATAAAAATAAGTTAATAGGTGTTGCCGAGCCCCAGCAGTGGGCATAGATTAATAAATATGTTCTCAGATTAAATAAAAAAGATAGATGAAACTCTTAAGTACTCTTATACAATGATTACTTGCAACCAAATTTGGCTCAATAGCCGACGAGAATATTTCAACGATTCTTCTATAACAATAAGCTTTGAACGCTGAAAATAATTTATAGCAACTTGGAAAGCAATCTTCTCGGTTCTAATGTTATGCACATTATAAAATTGCTGTGAATCTTGGGTAGTAAAGGAAATATGTACTTTGGTATTTTTTATTAATCACGCTGAATCATATTTGCATAGCAAGTTCTGCTGTTAAACAAATATAACGCATATTTAAAAAAAACAGACGAATACGTAGTCCATAACTTGAAATATCTGATGCAAGCAAATGTAGGACATGGTTGCAATTCACTATTTATTTAACATACACATACAGAATATTTATTTAACAATTTATCATGTAGCAATCACAGCGCTTGATACAAGAATACGAATATAAATAATTCACGAGAGTTTAAGCCGACTAATAAATAAAATGAAGGGGAATTGAGATTTAATAGGACGAAAGATGCTATCAAATGAATCAATTGAGATGGACGGACTGTCAATGAAATTATGTTCCATTCTGAGGACATTATTAAAGCTCATTTATTGGCCGACAAATTTCTTGAAAATGAAATGTAAATGTGTGGAAGGTGTGAGGAAAGCATACGGCTACAGACACCTGTATTATTTAGATGGATGTCTTCGCAAGCAGTTCGCATTTGGTAGCAAAATATCTAAGAAGACATCCGTACAAATCTAAAAACGTTTCTTTAGACGGTGATAATTAAAATTACTTATTCAGTTTAGGTCATAATAAGACACTTAAGTTAGGGGTATTTTGCAGTAAAAAATAAATTGTTGAGTGAGAATTATTATTCTCTTCGCCTCCTTCTAATGCCTCTATTACTAGCTATAGCAGACCAATCTACAGCTTTAAGTTTATAATTAAATGACCTGCTATAAAATGCTAGCTATCCAGACAGCTAGTAATGAAACATTACAAGCGGTAATAATTTAGGTTGATTGTGAATTACTGTTATTTTATATAGCATTCAAAGAATCTTCTAGTATAAAAAAAGAACATAATAAATTGGTAGTAATGTTTATGACATTACTGGCAGATTTCACAGGTGTAGTAACACTGACCCCAAATGACAGAGGACTTACTAGTCCACGTCTGTCCTTCGTTTCTTTTGCTATTCTCATAAGTTATCTGTTTTTGGTCCTCCATTACCTACAAATAGGGCTCATGGATCCTAAAAATATATTTTTAAGTATTGTAGTAAAGAGCATTTATTTTAAAACACATTTGACTAATGACAAAACAATATATCAAGCACTCAATAGATTATTATTTGGACATTCATTTCCATTCATAAAACAGTCCGAACCGACCACTAATGTACTTTTCAATCAACACATGGCAACAAACACCCACGCACTTAATTTCAGTTAACTCACCCTCAGAGTGCGTGGTTACATGAGGAAGGTAAGCAAATGAAATTACAATGATTTACAAGCGGGCGAGGAATGTAAATTTAGGAGCTCTCCTAACCGCTTTTTGACTTGGGAACAATTTGTTCACCTCACGGTGAGTGTTGCAATAAACAAATATGACACCTTGAACATGGTTAAGGGTTTTCTTACGCGTATTATTGCACCGATGTTATTTTATGCTCTCAATTATCAAAGCAATAGTTTAAGATATGGCGTGACATTTCATAAAGACGAGAAATTCTAATCGATTACCATCTGCATAATAAAAAGAGAATCTTGATGGCAACAACTTATACTATATAATTCAAGAAATATAAAAACGTATATAAATTCGCAGAGCACCTATTGGAAAAAAATGTTGTCGCTACGAATTTTCTTTGCCCAACTTTTTATGAAGGATAACCCACTGTAATAGCAGGTGGTAGACTGCGAAGTACTGCACTGCGGTCACTTACTACAAGACATTAGTTACTCTTTCATGTCTAGTAATTACCAGGTATTCCCTTTTTTACCGAGCCAGTCAATTTACCTCCTCATCAGTCATACATTGCGAGGCCAACATGCGAACATTTTCAATCAACTCATACACTCGTTAGTTGCTATCAGACTGCTAGGTTTAACTAAAGGTACTGGCACCCTCCAGTCACTTTTCTTACAATAGGGACGTGGTAGAAAAGAGGCTTTGATTATTACAGTAGCTCACCCCAAAAATCCTTACAGCCTGATTTAAAAAATCCAATTAGTGATTAGGGCGAACGAATATAACTAAGTTATAAGTTTAAACTGTAAACATGGAAAGTCGGCACAGACATCCCCTCAGAATATTTTGAATGTTCCACATAGTTTACATAATCCAATTTGCAAATGTTTTACATTAATTTAGTCTGCGGCAATTTTACGCGAATTTACCAGTCGCTCGTAAATATTCAAATCGTTGTTTGCTTGGACCCTAAGCAAATGAAGGGCTCGTTGTCTATGGCTGGCCTGGACCATAGAGTAAGTACACAGTTTACATGTTGATGCTGTGTACGCAGCATCTTATTATCAAGCTATGTTTTGTCCATGACTGCGTCTGCTTGGATATTGCTAAAAATATTATTTTTCCAGCCTAAATTGCACTCGGAAATGTTCTTCGCCTGCCAACAAAGTATCCCTTTAGTTAAATAATAACGCACATTGATCCCACTGTTATATGTAACAGTGGACTGGTTTATTCGAAGAAGTTACATTATTCAGTCAGTTATCTTTAATATGACTAGGTAATGGCAGTTCCAGGTATTCAGGTAAAGCCACAGACACTGAGAACGGCTACATGCGAACTTTAGCATCGTTGTTCGCGGTCAGCAGCTCAGTATTTTGGTTGGGGACAGTATCCTGAAGACTCGGATCAATTTAAAAAGTATGTATAAGTCCGTACTAAACTTAACTTAAACTATGAGAGTTCGTTAAATTACCCATCATGACGATGCTAATTGAAAAGCTTTAGTTTGGGACAGCTATATTAAGAAAAGAAATTAGACCTAACCTTGGTACCCAATTTTCTATGTCGTCTTGTTTACTGACTGTTGCGAAACAGTCGAAAGCGATTCAAAGGTAATTAATGAATTAATGTAGTAAACAAGCCAACCCTACAGAATAGAACAGTTATTTTACGCGAGAACGACCAAACATTTACAGCAGACTTATTTTTTACCTTGTTTTTGCACTGGCTTTGGAAATAAAACAAACTTTGCCAATGCAAATTATGTACTTAGTTCATTTCCTGAATTAATACGGACGTACCTAAATAGATATTTAAAGATCCTGCCATACGGTACGAGTTTCGCGGCGCGTGCAAGTTAAACACAAAAGTGGACCGGCAAAAGTTGAATTTCGAACGCAGTAATTTATCCGTATTAGAAATTCATGATGGCCGGAACAATCTATATGCAAAGTAGAAGTAAACAAACATACATAGCGACACTTAAGCGCTCCCTGAATGTTTGCCTTGCCTGTTATTGTTTCGAATCGCGTTTTTAACGGCTATTAGTAGAACATACACAAAGAGTTAAGGGTTGTTTAGCGAGACGAAGCAGAAACCGGTATTGTCACATCCGGATCGCAAATTTGCCGTAATTCCTGTCATCAAATTGCGGTATTTACGTTTGAATGAAATAAGGTACATAATTGTATGACAATAAATACATTATAGAGCTAATGATAAGAATTATAGCCTAAGTTGAGAAAGGAACCTAAAACCTGACCTTTCAAAATACTAGAGTAGATAAATGTTTTGAGAGTAATTATTTTAAGTTATTGACTGAATATTTGATAATTGAGTAATTGATTTAATCTGGACTACTTACATTGGTGAAGAAATACTTAATAAGACTAACCAACTTAGTGCCCAGTATATATACCATTCACACCTTTTCATTATTGCATCATTACATATATATACCTACATGTACATAGAAAAAGTAATGCATACTTCTTTATTTTTTGCTAAAAAATTAAAAAGAAATTAATATTTTTAATGCATATACAGAATATGTACAGCCCTAACTGTCTCGTTGGCTTAAAATAACTTTAAAAAATTGTTCCAAACTCAGCGAAAAGTTAATTACGTAGTACTGTTCTTGACAGACGGTGTCTGTTTACATCCACATTTTTCTATTTTACATTTAGGTAGGCAAATACTGTTTTATTTTGGAAGTTGTTTTGCCATTTGACATCTGCACCAACCAAATGAAATAAGAAATTGTTCTTTTATTTCAAAGTTTCTCATCATATTCCTGCCCTTATCCCATATTATTTGGGGTCGGCGCAATATGTTTTTCTCTTCCATCCTTCTCTATCACCCGTCATCTCTGTGTTCACTTTCTTTCTGGTCATGTCATCTTTCACACAATCCATCCATCTTTTCTTAGGTCTACCTCGACCCCTGTACCCGTATACATTCATACATAAAGCCTTTCTTGCCACGTTATCTTCATTCGTCCGCATAACATGCGAAAGTGAAAAGTTTCATTCAGACCGGTGTCTTCAATTGATTTGATTATTTTTCTTCTTTATTAATTTTTCCAAGTCTTGTACTCATACAGTAAACATTTAGTTAAAAATTATATTTCATAAAGAATTAACTGCAGGAGCTCATAGAAAGATTTAATACATTCTAAGGCTCCTTGAATCTAATTCCGTCAGTACATTTAGCTATTACTTTGTAACAAAATAGAATATAACAAATTAGCGGATATACCTGATTCTGATGAGCTATAAGCAAGTAAAATAAGGCTAGCACATTCCAAATGAACCGTCGTGGTTTTCCCAAAGGAGTACAGCATGGGGTTCTTTAAGAAGGGTGTGAGGAGATTTCTGAAGGATCGGCAACGCGCGAGTGATACCCCTGGTGTTGCAGCGTAACCGCTTACCGTCAGGCGGGCCGGGCCGTATGCTTATTTGCCACCTTAGTGGTATAAAAAAAAGTACAAAATGATATAATGTGTAAATGAATCACTACTCGCTTAAGAAGTACTAATTCAATTCTGTTTCAGTGGTGCTCTGCTTCTAGCAACATTCAAACGTATCACACACATCTTTTTAGGTCTGCGTCATTATCTTTCTAAATTATTACAATTAAAGCAGAAATCTTATTGCGAAATGCTCTCCCATCGAGTAAGGGAACGGTTCAGTGATAATAAGTGTAAATTACCTGAACAAAGAACAATGGTAATGTATGCCAAATATTTTTACGTGCTCTAAGCTACACAAAGAGTAGTAAATATTTATTGCTTGTAAAAATGTCCAAGTGAAGGGACACGGTAATTTCATTTTTATGTAAAATATACTTCTTTTCTGTTTTTACATACCCTTTTTTAAACAGGTAGCTCATACGAATAAGTAACCAAAGCATACATACTAAAAAATATTAAGAACTTAACGAAAACGGAAAAAACTAATATTCTATTTTTTTATTTATTTAAGTGAAATTTATCCGAGAATATATAATTATGAGAATAAGAATGTATGATGGAATTTAATCTATATGTACTAATATTATAAAGATTTTTTTTTTGTATTTTTGTTTGTTATTAATTAGCTTAAAAACTACTTTTTATTTTGAAAAATTATTTCACCAACACAATCCTATACATATTAACACTGTAGCATAACATGTATATAATATTAGTACCTGGGCGAAGTCCTGGGGAAAAAGCTAGTCAACAATAATAACAATATCTAATATAATAATTACTATCTAAACAATTATTACTATAAATGATTTTATTTTTAATTACCCCCAATTGAGTAAATAATCACGTGTAAAATCACTATATTGTAAGAAGACGGGATGATAGGTAATCATTAATTTCATTATCATGTATAATATTATTCACGTTTGAAATCTAGATCGCAGGTACCCAAAACAAACTAAGGCAGTCAATTTAGTGAAAAATCTAAATTAATTTTTTTTCTAATCGAAAATAGAGCGAGCCTTGTGAGGTACCAATTATTTTTTTGCATCGCTGATTCTCATTACAGTTGGTTTAATCTACCCGTTGCCGTTGTTTATTTTTTGTCCGTTATTACTGGACAGGACAGTTTTAATGGCTGACAACTATTACCTGTGAATTTATTGTTGTCTGTTATACCCACAATAAACCTGTAGTGGGGGCTCTTCCCAAGGGCAATGTAAAACGTCACGTTTGGTAGATTGCGTCATAATTAATTAATTTATTTATATATATAAAAAGTGAGATAGGTATAGGAGTATCTTTATCCCAAGACCAAATAGGCCAAAGGGAGCGACCAAGAGTAGTAATTCTGAGTGCATCCGAGAAGCTCGCCCTGTGACATATGTGCGGAGGTAATTATTTCGAGGAGAATCTCAACAGCGCGATTCATGATACGGCGTCCAAGCGAGTGGCGCCATCTAGTTTGTTTACGGGTGAACTTCAAATAAATAAGGTTGATCAACTGATAGATATGTTACAAACCTTTATTTTGTTTAAAATGCTGTAAAACATATTTAATAACTGTTGTCATTGTGTCGCGTACGCGTGTCGCCATGTGCAAATAAATCTTAGTTAATTATATTAATAACGCTCGATTTAAAATGTTATTAATATTTAGATTAACGAGTACTTCAGAAGTTCTCTAGAAACTAGGTTTATCAAGATAATAATATAGGCCAAATAAGTAATAGTATGTTGAATATGGAATATACATGTATAATAGAAACCAAATAGCATGCAATAATAAAATCAAAATCCGTGACAAACCAAATAACATAAGTTCCCCAAAACCTCGAACAAAAGATTTCGTACGACACTTGTGACGCCATAAATAAAAAATACAATGAATATCCCAAAATTGGATCCAGTAGGGTGGCTACACAATTATGGTTCGTTAACTGCACGGAGCGGACGATTTGAGTGACATATTTTGGACAAAACCCCAGTGAATTGACAAATGGCTATTTAGGACACCCTTATGTTTTATTTTTGTTGTGCACATGCGCTACTTAGGGTGGCCTCTAAATTGGAAGGCGTTTTCGATTTCTGTCCTTAAATTGTCTTTTTGCATATTATAGTATTTACGTAGTGCTATGATTTCAAATCTTATTTCATTTCTTTTTTCATCAAATATATATTTTATGTTTTATGGCGATAATGAACCGACCCTCATGAATATAATTTCTTAGTTCTGTGTGTAAAAGCGTAGTAATTTAGGTATGTAACCTGACATCTAAAGAAAAGGAGTTTTATTTTACATTTTATTTAAAATCGAACGCTAAATATTTAAAAATCAAGTAACAATAATTGGTAACCCTACGCTATGATATCAACAAAAATGCAGGGAGGCAGTAAGCGGAAGAATAAGTTTGAATAGCGAACAAATTCGGAACAGGTGTGAGAGGGTTAACCGATTTACAAGTTATAAAACATCACGAGCGTACGCGGTCGATTAAGCCCCTCTGCCTGTAACAGAATTAATATGTCGCCTTTTATATGCTAATGGTATAAATTGCATTATCACGAAACTAATCCCTTGAAATAATAATATTAGTCAAATATATTATTAGCAGTTTGGAGACTTTGGAGTTCTGGGTTCTATTTTCGAATTTTCAAATGGGTTCTATAAATTCAAGCACTGATTTAATAAAGTTAAATTACGCGAAAAGTGTCCACCCCACGGTAAAAATGGGATTTGATTGCTGTAATATTATTTGTAAAAAAAAATACAGATACATATATTAATTTCAAAAACAGTCTTAGCTTTGGCACTCCATCTTTTTAGCCTTTTTAATCTTTTGAGAATTAATTAGTTCAGAAAAAAAATCACTTCAATAAATGAAATTACTTCTAGGTCCAAAATAGAAAATATAATTGGGTCCACAAAGCACTTATTGATAAAATAAACCAATTCAGAAGCCATTTCCAAACTTAAGCAGACATGCTAGTGGCACCAAAGCTAATGGAACTTTAGTGTCGTTTCAATAAACTTGACACTTGGGTACACTGCTCTCATGTTTTGTGCAAACAAAATTGAAGGTTCGAAATGAATCTAACAAGAGCGCTGTCATTATCATCAAAATAAAAAATCGTTTATTCAGTTTAGGTCCTCATAAGGCACTTATGAAGGTCTAAATAACGAACAGAGAGGTGAAAATTTTAACAGAAGTAGGCATTAAGATGTAGAGAAGCAAGATTTCATTAGGTGGAGTTGGAAACGCCACTCAAATCTGATTCCACAGCAAAATTGTCTTTTAACGACACCTCAATTAGTTACGAGGGCCTTTAACATTGAATGTCAATTCAATATTCGGTCTTATCACGACATAACATTAAACAAAATCGCTAAATATTATAATCGCAAAATGTTTTTATGTATAACTAGCGGCCCGCCCCGGCTTCGCACTGGTAGACATTTATCAAATATTTTATGTACCCGTGCGAAGTTGGGGCGGGCAGCTAGTATAATATATAGCCTATGCTACTCAGTGATAATGTAGCTCTCTAAAGGTGAAATTTTGTAATCGGTCCAGTAGTTTCGGAGCCTATTCAATACAAACATACACACAAAAATACAAATCTTTCCTCTTTATAATATAAGTTAGATTAATTTGTGTTTTGTAGGTATTTAACTTATATGTAAAAAAAATGTAAAATAGCACTAGTACATATATAAATACGTGATACAGACCTACAAAAATTAATAAATATTCTTCGAGCACATCGCATATCTCACAAGAAGTTCTATGCCAATAATGAGTCAGCTGTCAGATGTACAACAGTTTATGGTAACACTACTTGTGTTATCACGTGTTTGAACAGAACATAGAGTTTTTTGGCGGGAATCAGGCGGAGCGGTTGAGATTTTTTCCAGTGTGTCGTAAATTGTGTTATAGTGATCTTTAATGTGTATTTTTGGTGTCGATATGTGCAGTAAAGTTTCATTTAGTGACTGATTTATAGGAGCATTGGAAATAATACCATAATACGACTTTTGGGTTAAGTGATTTATCATTTTGGTCAATAGGTTACCTCTAATCTAAAGGCGTGTTACGATTTGCTTCTGCCGTGGGTTGTCTCCAGAAACTCCATTGGGCGTTAGAATGCATGACACTAGGCATTTTAATGCGGCAAACACGAGAAATTTTGCAACATGAAAATTCTCTAACACTCGACACTGGCAAAAATAGTCCCTGAAGGGATTGATTGCCATACTTAGGAAGAAGAAGAAGAAGAACAGAACATATGTTGTCACGCAATTTGTCACAATATCAATATACTTATTTTATTGTAGTGGCAGGATGATTAAGTAACCTAGTTGGGGTTGATAATTTGTTATAATATTCGTTTATAATGTTTTTATAACTCTGCTTATAATGTTCGTTTACCCAATTCAAGGATTTATAAGATTTACTAGAGACCCGCCCCGGCATCACAAGGCCAACTTAAATAAATACATAAAACTTTCAGTAACATAATATAGCTGGAAAGTTCTATTATATCTTACGTCTGATTTCTACAGGGAATTGGCGATACCTGGTGTTGTATTCTGCAGTCACATTCGATATGCGTGTTTCCTTTAAATGCTTAAAGACAATGCTGTTTATAGACTACTAGCGGCCCGCCCCGGCTTTGCACAGGTAGACATTTACCAAATATTTTGTCCACCCGTGCCAAGCCGGAGCGGGCAGCTAGTGTAATAAATAGCCTATGTTAGTCAGTGATAATGTAGCTTTCTAACGGTGAGAAATAGGTAGACAGTTAAAATTTTCGCAGAATCTGTATTTTAGTTGCCGCTATAAACAACAAATAATTAAGTATAGTTCCCCTAATAGAAACGCGTTTTTTGCTCTATTCTAATAAGTGTTAAAACAAGTAGACGCTGATATTGTGTAATGCTCTAGTTTCCAAAAAATTGAGCCAATTTACTATTACTAACATATTATTTGCGGTTGGTACAACACACGAATACGAAACACGGCGTCTAGGGATCGAACCGCAAAATTATGTTTGTGATTTACACTGGTTTGTTTTTAGTACGGAACCCTCGCCTCGGTGTGCGAATCCAACTCGCACTTGGCCATTTTAACATTCTTCCGAGTGGGAATTGTAGTGTGCGACGTACCTTATAGGATGGTGGGAATCGCATGTCAAACACAAATCGAGTTTTAATGTTACGAGTTACGATGGAAACACGCAACGCGGAACTAGCTTGGGAATATATAGTATTTCAATATTTTCGCGAATAACTCCGAATTGTTATCATTGGCAATTCAATTGCGATAGTGTTTCTTTAACCAAGGTTACTAGTATACTGAATAGGTCGCAAATTTTGCAGTCAGTTCGCGTTAAATCTAGTACTGGATAAGATAAGGTGCTGACCTCGAGTGCCACGGAGAAAGACGGGAAAGTACCTAGTGATTTTGAATATCTGGTGACGGATCCATTTTGGACTGGGGACTAGCCTTTTTATCCGATGAAAAACATTAACTTTTTTTTATATACCACTAAAGGGGCACATGGGAGTTTTTGGCAGGTATCAGATGGAGCGGTTGTGATTTTTTCCAGTGTCTCGTAAATTGTTTTATAGAAGAAAGAAAGAATGTTTTATTTTCCACTCACACATACAGATTTGCAAAAGTCTACAGATAATGATCTTTAATGTGTATTTTTGGTGTCGTTATGTGCAGTAAAGTTTCATCTAGTGATTTATAGGAACATTGGAAATAATGCCATAATATGACTTTTGGGTTAAGTAATTTATCATTTTGGTCAATAGGTTCTGACCTAAAGGCATGTTACGATCTGCTATTGCCGTGGAATGTTTTCAGAAACTCCAATGGGCATTAAAATGCATGACACTAGGCATTTTACTTCATCAAACACGAAATATTTGAGAAACTTGAAAATTCTCTAACACTCGACACTGGCAAAAATTGGCCCTAAAGAGGATTTATTGCCAATTTAGGAGAAGAAGAGGAAAGGGGCACATAAGCATACGGCCCCCCCGATGGCAAGCAGTCACCGTAACCTATAGCCGCTAGCACTACCAGTGGTTCACTAACGCGTTGCCAACCCTGTTGTTGATGAGGACTCACTGTGCTAGCATCAGCAGCATTACAACTAGCGAAACTTATCTTCGTGGAGCACTTTACATACTCATCGCTACAACTATTTCGGGTACATTTAATATTATTGTTTTAATGTTTGCGGTTTGCGAATACCGAAAAGGTGTTATGGCACTATTATTCAAACATCTAGCGAACAGAGCTCGTTAGCATATTGTATAGATAAGAATAACACTTATATTTAAGGGTACGTTTGTATGTAAGTCCTTACGTCTATTATGCATCATTACGCGAAGAATGCAACTGATTAGCAAATAAACTGCAGTAACTTCCTTTGACACCAATACTTTTGGTTCGTGACCAGAAGTCAGTGGGCGAGTGCTATAATGCGGTACAGTCAACCGATCGAATCTTGAACGTTTAATGAAAATAATGAACCACACAATCGATGAGCAAATAAGCTGATTAGTATTTGCTGTGACAACAGTTATGCTGATAACTATGAAATTGTAAGAACCATTCGGCTTATCTCAATGAATAGAACTTGAGTTGCAAATTCGGTGATATCTTTTCAGAATCGCAAATCGCAAATCGCAATGCAGTATAGATAATCCAACACATGATTCGATAAGCTTACTGTAACGCTCAAATTAATTCAGGTGTCATAACCTCACAGTAGATAATATGGTCATACTAATGTTGCGAGCGTAGCTTAAAAATGGTTCAGACTAGTAATAAAATTATACTGAATTCTAAATTGATTATGTCTAGACTAAAACGCAATGTTACTTGTATTAGAAACTAGCTGTGCCTGCGACTTCGAACGCGTAGTTAATTTTGTTCACAGTTTCATGGGTTTTCATTCTCTGTGCTAAATATTTTTCTACGATAAAAGGAAGCCTAAGTAACATCAGCTATCTGCCAGTAAGAGTCCAATTGAAATAGGTCCAGCCGTTTCGAAGATTAGCGGGAACAAATATGCAGACAGAAATTGTTTTATTGTTAAAATTGAAAAAAAAAGTTTTTGTTATCGGTAACAGATACTTTCACTTGCATTTAGTAAAACTGTTATATTGACATCACAGCAGACACTTCAATTGTATTTATTTGTAAATATTAAAACAGTTAAATACGCACCATTATTACGGTACCGTAACATTGTACCTTTTACATGGGTGTATACGTATGTTATGTAAGCCACGTCTAAAGATATTGATCTTTCACCAGACCCTGCCAAAACTCGCAGAAACCGAAAGACATTAACTATAATTTCAATTTCAACAATAATATATAGTTCGTTTAAAGTTTTTTGATAATTGTGATATTATTTTTAATATTTAGTGTTTAGTTTAGGGTACATATTTATTTTATTATTATCTTAAGTAAATAGATTTAATTTAATTTTAATTATTCTTAATTTGTACATTTAACATCGCATTAGTTACAATATATTACTGTAATGATGTTAATATGGTTGTAAATAAAAACATAAGATAAATAAATAAAATAAATGTATAATACGAGTAAATATGATGTGCGTGAATAGGTATTGCATTATGTGAGGTCCTAGATAAATTTTGTGATAAAGTTCAAGTGTGGAATGTGTTCGAAACATAGCATCACTGCTTTTTGTTTCATGTCACCTTTTTTTCCATTTTGCCTAAATGCAGTCAACAAGGCGCATATTTCCAGTTCGTCAATGCATATAAGGAACAGCTAAGCAATATTAATGCGCTCAACTTTGCACATCACGTCTCACCTGCAGATACTAAGTTGCATGGTTCCAATGAATATATTAGGAGTCGCGGCAAGTTGCTAATGCCTCCAGGGTTTAGTATTCATGCTTTACGGCGCGCTGATAACCTAGTTACTGATATACTATCTACAAAGCTACCTTACCTACACGTTATTTCAGAGATGCAACCTATGAAGCTACTATGGCAAGCTAACTTGAAGAGAATTGAAGAGAATTTTAAAGTAGTAGGGCGAATTCGGATCTCCTGTAGGTTATTTCATTAAAATTGGAACCTCCACCTTACAGAAGACCTCTGTCAAATAATACTACTTAGATGTAGTGTTGGATTTCTGCAATAAGTAAGGTTGCCAGTGCTTCAGGAGGATACGCTTCGTTAGTAGTAGGTAATGCAGCAGCATTCACTCACTGTTAGCAAACAGTGAGTCCTCATCAACAACATGGTTAGCAACGCGTTAGCTTACCATTAGGTGGTCCGTATGCTTGTGTGCCAGGTTAGTGCTATAAAATAATCTAAGGAGGGACGTATTACAGGTTGAATTAAATGCGTAAAACGGTCCTTGTCATCTTGATCATAAACAAATGACATCATGTGATTAATTTCATTTTCATCATCATAATCATAACAGCTAGCGGACGTCCACAGCTGAACAAAACGAAAACACTCTCTCATAGATTTCCATAATACCTCGTGTAGTTATATATTATAATTTAATCGTATACATTGCGCCATTGACTAGCAATTAAGATATAAGAATATCGGATAGTTGGTTATATTATAGTTGTTCTAGAGAGTAACATTTCACAAACGCTAAGATTATTAAATTAATAGTCGCAAGTCGAGTCAATAACAAATCAAATACCTCTGAACCGTGAAATCCAAATATGAAGCTCGATTCTTTGACGCAATAAGAAGATATTTCCTACTTCCCGCTTTATTGCCTGCTGAATTGCCGATGCAGGAACTAGTCAATACATTTAGCTAGCAGCAACACATTCTGTATGCACAATTGCGCAAATATCCGACGGTAGTATATCTGCCAGGTCAAGCCTTATAAGGTTATAGAACAAGGCGCCAAGCAGCGTACGCGGAATACTAACGCATGCCAACAACCAACAACTACCACTTTGTATATGTAAGTATTGTTTTTATGTTATCTTCGGAAATTCATTTCTTGCTTATTTGTCTTGACCCGGTGCGGCGTTTCTACTGGGATAGGCCGAGAGACCTCAACTTGTCAACCATTCGCTTCATTACCTGTACATATCCTGGCTCTTCATCTTACCGTCAGTATCGCTCAGAAGGTGTAATCTAGATTCTTAGACCGCTTTCCGTTGTTCTTACCTGTAAAAAGAAAACTTAATATTAGATGGCTATATACTATTAAATACAGACCCTTGTCTGTCCTCGTTCAGTCAATTCATGTCAGGTATACAGGCTAGCATGTGACAGATACTATGTTATAGTCTACGCGTGTAATCCCCTTAGGGCAGCCATACTCAATCCGCGGGTCGCGCGTCCTACCCAAGCTTACTCGACCCGACACCTCCCTAATTTATGGCTCGCATTTTACAAATACAAAGTTAAAATCATAAATAACACGGTTCTCAAATCATGAATATGACTTTATAGAGGTTCAATTTGATACATCGATTAAAATAAAACGATTTATCGATATAAAATCCGCCGTAGATTAACATTAAACCTGTTACACATTCGAATGCAAACACGTCGCATATCGAGTTTCCGAGTGCGCGGATGAGCTCAATCGAGATATCGAATGGACTCAATCGAGCAATCGGATAGAAGTGACGCGGATGCCGGCGACGATTGGCATTGATGCAATGCAGTGTGCAAGTGATAAATATTTTGCGTCAAATAGAGTTCACTCGATATGAACAAGTGAATTTGTTGGTGAGTGAGAAATGAAAAAGAGGTGTCAGACTTCCAAATGCACAGGAAACAAAAGAAGGGTTGTTCCCTAATATCTTTTATTTACACCGACGAAGTATGAAACCATGCTGATCATAATTAGTATAATTATTGTAAAGTTGGTTGATACAAAGTCTTATTAAGAAAATGCGCTTTCAATGAATATGATCTTTAAAACCTAATTTATTTAAGTCCATTATTGAGAACTATAACTTCATTGCTGATGACACCGCCGCCGCCGTCTTGGATTTTGTAGTTATTTGATAGACCCAAATATCGACTATGTGTATTGAGTTATAGGGGCTAATTTCGTTAGTTTTTGATTTTATAGCGCCGCGGCCGTTACATTATATCCACATAATTCAAGATAAGCCCGCTAAATAAACGAAACCCGTCCCACAAAATGTAGAAGGATGTGTTTGCACACATAAATGTGTTTTTCGGGCATGAATACACGTTTTTTTCCTCAGTTTCAATATTCCTTAACCGTAATAATACTGTGCTTTTATATGTTTATATTAGTTCCCGTTATCCCAGTGCTCGTTTTAAAAAAAGAAGTTGAATGTTAACTATTAAATGTTCCTCATTAATACAATAGCAATGTACGAAGACTAAAAGATATATTTTCTTTTCCAACTTCATATCAAATTACGTATCACACAAATAAATGCGATTTTTCTGTGTGCGTGTGTTTAGACTCTGCTCAATATTTAGGTTGGACCACGCCTATCACTTCAGGTTATGGAAATTATTTAGGTCGTATTCTCAGACCGAATATACACAAAACAGACTACCGAATATACACAAAAACCTTCTAAAAAATCGGTCAAGCCGTTACGAAGGAGTTTTGTTACAAACACTGTGACACGAGAATCTTATATATATATGAAGATGATATGATATAATTCTTTGCGGGCTGAAAAGCAGTCTGCGTCAAGATATCGTGAGCACTGTCGTGAATGAAACGTCACGACGACTATTGGATTATTGGATTCATTCCAGATAATATTCCGAAGAGATTTCACAAGTTACTGGTGATATATTTCATTGTCCTTTGAATGGATACTATGTGATATTGGTAGTCGGTAAATTGAAAAGAAAATTTGCCAGTTGCGCGACTGAGATAAAAATATCACGCCATTTTGGCACATCGCTCGTTATGAATTCATTAACGTATTCTATTTTAGAATAGATCTACTGGTTAGGTAGATTTTTTTATTTAACAATAGTGGCAATAAAGCACACAGCTCGCCTGGTATCGATCACTATAGCCTATTAGAACGACGCTTGCAATATCAGAATTGTCTCACGCGTTGCCTACTTTAACATGCTATCGGCTATGGGTGGTTTTCCCAAAGGAGTACAGCATGGGGTCTTCAGAAAGGGACGAATTTTTGCAGGTTCGGCAACGCACGAATGATACTCCTAGTGTTGCAAGCGTCCATGGCTACAGTAACAGTCAGATAGGCCGGGCGGGCCGAAGGCTTGTTTGCCATCTTAGTGGTATAAAATAATTGAGGCTTATCTTTTAAGCATGACCTCCCTGTTTGATTATTCATGAGTATTATTAAATAACAACTAGATCCGAACCGCAAATATTTAGTCCATGTATTTAATATTCAAAGCGGGTATTAGGCAAATTAAATTGTTTCCTAAAACCAACCAACAAGTTAGAGCGTTGAATGACGAATTCGTCCAAGTTTGAAAATCTTTGCGAACTTGACCAACTTGTTCGACAAACACCCGAGGCCATCCGAGTTCGGGTCGTGTACACTGCGGAGAGCAGCGGACATCATGATAAAATTGTTTCCCCATCGACCTACCTATATGTTGATTAAAATAATCAACTTTTGTGTGCCAGTGCATCTTTTTCAAACGTAAGCGAGCGTTTTCTTATTTCAAATTTAGGTTTTCGACTATGATCGCAGCCGCAGTATTCTGTATGAAAATTTCAATCGCATTTCAATCACCTTGGCGTCATTTATGTATTAATGGCGGAAAAATCTGACATTACTAGCTGAAACATTTTTTTTATGTTGCTGCTACGTCAAAATGGCGTCATGGTGATAGAAATGCGATTGAAGTATTCATACAGAGTACGGGCCGAAAGAGCAGATTACGATTATAACGATTAATAAAATCGATTCACAAAAAAAAATCAACAATCTTGGGTTTGTCTATTTATGTGTAGATAAATTATAATTAAGTTTTGTACATTTTAGTATAGTTTTTTATTTTAGTTTAATATTACATTGTATTGTTCCATATATAAACAATAAATTACATACATTACACAAGTAAACAACGAGTCTTAACTATAATAAATAACTTATTTTTTTTTTGTCAGAAAGAATTATAGACCTCTAGTTAGTTGAGTAGGCTCCCATCATTGGATATTGACAGGCAGTGTACAATACCCGAGGTAAATACCTACCAAAATTATAACAAACTTTACGCGGATTAGGTAAAAGGGGAATGTCGAAGTAATCGTAATTACTTTATAAAATTTGTATTGCTGTCTTTGGTAATTCATTTAAGCTTGGAAACTTACCAAACGGCAAAACTTTCGTTTATTTACCAATAAAAATTAGGTTTGTTTAAGTGAATTTAAATAAATAAGACTGTTCATTATGTATTCTGTAATAGGCCTCGCGCGAGGCAACAGTAAGCTTAGAAAAAAATAGCCTAAGTATATTGAACTATTATGCATGTAGCTATTGTAGATATTACCTTAGTGCTGAAGTAGCAAGAAAGCTGCTAACACAGATCTTAGTGCAAGAACACAAATTAAAACTAAAAGTGGTAATAAAATGGGCGTGGTTTCCTAGACTGCTTGTCTTTATCACTAAGCTGATAAACAAGCATACGGTGCGTGTTCGCCACTTTTGATCACAAAATCGCTTCCTTTAAATTGTGGTAAAACTATTAGGTGAAACTAACATAAAATCATCCCGTTCGTTGGTCTAAGGGGACGTGCAAACGCTTGAAGTTTGTTTTGATTCCCGCACCAATGCATACGTAGAGGGACTAACCAATAACATCTGCTCTCCTCACACACAAAGAGGCTATATACAGTACAAAACAAGGAAGGACACAGCTATAGTATTATTGTCCCTTACTACGTACACGATTTTTCACGTTTCGTAAAATACTTTAACTTAATCTATCATTTGGTTCAGCTAAGCGGGAGAAGTCACTTGTGTGACAGCACTTTACCACAGTATAATTATTAGGTCCTTACATATGAAATTGGCGTTTTGTATGGGAGGAACAAAAAGTCGAATATTTTTTAATATAATATATTTAATTAATCAAAGTATGAACCATTATTTTCTATGCACTTTTGCCATCTCATAGGTAGTTCATTGATCCCTTTACTAAAAAAACCAGTCGGACGGGATACAATAAAATCTTTGAAGGCGATTTGGACTGCCCCATCGGAGTTGAATTTTTTCCCTTGCAAGAAGTTATCCAAATTTCGAAAAAAATGGTAATCTGTTGGAGCAAGGTCCGGGGAGTACGGAGGATGTCTTAGACTTTCCAATTGAAGCTCTTCTAATTTAGTAGCCGTCTGTAGCGCAGTGTGTGGTCTAGCGTTGTCGTGAAGCAGCAGTGGCGTGGAGCGATTGACCAGCCTAGGTTGTTTAGCCGCTAGCTTTTCCATCATGGTTTGCAATTCCTGACAATAGACATCAGCCGTAATAGTCTGGCCAGATTTGAAAAAACTGTAATGAACAATACCGGCACTAGTCCACCAAACGCTTACAAGTAACTTTTTTGGGGTTAATTTTCGCTTGGGGCAGGATTTGGCTGGCTGGCCAGGATCTAACCATTGCGCTGAGCGCTTCCGATTATCGTAAAGAACCCATTTTTCATCACAGGTAATGATTCGGTTTAAAATACCTTCATTATTGTGCCGGTTTAGTAATGTAACGCAGCAGTCGACGCGCGTTTGCCGGTTTGTTTCAGTCAATTCGTGAGGTACCCACCTTTCAAGCTTTTTAATCTTCCCAATTTGCTTCAAGTGAATTAAAACAGTTTTATCACTAACATTGCAGCCTGCAGCTAACTCGGACGTGGTTTGCGATGGATCCGCTTCCACAATAGCCTTCAACTCTTCATTATCAACTTGAGTCTCAGGCCGTCCACGGGGCTTGTTCTGCAGGTCGAAATTTCCAGAACGAAAACGTTGGAACCAAAAACGAACTGTGTTTTCTTTTGCAACACGACCGCCATACACATCATTCACCCTTCGAGTTGTTTCCGCAGCACTAGTGCCACGGCGGAACTCGTACTCGTAAATAATGCGATATTTAAGGTTTTCCATTTTGTAAAATGAGTGACGCAAACAGAAAAAAACAGAAGAAAAAAAACAAATGAATGACGATCATCGAAGCACAAATACATGAGTCTATAGCTGTACAAATTTGAATTTGGAATTCCTTACCAAAGAGGAGAAATTCGTGATTAAAGTGGCCAGTACGAAAAACGCCAATTTCATATGTAAGGACCTAATATCATACAGTAGTTTGACTTCATACAAACGGACGAAGCGCGAGCTATGCCTACGCGCCTCGATTAAGGGATACGCCTGGTATGCGGAGAGTCGCGACTGTGCCGCAGTGACGAACGGACGGTGTGTTGTTTTTTTAACAATAACCGCGCAGTCTTTACACTAAAAATAAGTTAAGTACATATTTAATATGACGAGTAGGAAATATTGTGCTGTTTTTGGTTGCATGAAACACAAAGTAGGAAAATGTAATAAAAAAACTGGAGGCCGGCAGCCCTATCGCATGCTTACGTACCGCGCGGCTGTAGGCATTTATTTCAAGGACACGGCCGAGTCACACTACTGTAGATATTTATACTGTGACTTTACGCACACAAACTATCTCCATCACTTTCTAGGACACGCGGTACCTTCGTCTATTAGTAAGTCAGTCTACGGTACGTTATTATGTGACCCTAAGCTCTTTTCCTGTAATATCGTACGGTGTGCCGTCTACAGAGTTTAGTTCTAAAATGTAGGCTAGACTGAGATAGCCGTTAACAGAAAGAGATAGTAAGGTACCCTAGTTTTGTACTAAATTGAAGACCTTTTCCATTCCGCGTAAAATATGGCCGGGGTTAGACCCGTTATCGGTCAACGAGCAGACCTCTGCCCCGTGGTTTATCGGACCCTAGCGCATTCTATTACACGACCCTTGGAATTTATTTCTTTATCTATTATTCAAGTTAAGATTTACTTTTGTATTATTTCGATTGTTTATCAACACGATAGCATTGTTTGTCCTTGTCTTGAATCAGGTTAGATTTGAATTGTGAATTCGATTTAATTTCATATCTGTATTTTAATGTAGTTTATTTTAATCTTTATTGTTGTAGTGCTCTATCCTTTTAGTAAGATCCAGTATTCTGTCAAGAAATATAGGTAGGTTACGTTCTGTTTTTGTAATTTTTTTACCGGTTTTGTGTTAATAAAGAATATATGAAAACTTAAACCTAGATTCTAATAATCCATGCCAAGCCGTTTAGGCTTAGGTCCGTGCCAAAGACACATAGACAGACACCTAGTTCGTTTCTGATGAATTTCATAAGGAATATTAAGTTAATTTGCGGTTTAAAATCACCCCACGGCAGGAGTGTAAGGCAACGCGACGCCATAAAAGGCTTGTTAATACGACCTAATTTTTGCTGCCACGCCATCTTCACGACGAACGGAATTATGTGTTATTGAAGCCCAATAAATTTGTAATCGTTATTCCACTTCATCGGTAACAAGGTTAACATTATCCTCTCTTTGACGCAGTTGGATAAAAGCCCAATAATTTGTTGTGTGTGTCGACGTGACAACTGACAAGTATTTGACTAAATTTTAGACGACAGGATGCACAAAGTAATTAGCATTGCTAATCCGACTAGGGGCACCCAGTCATGCGTGAAACAGTGCTATGTTACACTTGCTTATTACTCTCGTATATAGGTAAATGGTCTCAAGGAACTCTTATGTGCCTTAGTATATTTGGTTAGTATATAATATAAAATAATAATATATAGGTTTTTTATTGATTAGTTGCATCAAAGCCAATACAACATACATAAAGATCACACAAAGCCATCACAAAATAGACAGTAAAAAGTGGCCAACCGCAACTAATACATTTTTAATAATAAATTCGCCCTTTTTTTAGAAAATATTGCAATACAAGACCTGTGTGAATTAATTTTAGTAAAATTGTATATGAGGTTAGTTTCTTTTCTACACTAAATAAATATTGAACGCAATTTCGAGAATGTAAATAGTGACTGCGTAAATCTGAAAAATAAATGCATTTCGGATGAATTGTAACTATGTTAACATAGCATTCGCTTTAAATGTTATATGCAGTCAAAACACCCGTCATCTCTATTTGTCATTCCAATAAGTACGTAGGTATGTAGCTGCTAAACGTGTCATTTCTTACAATTACCTACCAATGCAAGTTGAATGAAAACATGTTTGTAATGTTTATTCGGTTTTATTACGTGACAGATAATAACCGGCTTAACCACATACCATTCATTCACTTACCGCGTTTATAATTGGTTAATCATTAAACATACTTGTTCTTTTTATCCCGTCACAATACACAATACCTTATCCTCCAAGGACCCTTTCATTTATCGGGATAAATATATAACAGTTTTTAATTCGGGTCTCATATAATGAATGATACGATGCCAAATTTAAATCGATCATGCATATATTGGAGTACAAACAAACAGACCAAAAAGATCGTTAGCATTACTGCGACCTCTAATACGACAAATAAATAATTGAATTCAACAACATGGTTAGCAACCCGTTAGTGCTACCCCTAGTATTGCTAGCGGCTCTAGGCTACGGTGTCTATTACTACGGTATTAAAAAAACTATTTGTATTTTATGGCCTTATGGTATGAACGGTTAGATTTAATACAGATTAGTATAGACTACCGTGTAAAGTGTCGGGCCATTCTCAGACTTACAAATCATAGGGAATGTGGCGTGATACCAACACCACACCGTGCCCTGAAACCTGAATAGTGTTGAGAGTTGCAACTCCAATCGCACGATATTTAACCAACCCATCCATACTAATATTATAAATGCGAAAGTAAATCTGTTTGTTTGTTTATTTTGAATATAATGAAATTTGGCAATGAGATAGATATCCTGTGGAAGTAATAAGGCTATCTTTATCTAAAATCACGCGGGCGAAGTGGGTATATATTGCTGTTACTCAAATGACTAGCGAGAAAGTATATTATAAGTTCAAGTGTACATAAAAGAGTTTGTCGAAATACTACTAGCTAAGGGTTTTAAGTTTTAAAGGGTGTAGAAAAGTCAATGTTTCAACGAAACTTCTACTTCACTGTGAAGTGCAAGAACATATTGAGATTTTTTACGCACATACATTTTATAAATTTATTGCTCAAGAATATTGGTAAAAATAACTACCGTAAAAACACGCCACAAAAAATAAAAACCACAAAAGTAAGCTACGTTGGGACAATAAATAACATAACGCGACGGTCTCGTAACGACATTTGGTCGAGATAAGGCTTTTCAAAAAAAATGTAGACACTCGAAAAGTAAGTCGTGTGACTAGAAGTATTCAAGCGTACATAAATTACAACGAAGTGTTTCATTGAAGACCCGATAAGGCACCCCTTCGGCTAGAAGTCGGCGCAAAAGTTGGCGAAGTACCTACCTACCGCTCTCGTAGGATATGTCAAAGTTATCTGATATAGGTCAGAGGCAAACCGTTTACAAAGGTCAAAATCACTTGCAGTCTCGTAAAGTTGGCCTATTAGTTTGTGATAAGGGGAAACTTTGAGTTTAAGGGAATTCGGGTAAAATCAAACTTATTTTCTTAGGAGATTTTACAAAAATATTAGGGAAAATTCTCATTTTAGGGCACAATCGATTACAAGCCAATGAGCATTATTAAAGAGATAATAGATAGAGATCAAGTTACACCAGAGTTGAAGATCGATAACATTTATTGATATTCATCGACAGAGCCCCAGCGCTACAGACGCAATAGTAGTTGTTCGTAAAACGGTGAGGCAAATTAAACCTGCCAAGAAGCAAAGCACATATGCATATTACGACCATATTATTTGTATACAAATAGCAAAAGAGATATAAATATATTCTGGTGGAAGAGACTTGAACGAAGAGTTATATTTCATAGCCATTTAAAACTTCCTCGCCTGCTCTGTGATTGCAAAAAAAAGATTAAGCATTCGGAATCGTATTCTAGCTATACAAATGAGATTGACTTGATTTATCTCAAAGTAATGTATTCAATAAGTTGCATTGATTTTATAAGTAGTATATCTCGATTATTGCTCAGATGTTCATGCCACTTCTGGAGGCATTAGACTATGTTTCCAAATTTTATCCTATGTTGTTCAGATGTCATCAACAATGTCAGTTGTTATCGCTTCTAACAAAACATGACGTACAAAATTATTAATAAAACCTCAAAAATATTTGGATATAATACTTACATTTGTATATTCTTTGTCATCTCCAGTATAACCCAGTAGATTTATATCAACATGCAACCAGTAGCATTTGTATCCGGCACACTACATATTGTATGTGGTTGAATAATAGGCCACAATACACGTGGGGATGGATTTCATTAAACCTTTATGTAATTGTGCAAATTTCTTTCTTGTTCTACTGTGCTTTTTAAATTCTTATGACTGTTTTATGGGTTTTGTTCAAGGCTGTTTATTGTAAAATTAATGTTTGGGTCTTTGATCGTAGCACCTGGAAGTTCTAAGTATTGAGTTCCGTTACGATTGACCTTTGTTGTTTTGCATATCATTGTACATTTATTTTCTTTATAGACAGCCACCCTATCATTTTGTCGAAGAAAAATGGTTTTATATTTTTTTAATTTTTATTTTCATCTTTTTTTTCTATTTTCTCATGACCCACATCTTTAAATTTGGTTGCATCAGTCATCCGAGTGTGCTATACCTCCACCGTGTAGAAAGGCACACAGATTTTTGACCTTATGACAATGTCAATAAAACTAATATCAAAGTCAGTACCAATTTGTTAATGTAGTAAATATTGCCATAACCTAATATGTACCGAAACACGGGTTAAACAACTATCGCGAGGTAACCTCATAAATTACCATTAAACACAACTCATGTCGGGATGAGACAAAGGTGGGGTTACAGCGAGTAAGCCACGAAACATTATTCATTTGTACGTACTCCAATGTCGTGTTTCCGTGACAGTGCGGGCGTACAATAGTTCAAGTTTACGGCGGGACAGACGCGCGTTTTCAATTTGTTCTGAATGTACAATTTCATGTTCAAAAATAACTGTGATGCATCTTTTGAATATGAATGCGGCCGAAATGCCGAACCTTCGACTATTATAGCACCTCTCCAATACAAGCCATAGGGCTTGTATCTCGTCTGCTGTAAATAGTCACAGCAGACGAGAATTACCTACTGTTATCCTAATGCTGTATCTGCTCTCTACAGCAAAATTGCTCATTGAGGGAAGAGAAACTTTACTGGCTACACGACTTGTCTCCTTTGTTCTTCTTAAGCCCATGTGTGAATTCTTTGGCGTTGCAAGCACTTACAAGAACTGATTGCAATTCCGCTCTAATATACCATCTTACTATCCCGTGACTTGAACATTTTGTTCTATTGTATTCTGCTGTGAGTAAGTGATGCTTCAAAGTAAATATTAACTCAGGTGTTGAAACAAATTTTAAGGATACCTTACTAGTGACACGCTTATAGTTTATGTGATGCATTGTTAGATGTGTTGTGTGCGTTTATATCGGAATTCTGTAATTTCTTATAATGAAAAGCCTTCGGTTTCGGATGGCGTTTGCCGTTCGTTAACCGCTCGTTTGACACCACAATAACTTTCGAAAGTTCATACGAGAGTTTAGCCACGACTTCAAAACCTTTTTAAGTGATAATATCGACCCTAAGTTATGCAACAATGAAAAGTTTCACTTCAATCTTTAGACGACTGGCCTAGTTTATTGTAGTACTACTAATACTTTTGTACCGAATGTAAGTGTAATGCAACATACGAAATCGAAATTATAGTCGATTTTATGAAACTGTTGGTGTTTTTTATTATTATTGACAGTTTACAAAATGTCATAATAAAAATATACATAGTTAATATTATGAAATTACAAATTGAAAACATTTGCATCGTGCTACACAGATGGCGTCGATTCCATTTTCAAAATTGGCGCGTCTTACATACGGAAGAAAGCTGGCAGGCGCATTTATTCTGTTTAAGCGGGCGCGTTCCAACAAAATTGTTTTTACGTTACATAGACAAAAATATTATTTGCAATTTTTATTTTACTAAGACCAATATTTTTGTATGAATCCCACCGCTTGTAGCATTTTATCAACATACCGAAGATGTCTGTTCATATCGTGGTGTTATGAGCTCTTAAGTACAAAGTAACGGCTACAGATAACAAAATAGATATGGCCACATACCATTAGGTAACCGTATGGTTGTTGGTCACCTTCCAACAAGATTGTAACTTCAACGTTACAAGAATAAAAAAAAATCTTCTCTCACTACCGCCGAACAAACAGATTTAGAAAAAATCGCCATCTTATTTAATCGGGGTTCATCCAACTTTGAAAATAGTAAACTTTGTTAGAATAAAGGGCTTAGATTGTCAGCTTCAGAAATGACTGCTCGCTAATTCAGAAAGTAACAGAAAAGCAATTATGAAGCCGACACCCGACGACATTTCCAACCGTAATTAATGTTGAATTAGGATAGGCCAGTTTATCGAGTTAGGGTATTCCAATGACAGAACCGATGCCAAGTTACTTAATTTACTTATAATTCAATTTAATTCCTTAAAGGAGTTGATGGGATTTTATAACCATGCGATTGGCAGACAAAGATTGGGGTCTCGTAAATCCTGCCGTCGCCCCGCTAAATCTTTTGTCAACATCAGATTTAATTGAATTCTGAAATTATTTCTTCTCTCCAGATGATAAATCTCAATTTATCGTTTTACGAATGAAGTGATCATCAATTATGAATTAACATTTATTTGTTCTATTTAATTTGAAAGAAGAGTGACAGTCCCAGCAGTGGGATAGTTTAGTATTTTATTGGATACTAGCTTCGCCAGTAACTTCGTACGCGTGGGATTTATTTTTGACTTATGAAGATAATGAAGCGCTATCGTTTGATTTTTCAACGTATCTACATAACTTTTATACGGATGATCTGAAACCTGTATTTTTTTATATTAAGTGCCTTGTTAATTACCGGATACTTACGATGCCTGATGTCAGCCTTCAACCATTAACAGTTCATGGGAACATAAGATGAGTTGTGAGAAAAAGAGAAACCGTAAAAGTTCTAAATCAGCCCAACGTTCGCAAAACAGAAAATTACTAATTTTATCCGCTCAGCAAAATGTGCTTTATTTTCCACTGTCCTTTGTCACAAGTGTCAGACAACTTAATGCGGTAAAACGTGTTGAAGTTATGTTTTGTTCTTACTAGGGAGGAACTTTGCTACGTCATCATTTAAATAATTCTTGCACTGAGAATTAAGAAAATACATGTTATGACTTTTAAGATCAAACATTTATATCAACCCTCGTTATTTTACTTGAACTACATTGAAATCCTGCCATTATCAGGACAATATTATAAATTGACGATAACTGTCCGGATAATATTGCTTCTAGTCAGCTGTCGACTGTCTTTACTTCCTCTATATCCATGACATCTTTCACACCATCTATTGTGGATCCTTTTGTGGATCTTATTTTACTCTTATTGTTATGACAAAAAGGTAAATATTTTATGCTGATATTAAAACCATTTTAAACCTTCACCTTCAATCGTACACTTTATTATTTGCATAAAGACGAAGATCAATAATATTGAAGACATATGCCAAAAGAAAGTCACCATTGCAGTGGCATTCCGTGTTCGGACTTACAAAAAGCTTTTCTGCTAAATAAAATTGTGTTATAAAGACTTCCCCAAATATATTCTCGAGGGAATGTGAAAAATGAAACAGGCAAAATGTTTCAGCTACTCGAGCAAGTCCCGGTAGATTAAATTCACAAGATGATCCTATAACTCGCGGCAGTTTCAATCCACGGGTTTAAACATGGATGTAAAATGGTATTCTGACACACGCTCAAAATATTTTATTTTTTGAGATCACACTAATTATGTAGAAGATCCGAAATTCATCAGTATCGTCACCTCTAACTTTTATCCTATTGCAGAGAGGTATATGCATACTCCATCGATAGTCGAAATAATATCATCATGGTTTTACTCTCATCCAATCTCCTTTAGTAATGTGTGGAAGAGGATCATTAGAGCTTTAAAACTAAAAATACTAAATATTGTTTTTCCTAATTAATTGTTTCGCGCAGTTTATTATGACGAACAATCTAAAGTATTTAACCACAACCAAATGTTAATTCACGTTTACGTTTTAGACTCGCGGCTTTTTAGTCCACTTCACGTCAGGCAAGAAATTGGCGCGTCTGTCCACAATCCGTATTCATAATGAAAGTATCACACAGGCATCACATATCACCACGAAGCATAAAAGCCATTCTTCCTTTCTTTGTGTATAATTCACGAAACAATGTCGACAGTTATGTTTACTTTGCTGACAATGAATGGGCTAAACAGGAAGACCTAATCACTAAGCCAACCACGATTGGATAAGACTCCACATCCAGGAAATCCTATCCACGATTTGCCCAACTCACGAATTCACGATGTCGACCAGTAGAAGCCTAGTAGATTTTTTATGGTTTATAGCGCCACCTCTTTAGTTGACAGTTAATTGACATATATGGACATAGTTATTCATCCTATGTGTTTTCCCCTTTTATCCATTTAAAGAATGTTACAATAAGCTTTACGTCTTGTCTTTCTATTTTCTCTGGGGGTCTGCCTTCGTGACCTAAAATGAATAACTTCGGGTTAAAGAATATTTATTTCTCATCAAGAAATAACTTAACCTAGGTAAGTATTATATGCAAAATATTACCCGAGAGATCTCACGTTACGTTGATTATTATATTTAAAGTTTTAAAAGTGAATTCTGTGTCGAGATCACGGAGTGTGATAGCACCATAACAGAATAGGCGACACACCTCTTTCCGACACGCTTGTGGCACAGAAGTTTTATCAAGGTTCAATCGGTATTGATAAACCAGTCAGTCGAGTAAATCAATAGAGGTCTGTCCGGAATTCGGATGGTAAATTTTCTCCCAATTAAGACAAGCGGATTTTGGTTTCAAGCTGTATTCAATACAGGTTTCTGTACAAATGGCCAGCAGAGGTGTCAATATTCAAAGTAAATGGATCCGCCTTGTAATTTGGCTTGGTATTATTTGGTCACAGTGATGTTCTGTTTATTATGAAAATTGTGTTATAATGGGAATTTCACTAACATGTTAAGCCACTAGGCTACGCGGACGGACGTGCGAAGGACATAATAGCTTTCGTTATTGGAGACTTGGCGGAAACAGCAGTGGATTCAATCGTGTTTTTGTTTTAGTGAATCGCATCTGATTAGACGTGTCTGTGTGTGGATGGAGATCCTGTGATATTGAGTGTTGCCTGCTACTCTAGCGACGCAAGTTCGAATCCTACCGGTCTGTTTCTAGAATAGCTCTGTAGACCATTGCCACTTCAGCGTAGGTCACAAAAGTCCGAAGGTTACTTGAACTAATTACTTCAACATTTCATCGTGATGTCACCGTGAATATGGAACGTGCAGATCCCGAAGCACGAGGCGACGCGTAATGTACGCAAGCAGTTTTTATATTTTTAGAAAACCTTTATTAAGTATATATGAAATAGCAGAAGCAATTAAATTTTACTCTACTTATAATATGGATACACATCCGCGATGGACGTGTGGATTGTTTCGAAGTTTTGTCTAAAATTATTACCTAAGGATAATTATAACACAATACACTTACTACTTTACTTACACCAACAATAGCTATTCTCCCTGAACAGGGAAATTTCTTATATTTTCCATCCTTTGATGTTATATGACTCCAATTAATCGGAAACGTCCCACATAAATTAATGACTACAAAGTCTATAATTCGGGAAAGATAATGAACGTTGAATCAAAGGGCTAATCTTGGGAAAATACTTGTAATGTTATGTTAAAAGCCCTTCGAATTCGCTTAGGGTCGCAATGAACCAAAAAAGCAAATATTTTTTCAAACAATTAATTGGAGAAGTAAATAGTAATATTTATGTTTCGATTCGTGATATTAGTTAAATAAATATTATTCAAATAATTTATTCCGCATGACGGCTGTAAATATTCTGACGTGCAACACGAAAACCGGCAGTTTTGGTTACTGTTTTTTTTCTTAAATGACGTCATATCAGTATCGTCGCATCAGTCATAAAGAATAAGCACACTGTTTTTTTTAAACGAAGTAAATTATCATATTAAATACTTGAATACTATGAAAATTATTTTTTTACGGCATCGTCAGGGTTTTCTATCAATGTTAGGTACTATTTATCTCATAAAGTATTACTGTCTCCATTTCACGCGACCGCTAGATAGTAAAACCTAAGTTATGTGTAAAATATGCAGATTCACAATAATGGCTCAGCATCAAAAATAAAATAATGCAGCGATAAATTCTTGGGTTTTGCTCAAAACCCCGATGGTTTGCATGTGCAATTATATTCGAGTTTAAAAAGAAAATTAAAATACATACAAAAATCATATAAAATGCGTTTATTTTAGCAGATGTTTTTATTATTTAGTCAAGATTTATTCATACGTTGCAAGTTTGCAACTAAGTGCACTATTTAATAAACTATTTAATTGCTTGCCAATGCATTCTGACAGGTTAATTTGATTCGTCATATTGGAGATGTTTAGGTTTTCAATTAAATAAGAGGAGGCTGATAGAAAGCGATTATACCCGCTCTATTAACCTGCACCTATTTATCAGCATTTTTTTAGTAGAGCTTGTCTTAAAAACCAAACAAATTAACCGTCACAGTGTTCCCCTAAACCTAAACACTGCCTACCCACTTGTCACGGTTTGGGCCCACCCTACCTGTCACTTCCTGCGATTCTTTAGGGACGCGGGGGTAACCATAGATAATAAGTAATGAATAATTTCGTAACGATTTTTGGTACCGGCAAGTTAGTTAAAATATATTTTTCCTTCCATTTATAATTTAAATACAAACTGGAATGAAGATGGAAAAATCTTACTTATTACGGGATTTATACATTTCTATCTCGAATCCGTAGTATCCGAGTAAGCGGGGATTGAAATGAACCGCATCTATAATTCATTCAATACGGAACATTTACAAAGAGACAGAATTTGTAATTTTCGCTCAGTGCGATTTGTAGGCATTTCTGAACGACCATATTATTCATGAAGGCCTAACAATCGTGCTGCTACATGTAAATTGTGACACAATAATCACACGGCGACGAACTAACTAATCTATATATATAAAAATGAATCCATATTTCCCTTGGTCACGACATCAAGCTTGAACGGCTAGACCAATTTCGCTAATCCTTGTTTTTTTTTTTTTTTTTTTATTCTTCGTGTTGGTTATTGTCAGGAGAAGGTTCTTAAGAAATAAATATACTAAGACAGTACAACGTCTGTCGGGACAGCTAGTTAATAATAATTTAGCTTCTAAGATCGATGAAGCGATGGTTGGTCGATGTGGCGACCTTAAGAAAAGTCAAAGTGTGAGGAGAAATATTACAGTAGGAAATTGCTTCATTGGGTTTGATAGGGTATGGTGAGAAGATTTAAAAAAAAAATGGTGTGAGTGGCTGTTGCGTATTTCTAAAATGCTGTTGCCATATTTATAAAAAGATATTTCAGCAGATACAAGTCTGTAAAAGTGGTTTATGATTAGAATTGTTTTTTATAATCAGTGAACACTGCAAAATTCACAGATATCTTCAAAATAACACAACTTTAATTTGGATAACCATGTGATAGAAGACGATAGCAGTTTCGAACCGACAACTCAGACTTTCACATTCCGTACATCCCTAATGCCAACATTAAAGAAATAAAATATTTCCTCTCATCGTCAGGGTCTTCCTACAAATAGACTAACAATGCGGAACGGCCTACGCGCTGCTTGCGCATCATAATAGGGTAAGGTAACCATCAAACGGGCCTTATGTTTTTGCCTCTGCCATTTCGGTGATATAAGGGAAACTGTCTTGTAGTGTTTCTCACCAAACCATTTATTCACCACAGAATAACCATAGCAAATGCAGGATAATACCTATCCACTCGTACTATATTTCTAAAGCATGGCTTTATAAAATCGTGTTATCGTGTATGACCGTGACACCATACGGGCTTCGTTTCCATTGTATCACGACACGTAATTACATAAACGACTGTCGGACAATAGTTTATTGTGGCCTCATTACGTATGCGTTGGATGGCACGATAAACTTGTTCCACCATGTTTATTTGGAGATAATAGTCACAAGAGTTGTTTGGTGAATCTTTTACATAGTATGGCTTGTCATTTTACGTTGTTCTTATTTTTGTTCTTTACTGTATATAATGTAATAAATGTAATATCCTTATCTTCGATTGTTACTTTATTTTTGACATTGGTTATTTTTTTTTAATCAATACAATAATTTTAAATAGTTTTAAATCTAAGGGTAGGTAAATATATTATTTAAGTAAAGGTAAGGTTAAGTAAGCTTGAATTTATAAATAAAACTCTTCATCTTAATTCTGCAGCTTTTTTTACGTATAGTAAACTGAACCCGTGTCCTTGTGAAAAATCGTGTCTTCCCGAACCTTCAGCTTCTAGGTCTCGTGTGGCAATGGACAGTGACCCCAAGCAACCCGTTGCGACTACAAAGGTTGTCGGGCGGCCCCCGGTCATCGACCTCAGCTGACCGACGCCCGCGCACCTCATATTCGCGGTTTACATTCAGCCATTCTTAAAACGCCGGCACCACATAAATAGGTACACGTGGAATGCACATGGCATTGTTTTCAATAGTTTTATTTTATTGCGCTAATCAACGCTCCAAATTCAAATTAAAGCACGGAGGCAGGGCGTTTGGTTGGTGGTTGAGAATCCCAATCCGAATTTGAATTGCAACGGAAAAAAGAACCAGATAAATATATAATATATTTATTGTATAGGTAAGAAGGTTTGTACTGTTGTAAAAGTAAGAAGGTTCCTATATGTGGGAGAAATATAGTTTTTTTGTTCTGATACTTATGTTTATTCAAGTAGTAAAAATCTATCATAAACACTACACTACTATACATTAATGGGTTAAACTAATTTATCTAATTTTACATTTTAACTAAGTTCATTCCCCCGCTTTGAGTCTTAACTTGAATTAAATTTTGACCAAAATTGGCACTTCTATATCGCCCTTTTAGAACACAGTAAGGATTGAAAACTGCAATGTGGCGCACTTTTTAAACTTGACAAGTAGGTAGATCGAGAATTGAGAGATGTCAACATCTCGACATTAAATAAGTCGAGAATACGGTACCCGTATAGTTGGATGTGCAGAGGGCTTTATATTTCAGACATTCTTTGATTCTAGCTTTTACTTGTCGACTCACGGTTTTCTGTCGACAAATCGGATTTTTTTTTCTAGCTAGGTAGGTACATCTAGATATTAATCATTTTTTATAAAAGGTTTGCGTAGCCAATATACGCTTGCAACACCAGATGTACCAGGTCGCGTTGCCAACTCTAAATTGTTCGATGTTTCGTTAACCTTTATTAAAATAAAAAATACTTCATTAATTATTTTTAGAGAATACATCATCACGCCAATTCTTATTTTTGGGTAGGCAGAGAGTATAAAACGCCGTTTCACTCTTGACTTGCACGCACACTTGTGCTTTTTTTATTTACATTCATCAGTCACTTCTTACATAGTTACATACCCGCCGGATTCTCTTTAATTTTCCATCGTGGAGTACTTTAGCAATTTGATCTATAAAGTAAGACCTTGTGATGCCACGGCTTCCTCTTACCTCAGAGTAGATAATATACTACTTATAACTCTTACATTCATATTGTATTACTTTTTTGTCAATCTTTCATCGTTCATTTCTTTAAGTGGAAACCAAAACTTTTTTGAGGTAAACTTTATTGATTGTGTCAAGGCTACAATTAACTCGTAAAGGAATATTAAACACACTATTTCCAAGTAATTATAACTAAATATTGGTACTTAAAGGTTTCCTTAGCCTGGCAACGTGTTGCGTGATCGGTAAATTAGGTTAGCGATCCTCATTTGTAAAATTCTTGTTTGGGAAAAATGTTGTACGCTATGAGTTACGTATGAGGTCACTAATTAGAAATACACTACTTGTGTCCCGCGGCTATGTCCGCCCGCATTTTATTAACCTAACCTGTCTTTCTCAAAATGTAGTACATATGCATTAGGCAGTCACTTGCAACTTAAACAGATTCCATAAATAATGCCCTTAAATTTGAAGTGGGTAGGTAGGTAGGTAGCTGGCTGCGCAACGCAATTTCAACTTTCAATATGGTATCTACAGAATATGCAGCATTATTGCAGAACTACGAGAACAAATGCTAACTGATATAATAAGTAATTTTTCTGAATTCATTACATGAGATACATTTTTTACTACCAACTAGGTATTAAAGATTCCTGCATGAATTTATATTAACAATGAACATAATTTAAAATTATTTATTTATACAGGCTAACTATATACGGACACACACAATGAACAAAAGTCGGAGAACAAAATTTTATAATACACCATAGTCTATCTCTTTCTTCGTAGGCAAAAAGTATTTGGTACCGTTTACCGTACAATACTTTTCTTGAGTAGCTCAGTAACTTTTATTATATTGTTGTACAGACAATTTATTAAATAGTGGCCATTAAAGCAGACAACAGTCGTAAATAAAGGTAATTACCCATAACACTAGCGTACTTTCACTTTACAACATATGTTTATGATTACTTTTTTGGGATTATGTAACAAGCTCGTAAAATAAGGCTTTGGTCACACCTTACGCCACAACGAATGGAGAGCGATTGAGCGGCCATAGCGCGGGCATTAGATGGCAACATATTTTGAGAGAAACATCAGAATCTAATTTCATCTCGTCAATTTATTGCAGATATTTTTTTAATTCTATTAATGGCATCCAGGTCCACTTTGAGGACGATTTCCGCCAGTATCGTGTATTTGTTATGAAATTTATAAGATTTTTAAACTGTATCAATGTTTAAATGCCTTGTGACCTGATTTTATTTCTCCCTGGAGTTTATAATGGTATAATTTGTATTCCGCAAGTGATTATTATTGGATTATAATAATGGGCCCACAATAAATAGCATACACCTACCTGTGACGAATTTAATCATATTTTTAATACATGTGACGAATTTACTTTCAATGTATAGCTTTTACAAAATGTGGCGAATTTACTTTGTGGCAAATGTACAACAACCCAGCGTAGCGTAGGGTTTAATCCTGTCAATTTTGATTTCATTGCTCATTTGCCTCATCTGAGGCATGTACGTAAGTCGTCAATGTCAATTTGTCTGGATGCGACAGCTGTAAAGATAGGTTTTTAGTCAGCAGCAAATTAAATATATAATGCTCGTTAGAAACACTCATAATATGTTATAACATAAATTTCATTAAGTGCAGTTAAATGCAAAGAAGCTGAAAATAACTACACCATTAAACGTTCACTATAAATAACCTCAGCTTTGGATCACTGAGCTCAAATTCGCTTGCACGTGTAAATGTCGTTTCACGAAGTTGAAGGGGAAGTTGCAAAGCGTGCGCCGGAAAATGAGCCTTATATTCTCAGGGGAATACGGGTAGACTAGTGTTTGGGACCGGTTTTGGTCGTGGTCTGTTTGCACGACTCCATTGTATAGTGAAGTCAAGACACTTTGAGGCTAAGTAACCTCATAGTGTCACAATTATTGACGTGTTTTCTCTTGTACCGCTGCGTCGCTTTAAAATATAGTATACTCAAACCATCATATTTATACACAATTCTCGTGTCGCGGTGTTTGTGGTCGTACTACTCCAAAATAGCTCGACGGACATTTTAGATTTTTTATGTATAATTGGTAAGTATGAGAATAGCTCGTAAAGTATATCTCATTCACGCGTATGGAGTCGCGGGCACAGCTAGTTATTTATTAGATAAGTTTTTTCTTTACAATTGTTTTCTTTGAAATATTTATATGTCTATTATCTGCACTCAGTATCGAAACATATAAAATTATGTAAACATATTTTTTTATATTAAGAAAACCCTCCCAAAGGTGAAATGTAAGTTATTGTTGGGATATTTTTTATATCACTACCTTTGAATTCTGTGGATGGTAAAGCACGATGGCAAACAGCCAGAAAGTAATACTTAGAAAAGTGCTCTAAAAATTCTTACGTGATTTATTTCGGGCTAAAGTTGCCCCTTTTCAATTTATTACATTATCTTCTTGAGTTCTTATTTTAAAGTAATTTGTAATACTGGCAGCTAAGATGTTAGTTTAGTTGAGTGTTATTTTTATCAATATCCGTATTCTCATTTTAAAATTCTTAATAGGATATGGCTCTGAACTCAGAATAAGGACTCAGCTCGCTTACGCTATAGAAACGTAGGCAAAGAAACAAAACCTTTGCAAAATTGCATGTTCTTAAAAATATTTTGTCTAAATATCTATATCTTAAATCATTTAACAGTCCTGATTCCGTTCCCTCTCCGAAAAGAAAATCATATCCCTTGGTTTTATTGACTTCCAAAATAATATTTTCTTTTACCTATATTTCGTTACACGGATCGGGTTAGTCTCCTTAACGGTATCGAAGTCGACATACTAACATCACTAACATTATGACAGCTAATGACGTCAAGCGATTGGCTAAATACAGCCTTCTAATTTAGATAAGGCTCAGAATAATAAGTCAAGCTCGCTAATGAGAGGCAAGGCAACCTATCATCCCTCAATATTTATTACATGCCAGGACATAAAAAGTACACTCCTACGGTTTCAAAGTAGGCGAGTGATTAATTTAAATTAAGTGGCCAAATACGACTTGAATAGTTACGTATGATTAACCTTTTATTAGCTTTTAGATTCTGGTACAACTGTCTATGATCAAAATTTTTAAACATCAACTGTAGCGCGAGCATGCATAAATTCCGACGTTTTTGTATCGCCTTCGAAAATTTTTGTATGGGGAATTGAACAGCGCCGAGGCTGTGGGAAGTGGAACTAAAAATTAGTATGACAGTTTTGACATTTAGCGAGTAACGTTTTCGCATACGTAGTCTCGAAAAAATGTTCCTGCTACCGGCACTGATGTGATCAAAGAACGTTCACTCCAATAGATACAGATAATATATAGCTAATTTCTTCTCTTGCGCATCTCAATACATACCAGTTAAAAAAACCTACACAACACATAAAAAACTAGATAAACGAAATTAATTAGAAAGTAATTTTGCTGCGATTGACTGAAAATCTTTTTGTTATTCTTCAATTATAATTTATAACAATCAAATATATACTTAGGTTTGACTTGCCTAAACAGAAACACAGTAATTAAGCGGCCATTACTGATTTAATATAACGAGAAGATGGGCCCTTTTACTCAGTAAATGTAGAATTGTTCTTGACTTACTCAGACAATAAGGCTGTTATTCAACCTGTCCCACTTTTAACGATGAATCATTAACTTTGATAAACTTTAAGTTGGCATATTTCTTTGTCATATATTTATGTTTACTTACAGGTATTTCCGCTCTTGTAGTTTTTTTGGCTCATTCATTCATTACCTGTGGGAAGAAATACCTACAATTAGTTTTTTTAAATGTACAATATTACTCAAATCTATGTTATTATTATGTGTAAAATACGTATAATATCATTGACTTAAAGAGTATAATATAAGATAATTTTCGTCGTTCGCATATTTGTATAACCGTCTGCCACTTTTTTTTTACATAAATCCACTAAAGAGAAAAACAAACATTTATGACGTTGCAAACACCACTACAAAAATCCGACGTATTACCAATACGATACTATACAAGTTATAAATAAACTATTCCAATACCCACTGCTTAGGTACGGTAATTGAATTAGAGTTGTGACTCGCCCCCTATAACTTTAACGGTACCATAATCCGTGGAATGGATAACTTTTCCTACAATATTTTATGGCCGTTTACATAATTCGAAGTGATTCGGTCGCGCGATGCTATACGAATAACAAAAGCAACTTTTTCTTTTTCGTTCATCGACTGATGAATCGATCATAGTATGTACACAAAATTATTATGTACCTAGATTTATAATTATATTAGCGTACATAGTAAAACTGACTGGGTCATAACACTAATAAGCTGTTGCTGCTCAATTTAACGGCTTACTTATAAAATTAATAACATTACACTAGTACTTACTTCGATGTAAGTGGATGTAATATGTTTTATTTATTGCACGCGAGTAATATTATAGTGATATATGGCTAGCAATTACTTAGTAATTCTTAAGGATATTTAAGGACATAGATAATCACTTCGGCTCGGCGCCAGTGAATAATGTAATAAGTGACTCAGTGACCGCTTGAGATCGTGATTCAACTCTTGACTGGAGGTTATGACTCAAAACAACTGTCTCTTTCTTAGCAAAAAAGGAATTGGCTTGCGAGCGAGATGGAAGACATTTCGAAACATTTCAAGAACATGTACCGAAAGTCTGAAGTAACTGGGTCGAAGTAGATCAAATTGTTTCGATTCTAATTTCCACTGAACGATAACTTTCCAATTATCCATTAAATACTAGGATTGCTTTACTTTTGCCACTGTTTCCGTCCAAACTTACTGATGTGTCCAAACTATGCATGCATTAGCCGAATCAAATCTGTAATTTTTCAGCCAGGAACTTTTGTTCAATATAGTGTATGAATACGTGCTTGCCTTATTACGAAAATGGATCGTATACCTACCAGAAGTTTTACGACACGGTTTATAAAACGATGGATGTTCTATCAACGGGTAATACGTTTCAATTTTATCGCACCACGAACATATACATATAAGTACAACGGACATTACATCCAAGACCAGATTATACAACTGGAAACTAGTTACTTGAGGCAAAGTAAATTTATAACACACGCACACAGAAACCAAATTGCAAATTTGTTACAAACCAAAAATATATGTTAACGTATCGTAAAACGTATTAGATATAAAATCTATTTCAATTTATTTCACCTTGGACTTTCACACACTAAGGTGCAAATACATTTGATTAAACTATTTCCCATAAATAATAACAATTCCCACGTATTCCACGAAAACATGAAAAGGCAGGGGAAAATTCTTCGACAAAGATTGCGGTCTTAGTACCTGTCAAAATGCTCATGGTGAAAAATGTCCCAAGTAAAAACATACCACAGCGAAGTGACTGCCATAAAACCATAGCGTAAATGCCTGATAAAAATATTGCCCAGTGTCTTGTAAAATAAATGAAAAAATACAGGAAAGAGGGATAACACTTTTCGCAATATGTTCGTCGGTCGGCAGCAGAATTGTCGTAAACGTAACAGCATTATTAGGGTATTACGTTGGATAACCAAACCCTAACCTGATTACCGGAGTAGGAATGGTCGAGTAACAAGGCTATAAACTGATGTTAGAAAATCAAATAGCCACGGCATTGTCCCCAAACACACACATCACACACACACACAACAAAACAATCGCGTTGTGTAACAATCTGGTAACCAGCCACCGAAGACATTTAAAATTAACTAGCAATAGATGGGATGAAGCGAACGACACTAAATGTAACCCATTCTTATGGAAACGATCTCATGTCAGCAGGCTTAGCCATGCTTACTATCTACGATCGTTAGCGCTAATTAAAACCTTTTACGATATACTCGTACAAAATACAATATAATTTGCTTTGCAGGTGTGATTTCTTATGACACGTGTTTCAGGATCCACGTCCCATCAACAGGGCGCCGCCACGCCACGTTGGTCGAGCGTGATGCCACGAGGTTTGGATGCCGTAGCAGCGTCACAACACGATGGTCGAGTGAGACGCCACAACGATGCGTAGACCTTTCTGCAACCAAAGCTGAAACATAAGTACTTATTTCTCAGAAAGTACTTATCTGTCGGAAGAAATCACACCTGAGAACTGGGAGGAGATCACACCTGGACGCAGGCTGTTTGAAGAAACCGTATCGTATTAATTTAAGCGGAAGTATTGCAAATTAATATTTTGTATTTCATAAATATGAATTTCCGCAAAGTTACACCTGATTCTATTTAAAAACTTTTACGTTATGTCACGTGATCAGGTTTTTAATTCCCATACGTTTCTTTGGTTTTCTAAAGCGTAAACGATTATATACAGTAAAGATGGCTACAGGTACTGGTGGTATCGAGTGCTAGAGCGATCGGCAGATAGTAACTCCTGAAATATTTATTCAATGTTAAGTCCTAAGTTAAGTCACTATGTCACATTAGCATTGGGTAGCGCAGCCAGCCCCAAAAAACGTTCGCCAATCTTGGTTAGACTCGCTGTGAGACTTTCTCTAGACGCTATTGATTGTAAGAGTTACATAATAATTTAACAATCATAAAGAGAAAGGTGGAAATATCAAATAACACGGTATCGGCGATGGCAACCTATCAGATAACAATACCTACAGTAATCACAGCTTGCAAAGATTTTTGTACTTGAGTTCGTTACTATTTATTCAAATATTTGGTTATAAAGAAAAAAAAAATTTCATTTTATCCAAACAAATTAACCTCAAATTGACTCATGTCTGTTCTTTCAATGACAAAAATATGATATAAAATATTTGAGAAACTGTTACATCGGTTAGTAAAAATGAGAAGATATTTTTGTGTCTGTTTGTCCTGGGTATATGTAAAAGCTTCCGGCACCGGCTCCGGAACGATATAAACTTGATTGAGATGAAAATTTCCAGATAATAAATTTTACAATTTGATCCGATGTCATAAAGCAATGAAAAGTGAGAGGTACTACTCTAAACGAGGTTGCAATACAGCTAACCACAAACAGAAGACTTTTTTGCGCGAACGGATTGCGGATTTGATATTTCATGCGGCAAACTAGCCGGCGACTTATGACATGCCACGACTTTGGTATCCCATAAAAAATACCTATTTAATAAAATACTTCCAAAATACATTGTAATCAAGCAACATGTTCGGAGCAAAACTTATTATAACCATTTATAGTAGCATTTTTTTAAATTCATTACATTAAACAAGCTTTCTGCCACGAATATTCAGCTTATCATCAGAATATCATCAGTGCATTCAATATTCATCTCTGCAGAAGAAAAAGAGTTCGCCCGAATGTCATTTTAAATGGGATCGGATTTTTGTGAACCAACGAGTAAGCGGCGAGAAAAATACATTCAAGGCTATAACGAACAGCAATTCTGATTCAGCATTCAATGCTCTTGAACCCAGCGAAAGGTAAAGTTTGATATCATTGTTAAAGCCGTATATTGTACCGTCATTGAACAAAAAAAAACTTCACTATTCTTACAAATTGTCGTCTGGTATTATAGCAATTTAGGCACTCCGCAAAATTATATATTAAATAATATTTACAACTTGCCGCAGGTCAATATTATCAGGATATGGAATGAGATCTCCACCGCGGGTTTCCTAAGTGAGTAGAGTATTATACCGAACCTAAAAATGTAGTGTAAGACAAATTTAGTAATGTAAAAAGCGCAGTAGTAAAAACGTAAAGCAATGACTTGCAGTTTGCCCTTGACAGATAATAGATGCAATTTATGAATGTATGCCAACCGAAGCATAAGAATGTGGAACGTGACATTAGGTTGGGTGGGAGTGAAACAGCTATAGTGACAATCGGACAATAGAGTATGATTCAAGCTTTATGTGATCTGTGAGGAGAATCATAAGCGTGTTTTTAAAATAAATTTCCTTGTACAGTTTCAGCCCTAATACGGTGACCAATGGTTCGGAAAGAATGTATTCTAACAAACCAGCAAGAAACTCTGCAAGGCATCTGTCTTCTTTCATAGTACAGTAACGATAAATATTTTGACTTGAAACCTATAATTCTTAATAGATTTTAGAGTGTCTATGACCTGCGTTTGATTTGGCACTGCGTTATTTAGGTATACGATTTGTATTTCGGAAACATTTGCTTCCATTTAAAAACGAAATGTGCTATAAGTAATTATTATTTAGTAGTAACTTTAATAACTTTCTTTATTATTATAATAAAATAACACAACGCGATCATAACCAACATCTGCCTACAGACAAGCACAATGGGACTTGTTTATTTCTTACAAAAACAAACTTCTAGGCTTATTAATGGCGGCCGTTGGACTAATTGTATAATTACTCATCTGAGTCGGCAAAATAAGTCTAATTTTAGGTGACTAATGCGACATAACTCTTGGAAGTCAGAAGTCGTGACACGAGATTAAGTTTTAAAACGTGACATACATTTCAAATTCATTTAGTTTTTGTTTTAATTATTTTTAACAATTAAGTGATACTGAGTACAATAGCGCATTTTTCATTCTCTCGTCGTTAGTAATAAAATAACTTTTTTTCTGGATACATGCGTCGTAAAGTTGATTTTTATCTACACTATCTACATCTACACTAATATTATAAAGAGGAAAGATTTGTATTTTTGTGGGTTTGTATTGAATAGGCTCCTAAAGTACTGGACCGATTTTAAAAATTATTTCACCGTTAGAAATCTAAACGATCACTGAATAAAATAGGCTATATATTATACTAGCTGCCCGCCCCGGCTTCGCACGGGTAGACATTTATCAAATATTGTGTCTACCCGTGCGAAGCCGGGGCGGGCAGCTAGTTGAACATATTTTGGTTTATTCAAGAATTTTTGCTTGTTTGTTTCAATATTTAATCACCTTAAATTGAAGTCCAGTAAGCTGTAAATAAATAAACCTATACACTACTCGCCGTAATCGACGGACAAATGACTGTAAGTAAACTCACATATATAAATTACAATGCATGTACCAAATTGGTCCCTCAAGAGCCGAAAGCACTAGAACAACGTGCCCTTAGTCCTAACCATTTAAACTTAGTGAAGGTTAATGTATCCCATACGTCGCGAACATTAAAAATAATTGGCCCAAACAATCGTACGGTGGAAAAACAATTCGTTTTGGATCATGAGTTATATAGGTAGTTCTGTAATAAAGTTTGGTGTCGACAAAAAAGGTCTAACGTAGAACCATGCTAAGAATTATGTGGGTAAAGTTTTTTTAACGGCTGTTTCAGTTTTTATAGATTGGTTCTGTTTTTAAAAGAAAAAAATCTTATGGCCATAAAGTTAAATGCTGTGATGGCATATGCTCGACCGCTTCGTATTGATTCCTTTTCTAAATTTGAAACCACTACAACTTGTTTTCAGAAACCATACCACGTGACTGATCATAATATCTCATGCCGAAATCGACTTTATTTTATTCTGACATAAATATTAGTTACGTTGACCTTTGTGGTGAACTCTTGCAAGAGTACATGAGAATACTCGTATGAAAAAATCTGTATTGTATTAGAATACGAAACAGACATTAAATAACAAAATAATTGAATTAATAAAGTTAATATAACAACAATTTAAATACTTACATGAGACAATAAGAAGAGCAGTAGCCTTAACAAAAACAAGTTTCGACTACGTATTCGTTGGCTTTCGACGATTTTGTATGGGGAAAATGGTCAGCTCAACGCCAGCAAAAATTTGGACACAACATCCTTATGGAAATTTTCGTAATCGAAAGATCGGCAATCGGCACCAAAATGAAACATAATATATAAATACTATTCTTTCAACTAGGTAGTATGACGCAAATGACCCAATACTTATCAAACATTACATAATGAATCCTGATGTTTCGTTAGTAACATACATAGTCGTTACTAATTAGGTATTTTAAAAATTCATAAATAACACACGCGTGACGCACAGGAAATATAACTGTATTTTTTCCTTTTGTTAATAACATTAAAATCTTGGAGGGCCCTCTAACCGGCACACAGTACCGTGTATATTGTTTGACCTCGCTAATACAGTTAAGAACCCTACTCAGTGTTGTATAAAAGGTAATAATAAAAAGTGAAAGCTTTCAAACACTCGTAAAGATAATAGGTGCCCAAGACACGGGGAGTAAAATAAGTCCGGGAAATTTCGGACCTGAGAATTTAGAGAAACACTTTTATAAAGGCGTCGTGACTTTTGAAGTAATAGCTTGGTATTTTAGTTTCGAGTACAGGCACTCCTTTCCTTGATTACGTAAAGGTTTTTTTAATACCACTAAGGTGGCATCAAGCATACGACCCACCTGATGGTAAGCACTCACCGTAGCTTATATAGCCGCTAGCAATCTCAGGGATATTACTAACGTGTTGCCAACCCTGTTGTTGATGAGGACTGCGGTTTCTGTATGGCTAAAATTTTTAATGGGTCCCAATTCACCCCACCTCAAAAGTTGTATAAGTTTATACCTCAAGGGTATACAATAGCTGAAAAACCATGTTAGATTTAAATAATCTCCTGTGATTTCGATATTAATAATATAGTCCTCGTCAATGGTATTTGATGTGTAATTATCTAATCGCCAAATTACGAACAAACATCATTATTATCGGTAAATAGTTGTCATTTATAACTACTTCGAAAACAAGGAGGTTAGAATTCTGTAATGCTAGTAAATATATGTAAGCTCGTGTTGAAAATTATTACATGTCGTATTTTTTTTCAAAGTCTGTATGTTTTGTATGGCGAAAGGAGGTCAATCGATACATATGGCAATAAAAATATATATATTACGATTATTATGAAATTTAACGATAAAATAAAGAAAGTCAGACGGGATGACGCAAACTTCCTAACATCGCATACGCATCTACATTTCTGTCTTTAATTGAATGGAAATGTACACTTTCAAATGTGAAGTCTTCAAAAGCGTAAGATATGAAGCGTTTTAGATCTATTTCTTTGTATTTTACAAGTGGTGTGACGTCATTAATGTTGAAAGTGTCTGATTCAAACAAGTAGGTGTAGGTCACTGCTTATTCATCAAAACTCCCACACATCACGTACTACAATACCTGTTTGTTGTATGCTTATGACTTGCGATGACACGATTCTTTTCATCGTTCAAATATTTTCTCAACCATTATTTTTAGTATTAAGGTATCTAGCTCAATAGAACCGAAGCCTAATGTCATGTCATTTCAAGAAATAATACAATTTGCCTATTCCCCCATATCATTATCTCTGTCAACACTTTGAACACTTCAGAAATGATTAGTTGACAAAAACACTCAATAAAACGCGAGTATTATATGTGAATAAAACGGGTCGTGACCCGTGCACCCACTGGTGGATGCATGGGTAATCAGGAATTACTCCGTGCACCCCTACAACGAGGTTGGAATTATTTTTGAGAATATCCTCATTCGAATTTATTTTTTCTCGAATAAGAAGCGTGGTTAAAGGGTGTTCAGAGCTTGTAAAAGGAAATAAAGAATAAAAAAACGTATTTCGGTCACAGCCAGTGGGTTCGTGTCCCGTTCGTCGGTTCCTCGGTCCAGTGAGCCCATTTAGGGATCAACACAGCCGGGGAATATAAAGATAAATAGCTCGATTTATTTCCATACGCATTAAAACTTTCCCCGGCTCTCGTTCTTAGTGACCTCTGGAATTTAGGTTTTATTTCCTTACTTAGTCTGGCAGTAAAAGGGTGGATGGCAAACTTTGCTTTAGTACTAGTTTGTTTTGGTTTGATTTAGGGTCTTTTGGCCTATTAAATTACGGCTCATTACGATACGATAAACTGCTATTTTCCCGCGGGTCAAGGGACCCGAATAAGGATTCTGAAAGAAAAATTCAATCGCATTTCTATCACTATTTCGTCAACTTTAGGATAAAATTATGACATTACGTTTAAAGCCCAAATGGTGGTTGAAACGCGAATAAAATTTTCATACAGAATAAGTATGGGGGCCGATACAATAACTTCTAACTCGGCATTATAATAAAATATTACTAAAACGGTGGTAAAGCTAACTTGCTTAGCTTTTTTATCATGTCAAAATAGATAGGGATGGAGACGTTTTATGTTCTGAATTAACACCAAAGTGTTTTTTGCTTGACAAAAAACTTAATTTAATGTATGTCAAATTAAAAGGCATAGCCGGTCACGCAGAATCACGCAGAAAAAGTCACGGGTGAAATTTAGTTCCATATAATGGATTTCTTGACCGCTAAATAATAAAAATTCTTATGACATAGACAAATTACAATACAGCTAGCCAAATAGTCTAGAATGGTAAAGTATAGGTTTTATAGCACAATACAAAATTATACCAGCTCTATTACACCGAGCCTAGTATTAGCCAACACAATAAATATTGCGTGCGACACCGCCACCAAAACGTCTAAATACCTACATTTCTAACAAATGGTAAGTAGGTTTTACCACATTTCCATTTATTATAGGTTTATAAAATAAATTATTTAAATGGAAAGCATCTCGAGTGCCATTCTGGAAAAAGAGCCACTGAAATAGCTCATGCTAGATCAGCTAGATGTCAATATTACTTTGCGCCATACGCCAATAGGCTGCGGAGTGTGACACATATATTGCATATAAATTTAATAAATTTATATACCATTGAAGGTATGTGTCCTATCTCACTCGCACGTTACGATATAATTTTTACATTGGGTAATTGGCGGCAGCAGTAACAGCTTCCGTCGCCTTTTTTTAGCTGAATCTTGCCTTGATAATTTCACTTTCAGATTATTATCAGTTACTTTGTAGCATGCCATATCAGTCCTGCTGTTCTAGATAAGGTAAGTGTATTTCAACGTCGCGTCCGTCCATTTGTCGAGCCAAGTAAAGCGTGTAGATTTAAATACTTAACACTCTATTCGGGAGCTTCAAATATAAAGGCAATTTTTTTAGCTTCCGCCTGCGACTACGTCCGCGTTGATCTTAGAATCTCAAGGGAACCTAAAATTTTCCCGGGATAAAAACATTTTCCAGGAATAAAAAGTATCCTATGTGTTAATCCACGTTATAAATTATCTGTGTTCCAAATTTCATCCAAATCTGTTGAGTAGTTTTTGCGTGAAAGAGTAACAAACATTCAACCAATCCATCCAAAATCCATCCATCCCAAACTTTCGCATTTATAATATTAGTGGGATTAATAAATTACATTCAATTAAAGTTCAGAAGTAAAGTAAGCTATAAACAGAATTGGCTGATATCATTCATTCTATAATACTACCTAGTACCTACTACCTACAGGTTTTGTAACCTCTTAACTGGGCGATTGGATTTCGATTTAATTAAATTGGTTTAATGTTATTTTGAGTTATTACAAACTTCGTTAATTTGATATGGTGTTATTATGATAAGAGATCGTTTAAAATACTAATTTCCTCATTATATATAAAAGAATAAATTATATCATGTGAAAGTAAAATCAAACTATTCAACAATACGGAGTGAAAGCCGTTAAATCTACACTAATATTATATTATAAAAAGGAAAGATTTGTATTTTTGTGGGTTTGTATTGCATAGGCTCCGAAACTACTGGACCGATTTCAAAAATTATTTCACCGTTAGAAAGCTAACAGATCACTGAGTAACAAAGGCTATATATTATACTAGCTTCCCGCCCCGGCTTCGCACGGGTAGACAAAATATTAGATAAATGTCTATGCTCCGAAACTAATGTCTACCCGTGCGAAGCGGGGGCGGGCCGCTAGTAATACATAATATTGTGGTATTTCAATTAATTTTGAACGGAAATCTATTGATGCAGCAGTGATATATGTTCACTAACAAACCGATTTACTTATACATTTACCTACGAAACGCCTTAAATATATGCTTGTCACAATAAAATGCTGATTTTCTTAATGTGTTCGCTGAGGGCCGTAATTAAGGTAATAGCAAATAAAATCTTGCGTGTCTCGCGCTCGTTACACTGGAATGCCTGGGCCGCATAACTTCAGGACCGAAGATGGCGAGCAACAAGTGAGATATTTGTAGGGTTTTAATTTATGGAAGCGGTCTGCCATGATAAAGAATGAACAGAAAAACGTCAAGGAAGGCAAAATGAATTTATTGGGAAGATATGGAAATCCATCAAGCCTTTCGCCTAAAACCCGAACGTGTGAAGTTAAATAACACAGTTATACAAAATAGTATAACTTCTTTTACCATAAGGTCTAAAGAGTCCTAACAATAGTTTTCAGGCTTGGCAGACGAGTGTTGGCACAAAGAATATCATGCTACAGCATCGAAAGTTAGTATATTGTAACAATGATATCAGGATGCGAGAAGATGAACGTTTTCATAAACTGAATTAAAATTTCTATTACTCCGGACAAAATGCCGGGAAGTCATAAATCAGAATTCTTTTGAACCCGTCAAATTCCCCGGGGTATTGGATATCTTCAATTTCCTTTGCAATGTAAACTGCCTTACGAAAACTGTTTCAGCTTTGTTTCCTAATACCTTCCTTCACTCTACAAATTCCGGTTTATTTTGTTAAGTAAACTTCAAAATTCTACGGCGACGATTGCGTGTCTTTATTTGATCTCTTTAAAGTAATTTGTGCACCCTTTCCTCCTTTACTCATGTTATATCACTAACAATTTTGGTTTGTCTTTTTTAAATTTAAATCCTAAAGTTTTACCTTAACTGTGTGATGTAAATTACCTTAAAAAATCAGGCCCGAGTTGATGTTAAGTGTAAAGTTAAAAAATAATTAAATTGCGATTGTGAAGCGGCTGAAAAAGCTAAAGCGTGCAAATACAGGGGTCTAGGCTGCGAATATGATTTTGTACCATTCGGTGTCGAGACCCTTGGTCCGTGGGGTCCTAGCGCTATAAGGCTTTTTAAGGAAATATCAAAAAGGTTAGTCGACATCACTGGAGACCGAAGAGCTGGCAGCTACCTCGGACAAAGATTTAGTCTTGCTATTCAGAGGGAGAACGCTGCCAGTATCTTCGGAACCTTGCCTACAGGGACTCCTTTTAATAATATATTTAATATTTATATTATATTTATAAGGTTTTTAGTTTTAGATTTAGTTTTTAATTGAAATAAAGTACTATTATTCTACATAAAATTAAATTGCGATCATATAATTAGCTATCGTATTTTCACTTCACAATATATGGTAGTAAGTAATACGTTGGTTTCATTTCGCGCATTATGTAAACTTCTTTAGTAGCTACGAATTTTGTGAATATATAAATCAAAATTCTCTCGCATAATATTCAGTGATGCCAGCTGAAGATTGCTCGTCATTACGAACCTAATTCACAAAAGGCACTTACTAAAAGACGTCGTCGTAGCGACGAAAAAATGAGATAAAACGACGAATATTAGACATAAATATTTAATGTCATTACTAGATTTCTGTCGTTACCTGAAAGTGGATTTTGGGGCGCAATTTTTTCACTTAAAATCCATGTTAAATATTCTGTGTTGCTGAAGCCAGATACCGAATATATCCTTATTAGCATTATGTATAAGAACGAATCAAAACGTATTCCAGGAAAATCGAAACACATTTCCTAAGCTAATATTTTCATTTTTCCCCTAATTTAGGGGCGCACCTGAAATATTAGTTACATCGATTTAGCTCACGAATCACTGGGTTGTCATCATCGATCGCTAATGGCTTTGGAAGAGGCTAATTAAGTCCTTGGTGTTAATTTATAGCGTGTTTTCCATTGCTGGAACAGCTATAATCAAAATAAATCGCTTCCCTCGAAGACACGCAAGGGAATACGAGCAAATTGGATTGGAAAATAAAGATACCTCGATTGTAACGCAACCCGAAGTTTGGTCTTATCGGCTCAAATTATCATGTTCTGCGCCTGTGAAATGTTGGTAATTGAGATTTTATTTTATTATGCTTGATATGGGAGTTACACATCCAATAAAAGACGAAATATTAACTGTTAAAGGAACGTCCGTAGCTGCTGCGAAGCATCAGGTCCAAAAGTTTAAATCTTCAGAAGTAGAAACACCTTAAGAAGAGTATTAATTAATCCAGTCTATTCGATACGTGTATCTAGTCCAATCATCTCTCAACCGTTACATCGCACAAATTCGAGATACCAAGTACTACATGTACCAAATCGAGGCACCGAGGAATATCGTCTTCGAACCCGCTAGCTATTAAGTTACCTACTCCAATAATTGGTCGATAATTTTAGAACGTCTAGAACGTTCTGTCGTGGTCCTGTACACATAAAATGTAATGGGGAGTGTAAGTAGTGTTACTGATCATGTATTATCTCATATTCCGTATATTTCGTTCGACCCATGGCAAAGTCTAAACAAGATGAATAACTGGTTCGGAGTTTCATCTAAGATTTAAAGTTTTGATTGTTGCAACGCTCACGCTCCTCAAAATATGTATTATGCAGTTGCTAAGGTATTAAATCTTGTAAGAGCAATTTAAAACGTTTATAGTAGAAGTGGTTTCTTGTTAGCTTCAGTTGTTTCGTAAACTTATTAATGAACATGTCGTCTTACTATGTTTAGAATGTTAAAAAAATAACACAAGATTAACCTTAAAAGCAATGAAAGAGGCATTATCTCAGTAATGAGTGGAAAGCTAAACATGAGAACGATTATCTTAATAGCAAGACATCGTATTTAGCAGAGCTTGTCTCAAATTTGACAATGCTTTTAGTTAGACTAATCTGAAATTCTTGTTTCATGCATGAATTCAGCGTCGCGAGTTTCATGGCTCATAGCACATATCTCGTATGATAAATTGAGATCCTAAATATATTGGGATGGAGAAGTAAGTTTAGCTTTAATAATTAAATAGATTTGATTTGTCTCTCTTGTCTTGTGTGCGATAGCTACACTAGTTCAGAATATTAACATTTTGTGATGTCGTAAGTTACATAAGTAATCGAGTATGTTGTTTAATTTCAGACTATTCTGAAACAACATAACATAACTAATTATTAATAACTACTTATTAAAGTTGATTCCTAATATTCTGAAAGCAAATAATTTATTACCATTATCTCTTCTTTATTGTACTGTAAATACGAAAATGGTTAACATATAAGGCGAACTGTCTCCTTTCAATGTGTCTACGTTTCTATTCGCTTCATTTTCTGGAGATCAAACACCAGCTTTTTGCGACAAAGGATTTATTCTAACACAGTATGATTGGTATTCAGTATTGTGCGCTGTATTTTAGTTCATAACCACTTTACTATTAAAAGGACGGGTAGCTCGATCTTATGAATAAAAGATAGAATAGCATTAATTAATTATTATTGATATTTTAAGTCAAAAACTTTTAAATTTACCTAAAGTTTGCTTATGCCACCCTCTCTCAAAATGCCATGTACAAAATTAAATCAAAATAAATAAATGTAAACAAACTCCTTTAGTTATTCGCCAAACTTGACCCAATTTCCACTTCAACCCAAAACATAATGGTCCAAACCAAATTATACTAGATTTGGTTTAATTGGCTCTAATACAAAACAAAAGTTATATGGACTCGATTCCCAGTTTCAGAAAAATCTATGCTATTTTAATTTGCAGAATTGTTCATCTATTTGATATAGCCCCGATACTTAAATTTGCCTGATGGACCTGTTACTTTGGGACCTAAGATGTCTTAGGAGAGAAGAAGTTGTTAAATAAAAATCACGTGTTCATTTGTCACTAGAACCTTTTTAATAAGTCGGCTTAATCAGACAATACTCATACAGTAATAAACTAAACACCGTATTAACCAAAAGTTCCTCCCAGAACGATTTGTCATAAACATGACCCCGTACGTGATTCGGGTATGTAGAGAATTAGTAAGCTCACCTATCAAGGGAACAATCTCAAGCGAAGCACTTTGTCTAGTCTTTAGCCTGCAGTCCAGATAATGGAGATATTTCCGTGGAGTACAGTCATAAATCAAACTGAGACACATGAGGCCGGCTTAGCACAATAACCTTCAAGTAAATGATGTGACGTAGAATACAGGTTACGAAAATGTGAAAAATAATTGAGAATTTAGGTGGTTGATTCTTCAAACATGATAACGTGACCTTTCAACTGAGGCTTTGGGCTTTTGGCTTTGGGTTTTCTACTTATCCCATGGAGTCATCAAGTTACGCATCGTTGAATTCTTAGAGTGGTCCTCTTGCAGCTATTGTACGTGCAAAATTACAAATTTGTACGACACAACTTATGTGGAGCTGTCCGTAGTACTTGAACTTAACCCATAACGTAAAAACGTCATATAATAATGTTTCCGAGCCGCATATTGATTTGTTTGACCTTGATACTCGTTTGACATAATTTTACTTTGATAGTTTCTACCCAACTATGTAATAAGACCACACCTGCTTTTTTGTCCTTCTAATGATATCACCTGAGCATAAATCTTTATATAGAAAATTCTATTGTATGTCCGTTCGTATTGTTTCTCCTCCTAAACAGTTGGGCCAATTTCATATTCATTTTTAGTTGTGGGTTCTTCTAGCTAGATGGTTCTTAGTTATTTTTGGACCCGATAGGTGGCACTGTTGTCGGGATCGAGGAAATTAATCTTCCGCGGGCGAAGTCTAGGAAAAACCCTATCGCTCTACAAGGCTAGTTGCTTTCACTCCACCAAAACAAGCAGCAGCTTCTACTTACTAAATCAGTGGACTCTGCTGCTGTATCACATGCCCTGTAATGCGGTGACAGTTTAATTATATGACAGGCAGTACAGAACGGGAGGCTACGGCAAGTCTTTTCATCCTAATAAGTGATATTCGTTGCAAGCTGAATATGACGTCATCTAAAAATAATATTTTAAAAATATTGATTCGTTTCTACTAACAGTTAATAGGGTCGTAAATAAGGCTAGTCGACACCAGCATAGCGTAAAAGTTTGGGTCGCTACTAAAATTGATGTAGCGAAGTGATATTAATATCAATCGACCAGCCCGCGGCTTTATTTAATTTAAAATCTAATTGACGAGGGAAACACAACTATAGCTGCTCCCTTTCTTCATTGTTAAGTAATGACAAACATTGTTTGAATGCGTGATTTATGTCTTTTTTAACGATAGTGTTCCGTTTCGGACAATTTGATCCTTTTAAACGAGAAAGTGGTAGGTAACTCAGTGTGGTTTTTGTATGTGTAATTTTTGGCGGCCTTCAAACACACAGCTTAAATGTTTCTTGCAACATGTACATAAGTGTCTTTAGATAGATGTAAATAAATTTGAGGGTATTTCATACAGTAAAGTTCAATTTAGTAGCGATCTGTAGAAACATTTACTATCGGTACGTTTCAGATAAATTACATACATTATCGAATTACACGGCTCATTTACTCTTACATAAAATGTTGCTTTCACATATTTATAAATATAAAACGTTCTAAAAGCGTCTGAATAAATAACAGTGACATTTACATGCAAGCAAAAATGGCCGTTATATTTATTAGCATGTAATTTTTATTAATGATGCATCAGGGTTCATGACTGCAGTAACGTCTGCTACGAAATAAATAGGTTGAGAAGATTTATTATATTTAAAAGTAAAATGCCACTTGCATACTGCATAAGTGATCAATCGTTACTAGAAAGACATGTTAATTAAGATTCACGAGGCTAAACTTGTACAGACTTTTTTAATACTTATTTAGAATTTTTTTATATACATTTATTAGCGTAGATGTGATTTTTTCTTCTATTTGTGAATCGTTATATTATTTTTTATTCAAAAGCTATTATTCTTATAAAAACAATTGTATTTTTAATTCCCACACCGAAGCTCTTTTTGTGACTAGCGTGGTTTTCCCAAAGGAGTACAGCATGGGGTTCTCCAATAACGGTAAGAAGAGAATTCTGAAGGGTCGGCAACGCGCGACTGATACCCCTGGCGTGCGTAGGCTACGGTCACGGCTTACCATCAGGCGGGCCGTATGCTTGTTTGTCACCTTAGTGGTATAAAAACATTTAATAAAATAAATATTATATCATATTATACGAATCCAGGCATCGGCACCGCCATATTTTGACAGTACGTGAGACAATGCACCATACCGTAGCTCGACATGACGACCCTTTGACATTCCAAGCACGTCTCCATCGTGTAGACATCCTGATATATTGGAAATGGTAATATTATATTCATGGCAATAGATATCTTACGTTGTGTTCTATGCTTTAAAGTTTAAATAAAAAAATACGCTGTTGCAGCTTTATAGCTGTCTAGCGAAGTAATCTATTTAGCTGAGTTTGGCTATTAAAAGATATACATTAAAAATAAGATTTGCATTTAAAGATTTACATTAAGATATTTGGATGTTTTTTTTTTATAATCTGCCGTAATTGAAAAACACTCTTTGATCATCAACTCGTCCCCACCGCCCTCACGACGATGCTTCAGATCTATTCTTTCTAAATATGCCCTAAGTCAATGACAGAACTGACTATGAAGCAGAAATTATTTGGCACTCACAATCACACCTTGAAGCCAAAATCTCGTGAGCTCGTTTACCTGTAAACCGAAAACAAAAACTTTTAAACATTAAAAAAAAAACCCGCAAAATTATTCATACCAAACACTAGACGAGCACATATTACGTTTATGACATAAAAATTTGCCGTAAAAAACAATTAACTATTATAATTCTTAGACAGACCCTTTCCGAACCGGTGGTAATTTAGAACTTCATAAGTGCCTTATACGGGCCTAAACTGAATAGATTTTAGATTTTGATTTTGACCCAGTGACTAGAGTAACAGTGTAATTCAAATTAATATTCAAAATAATCTTTATTTGACTAGATTTAACAAACGTACTTTCAAATCGTCTGAGTCTAGTCTACCGGATTCGAAGAGCAGTTTTTGCTGAAAAGAATCTCGCAACTCAGCAGTTACTCTTTTCAAAACAAAATATAATTTACATTTCAAGTACCTACGTGACATGAATATTTTTTCACCTAATTCCTACAGTCAAATACCAGTGCCATACACAATTTTCGGCTATAAAATCAAACTTGTGATCTAAGTCGCGATTAACCATTTATACAGAACCAAGTCTTCATAACGGTTGGACTGAACACTAGCTAGATGTCTTAGAAAGTTCGCGCAGTTGTGACAAAAGCAAGAACACATTCGCGCTATTCGCAATACATCATTAATTTATTCGAAGAACAAGATCTCAACAAGACACTATCATATAGGAAAGCAAGCAAGTACATTCGGGACCTTTGAATATTCGATGAAATCGCTTCGCTAAGCTATATAGTCGGCTATACTGGCCCTATACCGGCCCATACCTACTTACGCTGACGTGTGCTTACGATGCAATGTTCCATAAAAACTGAAGATAAGCTCGCCTTACTTTTATCACCATGTGAGATACTGTTTCCATCGCTTCACGACACCTTTAAGTGCGTTATACGGCATATTGTATTAGTTAATATTTTTTATTTATTACATTACATCTACTTATAGTAAAATGATATAGGTACCCATGCTACGTCTAGCCGTCTGTCTCCTAGCGGCAACTCATACCTGTCAACCTAACGTGCCTTCACACGACCTAGGATCCGTTTAACTAATGAATTTTGTATCAGTATCAGACTCAAGAGACTATAAAGCTATAAATGACAGTGAATTAATCTAGCCCATTAGATGGCTTAGTATTAACCAATTCATCTGTGATTAAGAGGATAATACTCAAAGCAGATGTATTATGTTCATAACAGTCGAAGGGAGTAGGTACAGTACACCCCTGACACAGTAAGGAAGGTATTCCAGTCGTTTCCGTCGTCGTTATCCCGTTACAATCCATAAAATATTCGGGATCTTCAACATAATAAAGCTTAAACGATATCCTATTGGCATAAATATACTTAGAACAGTCGACCTATATGATACACTCACGGTAGTAATGGTTAATGGAAACGCGCCGTTCCAAGCTTGCCATAGTAAAGTTGTTTACTACCAGTAAACATAATCAATAATCGTAACTTATGGGACGGTCCGACTTTTTAGTGATGCTTGCGAGGTAGCCAAATATGGAAGCGTAAAAATGGGCAATATCCTCAGAATTACGGCTCACAGCCTATGGGGAGTAGGAAGTTGTACATGACTTCATGTCACACCGTTGTTAGTAATATTATCGTCTGCCGCGTAATGTGGACGTGTAACGCGTTATACGTAAGGCTGACATAAATTGACAGTCATGTTCGTACTTTACTTCAGAAATATATTTACAACTATGCAGTTGGCAAAGTTTCACTTACACAAAAAAACCGGCCAAGTGCGAGTCGGACTCGCGCACCGAGGGTTCCGTACACACTTGTAGGTAAGATCAAAATAGGCAAACTTCAAATTAGGTCATTATTCGTCGGTGACTCTCAACAGCGGGATTCAGGAATATTTTTTGTAAATACGCATAAAAAAAAAACAACTACATATTTACGGTTTTCAGATTTTATCCTTTACTTGTGCTGTAAGTCATTGCTTCCTGCCAAATTTCATGGTTTTAGGTTAACGGGAAGAACCTTGTAGGTTTTGATTCCCTGGTGAAATCGCAAAATATGCGAAATTTTGCGACATAAACGGTAATAGACAGACGAACAACAAAGTAATCCTATAAGGGTTCCTTTTTTCCTTTTAAGCAACGGAACACTAAAAAATTTCACAGAATTTTATCAACGAATCTCATCCTTAATCCCCTCTTGGCACGCGTTCTTAGTATGAACCGGATCACAGACAAATAAACATTAATGTTGGGTATTTAATCAATTATCATTAAGCAAGGGCTTCGGTGTAATACCCGGAACAGATATAATATACCTTGTCATAAGCCTGAGCAGAATGATAAGTCTAAATAAAACTTTCTACTCAGGACCGACAGGGACGACTGCCCTGATTTTTATACCTTCTTTATTACCAGGGAGTTCTGAAGAAATAAAATAACTCGCCGAGCCTAAATTGTGCACTCGTTGGAAACAAAATATAGAGATAAGAAATTGCGTTTTTTTTCTCCGTAACGAGAATTGAATAAAACGAATAGAGGACAAATTACTTAAGAAAATGACAGGTCGTTTGAATCTGTAATGGCGTCATTAGTGATTTTGTTACGAATGCTCGAACAGTAAACATTCAATAAATAATTATGTTGGTACATCTGCCGTACTTTATTTGGATACTGGTGAGCGAGTCATATTTCTTGTAATTCCGGTGTTCGAGCATTTCATATCAATATTTTCATAAGGGCTGTTACTCGGATCGATTACTATAAGGACCTTGTTTCTCACACGTATCATAAGTATTCCTTAGTCAGACAGTCAAGCTTTCCCATGTGTCAGTCAGTTATTAGCTTGCACAACCTATTAGGACCGACTCTTATCCCAACATGTATGAATAGTATAACGCACGGTCCTAGTTTCATTTTAATAGGTAACTGAGGATTCTCTGAAATAGCAGCATCTGTAGCTAATCCAGCTGTCTTTGTAATTTTCATTTTTTGTAAAGCAGTACATTTTTTTAATTAAATTTTTGCCAAGTAGAGTGCGTACTCTCTTCTTCGCCTTTGATTAATCATTTCGTCCGAAGCCATAGAAACGGACAACTTGAATAACTAAGCAATTTGTGTACATATTGAAATGGCTTTCGAAGTCGGATAGCAGTTGTTTCATCTACATGTAAAAATTAAATGAGGATCGGGTGCCGTGCCGCTGCCGAACCCAATCATGTTTGGTAGTAAGGTTAAGCCGATTGCTATACGTATGTTATGTATCTGTTGACGAAACTATGTCATTACATTTGAATTCCTATCGATAGTGACATTACCGAATGTTTATGAATGGAATAGGAGCATTAACAAACAAGTGGAAGGAAATAGCTAGCAGCATTTATGCGGAAGCATTATATGAGAGAGAACCGGCGATGATAAATTGAGATTGTATTTATGAGTTAATTCATTTGTTAGACTATCACTGCATTCGGGAATATATCATTAACCTTGCGAAGTGGTTGTACCTATTAATCGACTGCTTAATTTTGGTCTTAGGTCTAATGTATTTCTATATTATTTCATTGAAAGACATCTAAAACAAATATTAAATATAGCAAGTAAGGTGATTCTTTGTCTTTACAAACTTTGTAGAACGAAATCTATAATTCTGAGGCATGCATTTAAATTTTAAATAAATAGATAACGATAGCATGCAAATATGTTCCCTATCAGGCTTCCTTCAGGGTTTTTATTTAGATTGTTACCGCACAAAAGCGGCGTGGCGTGCCTTCTTCTTGTTAAAAGGAAAAAGGTGAATTTAAATGTTTAGGTGAAACAAGGGTATTTCCTGAAAACCTTGATTGTTGATTTTACGGCTCACTCCCAGTAAGAAATCGCGTAAATTCGTGTTTATTTTTAGAAGTATATATAATTACAAGAGAGGAAGGGCGTAGGGATTTTCCATTAAAAATATTGGAGCTTCCCGCCTGGGGACAGGCAGTACGATCACAAAAGATAAATATAATTAGTACCTACAAGAGATTAATATGTATGTAATGTTTATAAATTGGTTCCATTTCCAATTCTTTCATTTCCATGTCCGTAGGAGTCCAGAAGGACTAGACAAAAGTTGATAAACAACTATAAATGTACTTGGCCTTGGACCAACCGATGCTTATTTGCGAAAGCCTTCATTCCCTAAATTTCGTTTAACCTATTAAGTGGCTAGATCTTTTTTTTTCTAGAACATTCCAACTGTCATTGTTGACCCAAAGGAATTGTCAAATTTTATCGTTAAGATTTTTTATGATCAAACGTTATATCCTAGAGACAGAAGATACATGTTTAAAAATAGTATAGGTATAGGATATTAATGCTAGTTTGGCTTTAATGGTTGAATATTTTGCAAGTAAAGTAATTTCCACCTAGTCTGGCAGCAAAAGCTACAGTTATAATATAAATAGGATACCTTGTATATCTATCGAGATAATAATATAACAGTATGGCAATTCACACGAACTCAACAAGAAATCAAAATTTAACTACACTTTATCAGAAATGGGGGCAACGCTCCACTTTCCGGCTTAAACCGGTTTTGGTTGAGACTAACTTCAACACCGCTACATTACCGTATACACGATTCAATTCTTCGATACGTTCGTAGTATTTTTTGTATTCTATACTGCAACATAATATTCGATCATTCAACTCATGCCTATCGAGGATTCCTCCAAAGCATTCGACTCAATCGAGTTTAAAATGACCGCATCAAAGTCAGTTCTTTATTCCACGTTTAAACCAATTGGAACGTTCATGGCAACTTTAAATAAATAAGACGGCTCATTCAACTGTTCTAGAACGTTGACAACGTATTAGCAGTACTTATCTACAAAAATCTGTCTGAGCCAGCCTCGCTATTGAATAAGATGTTTTCAATATAAGATGTCCACTATTTGTCATTGTATTTTGAAATCACGCATCAAAAATTCAGTTTAACAATTCACACTCTGATGATAACGGTAAATAAATTATGTTCGGGTTCAGATTGTATAAGCGGCCAGTTAATTACCGGATAAATGCTGCGGAAAAATCAGCAACAGTAAATTTTTCCAATAACGTTTAATGCCAGCTTTTACTTTATTTGCAGCTTCAAAGATGCATTGCGTTTTGTCAGTCGCCTAACCTTAAAAATAATCACGTGACATACATGGAAGTACAACCATAATAGTTTTAGCTATTTAGATTAAAGAATAAAAATTGTGTGCTACAATAATTCATCAAGATACTAGGTATTTGTATGAATGACAGGGATGATTTTATTCAGGTCAATAAAGTTGATAGTAGAGAGTATTATTTAACCGTAGTAAGACTAGGAAGTTAGAATTAACCTAAAGTTCCAAAGTCTCAGTTAATTCTAGATATGTACATCTCTAGATATGTAGAAGACAAAGGAACATACCATCTTATTGTAATTTGGTGACTCATCAATACATAAATGAAATCATAGTCCGCCTTAGCACGAACAAAGTCACGGATAAAGATAAAACAGTTCTAAACAAGTCCACAGTTAGACAAACATTACTCATATCATTACCAGTATTTGATTCCGGTACAAGTCTGTGAACGATTATTGTTTATCTTTTTCTAGTTATTGTAGCATGCGAAAATGTCTTCTCTCTCAGAATTGTTTTGCTTTTGTTATGGAGAGATATGCAATCTAACCAATCTATCATAAACATCAAGTGACGTTCGAATTTAATCAAAGACAAGTCATTTCGGAATGTTTACTTCGTTCAATTTCAGATAATACAAGTAGTTTTAACGGAATTAACATAATAGAAAATTCTGAGTCATTGAATATTTCCAGTCAATCTAACAAACACGTAGTAACTGAGTATGGATCAAAAAGTTAACACGGTCCCTTCGTGTGAATAACGTTAATCAGATGCATCCGACGAGACTCTATACCGCTTTGACTTTCTACACATACCTATACTATAGGACATTAGAGAAACTGATGATGAAGGATGTTGAAATGAAAAAAAACCACAAACCAAATTGTGGTTTAGCTAAGCCGGCAAATCTGTACACAAGATAAATTTGAAGATAGTAAATGTTGCTATTAAACTTACAATATTATTTCGTCTCATAAATGTAATGATCCAACTTTCCAATGAACTGCAACGTGCCGATCCTTTTGCACAAATAAATGTAATAAAATTGTAATCTTATGTAACATCATCATAACGTTCAACAAATGTATCTTGAAAATATATTCCCCCGAGGTTGCCGCCCTGACTATAAATTATGGCTGTTCTCCAGAGATTAAGCTAAGCGAAAGACAAATCATTTGAAGAATGATTCAGCTACTTGCAGTGACAGAAATACCTCTAGAAATTCAGTCATTGCAAAAAATACGCTTCTTTACAAGGAATGGTTCGACAAGTTCATTATTGTATATCGGTTTATGACTTTTCTTTACAGTCTCACGTCCTTTAGTATTTGCATATCTTTTGATCGGGCCTGAACAATTAATTTATAACTGCGTATACAAGATTTTGGTGGTGCAATTAAAGTAGAAAGTCATAAAAAGATCTGATCTGAGAAAAGTATTACTGGAAGTGCAATGACTCATTAGAGACAAATATTTAAAAACAATAATCACTCAAACCACTTAGCATTGGCCTCAAATAACAACCAGTTACTGATATAATGAACAAATAAAAACCTCTTAAAGTGACATAAGTTAAGAGCTGCTAGTCTGCTTCGCTTGCGTGATATTGTTCATCTACATTGTCTATCTACAATCCCGTCATTACAATTGGAAAAATGTTGATATCCTCAATTTTGTTGGTTCTATATTAGACAACAATCGAGGTAATCTGCGTATAAATAGAAATGAGAAAAGAAAGCGAACTCACCATTATTATACAGTCATGTGTTTATCATAACGACCCTTTGAAGTAGGCGTAGCTGCCCAAATACAAAATGCAACATGCTATCAGCCACGCTATAGGCTTAGAAAAGCCTATGGCGTGGCGGATACTGTATTAAATAAGTCCTATTTGTGGTTATGTACTGAAACCGAATACTCACTTTTAAACAAAGCTAGCATCTAATATTAAATTAAGTATTAAATATTCCATTGCATTTTGCAGCCTATTAACACTAATGAGAGCCGGAGGTAAATCTACAACTCAAATGATGTGGCTCTAATTACTTGCAGAACTGGGCCGTGAATTGAACCACCAAGTAAAAAACCTCTTATCGCTGGCCAAACTTAACAATAGGTGTCAATTACACACTTTCCCTTGACTCTATAATTACAGAAGAAATTGTTGGAACTCATAGACGGAATAGTCAGAATACGTATGTTTGATTTTGATGATATGATTTTGTCTGGACACAAACGAATATTGTCTAGATGACGTAGAAGGTATACATACATACGTTTGCCATAATGACGGATCGACGTTAACAATACTTGACAATAATATGAAAACAAGGGTAAATTCCAAACCAAACAAACATCCACAAGTTTTTTGCTGTGGCAGGTGGATGGCGGAGCCGCGTTTTGATTGGCCGAGGACTTTCAAGGACCCCAGCAACCCCTAACTTTGACGTGGAATAACTAATAATGATACACATGCTTCGATTGCTCCCATGCAAGCCAGTTTATGGGCACCCAGACATGCAATGCAGACCTTCAAATAGACACAACGCTGTTTGAGTGGCACATTGTTCAGTGAATTATGAAATGTTGGGATATCGGTTTGATACACCACAGAAGACTGTTCGCTGGTATGTGGATGGATGTATGAGATATCTATAGGACAAATAACAAACTAAGTGTCTGTTTGATTATTGAACAATACATTACATTATAATGAAAAACACTTTTTTTATACCACTCAGGTGGCAAACAAGCATACGGTCCGCCTGATGGTAAGCGGCTACCGTAGCCTATGGACGCTTGCAACACCAGGGATATCACTTGCGCGTTACCGACCCTAAAGACCGAAACTTTATTAACTTAATTCATTTACTAATGCCGAATCGGAGAATCAACAAAATGACAAGTCTTTAGATCAAAGATAGACATATTACAGACATTTTCGCTGAGGCGCACACGGATGGTTTCATGCCATTGTCAGGAAACGATGCGCCTCGATGATGAAGCGCCTGCGTGGCAGCCCCAACACCATCCTAAACACACTAGCGGACAGGTGAGACTCTCCAATGCTGCGCCACTGGATACGCCTGCATGTGGCTGCCCAACGGTGACAGTGTTCACCCCGCTTGTTAATTTTAGTATGTAGATATACTTTGATTTTATTTGTTTTAATATGGGTGTAACTTACCTGCAATAAACGATTATTATTATCATAACTTATCTTCTGATGATTTAAATGTTCTCGGATCGTTGGCTATTGTGTAGGTAATACAAAATAATACAAATGCACCCGTACATGTACTGCAAACTTCCATTAAATTAATGTAAGTTACTTTAAGGCTTCTTGCCTGACTCTAAGGCAATAAAAGCGGAAAGTTGGCCCGCGGTCGCTCGATACATTCGATCTTGGCTCGTGACTCACCGCGAAATCGAGCAACAAACTTCAGCCCTATTACTCCATTACCTCTGTGTTATATTTCCTGACTTCCGGTCCGGATTATTGATTTATTTTCTCAGATCGTATTAAGTAAAAACAGGCAAATAAAGCACTAAACTACAAGATCGGTTTTAAACTAAGTACACGCCACTATTTTTGGAACCCTCATAACGCACTCTCAAGTTTTTGTTAATCTTTGTGCCGATAATTAGCTGGCATACGCAATAATATTAAAAACAAACTACATAACAATTTCAACAATTTGTTGGTTTACTAAGTAGATCGAACTGGGAACAAGTATGTGGGTACAGGTTATAAAATTCCGCTCTCTTAAGTAGACCTTCAAACTTGTTAAGATGCCACGAAACTTCGCGAAGAGGACTTTAATAGAATTCCTCGGTACACTCCAATGGATCGCCACAAAACTTTGGATACTTAATGATCGATTGCTACAAATAAAATACGTAACCGTGGCCGTGTGGCCAGAGGTCGAGTCAAGTAGAAGTTTGCATATACATGAATCTGCGACGGAGTTTAAATAAGTAATGTAGTCTTCTCGATCATGAAGTTTTGTGCATGAGATGGTAAAGCAATGGATATGGTTTTGGATATCTTAAAAATAATATAAGTAGGTACTACGTTATTCTGCATAAACGGCTTATTTTAGGCTATGAGTAACCAGTCCTCATCCTTATCAAAAGTTGATAAAGGTCGATTACTTAATGGCCAACAAATGACTAATGACAAATGATAATCTCGATTTTATATATATATATTGAGTATTTGTCGAATTTAATTGTAATATTTGAAGTAGTAAGTACGTTTTAGGTCCTTTTTATTGAGGATGTTATTTCAGAATGAAAAATGCAATGTGCCAGATTGGATAATTGAAAACTGGAATTCATTATTTCCTTCCTCTTCAACAACACCATAGGTGTCACGTTAAAAGAGGAAGCAGCTTTTAATAAAATGTAAGATGAGATAAGATAGATCTTGGATGTCAAATTCACTTGAACGCCACTCGTGAAGGAATTTAATAACAGGACAAGCGAAGTGTCAGAAGCAGAGCCTAGAGCCCCATGGTGGGCGACAACGTGAAATATGACTCGCAAGGCATACACACAATAGTGGAATGGTTCTCGTGTTCACGTGGTTGTTACTGACATTATGAAATGATATTATTCATAGTGTTACTATACACGACAGCTCAGAAATACATTATGTAAGGACGGTAACGTAGAATATCACGCAATATCAGACTCAATGGGAGAATAAAGCAACCTCAAACTGTTGTTACTGAAACGGAATGTACTGAACATAATATGTGATGTACGGGAATTTACTTAGATCATTAATTTTATATTGTTAAGAAATGCATGTTGTAAAACGATAACATTGTTATCGTGGATTCGATAATTATGATGTTTTACGATACAAAGCACTACAATATAGGAGGACATCATCCATTTTGTTCCAAATCTGAAAGGATCGGCTGACGCATTTTTTTTTGTATTTTATGTTAGAGTTTGCCCGTCTGAACATCTTTGTCCTCGATTTTATTTGAGTTCGGAAATCAGTACTTTCATACTTTTTTGATGAAAATAGGAATTCTAAATAATCAAAACCAATGAAATGTTCTGTAATAGCCAACTTTGGTGCCATAGTAATAAATGCTCAGACGGACAAGCTCTAACAGAATATGCAAAAAAAGTCGTTGGCACTTTCAGATTTTGACCAAATCTCAATGAAACATGGATGATGTCCTTTAGGACGTACTTTACATTTTAGTATTAAACTTACCGTAATTTGCCTGTAACAAGATAAGATAATATACTGATCATATGCAGACAAGGTTGTCAAAAGCAGGAACGCTCGACACAGCAGGAAGCGGCGCAGTCTAGCAAACTGACAATCCTGTACTGATATTCCACTTTCAAAACATGTCAGACACATGTGTGTGACATAAGCGAACGAAACGCGTGTCTCTGTAAAAAAGCCTGAATAAACAATCCGTCACTTTAGCGCCACACGTTACTCTAATCATCATCCAGGAAACTAATAAAACAAGTGGGCTCCGCTAACAGATGCTTACATTAGCTTTGAACTTGTCGTTCGTCAGCACTCATCGGTGGTAGTTATAAATGTTGATCCAACTGTAGTTATATTTTCAGCACTCTATAAGCGTAATGTCCACAAACAGTTGAGATCTACTAATCGGGCATTTAAACTTGTTTAAATAAGTTTATTAGTGTAACCTACGATAATGATTAAGGATATTGCTAGTTATGACATTAAATTCGAGCCTTGCTGGTTTCTTCAACGACCATTGTATGGGTCATTACCCATCATTATGCGTATAGAATATCAACACTACGCAAAACGCGTACTGTTAGACACGCCCCGTCCTATGGGATCCTATCGTAAGCCCGCCAAAATCAAATGCGGTACTATACGGTATTTATAAAAGCTTTGCAAGGTCCCCCAAAGGTCTACGGAAATATAATTTGGGGATCTTCCGTACTTAAAATTCAAATTTTCTTGGTATTCCAGTTATGAATGATTAAAGAATAATTACAAATGTATATGTATGATATCGCATCATTTGTTAATTCGTTCTTTTAAATTATATTGCGTAGTAATTATATTTCGACAACGAATTCAAGATCCTTAAATGTTTCCGTTCTCTCGAGGTTTTAATAGAATTTCTGACGGTTTCATCGTCGTTATCTATGTTAAGCATAATTACGTCTAGTCGTTAAGAGTTCATTCCCAGAATAACCTAGTTTAATACACTGTTACAAAGTTACAATATTTTACGAGACATTATAAGAAAGACGAATATCATCTTAGATGGTTTACTTTTTTTATTCAAAATTTAAGATGCACTACAAAGGTCGTATTCATTTCTAGAATACGAAAATTACACTTCGTCGCTGCTATTTGCAAAGACAGACAGAAGCACTAAAAATAACAGATTTGGGCATCCTAAAGCGACACTGCAGATATTCCTTCGCTTCGCTTTAAGTAATATACTCTTTTATTTTAAAAAGGTTGAACATTATAAATTATTTTGGTGTCCCAGATTCTCCACGGGCGACGCGGGCCGATATCAAAAGATGAAGTATTTTATATCAATTTGAGCATTCGTGCAAAGTATATTTAAGGAGCTGCTCTTCCTTCCCGGTCTCAGCTTTTTAATAGTACCATTTATGGGGATAGGGTAAAATATCCGTATAAAGGAAGACGGACGAAGAATTTCGGATGATTACAACCGTGACCTGAATTAATAGAGTAGATGTCTCGTTATTAATATTAGGGAGAGTTCGTGGAACGTATTCGTTACTTGAATTAAGGTATTTTATCACACCTTGAGATGTCAGGTTTAATTATTAACTTGTCCGGTAAACCGTGTTTGAAATATCAAAGCGAAATTCATTGGTATAAAATCTTGGTGACGCGCGTGGACATTGATTGGCCATTGTGGGTACAACAATGACCAATCATCCGGGTCTAGTACCTACTAGACTAATAGTGGCAGCTTGACGCGGACGGTACTTCATTTCACGGTACTCATTATGATTACACTTCACTACGCTCAGCCACTCCTCTTGCACCAGTATTTATAGATATTCGTAATATCCCTAGAGCAATAATCTGGAAAGATTATCCTTATATCGATTAACCGTTAGTCTTTATACTATTTGTAATGCATACAATTCCTTTTCCATTAGTTAACTACTAAGTCAAACATCAGTCTTAACTAAATTGACGTGATTGCCCACAGTGCCATTGAATAAACTAGCTCTCTATCGTCGTTTACGGTTTGATATTAAGAGTCCATTGTGAAAGCAAAAAGCAATCGGAAGTCATCGAGGACCGTTTCAATGGATTTGAACGTAAGATCGGGCTCCCACTGCACTCCATCTTCTATTTGTGTAGCTTTAGATTCTAAATGTAGAATAAAAAAAGAAAAAGAAACTTGAGTGCCATATTTATTATCCTGAGTTGACCCAGCTCTAAAATCAAACGGAATTGTCATTTGTTTATGAAATTATATTAATTGAACATAAGTTTTATTTCTGGAATATAATTCCTTATAAACATTAGAAACAGGCAAATCAATTTAATTTTCGTCCCAAAAAGTACAAGCAGGCCGCTTGAGAGTTTATTTAAAAGCGAGCAATGTTTGGCTGTTCGGTTTGCGGCCAACGATACCCGAGGGGCGCGTGCAGACGATGTTTCTTTAATACGGATCTAGTACACTGCTCCATTTCATTATCACTATTTACAGCTGAAAAATACAGAATTTCCAATGACCTTACAGCATAGATTCTCTAAGTGGGCAGTACCGCCCCCCGTGGGCGCTGAAGCATTCTTTTTGAAGCTTATAGTATTGGGGGCGCTGAATAAAAATCGGTGGACGGTGGAAAGAATAACGAAATGTAAAATTATATATGACACAATGCGAAATGTTAAATTACTCATCCGCCTCATCATGCCGTAATTGTTGATTTCCACACATATTTCTATAAAAAATATGAATATTTTCGGGAGGCTTTGGGAGAATATTTTCGGGAGGCTTTGAAGAATTTCATTCTAAAGGGGGCGATACACCAAACAAGTTTGAGAAACACTGCCTCAATGAATTATCATCAAATGTTCATTCATATTGATGAAGAAAACGTTTAATAATTAAATATTGGCACTGTCATGAATGAGTTTATTTGCAATAAACCAATTAGATGTGCGCAAATAGTTCCGTCATTGAAATTGGGATTGTATTACCAACACGACTCCCTTAGGGCACATACTATCGACCTGCCTCTAATTAGGATCTATTGTGCTATCCGACTTTAATTACTAACGTTCATGATACGTGGATGTGTCGTTGTAATAAAATGGGTCAATGTTGCTAAGCTCTTCTTGTTCTACATTTCGATCGCTGTGAGTAATTTAAGAATGTAATAGGGTCGTTTAAAAGATATCTTTTATCTACTAGATTATTTGTCAATTGATAATAAATAGTCAATTTGAAGGCTATCCTATTACTAGCCGATTTATTCTTTATCGAATAATGTAGTCAGTTATAAAAGTCTTCAAAATGTGAACAGATGCGTAAATATCTTCAAACTTTGACGATATCGAAACAACAAATTTTATTCCACTTCCAATAATACATAAGCTGTGTTTGGGACTTGTTTTATATTTGGAAAGTTTCAGATTAAGTAATACACCCAGTATAACTCCACAGGTAGTAGTTCCCTTTAATCGAATTGGATAAGTATAATCCTCTTGCTTTCTCTTAGCTTTTTCTTCTTCGTAACGATCTTTGTAGCAGTAAAATGTAATGGCCTATTTGAGGGGATACGAGGACATTGGAGTATAATTTCAAATGTTTAAAAGCGATGACAATCTGCAGCTGGAACACAATGGTACGTTATTGTAACATGTTTGTCTAGTTTTGTGCTTACGTTGCATTTGTCCCTCGGTGCAGTTGTTGTTATTTCTTCTGTGTAATCTTCCAGACAGCGGGATTAACCATGAACCATTTGCTGTGACGTAAATTACCTTTGGACATTCAGGTTTGTTCCCACTTTAGAGATTTGTATTTGGAGACGGTTCTATTTCGGGATTACTTTCCATTGAATCATGTTTCTGGTATTTGGAGTCATTAGTTTACATCTCACTTCTCCATAGACATGCAAATGTCTTCATAAATCACGTTTCAGCGCAGCCGCGGGAAACTAAAAATATCGGATGAGATGCGGTAAAGGAGCATGAATGTTCCATCTACTTAAGGAGCAGACAGAACATAGGATTTCCATTAGATGTCTACTTAACGTGACAGCGGTTGCCAGTGCTTAGGCATGATCGAATTACCTTCTGTAGATACTTACTCACCTTCTGCAAACTTATCTGCAGGGAGCAACAGGGGAACAGTTTCGCTGAGAAATCCTTTGTCTTAAAAGCATATTGAATTTCAAATAAAACGGCTGTGAGGCTCATAATTTTATACCAGTGGGTATTTTATTTAACCAGAAGAAAGGTTATTGAAGCCGCTACCTACACGGGCTTAGTACCAAATTTATTATATTAGCATCTGCTATGCTAACAGTAAGAATATATATATATATATGTATTATACATATATACATTTTAACGCATGATTCCAAATTTGTAGGTCGAATTAAGGATTGTTTGCCATAAGTTTAGCCATTCGATTCCGATAGTACCGCCTAAAAGTAGTGCCAATTATCGACAGATTAAAACCGAACAAATTTGAAAATCATAAGAACAACAACGCGTCTTTTGCGTGACGATAATCCCTTAACTTGTTAGTGTTATAGCATGAACAATCTAGTCAGACTAGTTTTATTTTATTATCACAGCATCGATAACGGCAACCAACCGTCGCTGTGCATCGTTATCGATCTTTTGATAAATGATATAGCAAAGAATGTTCGAAGAGCCGCGCCCGCACATATTTGAACAAGCGGTTAGAAAGAGTCAGAAAATTTTTGCTAGTTTATGTATTATATGTGGTACGTTCCGATATCATTTTTAAATTGAGTTTGTAACCTTTCTTGATTATGGTGGTGGGTTATTTTAAGCCATAAAAGTTAGAAGAATTCGTCCAAACCGTGCAATAAAAGGTCAGCCCTGAATGACTGCACGCATACCATACCATTGAATGGTCCGGTTACGATGACGTCATCGAGCAAGCAGCCACGAAGCCATACTAACCGGAATCCGAGGAATGAGCACATTCGACCACGCGTAAACTTCACTTTGCATTGCTACTTCAATTATATACGATCTAAACGACAAGCAGGCGTATGGAGCAATGTGTATTATGTAGCGCAGAAAACTAGTATTATACTCCATGAATTCAGTGGTTGAGGTGTGTGCAAGAAAAATAAATTAAGGCTAATGAATGACTTATTGTACGATGAGAGACAGGAAATTATTATTGGTTCGGTCGGGTTACTATACGACAAGAGCACCGTACTAGGAAGTTCAGTGTAACAAGAGACGATCGAATATTACTTTTAATGAAATTTATGAGAATATTTTTCATTTTGTCAACAAGCAGAAGGAAATAAAATTATAGACTACTAAAAGGAATAATTTATTATTAAAGTCAGAGATAAAAAAACGAGGGAGATAAGCCAAAAAAACTGACACGATAATAAGTAAACCTTTTATATACCTATAGTTCTTTATGACCTCAACGTGCTCTGTATTTTTTCATGTAACAATCATGATACATATAACAATATAAGTAAAATGTTTCAGTAATTTCTTCTAGACATGCGTTTTGTACTACGAACACTTAGAATTAGCAATAGAAGCATATCTCCCTTTATTTCATATTTGTACCTTCTCACTAAGGTCTAACAACAGTACCTACTTATTTAGTAACAGAAGAGAAAAAGAAAGAAAAAAATATTTCATTCTTTATTTCTTTCTTTCATCTATCAAACACTACTACCAAAGTAGATAACATTCCAAAGTAAAGAAAAGAAGGCTTAACTTACAATGTTAAATGTAATCCAAAACTTGAATGACTAGTTATAGCTTGCAAAACTTAATCAAAGTTTAGAAAAGTTCAACGAAAAATGGAGTAAAGTATTAATTCTTTCACTGTAGTGGGTACCTACTGTAAATCTTTCTGGAGCTAAAATACCTAACATAAGTTTTTAATACCGTACGAATATTACACTCGACGTTTGGGATTTCATGTACTTTTATAATTCTTAGGATACACGGATTGGCGTGTTAGCTTACGCCTGTCTCTCAGAGCATACGATATTGAATACGCTCTATTCGGCTCGAAGGGCCAAAAGTATTGACGATAAAATGCTATATCTCCAGAGTAATACTTACTAACTGGATTGAAGTAATGCAAAAAACAAGTATCTACTAAGATTTGCATAGACCCCTGGCACCGGCTATTGTTCTCCTTATGGTGTGCACATTCCACGATAACCACCATAAGTTCTATATGTATTATAGGTATGTGTGTGTATTCTATGTATCTAGTAGGTACTTCAATAAAACTATGGAGATTTAATTACCTAGGTACTGTTGTCGATTCTGCTGTTCAAAATAATTAAACTTAACTAATTTGACGGGTCTAAAAGTCTTGCTATCCCTTTCTCATGTGCGGGGTTAATTAAGAATGGCAATATTTTTAGACCTGTCAAATTAGTAGAGTTTAGTAATTTTGAACAATAGAATTGGCACCACTTACTTCTTAAATTTGGGTAAAAAAATCCTAATCAAAGAATAAATAGTTGTAATAGTCGTAGAAGTTGACGCCTGATATTAGATAGCTGGTAATTATTAAAAAAGTCGTCAAACGGAATATACACTATTTTCTTGTAATCATAATATTAACACGTGAAGCAAAAGCTTTAGCTTGTAGGTACGTAAGCTTAAGAGCACTGAGTTTCTTGCCGGTTCTTCTCAGGTGGCTTTTTTTTACCGAACCGGTGGTAATATAGACCTTCATCATCAAGTGTCTTATTAGGATGAATAAAAGATTTTTGATTGTGATTTTAAGCTAGGTAGGTAAACCTACCGCTTTTTACGAAAATTGCGCGGATTGAGTAGTTTGAGATTTGACACAGTTAAACTTTTTATGGAGAATGATGAGCATGACACTAATATTTTTAATATTAATATGCATAAGAAATACATATCATCACGCCGAGTTCTTCATGGGGTAAGCAGGGAGTACCTATTGAGCTTTATCTCATGTCAAAGTTAGTAAATTTCAAATTGTGGATCGAAATTCGTACACCGGGGGACCGCTACCATCCTGCCAAACTTGAATGACCGGTACCTAGGTCCGCTTAGAATTTATTTAGAGCACAGCCACGGCCTGTTGAATATCTATTGTCAACGCTGAAGTACCTACATAGTGAAAGAAAGTCAACAAGCTAAAATGTTTGGAAAAGTGACGTGGAAAGAAGTGTCTGAAATAAAATTCCAAATCACACTTTAGTTTAGCGAGATACTGCCAATGATAAAGTAGGATATGTACCTTTTTTTAGATTTTATACCCAAATACTGTTCTTTGGGTCAATCCATAGGTCTGGCTACTACATAGAAACGTGAATTTGTAAATTTTAAATCAACTTTTGGTTAATTTAAGAATACAGAGACAGAGCATCACTCGGGTATAGCCACGATGTGCAATTTTGATGGTCGAGTACTGTACCTAGATCAGATCTATTATCAAGTTTCATGTACAGGTCACGAACAACGATAGGTTGCGTCTGGGTGTTTGGTATGTTATTATTATTATACATATTAGGTTAAAAAAAAGTCGGATCGGTCTGAATTGCATAAAATAAAACAAGTAGCAATTGCAACTCATTTGTTTTACTAAGCACACCTTTGATATGGCGGTGAAATAAAAAAATATTGGCTCTAAATATTGGTACTGTAGGTAAGTATGTCTGTTCTGTAGATATCTACTTATGGGCTGGGTACCTGACTGCACACCGATTCATTTCATTATCTCAGTAGGTAGGTACCTAGCCGTTATCTCAACTTGATATCGAATACCTGAGTACCTACCTAAGTTTGTCATTCATATTTACTTGGAAACAGGATATAAACACATCTGTCATCAATCATGAAGGAAGGAAGAAACTTACCTATTACTATAGCCTTAGTAGTTCTATGTAAAGTAATTTTAATTCGTGAAGAAATAGAATTAGAAAGGATTTTTTTACCTGCTAACATCGACTCGGTAGGTAGCACTTATTCAATTTGTGGGACCATTAATGAATCATGTCACACAAAATTAAAACGTGCTCACGCTCTGGTGGTAACGACGCCTGACGTCACGTTAAGTTTAAAATATTCGAAAACATTCCAAGAAGCGAACAAAAGGCAGTAGAATAGAACAAAGCCACGACAAACTTAGGGCTGCGTGTACACAGGTACGAAAGCAGTTTTTACCTTTTGTGTATTGCGCCGACGCCACCGCCAGCGAACCGAGCAGCAAAACCGCCACGAGCCCCCTCTTCGCCCCGCGCGCCAACATGTTCAACATGTTTCTTGATTCAACTTTTATTACAATTTCGATCACGTCACTCTGGCAAAAACTTGTCACTATCTTCAAGAACGCTCTCACGTAGTTATGGTCACACAGAACACGCACACTATCACAGAATTCAAACGCACATCCATTTGAAAAATGTTCGTTTATCCGATAAGGTAGGTAACCGCATCACAGTCGTGGGACGAAGCATGCAGGTAGAACGAGGTAAGCCTATTAAGTTACAGTGACATAAAACTACTTAACGTTATAGTTATATGCTAACTAAACACTAAATACCACGTCCGACACGGCAGTTTTACACGAATATATGTTTGAAAACTTCACATATTTTCGTAAAATTATTTCGAAGTTGAGAGCGCAGTCGTGACGCGAGACACGACCACCCGGCGCATCGTTCGCGACTGACTGCCCTGAAGTGAGCGAACAATCAACAAGTTGCGATGGCAGGCGGCGAGGCGGCGCGGTGGCGGCGCGGCGGGCCGGTTGCGCTTGGAGCATGCGCGGTCCGCGTCTATGTTCACACTCAAACTAACCAACCCACAAACCCAACACAACAAGCAAAGAAAAGAAACCATGTTGCCGACACCGCCGCGCCGTGCGTCTCGCACCCGCACGCTTTCGCATCAGGTTACTCACCAACGAAGCAAGGAACTCGAACTAGATACTCTACCAACTTGAGCCTTCCCTACCGGCGGCGAAACTTACAACCGGTTGTTTTCGCGCAAAAACAAGAAGCAAGGATACTTTCTCAATGCGCCTCTTGTGCCTTTATGGCTAAATCTCAGATCAAATAAAAGGCTAAGGGCTAAATATTCACTCTGAATCACCAACTTGAGTGTCCTTCAAGGATGGAGGTATGAGGATTTATAGGCCTCGGAACAAAATGAAAAGATCCTAATATTTTTATACCGATACCATTTTTTTTATTGGCCATGTTAGAAACAATCAACAAAACAGTACTGGGATTGAGTTAGTTCGGCGTTTGGACCGTTCTCGCAGCCTGCAGCGTGTCTTATTGGCACATTCCGTTCCTGAAAACAAATTTATCTCTAACAAACTGAATAATAGGTAGGTTACTGTATCAAATTGGGATACTAGTTGTAAGATAACTAGGTGAGTATTTAATTAAAACCTCTCGCAGCTTAGTACTTGCATAAAATTTGATATTTTGTATGTCCTAGGCACTTGATTAGTAAAATTCAATCACAGTCAGACCTCGATTATCGAAAAGGAACCTACTTATTTATGCGCTTTGCTGATTTTGTCTGATATGTAGCAAAGATATTTTTCGTGTCGTCTCGCTCACACGACAGAATAATTAATTTTTTGACAATTCAGCGGCTGACATGCCACATGACAGCGGGTTTCGCAAATTTCGCCATATCTAGCGTACCTCTGCGCGTGAATCACAGCATGAATCGAACGCGCGTCCATCCTCAAATAATATAGGTTAGGTATCTCATTTTCTTGTAATTTCTTTGATACCCGTCACATCATGCTCTCAACTCAATGTCGATCCTTTAATCAGTACAGATTTACTCACATAAAACACATTTCCATTTAGTTTAGTTCTCGTTCGAGTCTTGGAGCCTGCTCCACAGATTCCGTCTGATGGCACGCATGGTGACCATTGACCCCAGTCGCTGACGTCACAGGCCTCTGCTAGATCCAGTTTTTGTCGAGACTCAGCTAACATAGGCTCCACCGGCTCACTGTAATGAAGTTAAATCTAATTTACTTGCAGTGCCAGTATATCCGCTTTGCATTGACGTATAATTCAAGAAACTTGTTTCTTACAGTTGTTTTGTGATATTAGTATAAATATAAATATTGTACTTATTTATTGGGTACTTACTCATCCGAGTCTGCCACGCTTTGACCATCCGTATCATCTGTGTAATAAGAAATATTGAATTAATATGAATCTCATCATGTTGGATATCTCATGTAAAATTGGATACCCAGTAGTTTGTAACACGGTTTCATTAGCTTGTTTGTATGTATTTAAATTTTTAATGTAGGAATCTTTAATGTCATGTTCACATACCTCAAGAGACCTGCAATGCGTATGTTTATTTTGGAAATTTGCACAATGATCGATGTTAATCATTTCATAACTCTTTCTTCGCCCATAACCAGGATCATCAGTGTAAATAAAATCTATATGTATATGTACAACATAGTATAAAAGAAAGTCGCTGCCTGCTGTCTGTCTGTACCTATGTATGCTTAAATCTTTAAAACTACGCAACGGATTTTGATGCGGTTTTTTTAATAGATAGAGTGATTAAAATGGAAGGTTTATATGTATAATTAATTTGTGTTTTCTAGGTATTTAACTTGTATAATTGGTGATAATTTAGACATTAATTAGTGCCTTATTACCTATAATAACGCACTAACCACAAAAATAAAAATCATTAGGCTAGGGCCTAAACTGATTAAATGATTTTTTGATTTAGATTTTTCTATTTTATATGACTAACGCTGGCCGTGCGAAGCCGGGGCGGGTCGCTAGTTATTTCTATAAATGGCTTACCTTGCGATTCTGTAGAGCAGTCTGCCAGTGGCAGTGGATAGACATCTAGTCTTCTTACAATGAGGTGTGCAAACGGCTTGAGGTCATTCAAATTGATTTGATAAAACGGTGATTCAGGGTTGAAGGAACCCACTTCCACTCGCTGAATGGCCACTTCCGGTTGTGTGACGGTAGTTTGTGACTGAAATAGATTAATTCCATTACTTTCACATCACATCAAAAATTATGCAATATCTCACCATCTGGGCCTTATCCCAAATGTTGGGGTCGGCACTAGATCCAACACGATGTGGCTGGTGACCTGATTTATACATAAAGTGACTACCATCTGAACTCCTCAACACATTTTACAGGGCAAATCAACCGATTTGAGGTCTGACAATTTATTTAGCCCAGTTAACCAACTGGGCTAAATAAATTGTCAGACTGTATGCTTCAGACACAGAAGTCTAACGATGGCCAAGGATACAACTTAATTGGCAACCATTTATGTTCAGAACACTTCTTTATACTACAAAGGGAGCTAGTTACTTTATAGTTGTAATACCAGGGGTATTTACTAGCGCGCTGCCAACCTTGTTGCTGGGAGAACGCGCCGTACAACAAGTAGAATCACATGGTCACAAGCAGAACAGCGTATTCTTAGCAAGCCTTAGTTACTGCAGAATTGTGGCGATGCTGTCTCCAGTCGGGCCGTACTTTTTTTTAAAAGAAAACCTCATTATGCACTCTTTAAGCGACGGCTAATTCGCAGCACAGACTTACCTCATAAGAAACCCCATTCATTGTCCCAGCGTCCCAAGGATACAGTGGCATTTTATAGGACTCCAGCCAGCCAGTTTTGGTGCATAGCTCGAACTTTGAGGTGCCCAGAAACCAATCGGGCGAGGGCCTGAGAGCTACCACTATTGAGAACAGATGGTGGTGTTTGTCTACTCTGAACAACGAGTGAGACGGCTCAAACATGTAGGGGTGATGCCTTCTTCTTCCTCTTATTAAGGTTCTTGTGCCTGATTCCTCAGCCATCTGAAAATAATTATGATGAATAACCTTTTCATAGCAGCATAGCAGCGGTGATTGGAAATGTTGAATAGAGAATCAAACGTCCAAACCTCAGAACAATTATAACTAAAGCTATAGCGAGTAGCGAGCTTTAGTTATTATTCTGAGGTCGAAAGAGTATACTTGGACAATTCTGAAGGGTTAAATAATTTGTGTTAACCCTTTGGCTTTTATTTTACAAATGAAGACATATTTGTGGGGTGATTAAATTAGGTCATCAAAGTAATATCAGTATAGTATCTACTCTGAAGTTATACGTAGATATTGGCAGCATAGAAAAAAATCGGCCAAGTGCGAGTTGGACCCGCACACCAGTTCCGTACTCAAAACAAACTAGGGTTGTTGACAAACTTAACCTTGCGGTTCGGCTTAGACACTGATATTGCACCATACCAACCGCAAATAATAAGTTAGTAGTAGTAAATTTGGTCTTGTACTTTTTGAAAAAATGGCGAACTATGAGGATGTCAAGCGTCTAGTTGTTGCCATTATTAAGCAAAATAAGCTAAAAAAACGCACCTTTACATTTTTATTGATTTTGGTTATAGCGGCAACATGAATACATATCCTGTGAAAATTTCAACTGTCTACCTGTTACGGATCATATACATGAGATGTGACACAGCCCGCTGACAGAAAGCGTAGTGTTAGTAAAATATAGCAATTCACAGTCACTACTACACTATAGTCTATAGTAATAGGGTTCCGTTCCGTTGGTTATCCATCGGGTACAGAACCCTAAAAACTGAATTATTTTCGCTTATTAAAATACTCACATTATCAATGATTTGCCTTTCAATGTCAGTGACCTCTGATCGTTCAGCCAATGATTTAACGCCAGCGCTAGCCTTAGCTCCAGGCTGCCACAGGGAATAGTTGAAGCTGTGGGAGGCACCAACCATGTGGCTGTATCCATTCTCATCCGGCTTGCTGGGGTAGTGTTGCGGGTGAGACACCCTTGACCACATACCCTTGAAGATTACCTGAATCACGTCAATAAAAAGAAATTGACATCTAGGTTTGTTTTATTAGGTATTTGTTATATATATAATTTAAAAGCCTTGGTGGCCTTGTGGTTGAAGCAATAGCCTGTCCTCTGATGGGTCCAGGTTCAAATTCCGACAAAACTCATTGGCAAAGAACAATGAGTATTTCTAAGCTAAATTACAGTGATTAATCACACCATGGGCATAAAAAGAGAGGTAGGGCGAAATAAAGGAATTAGGGATCTCCTGTAATTTTTCCCACTAATATCGGAGTCGCCCAGCTGGGTTCACTAGCCTAAAGACACTAGGAATACCAGAGGTATATCTAACGCGTTGCCCACCCTATTGTTGTTGCGTATTCACTGTGCTAGCAGCATACACTACAAGCACAGCATGTTTTCGTAGAGCTTTGGCAACTTCACTAACCACAGAAACACAACACTACGACAAAGTAGTGTTATTTGACTGCGGTCTTCTGTAAGTTATAGTCCCCAGTCGGGTGGGTCCAAAACCTACAGAGTACCTATTTCGCCCTACCTCTCTTATTGTCAGGTGATACCGATGTTACCTCATAGCGCGCTTCGCTGCACAGGTTGCAGTTATCAGTAGGTTGATGAGGCGGGCTGTCTTTGGGCTTCTCATTGTCCCTCTTCAGCACCAGCGTCAAGTTCTTCCCCACGTACCAAGTCTCACTGTTCTCCGCCACCATCGCACGGATTCGCACCAGTTTGATTTTATCCTCGTTCATATCCATTTTGGGAGACACCCAGTGAACCTTTAAATTTAACATGTTACGCTTTATATAAGTTCGCGACACCTCGCTATGAGGTACCGGTGATGGTGATGCAATAATAATAATAATAAGGCCGCAGGGCAGCTTGTGGCGAGCTGTTGGTGAGTAGCGTCACCACGGACCCGATGCCTCCAGGGGGCGCCGCCTAGGCCCCCGCCTCTGGCTTGTCTTCACTGGCCGGCCAGAGTGGAGCGCGAGAGCTATATGCTCGAAAAGGTGGAAGTGCTCAATATGCGTAATAGCGGGGAAACCCGCTCCGGGGACTGCCGTATGCCAGTACCCGCGTTGGTGAAACCGGTGCACACCTCTCGACACCCTTCAGCCGCCTGCGCCCATGTTGCCCCTCAGCGAGTCACCGTCTGCCAATTTTAATCCAATATTGAGAACTTATTGCATGGCAGACGTCCGTAGTCTCATCCCATAGCCCAGTATCCCAATCCATTAACAGTTGACCATAATAGCCCAATTATATTTTTCCATCCCCATGAAATAGTCTCTGCACTCGGCGAGGATCATCCCCGGGTGCATCACTATGCATTCCGGGGATGATACTCGCCACGTGTATCCCTTACCAAATATATTAAAATTCTTGAACGGGCGTTTACGTGTTGAATATATATCCCCACGCAAAGGACCGGACCTTATGGGTATTGCTTATGAGGCTCCGTGAATTTCAGAGAAACATAATAATAATAATAATGTTTATTTGCTCAACACAGGTTATACATTATAACTAGTAGACGGCGGCCACTGCACTAGACTTTAGGCATAAGAATAAATAGTATTATTTATTCTTATGCTTAGGTCTTTGGTCTGTATCGCAGGAACCATTACAATTACAAGGATACATACGTAATGCTCTCGGCAGGTACAATACACAAAGCAAGTCATATATAATATAACAGTAGTATTTATTTTTGGCTGAATTAGTTGGATTTATGGAGGTTCCCGTTATTGTTGAAATACTTACAATTGCTTAGATGTTCGTTAGTTAAAAAGAGTTAGGTACAGATTTTGATGATTGACGCTTAGAGAGAACATAATTTGAATGCAAATATTAAAGGAGTAAAAAGGGATTACAAGTATCCAACCAAAGCCACTTGCCGCGAAGTTTTTTTTATAGAAATACTAGTAGAAATATATGTTAAACTTGAATCCGCGCAAAAATTGGGTACGAAATCCTATATTGAACTGAACCTCAACATCTTTGTTCAATTGTGGACGTCCGTCGGCTGATTACGATATTGAGCACAGCCAATCTGAGATAAGTTTTTTTACCACTAAGGTGGCAAACAAGTATACGGCCCGCATGATGGTAAACGGTTATTGTAGCCTTTGGACGCTTGCGACATTCAGGGTATCACTCGCGCGTTGCCGACCGTGCAAAAAGCAATTCACACCCTTGCAGAACACGGTGCTGGGACTGCTGGGGTATGGCTGGGGGCCTACTATGATCGTACAGCAAACGTTTTCAAGGTGAATATAGAGCGCTGCAAGAGCACTGCTAACTGAGCGTGCTGAAATGGTACTATGATGGTCAAATAGACGTACTGTACTCCTTAGTACGTACTTACTTCAACGCTAGTCTTATCAGAGTTATCAGCGTTCTCGACGGTACTGAAGCATCGTTCGCTGTATTGAGACAGTCGGTTCGTGTCTATGGTCTTCAAGCTGCCGACGTCCACCTGCTCGTGTCCGTAGTGAAGCAGCCCGCTATCCACTTCTGGGTCCTCTGCGGTGATCATAAACCAACGAAACGGGCGTGTCAAGTTGGAACTCGTGATTTTTACTGTTAATTTTTAAAAACGTTTTTAGTAAAGTCGTGAGTTTAGTCTTAATTTATCTTGATTGAGTTCTCTACTCTAGTAGCTCTATAGTCACTTCCTTTCTCTAGTGTCATCCTTCACATTATCCGTCCCGAAACAAACCTTAGTTAGACTTAAAATATCCTGTAAACATTAAAGGAACTGCTAAAGTTACTACTGCGAACTTACCCTTATTTCTTACGTCTTGAATCCTTACCTTACATATTCTATATCGGTAAAAAAGCATGATAGTCTATTAACCAGATCAAGATATTTAACACCGAGTCCTTTAGCCATCGTGCAAGCAGGGTGTATACTTATAGTGGTAAAGAAAACAGCGCCTGCTGCGAAATAATAGCAATGTGGTCGGCATACTTATTCGTATTGTAATTTCAAACAGGCATTGCAGTAGTAATATTTTAGTCAAAAATCAATGAACTTACACACGTAGGTCTGGGCAGGTGTGTATAGGTGCTTGGCCTCGGGTCTCGCGTCATTTGTTTCTATGGAGAGTTTGAATAGCCCCATATCTTCGCTCGGCGTCAGTATGGTTGCTTGGCGTGGCGTTTGATCGCATTTCCCTGGCTGGCCAATCGCGTAATGCGATAATGACAACAGGAGTATTATTAATGTGTACCTGTAAAGTAGGAAATGGCACTTTTGAGTTATTCAATAATTTTATATACTTGTTTTGAATTTGTCAGTATGAGGGGAATTCTTGGTAAACTGATCTAGCAGTGGTCCGTAAGTTACGTAGCAATTCAAATGGCCTTTTTTATATGCCTTTAGGGTCCTATCTATATAAAAAAGAGGGCATGAGCAAATCACAACACTTCTTCGATTCAATATATATTATCAGTAAAATAAGTATGTTTCTGTTAAAGAAAACATTATTAGGTTCTGAGTCAGTTACTTCACAACTCATTCGAAATTCTAAGTTTAAAGAAATGTATATTACCTACTGTTTATGAAAAGAGAACAAACGATGTTCGCTTTTAAAATTTGCAAGTAAATTCGACGGTAGTAGGAATTAACTTTAGCAATACTTTGTAATTGCCATCTCGGAACAGTGGTAGGCACTGTCTCGATGTGGATCGCGCTGAGTGCACATTGCACTGCTGCTGTTTCCTAGTGAGAGAGTGCTTGTTTGTCATTGACACATGTACAGTCCACTCCTTTGATTATAAGGTCCACTCGAAGATACCTCCCCTGACATTGTATGCAAATCGTACTCTTGTGAGAATATGAAGTAAGGAAAAGTAGTTTTAAAAAACTACCTACATATTATAACTTCTTTTATATGTTAAAACTTGTACAAAATGGTACGGCAACAATGCAATTGAACTAATAAGTTAAGCTATTTAATTTGATAAAATTACTAGCTTCGGCACATAATTTTAGGTTAGAAGAGAGACAGAATTACGTACATTTTACATTGGCGGTGGTACATCAATCGGATTCCGAAACACGCTCGTTCATTCGCCGTTAGGAGGCGAAACAAAGCACTAGAAGTAATTCCACAGCTTTTATAAGCAAATGTACTTCAAACCAGGACAAATTGGTGCAAATTCAATTCGTTAAATAGATTAGGTTATCGCGGCGTCAACAGAACGCGGTTTGGCTCAAAATAAACTTACGGTTGGGCTTGGAACGCGGCCAAGTGAGCGTCTTGTTGGTGAAATACGCGGGTATATCCTTCATGAATGGGCCGAAACGACGCACTGCTTTGTTTTTCTTTCCCTTCAGACAGGTTGTTAGACCAAAATTGCCCTTATTTAGTTATATGCAATAAATCTGATGCAACGGTTACAGTAATGCATAAATTATTACCAGCCCTTAGAATAGCAAGTTACGAATGTAACTAACTTCTTAGAAATTCAGGTTACATCTGGAGTACCCCAAGGGTCCCATCTGGGACCTTTGCTATTCATCATTTTCATAAATGATCTGGTAGAGTTGCTTAATTGTAATTGCCTATTATATGCAGATGATATGAAAATCTTTACTGCCATCAAGGATACTAGTGACTGTCAGCTATTACAAGAAGATTTAGATACGGTGTCGGGCTGGTGTACTCGTAACTGTATGTGCTTAAATGCTTCCAAGTGCATTGTGCTGTCTTTTACAAAAAAGAAATACAAAATAAGGTACAGTTATAATCTTGCCGGCCATACGCTGGAGCACATGTCCACGATTAGAGACCTTGGTGTTTTATTTGATGACCAGTTATCATTTAGACCTCACTACGAATACGTAGTAAATAAAAGCAATAAGCTATTGGGTTTTATAATTCGGTCTACCACAGATTTTAAAAAAGCAGACTCCCTCTTGTTTCTCTTCTCTAGCATTGTCAGAACAATATTGGAATATGGATGTCCAATTTGGTCACCATACTATGCCGTCCATGAAGATCGTATTGAGCGTATTCAGAATAAATGCTTAAAAGTCATGTCTTACAGATGCGGCTTGAGCAAAATCCTCTTGAACTATAGTGATAGGCTCAAACAATTTATGGTAACATCTTTAAAATTAAGACGCCAACAGTACGATCTGGTCTACTTGCATAAAATACTGCATTCAAATGTTGACTGTCCTGCATTGCTTTCACTTATCAAGTTCAACATAATCTATCGATGTCGTAATCCCAAACTGTTTTCCTTAGAAGTATATAAAAATAATACGTCATATTTTAATCCTATAGTCAGAATGTGCCGTTTATACAATGATTTACAAACTCGCAACCACAACCTTGATATTTTTCAACCCAATCAACTAATATTTAAAAAAAATATCCATGAAGCCCTTCTCAAATAAATAATTCACATTTCTGTTATTTGCCCTTAGTATGTCTTTTACATTAATTAATTTTATATTGCGTTTTTTGTTTTTTTTAAGTATATTTTCTCTTAGACTTCTATCCTAAGTCAGTAGAATTCTTCTACATATATGTTTGTTGCGTAACAATGTAAATTATGCATGTAATGTGTACCTGTAATTGGTTATCCATTAAGCTATATAATTTAAAATTAGAACATAAGTACGTACTGTAATGAATAACTGTTGGTATACTTAATATAAATAAATAAATAAATAAATAGAAATCGTGAAAAAACACCTATGTTATTTTTATTTGTATTATCCAGATTACAATAATGAAAAAATACAGATAAACAGATATATTGAATTGATTCAGGTTTTACTTTGCGGAAATTCATATTTATAGAATACAAAATATATTATAATTTGCTTTGTCCGCTTAATGAGTGTGATACGGTCGAACGGCCTGCGCCCAGGTGAGCTCAGCCGTGGTTTCTTCCGACACGTGTTTCAGGACTTCCACGTCCCATCATCAGGGTGCCGCCGCGTTGGTCGAGCAGCGTGATGTCACATCGAGGTCTGGATGCTGGAGCAGCGCCGCAGCACGATGGTCGGACGCTGGAGCAGCGTCACAGGATGCTGGACCTGTAGGCAAAGCTGGACACAGCATCCTGCGACGCTGGTCCAGCATCCTGTGACGCTGCTCCAGCGTCCGACCATCGTGCTGCGGCGCTGCTCCAGCATCCAGACCTCGATGTGACATCACGCTGCTCGACCAACGCGGCGGCACCCTGATGATGGGACGTGGAAGTCCTGAAACACGTGTCGGAAGAAACCACGGCTGAGCTCACCTGGGCGCAGGCCGTTCGACCGTATCACACTCATTAAGCGGACAAAGCAAATTATAATATATTTTGTATTCTACAGATAAACAGAAATTTTTAATCACGTTCTGGATTGTAGTACAGGTACATTTGCATATATCAATACCAAATATTTACTTAGTTTTGCAGCATATGCGATGCATGAATGACATAATTCCATATTTGAAATGGTGCAGAGAAAAAAGACTAGGGGAAACTCATATTTTTCGAATCATACAAGCATTAACAACAGATTTCTGCAATACAGTCGAACTGTGCAGTTAAAACTGAAGGTGTGTAGGCAAAACTGACAACTGTGCAGCTCTAAACTGAACGGGTGTAGATACTAGAGGCGTCAGTTATAGCTGCACAGTTCGACTGTACAGTTAAAACTGTGCAGTTAAAACAGAATGTGTGTAGCCCGCTTTACAATTTGTAATTTTTTAATTCAAGACAAACGTAAGCAACCATTTTCAGTAGGTAATATTCTTCCACGTCCTATTACTGATTGTGACTGATTTGAGTGTGTCGGGAGTTACTAATATTTTCATAGTATCTCTATGTATTAAAATTAATCCCTATTTTCCTTGGTCACGGCTCGTGAACGGATGGACCGATTTCGCTCATTAATTTTTTTTCGTGTTAGTTATTTCTCGGGTTCTTATGAAAAGAAAATTTTGAACTATTTATCGGGCTAAACTAAAGGTCCTTTTTTCTATGACGTATTTGACATATGAATTCATAGCTAAGACAGGACTACGTCTGTCGGGATAGCTAGTAGTTTATAAAGACTAGTTAATTTCACGCGGGCACAGCTAGTATTAGTATAAAAGCGTAAAAATGTATATATATAAGTAGATGTAAAGAAGAAGTGGGTTTTGTACCGAAGGATCTCCGCCTACCCTTGTATTCAGGCTTGTATTAAGGCTTTACTGGGCTTTATAATTTCTACCCACAGCCTAGTGATTGTTTCATGGCCTTAGTTAAAATAACAAAAATCACCGCGTGATCACAAACAAATATCTGTAATTTGTTCAAATCGTTTTAATTACAAGTCAATATACTTCTAGCCTCTAGGTCTGTCCACGCAGGTGGACGACACACACAAAAAAAATGTGTCCCATATATTTTAACGCCAGTTTTTATCGCACAATCACATTATACTTAGTGAAATAATCATAATATTTATTCCTTAATTAATATTCCGATATTTTTATTCCTCAGATTCTGGGATGTTAACCCGAATGTAGTCTTTTTTAACGAAATATTTAATTTAATTTCCATAACCATATACCTTTATATATATATATACCTTTTTTATTTGATCTAAGGTTATCTACATCTACACTAATATTATAAATCTACATCTACATCTACATCTACACTTCTACACTAATATTATAAAGAGGAAAGATTTGTATTTTTGTGGGTTTGTATTGAATAAGCTCCGAATCTACCGAACCGATTTCAAAAATTCTTTCACCGTTAGAAAGCTAAATTATCACTGAGTAACAGGCTATATATTATACTAGCTGCCCGCCCCGGCCTCTCACGGGTAGACAAAATATTTGATAAATCTCTATAGGCTCCGAAACTACTGCCTACCCGTGCGAAGCCGGGGCGGGCAGCTAGTACATAATAAGTAGGTTCAGTCGAAGCTTTGTTAGCGCTTCCCTTCATACCTAAGTTAATTAAATTAAAAAAATCTATAATGAAACTTTCTAACAGACAGTTTAAACTTCGTAGAACAAGTTGAACTTAATTTATCTTAATCAGTTTAACAAAAGCCGTGAAGTATGGTTCGGCCTTAATATCGTTACTCAGATTATGGTGGTTTAGGGTGCTGTGGCTTTGATGAGGTTAACCATGCTCCCTTAACAAGTTCCCCTTAACTACAAGCCCTTAAACAGCAAACTTTTTAAATAACAACAACGTACACAACCTTATTGGTCAAATTATTTGTTTTTAGTGGGTTTCATCTATAGATCATAAAATAAATCATAAAAATTAATGTTGGCATATATGAGGTTAATAAACAACAAATTTTTGAAAATTTGCACATTTAATGGAGTTCAATGAAGAACAGCCACAGGGCTGACGTTCGGTGCGCACGATGAAAGGTGTTGATGTTATCCATTTTATATCAGAGACTTTTTGTCAAAATCACCGAGGACGAAATAGCAGGCTTAAGTTTGTCATAAATTATAATTAAATTTTTCGTCCCTATATTTCCAGACATTTCTCAGTTCCAACGATGTACTTATTATTTAAGTATTCTGTGCAATATTATATAAATGATAATTTGTAGATTTTGAACACACGCTAATAATGTGTGTTCAAAATCTACTTTGTTACCACTTAAAAGCGAAAATAATTTCTGCTGAATCTGTATCTGATATGCCTGATCATTAATCATGAAGGTTTTCGGCAGACTCTTTTACACAAAATAGTTGATGATAAGGGTTCTGTACCTTAAAAGGAAAAAAGGAACCCTTATAGGATCACTTTGTTGTCCATCTGTCTGTCTGTCTGTCTGTCAAGATTTTTTATCACAAAAACGAGTTATCTAATGTAAATTAATATGAAATACCCGGGTCTATGGTCTCTTTCGGCTGTAAATTAATCAAACCTGTAAGTCAATATGAAGAAAAGATATGACCGTTTATGTCGCAAATTTTCGCATATTTTGCGATTTCACAAGTGAATCAAAACCTACAGGGTACTTCCCGTTGACCTAGAACCATGAAATTTGGCAGAAAACCGTAAATATGTATATTTTTTTAAATAACAACAAATAAAACTGAAAAATATTCCTGTTTCGTGCTGTTGAGAGTCACCGACGAATAATGACCTCATCTGAAGTTCTCCTACTTTTAACATTACCTAAGCCTTACCTACAAGTGTGTACGGAACCCTCGGAGCGCGAGTCCGACTCGCTCTTGGCCGGTTTTTTTTTATTTATACCACTTAGGTGGCATAGTGGCAAACATGTGAGCTGTTACCGTAGCCTATAGACGGTTGCCGATCCTAAAATTCATATTTATCTTATACAGATTGCCATATTAATATGAAATGTTTTCATGATACTCCCAGAATCAAGTTGTGTTTGCTATAAATTATTAGTTTGCAAAGTGAGTCAGTTACCTCATTATAGTTTTTGAATATGAATATATGTATTCTTCTTCTTCTTCTTCCTAAGTATGGCAATCAATCCCTTCGGGGACTATTTTTGCCAGTGTCGAGTGTTAGAGAATTTTCATGTTGCACAATTTTTCGTGTTTGCCGCATTAAAATGCCTAGTGTCATGCATTCTAACGCCCAATGGAGTTTCTGGAGACAACCCACGGCAGTAGCAGATCGTAACACGCCTTTAGATTAGAGGTAACCTATTGACCAAAATGATAAATCACTTAACCCAAAAGTCGTATTATGGCATTATTTCCAATGCTCCTATAAATCAGTCACTAAATGAAACTTTACTGCACATATCGACACCAAAAATACACATTAAAGATCACTATATCACAATTTACGACACACTGGAAAAAATCTCAACCGCTCCGCCTGATTCCCGCCAAAAAACAACAATATATGTATTATATACATACCATACAAATAAAGTATTTAATACGGGGTCGAAAATTCGAGCCATTTTGAAAAGATTACGTGATATTCTCGGATATAAACACACACAATTATATACTTCCTGAGTAAAGGAATAGCCCATTATAACATCAGACGGACTATTGGGCATTCATAGTCAAAATAGAGTCGAGCTCATGAAATCTGAATGCATTCGTCGTGAATTGTATGGATAGAAAAGATTTTCTTAGAATCCTGCTTTTAGAACCGAGTTCAAAATACAGTGCAGTTATACATTAAATTGGATCCGAAAAGTGTATCCATATCTATAACTTAAATGTACAAGCACACATAGATATCTTATATCTTCATATTGAGTTCATAGTAGGCAGAGCATGGAGCGCCATTTCACTCTTGATGTGCCCGCACCACGTTTGCTTCTTCTACATTCATCCTCAGATCAAATAAAGAAGGTAGATTAAACTTTGTGAAGGAAGTGACGCCGGTTAAAACTACGCCTTGCAATGTGCAAATACGAAATGGCACGCACACATCTACAACGAATACATCGAAACTAGGCTTTACCCACGCACTGCTTGTTGAAAACCCGACGTTATTTCGTTGTTCGTAAAGTTCCTACGGCTTTTTTTATCTCTCTAATATATAAAATTCTCGTATCACAGTTTTCGTTGCCATACTCCTCCGAAACGGCTTGACCGATTTTGATGATTTTTTTTGTGCTTATCCGATATCTATGAGAATCAGCCAACATCTATTTTTCATCCCCCTAAATTAAAAAAAAAAAAATTGTTCACCCGTGCGAAGCCGGGGCGGGCAGCTAGTTTGTAAATGTAATAATGTGAAAACCCAATACACCCAAGTAAAACGACTAGTTCAGGGAAGTGAAGTCTGCGTTGCTGGTGTACTGCATACTGGAAAGTTGCAAACAAAAAGTAGGCTAGTATGAGCTTGTGTTTTATAACCAACAGACTGTCGTAAAAATAAACTGGTTTTGTTTAAATCTGCAGATATTAATTAGATATACAAATGCAGTAGTTACATTTATTATGGTTTATTTATTGTGTTCATTAATTTGATATAACCGGAAATGTATAGTATTGTAAATATATGTACCTGACAGACAGATAAACAGATATACAATGGCATTTATGCATTTATGACTCGTTGTATTTGGGATGCGTTATAATTATAATGGGAAAACCCAAGGGAGAACCCCATTCGCCCTACCTCTCTTTTTTAAACTCATCGTGAGATTAATCACTGTACTTAAGCATAGAAAAACTCATTGGTACTGGCAGGGGTTTGAACCTGGGCCCATCAGGTGACAAACCGTAGCTTAAACCACAAGGCCACCACGACTCTAAAGTATTTTTTTTACTATGAAAGCAGCTATTTATTTATTTATTTATTAAGAAACACCAACAGTATACATATTAAGAAATATTAAGGAAGCTATGAAGCTTTCCAGAAACAGAAGCACGGAAATGGAGGCAGATATGTATTTTTGATATCAGCACACGTGGCTTATCCACTACTTAGCTCTCAGAACTGGTTGAAATTACGAATTTCAACCAGTAGTTTGTTCTTTGTTAAATTATAGTGTAGCTTAATCTTCAGTTCCTAGAGATAAACCATTACCAGAGGTGTACTTGTAAACCAAACGCGCTAATGGCGTGAGTGCTCATTTTTCTTCATTTTAAAAAGTTATGTTACTCCGATTTAGTGTTGCACAGTCGTTATTCTTAATTGTCATTGCTAAAGGAACTGTGTAATTGGTTCTCGCAATAAAAAGGTCTTCGTTTCTTTTATTGGGTTTTGTTGGACAGCTACTGAAAAGGTGGACTACCATGGACTATAATACTTGTAATTTATCTTTTTATTTTTTAGTATGATACGTACCATGACGTTTTAAGGCAAGCCTTATTTTAATAAATTGTTTTTAATTTATATTGCATTCAAATTATTTAGTCTCAAAGTATGCGTAGAAAAACAAATAACGAAAAGTCTTCTATTTCCAATAATAAATAAGGCACATTTATAGGCGTATATTTATTCATCTTATGGTTGACATAAAATGTTTTCATTGAGATGTGGCTACATTCCAGGAGAGCAGTTCGCTTTTATGACTGCCAGTCGTAATACCATATTATTCACCACGCATACAAATACATAAAGCTAAAGTGTTTGCCTTTCAAAATCAATCAGGGTTTATCACTAAATTGTTGGAGTGGCTAAATTCAAGAACCAAACATACTAAACTATAGTTTAGTATGTTTGGTACCAAACCAAACATACTAAACTATAGTTTAGTATGTTTGGTTCTGGTTCTTAATGGTATACCATTAAATGGAAATTATTCCATAAAGATACATCACATATAAGTCTCTTCGTAGAAATGGAATATAAAATACAAAAATAATAAAGAACGAACTATGCGAAGAAATTAAAATAAAACTCACAGAAATATTACTTCTAAAAAATCCCGGTCGTTAACTATTCACTATGTTCTTGCAGCCAATGTATATGTATTCAGAACATTATGAACTTACAAAACATCGTTTAAAAAAAGAAGTACATACTTCAACGCTGCACCTATCTAGGGCTTATTTTAATTGCTCCGTAAATCAAATTTTCAGGATTTATCTCAGTATATAATAGCACCATTACGCAATGTTTGGGTCGGAGACAAATTACATCGAACAAAGAGCGGCAACATTTTTTTGTCTACAAAATAATGAGGAATTAATTTAATTTCTTTAGTGGTACAAGCTTCTACATATTTGCCACTTTTTAAATGACTTCAAAAAATAAAGTTCTTACTTTAGTCTTAGAATTATAATATCTTTAAATTACAAGTGAGTTAGGAAACGCTTTTTTATAGCTAGCCTTTATTCAGTAATCAAGCCCTTTTATATTATGATACCAATATCATAGAGGCGCGGTTCCAAAGGAGTTTTCTCCCGCGCACGATCAAATTGTGGACTGAACTCCCCGCCGAGGTTTTCCCAAAGGAGTACAGCATGGGGTTCTTCAAGAAGGGTGTGAAGACATTTTTGAAGGGTCGGCAACGCGGGAGTGTTACCCCTGGTGTTGCAAGTGTCCATAGGCTACAGCGGCCGCTTACCATCAGTTGGGCCGTATGCTTGTTTGCCACAATAGTAGTATATATAAAAAAAAGAGGTTGTAGTGGAAATTATAAATCGCCATCCAGCGGCGGCCACCTAAATGGCGGCATTTAGGTAATCGTTCTTTGCCACGGGAACCAAACATATTTGCCAAATTTCAGCGCAATCAGACACTGGGAAGTGGGGCAAATTAAGAGATGTAGGGCGATTTGGCATTTCCCCCGACCCGACTGGGGACTGTCGCTCCGGCCAGAAGACCGCACTACTTTGATGTAGTGTTGTGTTTCTGCGGTAAGTAAGGTTGCCTGTGCTCCACGAGCCCCGAGGATACTAGTAGTAATTCTGCTAGCACTGTGAGTCCTCATCACCAATATGGTGGCAACGCGTTAGTGATACCCCTGGTATTGCTAGCGGCTATACTCGTAGGTTACGATAACTGTTTAACATCAGGTGGGCCGTATGCTTGTGGGCCATATGCTTGTGGGCCGTATGCTTGTGTGCCACCTGAGAGGTATAAAATAGACTTGTAAGATTGAACAATGTATACACACAGTGCACTCTGGATAGGTGAAACTAAATAAGCCCGTTTAAAAAATCAAAAACACACTTAGGTAAAGTAGGGTTGAGTGTCAACCCTACTATAATGTACCGTTTAATGCAACTCAAATAAACCTTTAGCAATTTTTTTTATATTTTTCTAGTAATTTTTTTTGCGTTCGAAATATATTTTTATTGTTGTAGTAATGTAATACGTTTTATTCTATTTAAGTTTCTTCTATTCTATTCTTTTTCCAAACCGGTTTACAGGAAACCGAAAAAAAACAGAAAAATAAACTTTATTTAGTAAACTAAAACACATTTTAGTACGACTACTCTATTTAGAATTAAAATCGAAATACAATTCCTTTAGCAGTAAATAAACGAGAAATGTTTTGAGCTTAAAACTAGAAAATAAAATGGCTCCTGTCTTAATTATTGGGAAAACTTTATACGGATAGTTAAACCCAACTTATCTGTAATGTAAGTTATACGCTTCAATAAAATCAAACCTTGTTCACAAGAATATAAAACTGCACGTAATAAAACAGATTTCATGCTCCGTTTCGTTCATAAACATAAGCTTCATCGCTTCACTTGGGTTTAAAATAAACATTTAAGTTTGGAGTGAAACAGTATATTGTTTGGGTGAAGTCGTAAAAAAATATTTTTGTATTTTTGGGAAACCCCTGGTGTTGCAAGCGCCCATAGGCTTCGGTTACCGCTTACCATCAGGTGGGTTTATAATTTGTTTGTATAAAAAAACTAAAGACTGAGCAAGTAGAGAAGAGCGTGGGAACTGATGTCAACGCTTTCTACTTTATTACGATCTGTTCAGCCGTTTAGTTCTGAAAAATTAGCAAACAAACCAACTAATAAACTGAATAACTTTCGCATTTATAATATAATATTAAGTATGGGTGTATGGATATGTAGTTACAAAAATGTAGCATAATTGGTTTAAGGCCACAAAAGATGGAATCTTAGTGGAGGTATTTTTATGAAGCTTATCAAAATCTATATGAGACTAGGGGCCCGCCCCGGCTTCGCACGGGTAGAATTTTTCCTGAATTTTCTTTGCTATAAACCTCACGGAGCCCGAGACCTTTCCAACGAATGCAAAACCGTGGAAATCGGTTCGTGCGTTCTGGAGTTATAGCGTCAGGAAGGAAAACCCGACTTATTTTTATATAGTAGATATGGACTACTATATTGACGGAAATAAATTGTTCGTTAGCACCATACATTTACTCAAATAGACTGCTATAAGCGCAAGATGGGCGACAGTTACCTAGAATACGGTTACTTATGACACAGCGCTCCACTGCGTACAACATAGTAAAACAAATGTACCACTTTACCTTACGACAAAAACTTCACCTATCGAAGGGCTCGGCGGCTCCGACGGTAGAACGCCATCAGTGGAAATGGTCTCGGGCGGCGCCAGTTCTCTTTGTCCTTACCTCCCAAACTAATACAGGGTTATCCTGAAAGGGATCACAACGACCCCATAAACTTTCCATAAAAACTACGTTTGGCCAATTTCGCCGCGGTGCCCCGAGCGGTAGATATATGCAGTTTACGCTGTACTCTTGACCCGTTGAATAAATGTATGAAAATAAACACCGTGTCATCTACTGCGTCCTGTATTCTGTTGATCAAACATGTTTCGTTTTTTCTTTTCATTCCTATGATGTGTCATTTCATTTGTTAGGTTACGAACCTTGAATTACCTTGCGGCAGCCTTCACTCTCATTCGTATATTGAAAACTTCACTACGCTACACATATAGGATTATAGGTATCTGTTTGGAATATTGTTTCAATATGATTAGGACCTAAATTATTATTGCCTTCAGAGGATGATGACGTAATCTTTGTCTACCCCTAGGAAAGAATGAAGAAGGTATTAGTTTTCAGTCTGACTAGTTACCATATGAATAGCGATTACATAGCTTAAATATACTACCCTCGATATTGAGTCATTATTTTTAAGGAATCTAATTAAATTTTATCGAGAAGAGATAAACAAATTATTTATTTATAGCCTTACCTTTCACCACATTAGTCCCACAATTTAAGTCTAAACGGGTCGTAAAAATTCACGCCGTTCCCTGTTCCATTTCTCACTCTGCTCCCCCAGTAAGAAAACAATTTAACGCGAAACAAATTCGGCGGAGTTAATGTAGTTAACCTTGTGTTTTAATCAACTTAGCTCGCAGAAGAAGTACATTTTCACACGTCGAGATGACGAACTTGGTAAACGGCGTTCCTCGGCGGCGAGCGATTAAGCTGGCCGCATTGCACACCGTTATGTAGCAGTGTAACGCGTATTTGGATCATTTGTCATAACAGAGGTAGTAGTGTCATAATAGAGTTTAAGAGAGGTATGGCGATTTGGGATTTACCGTGGGCTTAAATTTGAATTGGAGCCGCCCGACTGGGGACTGTACCTCCACTTGATGTAGTGTTGTGTTTCTGCGGTAAGTAAGGTTGCCAGTGCTCCACGAGGATACGCTGGGCTGGTAGTAATGCTGTAAGCACAGTGAGTCCCCATCAACAACATTGTTGGCAATCTTTTAGTGATACCCCTGGGATTGCTAGCGGCTATGGGCTACGGTGACTGCTTACCATCAGGTGGGCCGTAAGCTTGTGTGCCACTTTAGTGCTTTAAAAAAAACAATGGTGCCAATTCTCTTGTCACACATTATTATAATTTACACTATATTAAATTTAGCTTAGAACTGTCAAATTAAGTGTAAGTGTAGTTAAATCAAATTAAGTCCTGTCATACGAATGAATATTTTAGTTTTATACATATACACATATACTCATGAACAACAGAATGGGGTTAATATGTTAGTTTATACAGAACAGGCGAATTGGCACCAATGTCACTGCATTAGGCAGTTATATTAGTGCGCTAGTATGAAGGGGATTCTAGCTAGTACGATTACAGTGCAGTGCTGTACAAGTTTTAGGAGTGAGATTTAGGTTTGGGTGACGCTAAAACCACATTATTCTAGCATCAAAATGCTTTTCAATATAAGGATTTAATACTCTCCTTACTTGATGTGAAAGTTTGAATTAGATTACATTTTGTAAAATAAAAAATGACTGTACAGACAAAGATGATGTTTAAACAACACTTTAGATCTGATATAACCTGATTTCAAGCTATAAGCTATTGTCTTATAGCTAACACGAGCCAACAAGATTCTATTTAAGAAATATGCCTATAAAATTATTAAATACGGTGTCTAAATCTTATATGTCAAAGCAAATCGCGTTTGAAGTTACGGCACGATATATAATTTAATAGGTAAAGGAAGATATTATTTCTGTTCAAAACCTGTAAGTAGGTTAATATAGTATCCTAAAACAACAATCAACGATTTCCAACAAAATCACAATGGAAATTGCTATCTCAATACGAAACCTTATCGTCTGAAAATATAAATGTCTCCTGACCTCGGATTGTTATTGCCAGAACGTCTGCGGGTTTCACGACCTATTATGTCTCACTAGGTTACACTACGGATACTTTGAATTACTTTAACATACGTATAACATTATTTAAAAGAAAAGAATTTAAAACAAAATGATTCTAATAAAATAATTGTAAACATAACACTACTTTCCTCTAACTATTATTAATGCTGACGTGTTATTAATAATAATAATAATAATAAGTATTCATTGACACATCAATTAAATAGGTATAATAATGTTCTCAGTTCCTAAACTAGGCTAGGCCTGTGTTATAGGCAACTGATACAGACCGTGTTACAATGATGCGAACGCGAAATGAAAACAAGAAATGCGTCATACAAATGTGTTATGGGTACAAAATAGAAAAAAGATTAAATAATACTAATCAAAATATATTATATAAACAAATCAACTGCGTTGTAACAAATATGTTTTTTTGGTAGAAATTTAAAGATTTCGATAAATACCTTCAGATTATATTTTGAGTTCCACCTACACGTCACAGGTCGACAAAGAAGAGACCAAGTAACCACAGAGTACGAATTGACATATTAGTCGAAGCTGTCTAGAATGACAGCTTTCAGTCAAAGTTACAGATTACAATAAAGTATTGTGTTTGCATAGACACAGATAAAACAAAAGAAATAAGGTTTTTTCCTGGTAATTGACTGGAACTATGGAGTTTTTGGCGGGAATCAGGCGGAGCGGTTGAGATTTTTTTCCAGTGTGTCGTAAATTGTGTTATAGTGATCTTTAATGTGTATTTTTGGTGTCAATATGTGCAGTAAAGTTTCATTTAGTGACTGATTAATAGGAGCATTGGAAATAATGCCATAATACGACTTTTGGGTTAAGTGATTTATCATTTTGGTCAATAGGTTACCTCTAATCTAAAGGCGTGTTACGATCTGCTACTGCCGTGGGTTGTCTCCAGAAACTCCATTGGGCGTTAGAATGCATGACACTAGGCATTTTAATGCGGCAAACACGAGAAATTTTGCAACATGAAAATTCTCTAACACTCGACACTGGCAAAAATAGTCCCTGAAGGGATTGATTGCCATACTTAGGAAGAAGAAGAAGAAGAAGACTGGAACTATATACGGTACTTTTGATGATAAAGTGACTCGGTCAAGAACGGGTATTTGATAATTATGGTAGAGTTAAAACCGAAGATATTCGTTGAGTCGTTCATTTTTCATTAAAAGAAACAACAATATCGATAAGTAATTTATAACATTCCCAATAATAATTATATATATAAATAGCCGCTGTTTGGTGTGATAGTGGGACTAACAGTTTTCCTGTTTGCAAACACTCCCCTAACAAGGTACATCCGGCATATTTTTTCCCGTACATTAAAATGATGAACGATGTTGCACAAAATTGCGCAATTATTATGAAAAACGATTTTAAAACACGTTATTATCGATGCAATTTTCCGAAGTTCGATCATATACTTCTTTTTTTTATGTAGGTAAAGGATACGTTATAAAAAAGAAACATAATATGTAAAGGCTTATGTTAATACAGATAGTAATAAGCTTCTTTTTTAGATTAATTTGTTTTAGGGAAAATGAGCTCACCCCGATAGAAGCGGACACTTTCTAGACATTTAAAATATTCCTTCCATGAGAAGGAAGTGTCAGACGGATGATATTTATTCATAAAATAAAATCTATATACAGAAGTAGAAAATTACGACTTAGGTAGCATCGTAGCGGCGTAGCTCGTAGCTCGTAACGCCTCAGTTAAAACTTTAAACTGAAAGGTACGTAGTATATCTCTATCAACTGAGCTTAAAGTAAGAATCTCGCAGCATTTATCCCTAAGTTCGAAAAGGGCACAAAGCGTGAATAGTTGAGAACTAATTCTGGTATTGTTACGAAGATTACGTCAATATTAACCTTTATAAATCTACAATGGAACACGCCATGAATTACTCCTTAATATTTAATTTGTCAATGTAATATTCTCTTTGGCTGCTAATATTTTACTTTATGGATTAAGTCAGTTGGTTTGCTGGCATGCTGTTGTTACAGACTAGAGTAAAATCATATTATGACTAGCTTGTGCCCGCGACTACGTTCGCGTTAAGCTTAGAATCTCAGAGGAACCTAAAATGTTCCGGGGATAAAAACATTTTTCTATCCTATCCTATATTTTAATCCAGGTTATAAATGATAAGTGTTCCAAATTTCATCCAAATCCGTTGAGTAGTTTTTGCGTGAAAAAGTAACAAACATCCATCCATCCATCCATACTCACAAACTTTCGCATTTACAATATTAGTAGGATGTATTACTATGTGCAGCGCATATGATTGTATATGAGTACGTGTAAGTAAAACACCTGAAGCACTCATCTGTGCCGGTAGCACGAACTTTTTCGACAACGTATTCGAAAACGTAACTCGCGAAATGTCAAAATTGTCATACTCATTTTTAGTTCCACTTTTCACCGCCGCAGCGCTGTTCATTTTTCAATACAAGAATAGTCGAAGGCGATACGAAAACGTTGTCGCAATTATTCATGCTAGCCCTACTGATTTTAATTTTTAAATTATTAAAGTTTACCTAACAAATACCTAAGTAATTATTTTAATAAATTATTGCTACCAATTCTATTGTTCAAAATGACTAAACTTAACTAATTTTACAGGTCTAAAAATATTGCCATCCTTATTTAACCCCGCACATGAGAAAGGGATAGCAAGACAACAGAATCGACAGCAGTGTGGCCTTAAAACTGTTGTATAAAAACTTTTAGCACATTAGCACGACGTAAACACCTTTTCTCAAAATGTATCATCATCATATCATCTCGAAAATAATACCTAGTATTTTATTTTATTTTTTTATATCATTTATTATTTAATTTTAGAACCATCATTAGAGGTATTTAATATTCCTAATGCAATAGTATAGACAACTTATCCTAGCACTTAATCTATACACAGTACACCATAAGAAACCTTTGTGAACTTATTAAGAAAAGTTCCAAGTCGTCCAACCAAAAAATACTATATACAAAACTATATTTGTATGTATAGCTGTATTCACAATGCGTAGAGTGAAGTTCACGATAACTACCGTTTTGTGTTTTTTTTTTATTATACCACTGAGGTGGCACATAACCATACGGCCCACCTGATGGCAGTCACCGTAGCCTATAGCCGCTAGCAATACCAGGGGTATCACTAGCGGGTTGCCAACCATGTTGTTGATGACCTTATTTATTACTGCTATTTTATTACTGCTTATTATTACTGCTAGCCCAGCGTATCCTCATGGAGCATTGGCAACCTTACTTACCGCAGAAACACAACATTACATCAAGTAGCGTTATTTCACTTAGGTCTTCTGTAAGGCGTAGGTACAGTCCCCAGTCGAGCGGCTCCAATTAAAATGGGACAACCCACGGGAAATCCCAAATCGCCTTACCTCTCTTAGAATATAATTTCCTTAAAATATACCAGCCTTAAAAACGTTATAATACCTCCCTCAAACCACTCAAATTTACATAAATTTATCTCTCCATGAAGCGCAATCTACGTTTTTCCATCACACGACGGAAGTTTGGGGCTTAAATGGTCTATGTCTAATTCACATGGAGATGTCTGTGTCATGAAAATTGTGATGGAATTTATATTATAGCTTAATTTAATAAAAATATCTCCATAATACTTGCCAAATGTGGGTTCTGATCGCGGAAGGTTTTTTGTTCACCGTTATTTGGATGCGATTTGAAAATTTCATCTCTCGTCTAGTGAGCATTCACTTAGCCTCTAAAATAATAGTACTACGGCCGTATACTGAAACTAAATTCAACGTTTGAAGGCTCTTGTAAATGTTTGATGCGTCGTCAAAATACAATTTCGCATGTAAAATCCCACTCAAAATTAATGTGACATTAGATTTGACTAGCAATTTAGTACTCGGTCACTATATTCATATAGAACATATCTCGCTCAGAGAATCAGCATTTCTATCCAGCGTGGCATCCTCGATCCCAAATCATCGACCCAGCCTTCGATTTATTAATTTTCTGTTCTTTAATTCCCTTATTTCAAAATAACTACATAATTGCTTTTTCCAACACTTGTTATAAGTTGATGAGTGTTTTTCGCTGTAGTAAGTCTATTTGTATTATTTTTTATAAATAGTTTAATTGTATGGTTCTCAATTATAAATAACTATTTTTACCCTCTGCTACGCGTGCGTGTTTCGAGAGATAAAAACATATTTTTGTTCTGGATAAAAGTATCCTTTTCTGTTACTCTGACTACGTTTTTATAATATTATCTGGATAAAGAAAATAATGAAAAAAAACAACGATTTGGCCGAAATAGGAGCATATTATTACTAGGATAGGACCCTTTTTAATAAAACTTTACCAAAAACAGGAAAGGATTCAATATAAAGGGTAAACTGTGTTAATGGGGTAAGCACGGAAGGATTTCGAGGAAAAAAGATGTCAATTAAGAAGAAATTAGCCTCTTCATGGACACGCGACACTGATTACAGGAAGTTTTTGCTTCCAGTAATTATTGGACAATTAGCACCAGCAGTATTCCCCTCCGTCGGAAAAGAAAAAACAAAGAAGAAAAGTATGAAAAGAAACGCTGTAATGTGAATATCAAAGGAGTAACACGTAAACAATTTGTTCAAACAAAATAGATTAAAATAACGATTTTTGTGCAGTTCGAAATTAAAGGCCGTTCATCAAATTACGTTGTCGTCGCGTCAAACCAATTAGGTTGTATCTTTTGTTTAATAATATTTAGTATACAATTTCGTATTCAAGAAATTGTAACTTATTTAAGAAAAATTAAATAGTATTATACGAAGGCCTTTTGATGTATAGAATACTTCCTCTCGGTTTCCGACTATGGGAGTGATTTCGTGAAAAGGGACGGAAGTGTGTTACAGGAAGTCGGGGAAGCACGCGCTATTTGATTTGACCAATGAACGCGCGCGCTGGTATAGTTGATCGTCAAATGTCAGGTCTTACATATGCGAACGATATGCGACTACTGCAAGGCACGCTCGTTTTTTTTATATGAAGGCTAGTTGATATACACACACATAACCAAATACTGATTTTATGCAGTTTCACTATAAAAACTTAAGGAAGTACCAACTAATTTGATTAAAAACTACGTATTTCAGGTACCTTTTAATGTGTTAAGAACAGCAACTGTTGAGATGTAATTTATATCAAGTTAAGGATAATGTATTCTTCTTGCGATATAGGATATAAAATTAATAGTCACATTATTACTTTTTGCACAAAAACGTTTTTACCGGCGCAATGATATAATGTAGAAACAAAGATATTTTAATTCACACCAATAAATAATATGGAACCGATATGCTGAGATAAAAATCCCATATAAACAGAACACTTCTTATTCTTAAATAACTTGAGCCTGCCAGTAATAACAATTTACATAAAAGTATCAAAATCTTCTTTCAACGAGTCTGCTGTAGAGGTTATTTCGTTAGCCCATAATTCGAGGTGACGGCGATGAAGACGTTTATTATGGACTGGCCTCAAACTACGAAAAAATATTATACAGACACGAAATTATAAAAATATGAAACATTGTTATTTCCTTTATTCATATTTTAAAATTCACTTAATTTAATACCGCTTTCCAACAGGAAAGTTGAATATGGAACATATAAAATATTTTTAACTTAAATTAAAAATTACTTGATGTAAAAGCTTTCCCACATCTGGGAGCACGGCAGTGCCTCCGCCAAGTCAAGCAAAAGAGTGGCACGGCCGTACTATCCCTTTCTCAAAGCAGTTCAGGCCATATTCGATCGCCTATAACTTCGTTGTCGATAAAGCTTAATGCCTGAATTTTCATAGCATTTAGTCAGATTACGAATATAGCCAGATAAGTTTTAATTTGGGATTAAAGTAAAAAAATAAATGTCAAGCACTATTTACTATCGATTTTGAAAGAAGCTCCTTTTAAGATTACAACAAATAAATTCCTATTTCTTCCAATAACACATATCTCATAATTGAGTATATTACGAACGAACAAAACAACATAACATAACTTCAGGGGCATAACAAATAGCTGTTTCTGACAAAGGAAATCATACCATATCTCTATTAGTTTAAGATCATAATTACGTCTCTTGTTACGTTCAGTTCATTACCATCTATGTCATACGATTGATCAAATAAATTGATTGATACGTCGTTGGGATGTACAATCACTCATATGGCCCATTTAATCATCTGCCCTCTAATTAGCGTGAATACATTACAGGACTTAATGTGGAACGCTATAAAAGGAATTCATTTGAATAACGTAACATTAAATTATGACGTTCACGTGCCTTGTATAAAAAAACATTTTGGGCGCAAGTTTGAAAAATAGAACGTATTGTCGACGTGCTATTTTTCAAACTTGCGCTATTTAAACCATAGATTTAGAATGACAGCGAAAAAAAATCTAGGTCTGTGATTTAAACACATAATAATGACATGTCATGTCAGTCAGCCCGTGACCACGGCCGATGCAACTCGATAGCAACGTCGGGAGGTAAATAAACAATTCAATTTTGCGTAAAAGACCCATTTTCATGTCATAACGACAGTAGTTAATCATTATTGAGTTTCAGAATTTCTAAACATCCGTCTGAAGCGTGTCTCAGGACTCCATAATTGACCTACTTTTATTTGTTTCCCTATCTTTTGACAGGTGTCATCGTGAGGTGTGACAATTTTCTAATTAGGGCTGAACTCGCAGGGCTGAACAAGTAGGCAATTCTACGTGAACACATTAATGACACGGCCGCCAAAGTTCCACGGTAAAATTTTCGTGTGGAGAAACACACGATGAAATAAGTTGATCAAACATTGTCCATGCTTTGTCGAGTCAAAGGTAATTTGGCTCCGTCTAGCGACGCCGGTAATTAGAAGGGAACGTAGAACTTTGTTAGAAACCGAGCTCCGACTAGATGCACCAATCGATGCGTGTGGGATGGGGCGAATGGGCAAACGTACATAATTGGAAGGCAATAGTTTGTTATAAACTGCACCAAAAGCACTTCACGTTTGCAAACTAAAAAGCACGTCCTCTGCAGCTTTTGAGTATTACAATCTTCATGTTTTTGAAATGCCAGGAGAACGATAGTGTTTTTACCAACTTAAAAAAACTGATGTTTTTTTACTATTATTATGTAATTAGAGGCAACATTTAAATTAACGTGGGAGGTTAATTTAACAATGATTTATTAGCCCTTGTAAGAAATATTTTTTTTACTCTAATACCTGAAAAAAAGAACATTATTATTCTGGCTTTTGCTTCTGAGATTTTTTCCATGTGAGGGCAGTGCAGAGAATATGTGTCACTAAAATCATGCCGTAGACATGTTTGTGCGTTCATAAAATATGTCAAGAACAAATAAACTTCAACACTTTTTTTTTTTTAGTTTTAATGTTGCCTTATTTATTTCCAATTAAACTTAACATCTTCAATTTAAAGTAACGTAAATTAACTTTAGACGGAAGCAAATGGCGTGGTCAATCAAAACTGTCTTATGCGAAAATATATTTAAGAAAAAGAAACTTTCAGTAACTTAATTAGCCATTGTGGAAATTTTCCTTTCCTTCCTGTTTTGATTGACTTAAAGTATTTTTTCCTGTGGAATTTTGCGTAATAATTTCCATCGTTTATTCTAATCAAAGTTTGCATGTACTGGGTAAATATATTAACATAAAAAGTAACCTCTTTTTGGACTCTATATGTGTACGTATTTCCCATATAATTAAGTGAGTTATAATATTAATGAAGAGTTTTTGGCGGGAATCAGGCGGAGCGGTTGAGATTTTTTCCAGTGTGTCGTAAATTGTGTTATAGTGATCTTTAATGTGTATTTTTGGTGTCGATATGTGCAGTAAAGTTTCATTTAGTGACTGATTTATAGGAGCATTGGAAATAATGCCATAATACGACTTTTGGGTTAAGTGATTTATCATTTTGGTGAATAGGTTACCTCTAATCTAAAGGCGTGTTACGATCTGCTACTGCCGTGGGTTGTCTCCAGAAACTCCATTGGGCGTTAGAATGCATGACACTAGGCATTTAATGCGGCAAACACGAGAAATTTTGCAACATGAAAATTCTCTAACACTCGACACTGGCAAAAATAGTCCCTGAAGGGATTGATTGCCATACTTAGGAAGAAGAAGACGAAGAATATTAATGAAATTACGACAACACTCACGTAATATTATATTATATTATATTCCCAGTAAATACATTAATACAAGATTATGTAATATATACTAATATTATAATGAAAAACAATGTATACTTATTTGTATTTTGTAATCCAAGAGTTCAAGATTCAAGCTTTGAAAATACCATCGTTATTAAAAGATCTTGCTCCATAGTTAATGTAAGCCATTTTTTTCTTCATAATGTTTAAATACCCTCGTCTATGTACGTAGAAAATTAGATCAAGGAAGTAGAAACTTGTAATTATTGTTACAGAAAGGTAGGAAGAAAAAAGTTCAAAAACGAACTTAATTAAACGTTCCATTGAGCCGCGTTGAAAATTAGTAAGGCAGCTGTTTTTCAAGGCCGCCATTATTAATTAATGACTTAATTTAAAATAAGCTGTAAGGTGTTTGTTATCCGTTTATAAAGCCAAACGCTACATAAATAAGTCGGAGTATAATTATATTCAGACTAGATTAATGTGACGTTAGTCCGGCCATTGTCTTGGATTGAAAGTGGTATAATTTGCCGTTTAAAGGTGGGCTGCCCTGTCACTGCCGAACCAATTCAGTTATAATTTGAAACATACCAAGTTCTATGATTGTCGAGTGCGATGAAAACATTAGTATTAGCATAGACTATTGAATTGCTTTCGACAGCTCATTTGATCGCTGTCGACTTTCTTTGTATGGGAAAATAAACAGCGCCGCGGCGGGGAAAATGGGAATTAAAATTCGTATGAACAATTTGATGTTTGTAGAGTTACGTTTTCGAAACGTAGTCGAAAGTTATGCCTGTTCTCTCAGTAATTTAGACCTTCATAAGTGCCTTATTAGGGCCTAAACTGAATAAATGATTTTTGATATTATTTTTTTAATTTCTTTAATATGACTAGCTAGTTTTGGTGATGGTTTATTTTAGAATGTATGTATGTAGTTTGATGTAGGGATTTATATAATTATATTTTCCTTTAATATTTAGGTACTTGTTTCACCGTCATTAAAGCTTGCTTGTAACATTAGCTTTGTCATAATATATTGTGATATATCATATAGTCAAAAACATACGATATATCCGAAAGTAATGATCAAATATCTTTACAGTCAATAATTTATATTAGATTAATAAATTATGCCCAAGGTACAATTTCTTATGGTTCTTGTAAAAAATATTCAAATACAAATAACAGACTGAAATATACGTCTTTTGTACACAAATGATTGCTAAGCCTAATTGATGAGAGACATTCATCAAATTAAGCCGCGCCGTTATGACGGATTTATGCAAATTTTTATGACGTATCTCATGTGAAAATACGTACTGATTTCAGTTCAAATTATATGTGAAATATTAGATTTCCTTCTTTCGACAGATTTAGTGCTACAAGTAGATTCTAAGACAAACATTGCGTTTTCGAAAATAAAGATTGTTAAGAAATGCAGTGAGGTTATACGCATTAAATAAACATCATGATTCTCACGATCTACATAAATTCAATATCATTAACAAATTAGTAGTATAGAACAATCGAATAAATTTTCTTTTATTTATTAGCAAAACATGTTAATTTCATCACAATATGCTACAACCTCAGAACAATAACTAAAGTTATATCGAGCTTGAGGATATGGTATTTTTATCTTATATTCCTCTCTATCAGCCGTCATCTCTGTATTCACTTCCTTTCTGGCCATGTCATCTGTCACACGATCCATCCACCTTAGTTCTACCTCGACCCCACGCCTGTACCATCCACATTCATACATAAACCTTTTCAAACCACGTTATGGTAACGCTCAGGCATCGGTAGATACTGATCTTGTAACATCAAATCGTGACGAATTATTTCAAATTTGAACAAATGCTAGACAGTAAAAATTACCTTTTATCCCTTTAAGATAATTCAAAATCTTTGAATGATCATTTAAGGCAATATCCTTTATTCACTCACCTTTTCCTGTGCGAGTTGTTTGAAAAATATATTTTTATACAAAATACAGATTTTTTCCTACATTTGAATACCAGTATCTAATAATGATAATGCTTTTAATACCTGATACCCGTTTTACATGATCAAACAGCGAATTCTAAGTAATCTCTCCAAATACATATACGAAACTTAATATTTCTGGGAATCGGGATCGGTTTATTGTAGCTTAATATGCATATACACACGCAACAAGTATATATCCTTAAGATGTATTAGATATTGTGGATCGCCCACGGCTCCCGACACAATGCGGAGTAAACCTCAAGTACATTGTTCGCCGTCCATTGTTGTACTTCAATAAGCCTTCAAGAATAAGAGGCTCTACAATATGTATAAATAAATATGTATTCCAAGGAATTCCTTGGAGCGGTAATTTTAAATGGAGTTCAACCGTCTAAGGAATTAGCTTGTTTATTTGATTTGTTATTTAAGATAGGAGTTTCGATTATAAAATTTAGATGAGTTTCGCAATCATTGTTTTCTGTCCTTCCATATTTAAATATTTATAATTCGAACACAATCTTCATTTTGATTTTTAAAGTTCTTGCCCCATTCCAAGAGAATACAACCGCTACGCTAGAGCCTCATTGCTCTTGCCGTAGGCTCTTGCCATAAACAACGTTTTAAAAGACTTGTCACTTTGATATTGACAATTTTAAATTTGGAATGTACTGTTTTTTTTTTGTGGAAAGTCTGGTAGTTATAATAATGTTTAATATAACAGGCTTCACTTCATTGTTCTTCTTCACTTCGTTGCAAAGATTTCCTGTTTTATTTGATCTGAGACTTAAATCGGATATAAAAAACTTCGCGCAAGCGGCCCTTAGTTAGTCCTAAACGCCAGGCAAGCTTCAAAAGCCAGTTTCGTTCTGAATATACTGACCATACTCGTGAACAATGGGCCCCGTCACAGCTTGTTCCATACAAAACGTGAGAGCTTTGGAATAAAACGATCGAAAATACAATCCATAAATTTCGTTTACATTTTTTCCGCCAAAATATTGACCTGTCAGATGCATGTCAGTTGCAGCCGCATTATTATTATTGATTGTACCATTAGGGTTGGCGTTCAAAACAGGCAATTCTAATGTTAATTATTTATTAACTATAATAATCATTCAAAAACTGCAGTGCTATCTGTTGCGGTTTCCGCCACAATGTCAAAAACTATTGAAAAAGGGTATCTCAGGAAGACAGAACTAAAGCCGTTTACTTTTTACGTCGTTTAAATATGTTTTCGATGTATCTGTCACGTTCTCACAGCCTACTGACATACCGACATAGTTATTTAAATATCTGGGATTAAAAACAAAAGCTGATAAAGCCGATATAGACCCTGTTTTTCCCGAACACGGATGTCTTTGGTTTAAAAAGACAGCAAGCAAAGTTGCCAGTAAAACACACTCCTTATACAGTTAAGCGAGGTTTCTTCACAAAGCTAGAAAAATAAATGTGCAGATTGACATGTGGAATGTCTAGTTTAAGTTGACCTCCACTTTCCACGTATGTGCAACCACTTCACGGATCTTGGCTAGTGGATCTCACCAACAACAGAAGGGTTTTTTTACACCGGCTGCGTCCATATCGGCTTTTACAATGCAAAACAGCTTGCCGTGTTTATGCGGCGTTTAGACTAAGCCCGGCAATTGTATGCCGTTCTTACAACAGCCCACTGCCAATAATGAAAACTGTAATGTTTCTTTTGTTTTTAAATTACACCGAACTAGTTACGCCCTGCGATTGCTGCCGCAGTTTCTTTATCTACTTTATTACATTGAGTTGAAGTAACAAACAATCATATATACACCTAAACTTATAATTAGGGTATTAAGAATAGCAGGGCAATGCGCGTTTGATACCCCTGGTGTTGCAAGCGTCCCTAACCTACGGTAACCGCTTACCACCAGACGGACTCTATACTTTTTTGCCACTAGTGGTGAAGAAAAAGAGTAATTGCAGTCTACAATTAACATATCTAAGTCAGGTCATAAATTAAAAGGTAATAGGAATGAAGCCATTACGTAACCAGAAAGTACTTTTCCTTGATGTTCGTTAATTAATAACTCGAACAACATGCCTCAGTGGCATAATAAATCAAAATATTCGTGTCGCGGTGTTTGTTTATATTGTGCGATATTTACACGGAGATAGGAAGTACATAACAATGTATGCTATATATATATATTTATTAACGCTGTATTTTTAAGACTTATAAAACACGGACCACGTTTTTACTCTAATAATGGTCATTTTTACTAGTCTGCTATATTTTTTTAGTAGCAGTATTCTAACTATGATCACTGTTGGGTCAGGTCAGTCAGCAATGATGCATCATCACGCCAATTCAACAATTATACATCAAAGTTTCTGGAGAAGTCAAAGGGCGCATCTTCCAAACAATATTTCTTATTACTATCATGTTATACTTTAAATTACATCATTAGAACATTTTCTGGGATGTTCCATACATGCTCGACTCTTGTAAAACGCTACTAAATAAGATACATTTTCGCAGGTCGGTTGTAACTGCAGCTTCCTAAATATTTGCGGTTCAGTGTTGCTCTCCTGCGGTGTAAATAAAAATAATGAACCTAAATGAACTCTCTTTGCGTTGAAAGTTAACACAATGTTTACATATCAACAGAGCTACTTTGAATATACTTAAATATTTTATGGCGCCCTAGTCTAGAAGTCAGAGAGGACCCGTACTGTAAAAAAAAGCGAATGTAAAGTAAGTAATCTAGGTTACTTTATTCCCTAAGGAACAAACAAAATCCAAATCCACGCGGACAAATGCAAATAAAAACTATACCTAACTACAGCTACCGTATGGCTCTTTATTCTCACGTACACTCATTAATTCTATACGTTACATAAACCTCAAATTATAGAAGGTACAGAGGTACAAATAGAGATTTGTATTTAACTATTTACTTCCCAACATCAATAAAACTAACGTATGTTTTATGGCAGTACAAATGAGTGAATAAACGGAACGAGCTCGTGTCGACCGCACCGTGAATTGTTCGGGGCCTGACACCACGAAAACATGCTGTCTGACGCCTGCTGTGGACGCGTACGTAATTACTGGCTGATGGCAGATCACAGAGTATTTTACTATTTGGTTTGTTTAGACAACTTCGTACCTGTGTTTCTTCTTCGTGCGCGAATGTCGAACCGGTGGCCAATAAGTGTCTCATTAGGGCCAAAAAAGAGTTATGGAATTAATGTACTTAACACTGGTTTTCAGTCATGTTGTTGTCATCATAAGCAATCACAATTGTTAACTGTCCATCCAATGGAGGCGTTTCGTTTCATATAAGGAATCTTCTAAAAATTACTATTAGATATTCTATGAGCGTTTGAATTTGATTTACTTTTAATATTATCATAACACAAATTCCACAGTCTAATTTCATCATATTTTCTCGCTTGCATATTGTTTTTATGAAACATGCCGTGACGTTGAATACTTTGATTAAGGGTGATTCTTTGAAACACCATTTTGACATGTTTTCAGCTGAAGAACACGTCAATATAATATCCAATTTGAACTTCAATTACAGGTTTTATAGTAAATGTAAATGTCTATCGAGGCCTATGTAGTTAATTGGGATTACTTATAACAAAAAGAAATTAAGTCAGCAGAAAACAGTCAAAACTAATTAATCTGGTGTGTCCCCATGCCGCTTTTTACTGAATTATTCCATTTTATGTGGTCTTAATGAAGCAATATATTAAAATAACTACGTTCCAGCGATATTTAAATATTTGTTTCTCGATATTATATAATTAGTTTTCGAAATAATTGTTTAAATTCGTAATTACATGCCTTTAAAAAATGTCCCCGACTAAAACAATAATTCAGCTGGCGCAATTTGTTCAAGCATGATTTCAATGTAAAAACAAAATATTGATAAATTAATATCAACTCGTAATTGGCCGCGTCCGTCAGTGCCGACCTGTCACACGGAGTGCTGATGCGCGGGTGTAATTTTGCGAAAAAGTACGATTGAAAGTTGTGATCTGGCGTTTGTCAGGTAAGTCGCATAATTAATTTGTCTTCTTTTATGCATTGTGTGTCTGTAGCTACGTTTAGCAGCTAAACCATAGTTTGTGATAAGGTTGTTTATTCATGTTAATTATACCTTTGATTCCATCCGTTCATAAATATAGGAGCAGGATTCGATTTTCTTTCAATTCCTAATTTGTCTGGCTGTCATTAGTCTGGTTTTATCTGGCTCTTATGACCAGATGAATTTGAACGGGGCATATGAATTAGGTTTGATTCAAATAAGGATGATATCATAATACCAAATTATTTTACAGATATGAGTTAGATTTAATGAAAAAGCAAGTAATTTATTTTTATTAAAGGGGATAGAATCTTTGTGGCACCACCAATCACCATCATTTTGTTTATTTTTGAAAGTTGCGGCGCACGGCGCATTTTTATAAGTAGGTCTAAGAAATATTCACTCTAGATGTCGCTTGAATTCCTTTTTGTTTGTTTTACATTATAAAAATGGCAAAACCAAAAAAGCAAACAAGAGAAGAAAGACTAAGAAAAAAAAGACTCGCGGAGAAAAGAAGATATGAAACAATTAAAAATAATAAAGAATTGTGGAAAGAAAAAAACCGACAAAACTACATACGTAGAAAACATGAGAAAAAACAACTATCAATAAATTAAATGAATCCTAGACAACAGAGATTACAGAGAAAGAGATGGAGAAAGAATTACAAGACATATTATCTGAAAAAGAAATAATAAAACAGAATAGCGGCCCTGCTTGAAGAAAAAACCCCACTTTAAAGTCCCAGCATTCTGTCAGATACTGAACCGATAGCTTTTCTGTTTTCTTATTTCTTTTTCAGATAATATGGCTTATAATTATTTCTCCATCTCTTTCTCTGTAATCTCTGTTGTCTAGGATTCATTTAATTTATTGATAGTTGTTTTTTTTTTGTTTTTTTCTACGTTAGAATCTGAAGATTCTTGTGATGAAGAAAACCTTAATTTTTTTTAACATAATCATAAGAAGGGATAATATTCTCCCTCTGTCACTTAGTGGCTGTGAGGTTTCGTTCCTGACTGAGGACTCTTGCCATTGGGCCAATGCCCAAGCATCTCTTGGACAGGCCAATGCCTGTCCAAGGTCAGACTTTCCGCTGAGACCACAATCGCAGAAGCAGTGGGACGAGCCCGTCAGCAGGGTGACTTATAATTCTCTTCTCGAGAGTTCCTCCAATTCTGCTGACCGTGCACGTTTCCTGGCAGTTGCTAAGTGGGAGTCCGGGCTCTGGCTTCATGCCCTGCCTTCTGTTAATTTTTATATTGGTACCTTGTTGGTTGGTGCAACTTTCAGGCTGTGTGCTTGCTTGCACTTAGGTGTAAAGTGTATTGTCCCATATCGGTGTCATTGCGGGGATAATGTTGACGTGTTTGGGCACCATGGCCTTTCATGTGCCGGTAGTGCCGGTCGTCTGTCACGTCATTCGACCCTAAATGACCTGCTACGCCGGGCTCTGGTCACCGCCGGAGTACCTGCTGTACTGGAACCAGTCGGCCACTTGGCGCGAGGCGATGGCCGGAGGCCGGATGGCATGTCGTTGGTGTCATGGAGATTGGGTCCCTGGCACCTCGGTGGCGGCCGGCGCCGCTGCTGCTCAGCAAGAGAGCCTCAAGCGCCGGAAATATGCATGTCATGGTCCAGGGCACATATATTCTGCATTTGCGGTTGAAACTCTGGGTCCCTGGGGCCCGGATGCTCTTCAGCTTTTCAAGGAGGTCTCACGTCGGCTGGTTGAGGCCTCCCGTGACAGGCGTGCTGGAACATATCTCGCTCAGAGAATCAGCATTGCTATCCAGCGTGGCAATGCTGCCAGCATCCTTGGCACGCTACCGCATGATTCCGGTTTGGGTCAGATCTTTTATCTATAAGTAGGTAGGTTAAGATATGTTTTTGTAAATAGTTTAATCTGTTTTGTGTCAATAAATAGTAATCCAGAAGGGATATATTTAGTTATAGTCATACATTTTGTATTCTACGAAAATTGCAATTAAAGAAAAAATTATATAGTAGGGCTACTTTCAAGGATCCTCTTAAAGTTCCTATTGCTTTTTTAATGTAATAGTCTGATTTTGATACTCATAGTAATTACGTTTTATTTTACTTTTATCAAGAGTATAAAAACTCTTGGCGTTTTGTTAAAACAAAGATTTTTATTGTTTGTGTCTTTGTTTTTAAAAGTTTGTAATGGCCTGCGAACACTGGTAGATGGGCATGGCAGAGCATTTTAAATTTCTTAATTTAAAATTTAATAGTTATCCAATCTAAATAAGGTATATATTTCAATGACCGACGTGCCGGTCTATCAGCCCAGGCCACAAGGGTTTGGTTTAAAATTAAGATTTTTTCATTTGTGCCCTATGTTTGTGCCATAACGTGTGCCATAACATTTGTGCCGTAACCTATTTCATTTAAAATTATATTAAATTTAACTTTAAACAAAGCCTGATTGTCTTTGTTTTTAATTAAACATTCGTTAAACTTAGACCAAAAATGTTTTGTTTTGTGTTAAAATTGTCAACGTGTGCCAGCGTTCAAATTAGAATCAAATACAACATTATCATATTTTAGTCATTACGTAGATGTGACTATTTTATAATTATTTCCATATTTCTCCGTTAATTCATAATAAAGTTGATTAATAAAAATGTGTTATTCTCATTTATCTGCATGATTCTAATTAATATGGTGTATAATCTCATTAATCTGCCTTGTTCCTCATTACTCTGGTTGAGCAATTAATCAGCACAGTCTAAATCCTAAAATACTGGATACAAATCAGTGCCTTTGATATATGTTATAGCATTGAATGACCTGGACAAGATAACATGTTAATTATGATTTAAAAGTAAAAAAAAAGTTGAGCCATATCAATGAGTCAAATACACTCGAATTCAAAGAATCACCCTTAAATCGAGTGTGACCAAAGTATGAGAACTGTATACCTGCTTCCGTTACCTAAAGGTAATAGCCGCCATTGTATACTTTGTCCACACGCCACTAACTACAAACAAGCTTACGCGTCCCACAAATATCTAAGATCGTAATACTTACGAAAAGTTTTTACTCGTAAGAGCAACTCTTACAAGCAAGAGGTTTACGGCTACGCATACATCCAGGGAACTTTTCCAATATCAACTTAAAATTTTGATTGAAGCATCTTGCGACATTAGGTAACTTCCCTTCCTGTGTGGGTATACTCGAATTATTTTATGGGAAACTAAATTATCTTTGTTGAAACTTGTGGTGGGAGGATAGATAAACCACGGTTTCTCTTGAATTGTATTGTAGATTGAAGATAGTAAAATAGTAAGATTGACAAAATATTGTGCAGAGCGGCCGTTTTTGCTGTTGCTTGGACGGACGCCGACGTTGCTGTCTGCGCCGCTGCGAGGTGCCCGGCGCTGTGGTCGGTGTGTCCGGTATGGTCCGGTCGGGACGCGCGAGATTGGTTTGGCGTGAACAATCTTTATTTTATTATTTACTATCCAAAGCTCCGTTTGCGTGGAAAAGGTATATGTGAAAAGGTAGCCTTGATTGAGTTCTGTCTTAGTGCCACATTTCATTAGGGCCAGTTCAGGGGCTTAGCCGTCGAAAAGCAGTGTTGCCAACTTCCTTGGCAATCTGACTCTAGTCAGTCTCTTCCTAAAAACTGAAATACATATTATAATATCGCCCAACCTCTCTTTTAAAAATTTCCCTTCGGCCTATACTTTTTACTGTTTCGAAAGTCGAAATAAGTAAACGAATTCGACTGTACCTAAACAACTGGTTGTAAACACCCTCGTTTACTTTTAAAGGCCTTAAATATTAAGTCCTATGATTTAAGAAAATTTCCTTATACAAGCGAATTTCCTTCAACATATTGATGTTTGTCTTCGCTCCGTTCCGTTCCTTTACTTTGCAATTTAACTAAAGTTTAATCTACTGTCTTGCGAATGTATATACTCCTTTATAAAACAAAACACAAGTTTCATATTCGATTAAAAATTATAGACCAAAAAGTGTGCGTGTATCAGCTCCGCGACGGACGACTGGCATTTGCTCCTTAAGTCAAGAGTATTGTATTAAGTTTACTGACAAAATATCCATACATGTTCACATATATGAAAATTAGAAAATCAGAATTTCATACTCAAATTGTATAGTTATAATCTCATTAAAAATCTTAGAACTATTTCTACAAAACAACGGTTTTAAAATTTCTGACTGTTTTAACAAAGCTTAAATAAAAAAACGAGTGAAAATACCTTTGATAATACTTGTATATAATCAAAGGAACACAGATGTATCTATCACGTCCAAAATCGGCGACAATAATCTCGAATGCACTTATTTAAATTCCACGGGAACGTTGAATTCAAAAGTCATCGAGCGTTCATTGTAACCCGATCGACATAAATGCTTCTAGTTTAAAAATACATTAATTATTCCGTCTGCATACAATGCATACATAAAATGTGCAGACTATATGTATATGAAAATTACTCTAAAAACCGATTAAAACAATATTTGAATGTATTCAAACTTATAAACAAAAGGCTAGTGTGTAACTGTTGAAACAAGTCCGTCATGAGGCCTGCAGAAAATATCAGTTGTTTGACACAAAACTATAAACAATTAGTCTGTACCATCAGTTTATAATTAAGTAAGGAGACGCCAGAGGGAAGTTTTAATGAAATTTATTAACAACAAAATAGGTACGCAAGCTTAAGTTTCCAACTTGGTAACAAGTAACAGTGTTGTGTTGCCGTGATGTCGTGGATGTGTGCTCGATCAACACAGCGCACGTTCGCTTTGTTACAACAGACAATGAATAATTAATTTATTTTTAAACTGGCATAGCATTATGTCGGTCGGGTTACAACAACCGTTCGTCGCTTTTTGGACGTGTTATGTTACCTATGTATTTTAAAACTTTATTTTATGCTTCATTTGAACAGTCAGATATAATGTGTGGGAGAAAGAATTTTCAAGATTTTTAATGAAGCCACGATGATAGAATTTAAGTAAAATATCTGATTAATGTCCCTTTAATGGTTAGATAATCTGAATTAATATTTATTTCTGAAGGATAATAATATAAAATGGAATATAATACTTTAGTCGGCAATGTTTTTCAGATGGATTCGGATCATCTACATTTAAACTATTACTATGAAGTGTACTAATTTTTACAAGGAGCTGTTTATATATTCGTTCAAATACCAACCTCAGAATAATAACTAAAGCTCGCTAAATAACAGAACTCATAATTTGAAATTATTCGAGAACAGATTATAAATGCTGCCGTATAGCAACTGAGATTACAAAAATATTGCTCCGATTAAAGATTACACACTTCGCTAGCTTCGAACTGGTGTTGTAATAAAAAATAACATTATTTCCATTCTCAGGAAATTGGGAATGGTAGTAATGGTTAAATTATTCATGGCAACACAGCGATACATCATGTGATACTTCCACATTATTTCGTGTTTATTTGGTTTTTACATGCATTTGCTCTTTTATTGCTTAGTGTATTATTATTTATATTAAGGCCGCTAGCAACTTTTTTTTCATTAAGATTAAGTTACGTTTACATTAACCCTATTATGGATACTGACACTGAGATATTTGTAATCATTTATTGATGCTTCAAAAACGAATTTTCGAAAATGGAATACATGCTAATATAAAACCCGAGATACGCCCCAGATTTATTTTAAGTAAAATTCAATGACAGTGTTTTTTAAACTCAATTCAGAGTATAATCCAACTTAATAAAAACTATCTTCTTTTGAAATGCGAGTCAGCAGCGCTCTGTACCTTTCAATTTCGGCTCGGTGCTCATTGGAGTGATCTTCAAATACAGGGTGCATGGAGCGAGGTATTCAATAACCCGGCCAATATCCCTTGAGAGCTAGTGCTCTAAGTCGAGTTTTATGAGTTGCAGAACAAATATACTTGCGGATAACTCGAAAAATTTTAAGTATAAGATGTCGCGGTTAAAATACCTAAACCCGCTAGGTTTAGGTATTTTGGTGTGATTGAGGGATTTTTTTAAATTGTATTTTCCATGACTTCTGAAACGTAAATATGTTAATTGTGAGTTTTAGCTAAGGAAAAGCCAAATTGATAATCATGCCGTCACGCTCGAAACCCTTGCCGATGAATATCTGCCCAATGGTTTCTAGCATAAGCCAATTTATAAGCATTTACACCAAAAGAATATTGTTTAAATTATGAACATTTTATGTTAGGCTTGAATCACCTTGGTTATTTATTACGACACACATCGAAAAACATCCTAGGTCTGTGTCTGTGGGCCACACTCAGTGAGCCGCGGCTCCTGTCACCCCCTCCATTAATCATGGCGCCGTGTGTTGGTGTCACCGCAACACATTCGGTTTCCGACGATTACACTTCGGGAAATATGCTGGAATCCCATGGGCTGTTCCATCATTTGAATGTATTTAAAAGATAGTAGCTCCCAACGCGGTTTCACCCGTAAATTAATACTTCTAACCCCATTTGTACTACCACCTTGAGTAACACCCACAGTTTTATATCGAATGGTTTGTTAATTGTTGTCTGTCTTTTCGTTTGCTGGTTTGGGCTAATTTCCAAAAGCGGTGAACGGCAAATCAACCCTTTCCGAGAGAAATCTTGGCTACTTTTATCCCGGAAAACAATGGGTTCCCACGGGATTAAGGAAAATAGTATATTTTTCCTATTACAGTATAAATTTATAATATTAAGTAAAACTCGCAAGTACAAGTATGGATACGTAATCCAATCCTGAAACCTGCGCTTTGTTTTATTATGTATTTTTTTAGATGAGTTACTTAAAGGAAAGTTTGTGACTGATACTTTGTTGCTAATATAAATTTAAAGAAAAAACTGAACAATACGTTTATTTTAATTGTTTTATGTATCAGTCTCAAATAATCCTAAAAAGTTTGTTCCCTTTTGTTGTATGTCTTGAACCGTTAGCCGAGATTCTCTACACCCAGCTCTATATATCACACAAAGTTACATCATAACTTAATATGAAGAATCCACGCGTCTTACCACAACCGCATACATTAAGCGATGCATCTTGCTATAGGAGCTTAAGTTTAGAATAATCTTGTAAGATTATAACCTAACCTAATTTGCCGCTAGCTCTTGCACGTTAGTATCTATATTGAGTGATATATATCTTCACGCCTTCCCACAAGGGTCCCCGAAGGGTACCTAGGCAGAGGTGTTACAACACCCACTTTCCATCGAATATAATTTGGTGCCGACGTGACAAATGGTCAACCATCACTATTAATTGGCATCTTCAACAGGGTTGCCAACTTAAAAAAAAGTCGGACCTTTTAAAATAAAAATATACGGTAACAATATTTACAACAATAATTTCATATTTTTATCATAATATTTACCAAGATCGCCAGTATAAATAATATTTTGAGTGTACAATTTTTTTTTTAAACTAATTTATTCAACCGTTCCGAAAAGATAATTCATATAAAATATAACATGCGTTTATCTTATATATTCAGTTACCTAAAAACAGCAAACAAAATAAAAGTTTTATAAGCTTATAAGGTTTTTACGTCTTTATTGTTATCATTGGGCAATTGTTATGTAGCACGTTTATTATGCGCTGGTACAGCAGCGGCCACGGTTCTTGCGATACCAACCTTAAAGGACTCGTAAAATATCTGAAATGCCCTATAACTTCATATTTACTCTGTGGAATATAAATCTATACGATGTTTTTATTCGTATTGAAGAATAACAACTACGTATGCAACCACCTGTAAGAAATTTGTGAAAAAACCTACCAGATCTCGAAGATCAAATGTGTACTAGCTATTAATGGAAGTGAACAGTAGTGTTGAATTAATTATGGCTAGGTACTCAAACTATAGCTTATTAATTTTATCCGATTAGATTATTTATTTACAGCTGCGGAGTATAATTGCGTACAATTCTATTGACTATACAATATTTAATCTATATTTTACATTTTACGCCAAGTCCCTCCTGGGGTCAAGGGGTAGGCAGACGGTATAGAGCGTCATGTTGACCATTGACATGCACACCTCTTTTGCTTCTTTTTCATCGTCAGTTGCTTCATATATACCCGGAGCTGAGTACTCTTTACTTTTCCCTCATTAAGTACTTTGGTATCAATTATCCATATTATACATAAATGATGAGAGAGAGAGAGAGATGCCTTGACATGTTAGCTTTTTTTAGTTCGAGCGAAATAGCCCATACATCGAAACAAACAGCGATAAATTATCACCTTTTGTAATAGTGGTATAGATTTATACAACTTTTTTTACCTTTCCATGTGCGGTTAGGAAAACCAGGATCCAGAAAGGTACAGGCTCTCGAGCGCAGTGCAAATGTAATTAACCACACGGGAAATTAAATAAAACTCAGCCTTTTAATACAGGTTTATTCTGGCATATTCATTGCGTTGCGAGATAAATGAGCATTCATTTTCAAAAGGAATACTTTATATAATAAATAAAAGTATTAAAGATACAACTAAATAATAATAATGCTCGCACGTTGTCGCACACCGCAATCCGGCCCCAAACTAAGCGAAGTATGTACATACATAGAGTTTGGTATGATAAATAAGTATGTATTTACAAAAAGTGTATTAAGTATTCTATCGGCTGCTGGTCCTGATCGTACAATCTTTGCTTAGTTTGGGGCCAGATGACGTTATGTGATAATTTCCAAGCATCATTATTATTATGCTATCAAAACTATAGTGGAATAAGTTTAAAAAAATGATATGACAATATCAGTCATTAAAAGTTACAGCAATAAAATTGTAGCGGTATCGAAAAAGTAAGGTAAATACATGCTTCCATATTTTTACGATGTTACATAGAGTATAACGCAAATACCTAACCCGTTTTCACAGCTCTATGAGTAGTATATTACATCACACTGACTGATATACTAACATCACTTAAGATGCATGAAAAATATACTTCTTTACAAAGGAGAATCTTATCGACAGATTTGTAGTCCTACAAGCAAATTAGCATGAAAAAAAATGTATACAATTGCAAACGCTCGTGCTCAGTCGCAATTTAATTTAATATTTACTTCGAGCTAAAGGAAGTTTTTAACTTTTTATCATTTTATATTCAGTTGTGCTGCAATTACAGTGAATTGCCGGTAGCAACTTTGTTGTTACACTTTCTTTTGCTCCTACAGTGTACATTCCACTAATCTAACCAAGTTAGCGGAAGAACACTAAGTTATAACTAGAGTTATCTCATTTTTCCCGTTGTTTGACATTGTTTGGACGGGAAATAGTGTTTTTATTTCCTCCAGCTAATGTATTACACAATTAGACTGGGCATGTAGTAGCGTCCGTAGGTGTTTCGTAGCTCCGTAGCTTCTCGTAGCAATGCTTACTACGGCTTGCTACATGTTACATGAGACACCGAATATTTTGAATTCGTAATTAATTAATAAGATGTAAAATACTGGATACAAAATACTGTAATGAATCTCTGTTTAGTTACTTAATAATTAATTGTAGACTTAATTCTATTATTATTATTATTATTATTATTCTATCCAAATTGCTATCAGTAATGGTATAAGTAGCATTTATGAGTTTTTTTTTATATTACAAGTAACAAAAATCATTACTCAAAACGACAAAAAATTATACATTCGATATAATCAGTTACAGTTCCAATCTAGTTACCATGTAATAAGGTGATCGTATATGTGATACAAATTCACGTTTCTTGACGACATTACAAGTTGTGTGCACCAACAAACAGTGTCGTGTATTGTCAAATTAACAACAAAGCACCCTCCTCTAATTAGGGTCGTCATAATTTGAAGCCTTTTCGGAAGCCTTTGCGAGTGACGTCTCCACTAATTAATTAGGTAACTAATTTGAATACGCGTGACTCACGAAATAAACAGCCTTACACGGATAATTTTGCCACTGCGGGCCGGTGTCTTTTGCCAGGGTAATTGGTTTTTATTGCAGACTGGTTGTAGTGGAGCTACGCTTTTCGTAAATTACAAAAAAAACTTGTAGTTTGACAACCTTAGGATTGCTAATGAGCTGGTAAAGAAGTATCTTTCTTGTTTATTAATTCTATTACACGTCGCGCTTAAAGTCTGATTTTACTTCGACTATATTAAATTCGAAAGCAAATATTTGGAAGAAAATTTATATTCATAACTTGCAAGGGTACTCACACGATGCTATTCTGTCTCAAATATTTTTATCTATAAGAAGTTGTTTCATCGCTCACTCAGCTAATATATTTATTATTATCATTATATATTCCACAAAGTAACTGACCAGTAGTACCAGTACATTGTTTATTTATTATAACACATACACTAATAAATTATCAAATTTAGGTAAATTATTTTGCTCATAAGACTAACAAAAGTTTGTGTACTTGATATTCATTTATTTGTGACCTTAATCACATTAAACCAAATATAAAATACACTAATATAAAAATAAACAAAAATTTAAAAAAAAACTATGGAAAATATATATTAAATTATTTGAATTTATTTAGTAAAGTGTACATACTTGCTCTTACATTACGCGTGTACATAGAACGTTTTTGTTTATTGCGCACAATGTAAGCGATCTCGACAAGATAGCAATTTTCTGTCGCAATATTTCCACATCCATTATTTCATTTCGACATCAAAGCCACCTTTAATTGCGAAGTGTAACTTGTTTGGCACATTTTAAAATCACCCTTTTAGCATTCACAAAGCCGTATGTGAAACACTCTGTGTACATTTAACGATACAATTTTACATTTCAAACTTCGGTTCCACTACCGATGTTTTTGCATTTATTTTGGAATAATGTTATTATCTTTATATTTTATTGAAATCTCTACTTATACAAAAAAAGAGAAAAAAACATGCCGATTGGTATGTAGTGAATAAACTAAAAAACTTGACCACGTGACATAATGTAAAGAGTTTTTAATTCCCATACATTTCCTTCGTTTGATTATAGACAGTGAAGATAGTAAACATGGCTGCAGGTTTTTCAGGTGCGTGAAATTTGGCAGGAACATATTAAGTAATGAAACATAGAGTCAATCAGAGGCTGAAAGCTGTTTAATGAACCATAAATATAAATTAAAAACTTCTCGCGTTAATTTAATTTTAAAGAATTTTCCTATACAGCTAAAAAATACATTTTCTTTTTACTCTAACTAACGGTTTTGTTTAACCTCTTCACTTGCAGCTAGTTGAAAGCTTCCCTTATTATTAAATTAAAAAGTAAATACTCTGACTAAAGCCCAGCTTAACACAAGCTTAGCTTTTATGTAATTTAATTCATCTTGAAGTGACTGGCTGGAGGTGAAAGAGTGTTTTGCGGTTTCCCGCATTTCCGAGACTCTCTACTGAAACAACGAGCGAAACACTAATTAACTTCTTTACTTGGCACACGACGAGGTTTTGCTTTTAAACCTGAAAACTCTCACTTCCTAAAAAGTGCTTCTTACTAGCTTGTCACCTTTTATATTTCGCGATCTCAACACAATTTTAGCGATCTAGTTTTCATTTCATTATGTGCAAGCAGCTGTATACTTTTTAGACTTATACCTAGAATATTATGGTATTCGAAATACGTTTGGTATTTATTTTCGAGTATCCGATATTTTGGCGACATTCTTGCATGCAGGACACTCATAAATAAACACTGAACGTGGTAAGAACCCGTTAAAATATTAAATACTAACAATAATGTTACGTAAGCGCAGCATATTTAGAAAAACAGGATAGTATTTAATAGAAAATCTTTGTGCTACAAGACAGCCTATGGAAGGCTACGGTAACCGCTTACCACTAGTACTGATAGCAGGAAACGAATTGAAAAAGTCAAAATGTTCAGACGAATTTGTAGGTCCACTTTTCGCCCCCTGTGCTGTTAATTAAACCATACAAAAATTGACAAAAGCGAAGAGAATACGCAGTTGAAAGTAATCCAATAGTCTTCCTGCTAAGCCTATAGCTGCGCTATATGCTTGTTTGCTACCTAATTGGTACAAATGAAATGTTCCGTTTATAAAAGCCTCCTCAATCCTTCTTTAAATGTATTAGTTAAAATTCTTTCGGCTGCCACTAATGAGCACGTACGTGCTTTATCGGCAGTCTGGGACGCGAAAACGCTAGACTGGATAATGTAAAGTTCAGCGTTCCAATATTTGTATTTCATTCAATATTGAATCGGTGTCTGTTTATTTTCATCAATTGATATTGTGTGAACAAGCCAACGCCTATAGAAAATTAGTTTTCAATTATAAACGTTTTAATTGGAAAATGTACTTTGTGTTTAATTACTTTTACGGCGTTATTTACAAATTGATATTTATAACTGGAGTTTGACGTATAAAATTGAATATCGCGTATTACCTACTTGAAATGGGAAGAACGCGACATCTCTTGAACGCGATACAGAAACTAATGGCGCTATTTTTAAAATTTTCCGTTTGTATTCAGCAACAAACTGTCCTTGGAAGTTGTGGCAATGACATATTAATGGTATATTAAATTAATTTATTTAGCGCCCTAGTAAAACAAAACAATACAATAATTAAAATACAATTGGGTATTCTTACTGCTGTAAACGATGTCTTTCTGGCATCTAGGGAATGGAAAATGTTGTAGCAAAATATGTTTTAGAAATAGCGTCACAATAATGCCCATAGACTTTCAATGTACAGACGCTTCATTTACTTCCAGACAATACAAATGCGTCACTAGAGTCGGACATAATAATAATTCTAGTAAACAATAGATCTCCAATACACTCAGACAGCACTGGAAGGTTGAATTGTAAATTAAACACTTCGATCTCCCAGTTCCGCGTTGAAAGTCTTACCCACTGAATAGAATCCATTCCAGACTCCAATCCAATATCCACTTTGTCTGCATTGATCTTTACTCTATCTTACCTGCGTACTTTGTCATTACCAGATAAATATTGATGTTTCGCTCGACTACAATGTGAGATATCAAAATTACTAAACGTCACTAGGTTATAAAGTAATTTCCTTTCTCATGTGCCGGGTTAAATTAGGATTTCAATAATTTTAGTCCTGTCAAGTTTAATTCAATAATTTCGTACAACAGTGCCGGCAATATGAACTTTTTCGACAACGTATTCGAAAATGTAACTCGCTAAATGTCAAAATTGTCATACTCATTTTTAGTTTCACTTTTCACCGCCGCAGTGTTGCTAATTTTCCAATACAAAAATAGTCGAAGGCGATACGAAAAGGTTGTCGCAATTATTCATGCTAGCTCCAGAGAATTAGCACCATTATCTAGCAAATTTAAGTATATCTCGCTCTTAAGCCACTGTCAAATTGTTAGGTAAATCTGCCATATATTCTTTTAGATATTATTAGCATCAGTCTACGATCAACAGAAACCTGCCAAGCCAACCCGGGCTCTATAGCTGAACTCAATATTCTGTGTTCAGCGGTTCAAGTGGTGATGTACGGTCCCGGGCGCAGGGTTCCGCGGCGGAATAAATAATTAACCCGAAACACAGCTTGCCTGGCCGCACTCCTCCGCTCACTTGAGTATACAGATTGCAAAAAACTAAGCCATATTATTGTGAGTTACTTAGAATCATTACTACATATTATAAACCAGTCCCCCCTGAGTCTGTCTGTCTGAACGCGATAAACTGAAAAACTACAGAACGGGTGTTCATACGGTTTTCACCAATGGACGAATCGATTCTTATGGCTTAAGTGTACCTTTCGTTAAGGATTTGTGCAAATTGGCTGAAATATGACGGTGACTAATGTAGATGTCGAAAAATCATGCCAAGCAAATGAAACTCGGAAAAAAGTAGACCTATGTCACTGTCAAGCTTGTCATACACGAGCGAAGCCGGGTTAGATCGCTTAATATGCACAAATTAAAAAATAATCTGCCTTTTGTTGACTTCTTTCTTTGCAACTTCTAAACTGTTTTAATTAATTTGTTTGCAGAAATTCAAATAGTATGTAAATTTTCCAACGTCCTGTGGTATAAATGATCATGTGGTCATTCTAAGCAATTTATATTGATATCACAACACTCAAAGAATCATGACTTCAATTAAATATCTATAGAAATTGTACGCGATCGTAAGTATGATTATGACACGAATGTCAGGAATGACGTAATATATCGACCCGACCTTATAAGGTATTGTACTTCTGTAAAGCGTCAATGTTCTGACACAAACACGAATATAAACACATCGTCAGATTTTTTTTATACCACTAAGGTGGCACACAAGCATACGAGCCACCTGATGGTAAGCTGTCACCGTAGCCGCTAGCAATACTAGTTGCTAGTAATACTTACGAGTTGCCAACCTTGTTGCTGATGAGGATTCACTGTGCTAGAATCATTACCTGCCCAGCGTATCCTCGTGGAGCACTGGCAACAGTGGCAACATTACTAACCGCAGAAACACAACGCTACATAAAAGTAGTGTTATTTGACTGCGGTCTTCTGTAAGGCCGTGGTACAGTCCCCAGTCGAGCGGCTCCAATATTAATGGGAAAACTTAATTAAATTACTTAAAGTAATTCTGACCACACCACAGTTCCAAATTGAATTAAAAATAATACCAAAAAAGTTCGAGAGAAATGTACTTAGCGAGATCGTTACCGCATACACTACTATAAATTATTCTCAAGTAATTATATTTCTACGCGAGTGAAGTGGCAAGAAAGAGCTTGTTATTAATATATTAAATACGCAATATTCATCTTCTCTCCAAAGTGTAAGCGATCCAGGAAGATTCCAATTTGCATTTCCAAATCAAAACAAAATTTGGCAAATTTCCCTCTTGAAAGCATTTACTAAGCACCTCGATGTCTCTAATCCTACTTCATCATTTTCCGATTTAATCATACGATGTCGAACCTTTACGTACCTACTATAGGTAGGTATTTAGCGAACACTCTATCTCACTCTATTTGCAAGTAAGAAGCGATAGATGATAAGGACTTTATTCTTAGAAGCATGGAAGTTGGATTTTATTTTTCCAAATTCAAATGCGTGTACGTTCATTATTTCTTACTCTATATTTAATCCATCAATTGAATGGACAACGAAAATTAAAATTATATATGACTATAGCTTTGATCATAAGGACTGTACGTCAGTGGGTAACTTTTAATACTCGTAATTAAGGAACTCAGCAGCTTTGACCGGATCTTAGTCGTGACCATGGCTCATTGTTCCTGACTTAACACCAAGTCTAATTTTATTAAAACTAGAAGGCACTACTCATTTCACCGACGCTAATGTATACTCTAAATACTTAAACTAAAATAATATTTATATAAAAAATCAAAGTCAGTATAATATACATTTGGTTAACTACGTTATATCCAGATGGTTATGGCTATGAATTTTAATTAATCTTATAGGTACTGATATGCCTATATAATTATAATAAACAATAGTTTAGTTGCCACCAGTAAATATTATTTAGTTTGCTCAATAATGCGTGAATGATAACTGTATTCGGGCTTAGAAGTAATTTCACATAGGGATGTCCAGATAGTTGCCGATGGAACATAGGGCATTTCAAATTGCTCTAAGCATAGTGTATGTGTATGTTTAATGATCTGAAATTATAATAATTTGCCATGATTAGCCAGCCAACCTACAATAACTAGAGCAGATATTAAAATAGATAAAATACTTATATTAGGCGGAGGGTGCCAAGCTAGCTGGTAGCATTTACGTCTAGACTTTCACCAGAGGCCTCAATCAATAGTCGCGACACAAAATTAAACGATTATATTACTAGGAATATACATAATCAGTATAATTTACTGCTCTTATATTACTTTCCAACTATTATTTTTGTAATATAAATTGTGTTCTTAACTTTTAGGCTCGTATATTTGGTTATTTTTTTTTATATTTTTCACGATAAATATGCAATAAAGTTTTAGCTGTTGGCACATATTGCTGAGTTGCAATCTAGCTCTAAATTAATATCTTAACACAACTTAGAAATTATTGTGGCTTGTTTTGTGCTGTAAGTAAATAAATATCATTATCTTCGAAAGTAAACAAAGTGAAATATCATTTCATTTGCAACATCGGTTCCATCTCTATTCCCATGACAGGACCACATTCAGTAGGCTATAACTGCATTCATCAATTATGATCAGTAGCATGGATGCAAATGATCCGGTAAATTGGGTGAATCAAATTGCAGCCGAAATATCAATCGGGTTCAAACCTGACCCGCAGAATAAATCATTGGTTTTATTGGTAGGTACAATCGATATGTGATCAATACCTCAGAGTTGATAATACACTACTCAATACGTAGGTATTATATCACACTAATAATATAAATGTGTAGGTAGCTCTATCTCTCTGTGTATTGTTACCTTTCAACTCAGATCAAATAAACAATAAAATAACACTACTTTGATGTAGTTTTGTGTTTCTGCGGTGAGTAAGGTCGCCACCGCTAGTGCTTCACAAGGATAAGCTATAAATAAGCTCCGCTAGTATAATATGCTGCTAACAGTGAGTCCTCATCTACAACAGGGCTGGCAACTCGTTAGTGATATCCCTGGTATTGCTAGCTATAGAGTATGCTTGTCACTTTAGTGGTATAAAAAATGGTTGATGAATCCTGGCGAACTACCATATGTCGCTGTTTTTGGACTGCGAAGCGTTGTTTTAACCGGCTACACTTCATTGCTCGGATAGTTCCATCTACCTTTATTATTTGATCTGTGCCTTTTTACAAGCTGGAAACTATTCATAAAATATAAAAAAAAATACACTTACTAGGTTATTCATTTTGCTAGCAAACTAGGGAAGTTTTATAAACTCGCGTAAATATATTAAGATATGATATTTAATTAAAATGTTGACTGTTGGTTCCCATAGTATATACATACCAGCCTTGCTTAGTTTGGGGCCTGATGGCACTGTGGTATAGGTAATTTCCGAGCATTATAATAATAATTATTTTAAAAAAACAGGGAATATTTGATGTAAATCTGATCCAATCCGTCGGCTTGGCGCGTTCAAAACTTTTATTAGTATCGGGAATATTTTATCGGTTTTTTGTGGGCCAACTTTTATTCGATATAAAGTTGTATGTTTACCGACTTATTTATCGTTTTTTAACGAACACGCCTCTATCCGACGCTAATATACAGGTTAAGACGCTGACGCTTGAGTTTAGCAGTTTTGGCACAAGAACTACTTACATATCGCACCATACGTGGAATAAGTAGGTAAGTTCACTTACGCGTTTTTTTTTATTATTCCTAAAAATCAAGCGTCACATAATACATCACCTCAAAAGATTTCATAAAAATATCTTAAAAAATGAGAGAATAAAAGCAATAATTTTGAATTTCTGCAACATAAGAAAATTGTACTATTCAACTGCAATAAATAAGTAAATGCATATACGTTTATTTAATTTAAAAGTTTCCCGGTTAATAAAAGCTTATTTACAGTTACACAAACGTTTCACGAAGATTTATAAAAAAGTTTATACGTAAATAAACTTGAATGCCTATTCTAGGATCTGATCGAGAGAGAGGTGCCGTGCAAGTTTAGTTACTTACTTCTTTCACCGACACTTTTTAGTGTAACTAATTTTATCTATTTATTCAAAACAAGGTAACAAGGTAACAAGTATGTAAGTATTGATACACAAATGAAGTGCTCGTGGAATAACTACGTATCCTATACTTACATCTTTACACTAGACTGAGACCAGAGTGTGAATAAATGGGTAACTAAAGTTAAATCAGTTAACCACAGTGTATAAAAATTAGTAACAAATCAATAACCGTACTTACTCCAGCATTTAATTTCATGGCTTTGAGGAATATTGTGGTAACACTCTTTTTTACGTTTTTCTCGAAAAATATGAATAAGTTCAAGAATAAAATTATGTTCGGACGTAACGGCTACTCTTAGCTAACATTTGCAGTAGGTGAGCTATTTTTAGGACTTAAATTGAATTTATGGCATAGTTTTTTTACGCTCCTGAAAACTTGGTTGTTTTCACTTATTGCTTTCTTCCAGGAAGGGTGCGATATTGTTTAAGCATCTTTGGGCTGACTGACTGACTCATCAATGCACTATTGAACTTGGTCATTGGTTTGTCTTTATGACGACCAAGTATTGGAAATATCTTATTATCTACTGTGTATTATAAATCAATTACTCCTTTATTTACTTCGGTGTTATTAAGTCACTAAGATGTCAACGAACCATTTCAAATTGCCACCATGTTGCGATTGATCCATTAACAAGTCACAGAGCTAGTATTACTCGCTAAAAACATTATTATTAAAAGCGGAATTATACTTTGACAGATATAGCTGTAGAGTTGAGAGTCTATAATATCATCGAGATAGCGCTATAGGTCTTACATTTTACATGGCTATCTATAAAGATCTTAATTTTATGAAATTAATATGTCAGGTCATAAATACATACTCACGTTACATTATCTATTATTTCATAAAATGTTAATGTAAGACAGTATGTAAATACCTCCTCAGATATTTTGTGAGTTTTTTTATTTGTCTAAGGTGGGCACACACACACACTGCACACCTGATTGTAAGCTGTCACCGGTTGCCTATAGCCTTTAGCAATACATGAGGTATCACTAACGCGTTGCCATCCACGTTGATGAGGACTCATTGTGCTAGCAACAATACTACTAGCGCAGCGTATCCTCGTGGAGCACTGGCAACCTTACTTACCGCAGAAACACAACACTACATCAAAGCAGTGTTATTTGACTGCGGTCTTCTGTAAGGTGCTGGTACAGTTTCCAGCCGGGCGGCTACAATTTTAATGGGAAAGCCCTCGGGAGATCCCACTTCGCCCTACCTCTTTTTTTTAACTTATGACATTGTTTTATTAAGTGGCGTATAATTTAAAGAAACATCTCTAAATGTCAAGCTTTATAAATGCAAGTAGGTCAACGCGGCATTTGTATGAAATGTAATTAAATGCACGGGCGTGCACTGGTACACGTTGAGTAGATCACAATTTGTTCTAATTTGCCTATTCCACTATTTCCCGGACATTTGGGTGCAATAACCGTGTGCCGTTAGATGTTATTTATCGCTCCATATTACCGACCCGCCACTTTCCGTAATATTGCAAATTATGTGCATATGTTAATTCGGCAGCTCGCGAGCTATAGTGCATCTGCGGGTATTTTACATTCGCCTCAAAGGCGGAATGGTGTGTTGGAGTTTGCGATTCCTTTTGTGCATTTCAGTGTCGGCTTTCGGCGGGATGCATTGCGTTTTGATAAGGTTAGCTGCAATCCGTGCTCTTCCAATCACTGGCTGAAGTGTTAAGTGACTGACTATTTTGAGTACCAACTGGGAGTGTGACACCTTTGAGTATTGAACCTTCTCTCCGAGTGTGACGTAGATACAACCCTGTATAGGTATTATCCCTAACCAGCTTTTGCTCGCGACTTCGCTCGCGTTGAATTCGGGATAAATAATAAAGTCTATCTAATCTTGTTTCTCCATTACAACTTTGAACCCCCGTTTTAATCCTTAGGGGGTGAAATTTGTAAAATCCTTTCTTAACGGAAGCCAACGTCATAATAACTATCTGCGAGCTTAATTTCAGCGCAATCCCTTCATTAGTTTGAGCTGTGTGTTGATATGTAAGTTAGTAATGTATTTCTTTTTATACCACTAAGGTGGCAAACAAGCATACGGCCCGCCTGGTGGTAAGCGGTTACCGCAGCCTATGGACGCTTGCAACACCAGGGGTATCACTCGCTCGTTGCCGACCCTTCAAAAATCTCTTCACACCCTTCTTGTAGAACCCCATGCAGTAATTCTTTGGGAAAACCTCGGCGGGGAGTTCATTCCACAGTTTAATTGTGCGCTGTTGCCTTTTGTATATGCAGATATATAAGATCATTAATGCTAACGTGACAGAACACTACCATATTTTTTATTGTTTTGCGCCGATAAGGCGTGACACTTCAAATACCTACCATTCACATCCTTCTGTAGTCTTTATCGTTTTCTATAGGATAACAATATGACCTGGTGGGTTGATTTATTGTCAACGCTTATTTCTAATAAGTGGTGTATTTTTTTTTCTCTACGGAATTAGGGAAGTAAACCAAGTTTTCATCTGATAAATAATCAAGTTATTTATAGAGTACTTTAGAGGGCTCTTATGAAATAATGTCGTCGCATTTGAATATTATCATTTTCTTATATTTTCCTTTCACGAGAGGACCTCCCGCGAGCCTTATCGAAATTACGGTGCATGTTTTCATACAAAATCGGGACAATGGGACTTTCACTTTACGCTTGTCCCACCCACAATGTCCCAAGTCCAAGCCCAGACAATGCTAATATTGTAGAGTATACCTTTTATTTATTTATTAAGAATTAAACGCTTTGCTGAAAATTTGAAACCATTTAGATTTATAAGGAGGTATTGTTATCATGATTTACGTAAAAACTCTTTGTGTTTATACTATAGAAAATTGACATTGTAAGAACGTAAAGAAATTAATGTGAAGTTCTCTTGCCTTTACTCTTCAAAGATTGAAAATCTTCAAGTATATAAGGGCTTTCGACAGCTGTACTGAAATATATAAAAAAATTGGCCATGTGGACAGACAGACGGACGGACGGACAGAAGAGCGACTCTTGCAATAACAGTATCTCAAGCGTGTTGCTAAACTTATTGTTGATTAAGACTCGATGTACTCACGACATATAATCCTCACTGCCAACACAGCTAGCACCAGAGTCGTAATAGAAGAGAGGTAGGGCGAATTGGGATCTCCCGTGGGTTTTCTCATTAAAATTGGAGCCGCGCCCGGCTGGGGACTGTGCCTCCACGCAACGTGGGGGCAACACTCACGCAATACCCCTGGTATTGCTAGCGGCTATCTATAGGCTACGCTAACTGCCTACCATTAGGTGGGCCGTATGCTGGTATGCCAGCTAATGGTATACAAACTTCTTAAATAACTTAATATACACAAATTAGGTATTTAACACAATTGCATTATTAGCAAACAAAGCGAGGTAGATACCAGTAGATACTGTTCTGATTACGCAACCCAGTAAATCACACCCTCTGATGCGACAGCGTTGTCTCTCTGTCACGTTATCTGTCGCAGGTGACGTGACGTGACACGGCACGGCTAATCACAAGTATAGCGTGTGTACAACGGAGATTTATTGACGGTTTTTCAGTATTCGTTGGTAATTTGGGAATGATAGAAGTTTTCTTCGTCTTTATCTAACAATACCACTAATCTGTATTATAAATGTAAAAGTTCTTCACGTCACAACGTGAAAGGATTTGTATGAAATTTGTAATGGAGGTAGATTATAGGTTGGATTAACATATAGGATAGTTTTTTTATTGTTTTTTTCCCAAGGTATAGTAGCAACATGCGGGCGAAGCCGAGTATTGTATGTTTCTCCATAAAAAGTTACCAATATAATTGAACCTGAAAATTATATAAATAAAACAAAATTCGTCCATAATCCATAATCCGCAGAATATAATAAACATTACCATCTGAACGGAATTCCCCCGATCAAACTAATGCGCTCATTACGATACAACATTACCTATTTACGAACTCAAAGGGCAATATTAAAAATAATAAACCCCTGTAGGGCGGCGATTAACCAATTTTCACTAAGGGTATTGTTCCACTACTATGAGCAAGTGGAGCGTGGCTGGGCGATTTGTGACATTTAAAATGTAAATATGTCCTGACTGGTAAACAAGAGGGTTAAAAAATATACAAGCTTTTATTCGGCTATCAAGCCCTTTCATCTGATACCTACCTATATATGAGCTATGTGCAATTTATAAATCGCCATCTTGCGGCAGCCGCCATATTGGATTTAGAATGACTGTCACTACACTAAATGTGTTTCGCTCATCAAGTCCTTCCTTTTAATATCAATATCATAGGGGTTACCGTGGAATAGATCTCTTCTTCTCTTTAATGACGTTTTTTTTATGACGTCTGCCATATTGAAAAAAACCGTGGCATTTAAGTAATCCTGCGTTGTCACGGGAACCAAACATGTACGCCTAATTTCAGCGGCATCGGACACTGGAAAGTGGGTCAAATTTTACTTGCAATATTGCATACACACACATACACCGGACAAGTGAAACTAAATGAAAGTTTGTATAATATATATATTTCTATTTGCCGATGACATTGTGCTGGTCGGTGAAGATGGGCTCGAGGTCCAGAGCAGACTGGTAAAATGGCAACAAAAATTGGAGTGTTGGCTTGAAAATCAGCAGAACCAAGTCGGAATACATGTTCTGCGATTTCGGCGGTGTCTTAAATCCTACGGCCATAGCATTAGACGGGACACCTATACCAGTCTGTTCCGACTTCCGGTACCTCGGCTCGCTCATGCAAGGAGATGGCGATGTAGACAGGGCCGTGCAGCATAGAATTAACATAGGATGGATGAAATGGCGGCAGGTCACGGGAACTACATGCGACTCCCGATTCCCGCTTAAGCTTAAAGGGAAAATCTATAAGACCATGATAAGGCCTGCTGTCATGTATGGAACTAAATCAGTTGCATGCAGTCTTCTTTGTGTTGGGCCACAAAGGCGACGGATGAAAGAAGACTGCATGCAACTGAGATGCGAATGTTGAGAAGGATGTGTGGCGTAACGAGAATGGACAAGGTAAGAAATGAGTTTATTAGAGGAAGTTTGAAAGTGGCTCCAGTGACAGAAAAGTTGAGGAGCAAGCGTCTGTCATGGTATGGGCATGTTATGCGGAGGAATGAGGATAACGTGGTAAGAAAGGTTTTATGTATGAATGTAGATGGGTACAGGGGTCGAGGTAGACCTAAGAAAAGATGGATGGATTGTGTGAAAGATGACATGGCCAGAAAGGAAGTGAATACAGAGATGACGGCTGATAGAGAAGGATGGAAGAGAAATACATATTGCGCCGACCCCAAATAATATGGGATAAGGGCAGGAGAATGATGAATGATGATGACATACATTTAAAGACAGTCTTAGGGCTAGAACATAGGTTCAGCAACTCTTTAGGGTTACTCCAGCAGGCATCAAGCGGGTCGTTTGCTTGTTTTCTTAGTAATACAAATAAATTGATTTTCCATGATACGTACGTACATACATACATATGTATGTACCCTCGTGTCGACCCTGACAGGGTGTCGGCATGAATGTTCATGCCGACACCCTGTCAGGGTCGACAGACATTAAAAATAGACCGTCATTTCACTCTTGGCTTGCACGCCTCTTTGGCTTCAACGTTCATCTACTAACATGTCATGGTAAGTTTATAAATTCATAGCAGATCATCTAATGATAGTCCAACATAACATGAACATATTTGCATATTGAAAAAGTACTTTTATATTTTTGATGTAATGCGATTTTCGATACATTTTATCGAGCTTGGTTTGGAGTGTAATAGGCCAATATATATCTCAAAAACAAATTAAGCGTGTATTTATATTTCCATCATTGGTCTTGCACTCGCTACGTAGCTACGTTCCTCTTAGCTCAAGGTGGACAACTGCCTAAAACGTATTTTTTTCTCAGAGTAAATGGTGCTAAGAGAGTACGTTGGAAGTAGCCCGCCGGCATTATTGCGCATTTTTAGGCGAAATGATGATAATTTTGCTTGGAAGTGGTTTTTTACGGAGAAGGAGAAAATTTTGCGAGGCGGCCTTACGCCTCATTGCTAGGGAATAGAGGTATTTTTATACCTACCTGAACTTACCTACTTACTACAACATATCTTATATAAATATATAGTACATATTATCTTGGTTTAACCTTTTTTCATACCAGTAAGGTGGCACACAAGCATACGACCAACACGATGGTAAGCAGTCATCGTAGCCAATAGCCATTAGTTGATAGTAAGTTGCCATGCCTGTTGTTGATGAGAACTCTCTGTGCTAGCAGCATTACTAGCTCAGCGTATCCCCGTGGAGCACTGGCAACCTTACTTACCGCAGAAAACCAACACTACATCAAAGTAGTGTTATTTCACTGCAGTTTTCTGTAAGGCGGAGGTACAGACCCCAGTCGGCTCCAATATTAATGGGAAAACCCACGGGAGATCCCACTTCCCCTACCTCTTTTTTTAGCTCATGGTGTCATTAATCCCTGTACTTAAGCTTAGAAAAACTCATTAGTACAGTCCGGGATTTGAACCTGGGCCCATCAGATGACAGGCCGTTGCTTTAACCATAAGGCCACCACGGATTAAATATAAAAAAAAACATATGATATAAGCCCTACAATATCGAGTTCTTGCTAGTCTTACAGGATTAATTCTCAGTAAAAACGACTACAATACCGACTAAGAATGTTTTTCTTTGACTTGTTTGTACAGTTTAATCCAATAAAGATATTAAAAAGTTTAGATTGTTTTCAAAGATAACTAGAAATTATGGTGAGGGTATCTTATTAAAACTATGGGCCAAAGTTCTATTTTCATAAGTTGTTTATTAATTATCGGCACTCAACATTCAGTCAACCATTTGACGTATTAAGCCAAGTCACGTGAGACAGCTGGCACGTGTCATGCCACCTTGCAGCTTGGCCTTACAGTATGCGTCATCGCGTATAAATTTATTACAATCTGTAATATTTATTGCAAGCTGCTACACATAGTACGGAATAACCCAGTGGGTCAATATTTAATTATACAAGGGGTCAGTAAAATTACCACAAAACAGATTAAACTATTTACAAAAAAAAAAAAGAAGAAGAATTTATCTCCTGAATCATTTCACAAATTGACCTATCTTGTCGGATCATTCAGTTCATGCCGTCACTGAATTGACGTATGACGTCACAAATGGCCCATCTTCTCACCTAAATATTATAGCTGCACTTGCAGCGGTACTTAGATATGATTGTGTGATTATGTGCTAGTGGACTATTCAAACGGAATTATTAATATACCGACATATGTAAGCACACACTCTCAGTGTAATTAAGTTTAATAATAATAAATATGATACTTTATTGACTGCATATACGTGATTTCCATGTCTTGAGGAACATTCAGATTTTTGTCGTTTCGCTGATTTTTTCCATCGACATTCGCATGAACATAATCCAAAAAAGCACATAGCGGATCGACGGACAGATGGACAGGACAGCTAGACGGACGGACATCGACGTAATATTATAAGTACCTACTAACTGTCCTACGATATGAGAAAGGCGAATTATCAGCTCCTCTATAATGCATGTTTGGCATGAATGTATATGATTTATCGCGTTTAATCACCGCTAATATTGGTTACTAACGCCCAACGGAAAATGCAATCTAGGAAATACAAGATTTACTGCAAATTAGTTTACGGCCTATCACTTAATATTTATAGGCTAAATAATGTTGTAGATACCTAAATAAGATAAACATAATTATAGCTTACTTAATAAAGCACGTAAAATTAAATAAATTAATATACGTATATTAAAACTTCGATGAAGAAAAAACAAAAGAGGTGTGCAAGCCAGTGTCATTTTCTCTTTCTATACTGCCTACCTCGAATGGTAATTATATGTATAAAATCTTAGCATTGAAAACAAGGGTTGATAATCAAGTACCGACATAACTGCTGTGTTGCCGACTTAAAAAAAAATTATTAGTAGGCTTATTATAATTATAAAGTGACAGACTCATTTTCACAACTTTTGTGGCGAAGAAGTTGTATTCTCAACACCTAATAGTAAAATTAACTTTCCTTTGTTAGATGTAAGATCGTATACCGTATTATGATTTGCATGGTTTTGGGAACATCCCATATAAACAGACCCAAAAATTGTATAGAAGTTTAGAAAGCAAAACAAAAAAACTGGGCATAATTTGTATACAAATAGTAATGTATTTATGTATGCACTTGTACATTGGCAGTCTGAGTGGCCGGTCATATATCAGTTGAAGAGTTGAACGTCAACCCCACCGTACTAGACTCAAGAACCACCGTGTATATAGCTTTGCACCGTGGACAGATACCGAATATAGCTTTCGCTCGAATTAGCCACATGTGGTTAATTTTGTTTGGGACCTTTGTAGTAATTAAGGAATAATAATTTATCAATTACTACAAATAAAAATACATGCCAACATTAATTAAATCGGCTGTTTTATTTTATAAAATAACTAACACACTTACAGTCTTTTAAACTCTCTATTTTTTGTGGCGGGAGCGAGAGCGATACCACGAGAAAAGAGGGAGACAGAAATATCTGTTCTGTTCCATTACCACAACAATGACAATCAGTATTGCGTTAAATTCACAAAAAGAATAAAAAAAACAAAAAAGTTTTAAAGCTAAATAATTTGGTATCGGCGGGACAAAACGGGATCAGCTCCGATCAGCTGCCCGACTGGGGTAGTACCTCTAATTTAAGCCATATTTATGTACTATAAAAGTATATATAACAGTGATCTTCAAGATGTGGGGCCATCGCTAATGATCAAAGCGAAGGGCGGCCAGGTAGCTGGTCGATCCTAACCTCATTATCGGGAAATGTTATCTCTGCTCGATGCTCCCACACCTTACATAGGTATGTTATAGTATATAATATACATATATAGGTTGGTTCAACGTTACGATTTTGTCATATTTCCTAATACAGTAGAAATTGTCTAAGATCAGAGAAATTTGCACATCCTTAATTTCTCTCCTCTTATTTGTCTTATGTATGGTGGAGCTACAGTCCCCATTCGGGCGGCTCCAACTTTAACGGGAAATCCCACCGGAGATCCCAATTCGCCCTACCTCACTTTTAAGCTCATGGGTGATTTATCACTGTACTTAAGCTTAGAAAAACTCATTGGTACAGGCCGGGGTTTGAACCTGGGCCCATCAGATGACTATAATATATAGAAATATACAATACGAAATATGGTCCATATTTCTACCAAATGTCACAAAAATCCGCTCGCCTTGACGTGATAAACATACAATACAACCAACCAACCTACTCGTTAATAATATTAGTATTAAGATATTAAGTGAATTACAAAGAGCATTTCCAACAAAGTCCATCTTTACCGTGTTACCTAAGCCTAAAAGCTAGCACATTGTTCCCAAGAATTGCGGACAAAGCGTTCACTTACGCATTATGAACCTAAGCTATTTGATAATAAGCCCGTATGATGTGCTAATTACGTGATATTGTGTGTGGCTTAGCGCGCACGAGGATAATGCCGGCTGATTCGTTCACATACTTTTATATTTTCCTATGAAACTTATGGAAATATTTTTTTATATCACTAAGATGGCAAACAAGCATACGAACTGCCTGATGGTAAGCAGTTACCGTAGCCTATGGATGCTTATATCACCAGGGGTATATATAACTCGCGCGTTGGCGACCCTGCAGATATCTCTTCACACCCTTCTTGAAGAACCTCATGCTGTACTACTTTGGGAAAACCACGGCGGGGAGTTCATTCCACAATTTGATCGTGCCCGGGAGGAAGAATATGTATATGAACCTTGCGATTAGCCTTGAACCGTTTTACCCTTATACAAGCAATTAGAAGTATATTTTTGGATTGTAAAGTACTTTATAATCGCAAATGTTTGTACAAAATTACAAATTTATTAAAACAGTACCTTAAAAAATTCAGGAGCTGTCTTACTTAGGTCTGTCAAAAAATCTAACTATCCGTCTAAGCTTGTAAAATTCAAATAAGCAACAGAAGCAAAATAATGGAAATATTAATGCTCTTGCTTTTTGATAAATCAGATTCAAATCTTACAACTACTGATTGATATAGATAAAGGAATTCTATTCCGTGCCTGTAGCCATGCTATCTATATTCGATAACGCTATAGAAAACCAAAGCAATATTTATTTTATTAAAATCTTGACCACGTGACATAACTAAAGTCTTTAATTGCCATACATTTCCTTCGTTTCTTTAGCGTTAAAGATTATCAATAGTAAACATGACTAAGCCTGCTCATTCGCCTAAATATAACATCCATAGTTCTTGTTGAGTGTAGAAAATATAAACCAGTTAAAATTTGCTCTGTAAATAAGAGTTCAGATGCATTTCAAATAACTCAGGTAAAATACGAGGACATGTCTAAAGGATCCTGTCTCAGACAGCTCACCCAGTCCCGCGTACCGGTCACGTATACCAGCGGCAGGCGGAATTCTTAAAACACGAATCTCGTCCAGTTGGCTTCAGCTACAGTTGTGGTGTGTATGAAGTCGAGTCTATGATAATAATATAAGAATTTTGATTTGCGGACGTGCCAAGTTTTAATCCGCATTATGACGATGAGTTTATCATTAGAAACTAGCTTTATCCCCACTACTTCGCCCGCGTAGTATAAAATAATTGTTATAACCGATCCTGTAGTTTTTGAGGTACTCATTACAAACGAAAATACAAATCTTTTCTCTTTATAATAGTATAGCTTATACTAGCTGACCCGGCGGACTCCCTACTGTCTAACAGTCAATGAATGTCATGTTATCTTTTACCTTAACTTTAATTTTGTTAAAAACTAATAGTTTTTTATTCCGTTGAATTTCTATTCTATAGTGTTTAGTATATACTGTACAATTAGACATCAATTAGAGCTGTCAACTGCGGATATTTTATATGAATTTACTGATATTTTAATAGTTATTCTGTTGTTCATGATATCATTCAAATCGGTCCAGCAGTTTCTGGTGTAACTAACCCGACTTTGTTTTATATATTTAGATACATTTATTACCATCTAGGTGAGAATAGGCTGCTTTTTCTTCTCAAAGCGACAATATTAGCAATATAATATGCCCATAAAAAGCACTGACTGATCTTCTCCATATAATACCACAACAGCGTCGCAAATCTTCCATATGTTTATTTTCGTGCTTTATGCTAACACATACAAATTCTAATAAAAAAGTGTGAAGCCTCACAAAACCGTTTGTTCGTCGTTAAACAGTGATCCGGGTAGGAACTTTGAATGAACTCCGGGAACGCTTCCAAGCTAATCTAATTTGAGTAACACTCCGGATGCATGAATCTGTTCACGTGGCTTGGGGTCTCGGTGAATTGGTATCCTGTGATAGCGAAACATATAAGAGTAAATGCATGCAGTTTTTTATATAACGCTTAAGCTTAACGCGACCGCTCCACTGCGGTAAAGAACTGTTTCCTACTACCAAAAAACTTTTATATAAAGATTCACAAAACAGTAATGAAAATTGTACTTTAACTATCATGTCTCACCAATAAATATATTTAAAATAGTTGGACGTCACATCAAATTGAAAAAGGACTAAGGACCGATCGATTAGTCGATAAGTGAGTGTTAGTAAATGACAGCTTCACTAGATATGTCGTCGGTTACTATAGTGTAGTGATAAATTATAATTACCCAAATATCGACTTTATGCAGTTATTGTAGAGTTAAATTAAAAGAGTCGCTTATTTATAATTCGAACGGTGACGATGACGGCGCCAGCGCGCCGTTCCATATAATTCAACCATTAAACTGTCCCAATTTTAACAAGCTGACTTTCACACAATACTTAACACTTCGTTCCACCGTCCATTTCTCACGTGGACCATAAAAAAGAAATCGTGAGAAATATTCAATAAAGTTAATAAAATAGCCGACACGTAGTTGTAAAATGAAAAATTATGTAACTGATAATAAGTATGTGTAAAATACGGGGTCGTAAATTTGTCGGCGCCGGCGTCGGTAGCGGGTCGCTGCAGCAAGTCGACTGTACCACTGAATACCACCCCGATACATTATGAGCCCCTGATTTACCGCCAGTCGTAAATAATCTCTCTTTTCCTACTGCGCCGCACAAAATTTATATAACTCACACTAACAAAGACATTGCGTCGCTAACTATGTAGTTATAGAGAGTCTAATCAATGGCGTCTACAGAATTACTGTACGGCTGCCTGTCTGTACACACTAATGTTTAACCCCCTGTTTAACCCTTTAGGGAATTTTTGGTTTTAAATGTCATAATATTGATCAGAATGGCATTTATTTCAATATAGTCTCACTCAGTTTAAATAGTACCAACCGAGGTACCCTGTATAATAATTTGAATTGATTCGAGCTGCAATTATTACATTGCAGGTCGAATCAAATCAAATTATAAGGTAGACAGGTAGCAGGTGGTACAATTTTGCAACAATACAATGGTTCAGCTACATTCGGTCATTCGGCATGCAATATATATATATACGTTTTTAGACTAATCGCTACAACTTATATAAAAACAGCTAATAATCAGATTTATAAAATTAGGACAGTGCAGTGCTTGTGAGATTTATTGAAAATAAAAAAATTAAATTAAAAAGTCATAATATGTTAACAGAATTAAAATTGACACTAAGATATTCATTTAAATTATAATATGCGTTATTTAACAATTACCGCTTCAATGGAAATTTTAATGTATGTGTCGAATGCTCATGACCATTTATAATATAATTGAACACATGATTACTATTTCATTAGGTACCACGAGCTTAATGATCATTTGTAGATTAACTAGCGACCCGCCCCGGCTTCGCACGGCCAGCGTTAGCCACGATAACTTAAGTATCTACAAACCTTCCTCTTGAATCACTCTAACAATAAAAAAAACACATCAAAATCCGTTGCGTAGTTTTAAAGATCTAAACATACATAGGGACAGACAGACAGACAGCGGGCAGCGAGTTTGTTTTATACGATGTAGTGATATATTTTACCTGGGAGTACTAGCTGCAGTTATAAATTAATTATGGGCGTTAATTATGTAAGTGATACCTGTGGCTTATTTTAATTACCGAATTGAAACCATTCATGCATTATGTATGTAATCTGGCGAATGCATTGTATTATTCAGGAAGCATTTTCGTTATAAATTAGTGGGTTATTTAGAATCATCATTATCGAAATGGCAAAGGACAACGTGACATGCATAATCGTTTTTTTCTAATCTAAAACACAAAATCATGCGTTGGGGCTTTTGAGACCGAGACCACGGTCCCGTACGCCACCATGGATTTAATAATTATTTTTGAGGACCGTGGTCGCCACTTTGAAATTAATTATTATTTTGAATGGTACAATCAAACGGTACAATGAGACCACAAATAAAGGAAGAAGTTTTCGAATAAAAGTACAGTTGACGAAAAAAGCACAGGCAAGTTCCAAAAGGTAGAAAACAATAGCTTGCATTTGATATAACACGAAATACATTACATCTCTTTTTTTTGGGAGGAAGACAACTAGGTAATAGACTTTATTGTCTACGTGACAAGGTATGTTATGGTCATTGATCATGGAAGCTTTGGGAAATGAGGCGCGTGTCCCAATGTTAGCTAATCATGTTCATGCTTCTAAAACCAACGGGTTTGTATCGAAACACAATATTCCAAATAATATGTTCCAAAATTTAAAACTTAATATTTTTATTTTGAATATCGACTGACAGGCACATAATCATTGTGAGGAACGATTGGCGTTGTTGACGATTTTAGTTATTGCATTTTTTACCACGGATACTAGACTTTTCATCATAAATGTCTATCACCCCTAGTTCCTGAAGACTTTCATCATCCATCGCTTAACTTGTTTATTGAATTCACTCCACTTCTTTCCTTACGTCCCCCACCGCGAATCTCAAAGGGGTTTCATCTTGCTAACTATGATGTCATTAAGGATTCGCTTTCCTCCATTAACTGGGAGAATTTTTTTTCTGGGAAAAGTGTAAACCATTGTGTCATGGAATTTTATAATATCATTAATAATGTAATTGATACACATGTCCCAAAAATAAATAAATCTAATAGCACGAAATATCCATTATATTATAATAGAGCGCTTATAAAGATCATTAAGGAAAAAGAAAAGGCTCATCGTAAATTGAAGACTTATGGTAGAATCAATGATTATGATACGTTCTCATTTCTTAGGAAGCGACAAAAGAAAGTGGAATCTTTATGCTTACATAACTACATTGCATGTTCTGAAAGTAGTATAAATGTAAATCCTAATCACTTTTGGAATTATGTGAAATCTAAACATGGTGTCAATGATATACCTGATTCAATGTACTTACATACAGAAACTACCACGGACGGACAAGGGATGGCAAACTTGTTTAATGAGCATTTTAGATCCGTGTTTGAACCTGAGTCTACCATTAGTTCACATCTAGTTCTTTTTATAATCATTCAAATGTAATAACTCTTTCCGATAAAGTTATATCAAAACAAATTGTAGAAAAATACCTTTCGAATCTAGATGTTACGAAAGGCCCGGGCCCTGATGGTTTACCTCCATTATTAATTAAGCGGTGTTCTTCTCAATTAGCTTTGCCTCTATATCTTATATATAAACAGTCCCTCGATAATGGTATATTTCCGGATGAATGGAAGAAGTCCTATGTTGTTCCTGTATATAAAAATGGTGATAGACATAATATTGTCAACTATCGTCCAATCTCAAAATTATCTGTTATCCCTAAAGTTTTTGAAAAGATAATATGTGATTTAATCATGCCCTTGATAAGACCCAGTATAATTTCTCAACAGCACGGATTTATTCCTAAACGGTCCACTGAAAGTAACCTTTGTGAATTTATCGATTTTGTTACTTCCGCAATGGATTCAGGTCTGCAGGTAGATGTCGTGTATACTGACTACTCCAAAGCATTCGACAAAATTTCACATAATTTATTGATCCTGAAGTTAAAGGAGTTCGGTATACACGGTAGTTTGCTGCGTTGGATCGAATCCTATTTAAGAAATCGTAGCCAGAGTGTGACAATTCGGGGATTTCAATCATCATTTGTCCCTGTTACGCCAGGTGTACCCCAGGGCTCCCATCTCGGTCCTCTTCTGTTTAACATTTTTATAAATGACATTTTAGTTAATTTTACCAATTCTCATTTTCTTCTTTACGCTGATGACAACAAAATCTTTCGTACCATAACATCCCTTAATGACTGCATTTGTTTTCAAAAAGATTTGGATAAACTATGGAACTATTGTTCAGCTAATTTCTTGCAGTTAAATATTAATAAATGTCATATGATTTCGTTTACCCGTAAAACCACAAATAAAATATTTTTTTCATATTCCTTTAATAATTCTCCTATCACTAGAGTAACCGAGGTGGGGGACCTGGGTATTATCTTGGATGATAAATTGTTATTCAGTTCTCACATTGATCATGTTTGTAATAAAGCCTACAAAATGCTTGGGTTTGTGCTTCGTATTTCGAAACCATTCAAGAATGAAGCGACGCTTGTTAAATTATATTATTATTTTATTAGACCTCTTCTTGAATACGCATCTACATGTTGGAATCCCCAATACTCAGAATATACTAAAAAAATAGAAAGGATTCAAAATACATTTTTAAAACATCTTCACTATAGATTTCGTGATTCTGATTTTAAGTTGCCATCACTAAAATTCAGAAGAACAATTCGCGACCAAATGTTTTTACATAAAATATTGCATAATTCAATTGATAGTATATATTTATTACAAAAGTTACACATACGATGTCCTAGCAAAGGGTCTCGTCTTAAAACATTGTTCCATGTACCAACATTTAAAACCAACTATGCTACAAATAGCTTCATTCCGCGCTGTATTAGCTCATATAACAAATATTTTGGCGATGAAGATATATTTCATTTTACCTTACATACATTTAAGTCACATTTATTGAAATCAAAATTGTAACTAGTATTTATAATCATCTTATATAATCTTAACTTTTGCACCTATGACTTCCGCATGTTTGTTTTATAACTTTGGATACTGTTATGTCATATACATTATGTACTTTTTAACTTTAAGTTGTCTCTCAATGACTGTTTGTATCCTGAATAAAATATATATATATATATATATTTAAAATATCTTTAATTTTATGAACTTATTTAAACGAATGGCGTGCAATTTTAAAATCACTATAATCTTCAATACACCGGCCACCTTAACTGGTAGAAACTGGGAAAGTAAATTACCCCTAATTACAACCAATTTAGAAGGGAGGTGCGAAATTAATTAAACAGCTATTAAGAACTACTAATAGTCTATTTTCCCTGTTACGTCATTGTTTAATCTAAATATAAAATCTAGATGTGCATACGTCTATGAACGTATATTTATGCCATTTGGAACTGCTTTTAATGAAAACTTCGTTGAACTGAACATTCCTAAGTTTAAGCTGGGAATATTCAACGTGTACCCAGTAGGGGGTGTACGCAGGTTAGGTGTGCACAACACAATCCCCGGGGCTCGTTCATCCATCTCCCGGCCATTAGTGCCGCGTCGTAACCTCTACTCCCTAGGCGAAGACAATCTATATGAGAAACGATGTTATGGTCTAATTGATTATGCGTTTGAATGATGGAATTATTTGAATAAAAACGAATACCAAATTCAAATTAAATGAAAATATAATTCTAAATTCAAATGATGTTTTTTTTTCTTTTTTGTTAATTTTATTCCATTCTAAATTCAATTGTACCAGTTCTTTTTTATGTCTTTCTCGGTCGCACTCTACTCCGACTTTAACAGAAACAACACACCCAGATCCGGAGAAATATGCCCTATAGATTATGATATTTATTGTATGCAGTGATCAAAACCTAAGCTCTAGAAGGCAGTGGACTAATCCCCTTACACCGATAGGACGTGTTAACATAATTTTAAAACCACAGCCCAGTTACGCCAGATTAACAAGATAGTACCTACGAAATCCTGTGAAATTATTGAAGATTTAAAAAAAAAGCGCGACTAAACTTTCAAATTCTTTCATGCAAAATTTTCCATCCATAATATTTTTGGTAAAAATATTTGGTTAAAGTGAAATGCGCGTAATTTATTCGAATGTCCAGTCAACGTTTAGTTACAAATGTCGATCGTTACGTTTGACATGAGAGGGTTGCCATCTGTAACCGTCGACCAAGCAGCATTCGGCCACTTTTCCCGGCTTTTGAACATAATACAACATGTAAAATCATCCGCGCGGAACGCATGCGAGTAATGAAAGCAATCCGACGAGATTAAATGACCCTGTATCGTCCTCTCCAAACATGGGATTGGAAGCGCCTTCTATTTTCGTTGTGTAATCACAATTAATACTGATCCTTAGCAAAACACAAGCTAATAAGTGAAAACAACGCTTATTATGATACCACCATGAGTTGGACCGTTGGTCTAGTAGCTAGTAAGCATGGCTGCTTTGCTAGGTGACGTAGGTTTGATTTCCACCATGTATTTAAATAAAATATAGAAATGATTACCGTAAAATTACCGTAAAAAAACAGAAAGATATCCAAACACTTAGAAAATAACTTATTCGAAATGTAAACAAAAATTAAGAGAACTAGCCTAGCAGCCCACCCCGGCTTCGCACGGGTGGACGTAAGTATTTATTAAATATTTTACCCACCCGTGCGAAGCCGGGGCGGGCGGCTAGTATAGCATATTAAAATAATATGTTATTTCAGTTAGTTTGGATCAAATGCAGTTCCGTTTTTACCATAAGGGCCGAAATGTTTTTTTGACAACTTTTCTAAATTAAAATACCAGGATACCCCGGCCCAGCAGGGCGACCGCGGACGTAAACTTTTTTTTACTTTCGAAAAGGGCCCCAAATACTTTTTGCAATGACCCCGGCATGCCATAAGATGGCCTTGGGGCTATCCATTCCGTATTATTTATTCTTAGTATTTATCTTCTCAGCGTGTCCTTTCATGCGTTACGAGTGCGTAATACGTGCAGTTCTCAAGTGTAGTATTAAAGTGTTATCACCAGTTAATTTTGATAAAGTGGGAGTGTATCAGGTGCCCGGATAGATTGTCTCGTGTCAATCAGGGCACGGGTGACAGCGCCGCTAGGGAAATACGGTAAGTGCTCTCCGCGTTTCATAGCTACAGCTGACTTCGTGCACTGTTCACATGCGCTTAGTTATTCGATACGATAGGTAAGTTTTCGAATTAGGTCTGCTTAGTAGAGCCAAAGCAGTTATAAGTTAGTGGCACATATGAAAGAAGCATGCATATCGTGTGTTTTAATTTTTTTATAAATCAAGAAAAATTTTCGTCATAATGCATAATTATCTAAATGCTGCCATGTTTAATCCAATATGGCGGTCGTATTATTTCCGCATTAACCCCTATATGATATAGGTATCAAATTAAAGGGTTTGGAGAGCGAAAAACAGGATTTGTATTACCAACAAAGAAAAGGTAGTTTCTAAATTTTTTTTTAGGTACTGAAGATTATGACTCTTGCTTTTTTTGAGTCTTGTTTTTGTTTATTATCAAATTGTAATATCTCCAGTAAAGCGTTCAAAATCAAAATTAAAAAAAAACATTCATTCAGTTAGGCCCTAATAAGGCTCTTAATGAAGGTCTAAATTAACACTTCATATTTAGCTCTTAAAAGCAAATACGCCGACCATAATTTTGAAAAATGTTAAATGGTAACAGTGACGATGTGATGGCGTGAACAAGAATATACTAAATATGTATAAAACAATTTAAATCTGCTCTTATCTACTTGTCATTTTAAATAATGGTATATGGTTATAGTAAATAGAAACGGCAGAAAAGCTTATGTTTTTTTAATATGTTATTTTATGATTATAATTTACTTATTATTATTATTCCATCAAACAGAATGGAAATTCTTTAACAGTATATTACTTCTCCTCCGCCATATTGTACTTATCACGTCATTTGTCTGTTTCAAAGCGTTCAAACGCAGCACCAGCATATTATATCGAATGCTCGCGAGCCAGTGAAATGTTTTACCTAACTGTTAGGTAAACTGTGATTCCTGTCACACAGTAATGGTCGTTTACTTGGGGATTAGGCATCTCGACGTCTAGGTTTCATTAATTACAGTGCCTTTGTGAAGCCTGTTGATTGACGAAGGCAATCGGTTGAAATAATTAACGGACGCTTTGTTTTATCCATCATATCCACAGGTTACAGACCATATTAATATCTAAGTACGATGGCAAGCCTATGATTATAATTGTCATGAATCTTCAAATAATTATGTATCTAAATATGATCTACCTACCCTCGGCTAAACGATTTCCATGAATTATTTTCTATCACTAGCCGAACATTTCATTGAACAACAAAAGAGCACTACACCTGCTGAGCAGCCCCTTCCATATCACAAAGCGTTATTTTAACTAAGTTGTCAAACAAAATAACGCCCTTATATGGGTAAGATGGTAAGTGATCACCGTAGTCTGCAATAGGTACCAAGCTTAGAGAGAGTAAGTAATAGAGCAATAACATCTGCTCTCCTCACACAAAGTGTAGGCTATATACGGTACGAATGTACAAGACAAGGACACAGCTATACTATTTTTTTAAAAAGCGTTTACAAGTTTCGTAAAATACCTTTTGTAACTTAACCTATCCTTTGGTTCAGTTAAGCGGGAGATGTCACTAGTGTGGCAGCACTTTAAGCACACGGACGCACACATTGATAACTATCTCCATCACTGTCCAGGACCCGGGTATCTTCGTCTATCGGTCTAACTCAGTATAAGATTACAAGTTTATCAATGCTAACCATAATATTACTTATAATGCAAGGGAAAATCCAGGGAAAACGACCACCCGGCAGACGCCTCGCGGCTCAAAAATCTCCGGACATGGTTCAATCTGAACACGAGATCCCTATTCCGCGCTGTGTCCAAAATTTAGATAGCCTTAATGATAGCCTCCGGTAGGAAACGGCACCTCAAGAAGAAGAACAATAATATAGAGCGGAATCTGAGCTGTGCTGTGCCTACTGCCAGTTCAGCACATCCGCGAGCACTGGTAACTTTACCATGTGTTACAAAACTTGATAGGGTTATTTCACAGCTATGTTCTGTAAGATTGAGATACGACTTTGTCTAGAGTGTTTGGGAGTAGCGTTGTAATGAAACGGCCCTCGTCAACCAGCTGTTTAAGGCGAGGTACGGACAGTTTATGAATATTTAACCTTGTTTGTTTGGTTAGCCCCACGATGATACAACTCGGCAAAGGGCAATAGCTTAGTTAATAGCGATACTACAGGCACGGCCGTAATAAATATGATAACTTAAAAACTCTTTTACATACGATATTTAAAAAAAAATTAAGTAGGTAATCCCAAGTCAAACTTCAGAATAATAACAAAAATAAGAAAGATCGATAACGCAGTCAAAGCATTCAAATTTTATACAGTATTTTTAATTCTTATTTCAAAATCTTTTACAGACAATATATATAGCCTGCTTGAATAAAATTAGTTATTTCATTCTGTCATTATCCACGTGGGCTTGATGCGTTATTCTGTATGATCTACGTGTATGATGGTTGTAAAAATTCAGATGTAATATTAGCGCAAGCGAAAAAATTGTGACAATAGTAACCAAAACTACATTTTCTATGTTACAGCTACGTATTAGCTAAAGTAACGTCAGAATCTTTGCAACTTTCGTGCAACCGTCATACCGAATAAGGGCACAGGGTATTGCCAAAAGTGCAATCCGAAAAGCATTGGACAACAACAACACATACAGTTTAATTATTGATGAGTTGTGTGGAATATCAATTGGTTGATGCGGTGGACTATCGCACATTTAAATTGATTACATTAAATATGTAATGCATATGTAGGTAAGTACCTATATATGCATAATATGTGCTCATTTTATGTTTACCCTAAAGATTCCAAACTAGATTTTTCTCGCGTAATACTAGGATCATATATACTTATGTCTCATTGCCTAGGCTACTCAGATATAGTACAGCTCTTTTTGGAGAAATAAAATTTATCCGCCCAGTGGTTCCAAAAAATTTCACACATAACCATTTATAATTATTTATATATAACGGGATTCTAGATTTTAAAGGTTTTATTTAATAAACTATTCTAAACTAATTTCATGCTCTATACTTAGTAACCCTGTAAGCCAAACTTGTAAAGGGTCAAATCAAAATTTCGAGGTTTCCGAAACAATCCTCGTGACCAATGGATTAGATCTTATTCCGGAATCTTGGGGAACTTTTAATTTTATTGTACGCATCCGCTGATAACCCGAGATGTGTCCGTTAACTCCGGAATACCGGTAATATCCGCCTGATTTATGGCTGAGGAAAACGGCTGTGTTCAAAAGAATAAGTAGCCAATTGATATTCATACGAATAAAAATAAAACATAAGTATTTAAAGCAGACTTGCTTGAAAGCCTTTCAATTATAAGAATATAATATGGAATCATTCTTACAATTTTGAATTATTATTATATTATGGAATCATTCTACACAATTTGAAATTATCAATTATTAATCTTATATTGAAAAGATTCTTAGGAAGAGAGGAAGATATTTTATTTCCCATGACGCCACGCTATGTATGTCACTAGACAAAGAAGCCAAGTTTTTCTGCATACATATATATTTTTATTAATGCATAACCACTTTCTTCTCATCAGAGAAGAAAGTGGTTATGCATTAATAAAAATGGTTTGATAACCATCTGTATTTCCCAACAAGCCACATGAATCAGCGGCGGATTTAATAATTTCCCAAAGGCTGTTAAAGTTTACCACCTTACATTACACAAGAAATAGTTTTAGGTATATATATGAGCTAATCTACGTCCAATAATTTACGACTGTATGACGAAAAAAAGGAACGGTCCCCAAATACTGCTTACTCAGCCTGCTGGTAAATCCGCTTGATGTGAACACGACCTGCCCCCGGACGTTTGAATATTCGATAGCCGATGCTGCGTAATGTTGGCGAACAAGCACGCTGTGGTTAGATATGTGTTCCCACAACGATAAGGCCCGGGGCACATAAATGTGTCTTTCTTGTAAATATTATTCATTATTGACATATAATCAGACACACACACGTGTTCCACCTAGTGTGTCCCGTAAAACAAAGATTTCTATAATCCGTGTCTTATACCTGCTTTCTTACCCTCACATCAAAGTTTTTGATGAATGTCGAGCAAAACAGCTTGAATTAGGATCGGCAACACGCGAGTGATACCCCTGGTATTGCAAGCGTCTATAGGTTTACCGCTTACCATCAGGCGGGCCGTATGCTTGTTTGCCACCTAAGTTGGATAAAAATCGGTGTTTCGATATGTTTACGCTTCACCATCACGTTTACGTTTACGATTTAACTACTGCAAAACTTAGAAAATAATATGCTATAATAGCGTAGACTGCCGTAAATTGTCGGCTAGTCTGTTTGTGCGGCACCGGTACATTCACCGTCACTCTTACTTACTTAATAACATATATTTAGACTTTACGAGCATGTGTATTAAGTCGATTGTTAAGTTCTAAGAAATAAGAATAAAATCGTTACCAATGACGTCGGCTACTCTGTATTCGATAGACTCAAATATCTACTTAATATAATTTGCTGTAGGGCTTTATATTGCTAGTTCGCTAAATGGCGGTTCCAACCGCGTTCCAATTCGACCTTTAGCCGGGTAAACGGTCCGGTTTTGTGTCCATCACAGCGGAAGTTCGTTAAACTTTTACATAATGCACCCAGTTTTATTGACAAAGGTATGTTTAGCCATGCATGCCAATTCATGCGAGTTTGCATTCGCACTAGCTTTTTCGATAGTTCAGTTGAATGTAGCAGGTTTTTTGCTCATTTAGCATAACAATTACATACAGAATGTGAAAATAAATTCCACTTTTATTTTATTTATTTATTTATTTTAAAACTTTATTGTACAACACCAAGGAATACAATACAAGAATACAGTGTGACATAGTATAGTACAAATGGCGGCCTTATCACACTCGGCGGTCTCTTCCAGGCAACCGTGGGATGGAATGGATTTAGGATACATCTTAACGGGCAGTTGGTGATGTAACTAATATTTATAACTAATATTATTTTTTAGTGGATTAAGTGACAGGCTTCGGCAAATTTATATCATTAATGAATTATGATAATGGTGCCAAGGAAAGAAGAAGAAAGATTGAAATCTATGATTAATTTGTTTCCTTGACATCAACTATCTACGGAAATAATTCGTGAAAAACATTACTTATGTATAGAAAATTCTTAATTTAGGTAAAAGTTTAATCAACTGTGATAAGTCTGTTACCAGTAATGATCAATAATGTATGTATATACATAGCATATCACACAAGTCACGGGTTAAGCAAAGAGTTTCACTCTTGACTTACACACCTCTATGATCAAACTAAATTATTCATAAACTACTTCGTAGCGTTCATTTATATTACTGGCAAATGTACTCTGTTGGTTTCAACATTTTAAAGCAATTTCTTTACCAATAACATCGCATTCCGAGGAAGTAGGGCAAAAGTTGGTCGAGATTTGTTGACTTGAAAGTTGAAACATTATGGTACAAATTGCGGGTAAGCGAGTAAAGACAAACACACAATTAAACTGTTGGTTCCTAGCCTAAGGGCTACGCGGCTATTGTACCTATTTTACTGTAGTTCAATATTAGGTTCATAAAAAAATAAAGTCAGATTAGGCTATCACAAATTCTCCACCAATAAGTATAATTTTAAGTTGGCGTTACCTACAAGTAGGTAATGTGCAACGTGTTGAAAGCGGTCATAAACTACGGTGACCGCTTACCATCCAACGGGGTCTGGTATTCTACCATATAGGTTCGTACCCACGTACGTATAAGAGAAATGGTTTGTAGGATGAGTTTTAAACAATTTGATCTTGTTTCTTTTCAGTCTAATTAAGATTTTTGTTTTGTAATGTTTTCAGTGTCTTTTTGCACCCAGGCATACCGACCCACCTAATGGGCAAGGTTAGCGTTTACCCATAGCCTATCTGCCGGATATCTGCACTATGATCACTTTATTTCTTCTTGAATATCGAGAAAAAAATATATTTTCCCATACCTGTGTCTTCTTTCCTATCTAAGATTGTTAAAAACTACATATATAATATAATAGTTTGTATATGTGTCTGTGTATGCGCGTATGATTTCAGTTTCACGAGAACTGAACACTGAACAAAAGTTGTGAATAGCCCGCAACGGGAGCACGAGTAGGATCTGAGAGTTCCCATTTACTTAAAATACGGTTCGTTAACTCACCCCAGTATAGCGTCTATAAGTAACTGCAGTGCTGTGGAATTGCACTATATAGGATCTGTGCCGGTAGCAGGAACATTGTCGACAACGTATTCGAAATCGTATCTCGCGAAATGTTCATTTTCCAATACAAAAATAGTCGAAGGCGAACGAAAACGTCGTCGACAATGTTCCTGCTACCGGCACTGTATGTAATTAGTAATTACGTTAGGTATTGAATGGATTGCCAGCCAGTGACATTGATAATGAGATTGCGTGAATTCTTGTCTCATATAGATTTGCTTATGCGGATTTTTCTTAAAACAATTTTTGACCTTTATCCTGAACTGACGGAAGCCCATCATGCCAGTTTTACACGGATACATTTTGCTATCTAGCCTCCGCAAGCCATCTGACTGGCAACACCAGCTATATTAGACCATTTCAATCGCTATGACGTCATTTTTAGATCAAATTCTGACATAAGTAGCCTAAACCGCCATATTTTATGTTTCCGCTATGGACGCTCATCTTAACAGTTTCGCAGTCGATAATAAATACGATTGGCTTCACAGCTGTTAGCAATCCAGTTTCAATCAGACGCGGTCTCACATGCTACATCCACGACAATTTGTATGCACTAAATTCATACAATAAATACAATAAGTTTTAAAATAAATGACAAGTATAAAGATTATGAAAATACGCTTCAACATTTATGAAAGTTATCGTACTGCCATAGTTTTAATGACTATCATACAACAAAATAACTATCAGACGGGTCACTAGTAGTTGGTAAAAAATATATAGAAAGATTCCATTACATTGATAGATAGACACAGGTGAAGCTAATACTTAAAAGCATTTTAGAAACAGCAAAGTACTAACAGTCTCCTACTTTTTTAAATAGAGTAAATATAGATTAAAAATAGTAAGCCTTATATCACTTCTAAAAGACACTAAGAATGATATTTCCAATCATTTGGATTCTAGAGGCTTGTTCAATATGCCAGGTATCCATTTGATTGCACTGACAGCTATTGTGTCTAGCCAGCTGATTGAGATTTTTCCTCGGGAGAGAAAATATTCTTAGTTTTCTACGCTTATTGCTTTCAACGGTGTTATTCATTTCCATATATTTACGAAGATCTATATCATGAATTCTAATCATTAAGATATTATGAAACGTTTAATTTTATGTATAATTGATCAATTGCTAATTGTTGTATACCTCAGAAACTTTAATATATTACTCATAGATCTTTATAAATATAAATATAAAATAATGTTTCTACAACTAAAGAATAAAAGATCCTGTTTATTATGGTTACACATGGTTTTTTTTATAAATATCTCTACCCATTACAAGTTACGTCAAAGATCCATTATACACTCGGTTCCAAAAATTACGGGTCAGTCACAAAAATTGAAATACCTCCAGAACTGTAAAAGCTAGATCAATGAAATAAAAAACAGAATAAAGACTTTTTAGTTGCGCTTCTAATAGCATATTATTTAAACTGGTTGATGAAAAAAAACTTCATTAGAAAAACAAAATTTAAAAAAATGACTATTTTTAAAAACAAAATTTTTGTTTCATGTCATTATGGATGCTTTCCATTTCTATTCTGTCACAAAAAAATTATCGTGAACGTCTTCCACGTGCATAATTATTATTCTGTGAGGTGAAGCATGGCAGTCACGCTAGAGGAATGTACCAGAATCCTAACTTTTTTGGAACTTGGGCGGAGCCAGCGTGAAACAGCCAGAAACATTGGTGTATCTTTGTCGACTGTTCAGCGGGTAGTCCAGCGGTACCAAGAGACCGGATCACACCTTAGAAGACCAGGAAATGGCAGACCAAGATGCACAACGGCCAGGGAAGACAGACAACTGGTGGCTACAATGCTCCGAAATCGTTTTCAAACTGCTGTTGGTCTAAAAACTCACTTTATTCGCTTTGGAGGTGGCAATTTAAGCGCTCAAACAGTAAGAAGACGTCTTGCTGAAGCAAATTTGAAACCATTGAGGCCCGCAAATGGCCCCAAACTGGAACGGGGACATCGAATTGCAAGACAGAGATACGTGCGCGAACACCTAAACTGGACACTAGACGATTGGTCTAGGGTAATGTTCACGGACGAGTCTAAATTCATGCTTTATAAGCATGATGGTAGGCAGTTGGTGTACAGAAGACCAGGGGAGCGCTTCCATCAAGCGTGTGTGGAGGAAAAAGTGGCGTACGGTGGAGGCTCCGTACAAGTTTGGGCTGGGATTTCTGCTGAGGCCCGCACCGAGCTGGTGCTCATTCAAAATGGAACTCTAAATGCAGAGAGGTACGTGGAAGAGATCCTCAATGAACATGTAGGTCCTTTCATGGCCAGGATGGACCGGCATGGCATATTAATGCATGATAATGCGCGTCCCCATACCGCCAGAATTGTACATGACTACCTTGAAGAGGTCGGTATCGAACTCATGCAGTGGCCAGCGCGAAGCCCGGACTTAAACCCCATCGAGCACGCCTGGGACGAGCTTCAGAGATGCGTGAAAGGTCGAAACCCCCCACCAATCACGCTTCCCGAGCTCATACAAGCACTGGTGGAGGAATGGGAAGGTATTCCTCAGCACCGGCTCCGAAATTTGGTGTACAGCATGCCTAATCGCCTGGAAGCTGTCAGAAGAGCTCGTGGAGGCAATACAAAGTATTAAATGAAGAAAGTGATGAAAAACAGCAAAAAAACAATCATAAAAAAAAATGTAATCTTAAGAAAAATATGACTACTTTAGTTTTTTTTTAATTTAAGATTAATATTGTGGGTGTAACTAAGTTTTATTTTATTTTTTATCTGTATAATTAAATTCTCAATTGAACAGTCTTCGTTTCATTAGGATGGCATACGTAGTTCGGGAGATATTCGGGTTTATGTGACTGACCCGTTATTTTTGGAACCGAGTGTATATACCAGAACATATTGTAAAATTTTGCAAAATGGCAAAGAAAAATAGGTGCCAATGTCAAAATAAAAAAAAATTACATTGCCTCACACGGGAGTCTGATTCCCAAACAAATGAGGTACATCAAATACGATGTCACAGCGGAGTTAATCAGCTTAGTTATTTAACAATTTTATCATAAATCCGTCGCCAACATGACAGAATAAGGCTCCCGTTGGATGCGAGCTCGTCAGCATTTTTTGTTAGTCCTCCATGCTGATTTCCCCTGGGTCCTCATGGTTTATATTTTAATGCTCATTCACAAAAATAAATAGGCCTTTGTCTACGATTTTTAAACGGCCGCCAACGCTAATTTCCGCTCGGTGTTAAGTCATTTGTTGTTCACGATAAGTTTCTAATTAAGATACTGAAAAGATAATGCGTATCCCTGATGTACCATGACATTTTAATTTAAATATTTTGCTAAAGTATTGATCGGACTAAATTTGTCTGTCAGTAGATTACCTTCTTAATGACTGCAACACTTTGTATTATGACAATTAAAATAAAATAAATCTTTAATGCTTATAATAAATAATAATAAATAATTTAATACCTATATAAATATACTTGAGATAGACATCCTCTAAACACTGATTTTAAGGAAATACTATCTATAACAGATTTATATCCTGTTGCTACGCGAGTGAAGTCGCGGGAGGCGGTAGTTTTCCAAACAGATTTTAAGTACATATTATAAGCAGACAGTTTAGGTTATTACATGAAAATATTTTTATTAAAAAATAACTATTGCAACATAAAATACCGCAAGCTAACTAGAGTAGACTCAACTAAGCGATTTAAAAAAACAATTTAGGGAAGCCGACGTCAATACCAAAATATGATTACGGAAGCCAGATCTGCCAGAATCATGCCCAGACGCGGCGCCATTCTCCGGCCAAACTGAATTTGCAATATTTTCTATACATGCAGGAGCCAAATTCTTAAAATCAAATCAAAGTTGCGCGAGATTTGGCCCCTCGAGATCCCACTATGTTTGCGAGACCGAGATTCATCTTTTCACTACAAGAAATTGTGTTTACTATTTTTATGGTGGGTTCCTTTAAATTCTCCTAGTCGATGCAGCGATGACGTTAGACCTCGGCTCTCCCCTATTCCCCAACCGCTGAATATTGAATTTTATATAAAGTTCAGTCGAAACTTGGTACTACTTCAGCCTCATACCACTTATGAAATTGCTTTTCATTTGAGAGTGCGACCAACATACCACATACAATGCATAAGTGATAATAAAACTTTAAAATTGTACAATATTTTAGCTGCCCGACTAAGGACTCTTACAGAAAATCGCAAATCAACAACACTATTGTGTTTCTGCTATTAGTTAGGTTTCTAAAGGTTTTCGGGGATACTTTGTGCTGGCAGTAAAGTATAACATAAGTCTTCAGTCTTCTCCAACAATAAAGATGGCAACACGCTGGTGATACCTGATATTGCAAGTGTGTATAGACTACGGATAGGTACGCCACCTTAGTGAATAAAAAAGCAGTTTCACGTAAAAATGTACTGTTAGTTGGGAAAAACAATGGATTTGCATTACAAAGGCTTTTGGATGCATCCAAATGAACGGTAATTGTTTAAATCCACAAGAGTGAGGACGCGGAGTGGCGCGCACAAGAACTAACAAACAGTTAATTACATTATATACACACGCTATTTTTATCACAATGCTGGCGATGTAATTGTAGTGAACACAGCTTGTATAACCCAGAGACCTGGTTCGACTTTACATAACTAATTCAATTGTTACTCGTTATATAAAAGTTCTGGAACTTTCCTTCACGGTATACATATTACATACATTCTTCAAAGCATAATGCCGCGGTGTGCTTAGCGCTAGGCTAGCGGTCTACGCTGCGACTGACATCAATGCAAAAACTAGGTTAGTACAGTATTGTGAAGAAAGGTAATTTTTAATTTCGACCCTTCTTTTTCTACCGTTCGACTCAGATGTCTGACAGAATCAGGCATTACTTTGTGGAATTTCACACATAAAAAATACAAAATATTATTCAACTAGCGACCCCCCTGGCTTCGCGTGGGTTATACAAAACCTAAATGAATTATTCATAAAAATGTGTTTCATACGATACGAATTTGATCAAACATTGCGCCCAAATATAACTTACTCCGACACGTGTGCACGGATCTGCACGTCAATATTATTTTTATTTCCAAATTTTTCAAAGCAAAATCTTGAAGAGATCCTATGCGTGCACGCGCACGTTCGCTACGAGCTCTAATCTATCAAATCAGTGTCACAGAATAAATGTGCGTTCACATATTTCTACTGAATTTGCGTGTATTATTGTACATGAAATTCTAGTGAAGCTATGCCTAATATAAATAATAATGACATTTATTTCAAGTGAGCTTCGAAGCCCCACGTCCGAGTGAAAAAGAATGACTTACGTTCTTTTGTTATGATTACAAATAGAGCGAAACTGATTCTTGTAGAGCCCCATCTGATTCCTTCCGGCTCAGTGGAGAACCATCCTTACAAATGTATCCGTCTGCGACTCGCTGCGTTAACCTTCCTCCAATCTAATCACAGACGCGCAACATGACAGATTCACGTATAAACTAAAGGAAATAAACGATATTTCACTTCATAGTTATGGAAAATGCTTGCTATGAAATTTGACAGTTAAAAGTTCTAGGCAAAGTGGAAATTCGATTTTATAGGCTGAAATGTTAATTAATTTTCCAATAGATGTAACATAAGTAATTGTTATTCTTGTTATCCATTTTATTTCATAAAAAAATAGCGACATATATATTTATCATTCATAAACAAACATGGATATGTTAATTGCAGATCCAAATTTTGCTTGCGACAACAATAATTATGTAAATATTTCTTCGGGCTCCGCAGTACTTACCCGAACCGAACCAGCGCTGTAATATGCATAATACACAATCGTAGCCTATATCTAGCCCTGCATTCACTGACAGCTCTAAAATCCTGACCGACAGACAAAAGCGAGTAATTTGCGACGCAGGCCTTAGGCTTACCCGTTATTACACCTGAATATAACATCACAGAGCGTGTCCGGACACCGGACGGCCTCCGGACACCGGACACCGTCACCCTGCCGAATGAGTAATTAGATTTTATCCGCTCTGATGAAGCACGTGGAATTAGCTTTCCATCATTAGAATCGACTGCTGCAGTCCATGCGACCACTAATTAGACCTGCCTACAGTTGAATATTTCGTTTATATCCCAGCAGGTCACATGGGATATTGTTTACAATGCCTTCCTGTTGCAGCTAAATAAATTGACTTTCCTGTTGCGTAAATCTGCGTGAATGGCAACATTGCTCGGAGTGCAGAATGCTAGATGCTAAAGCGGAGCTAAAATCAAGGAAGCTCAGAATGTTATTATATCGACGGCAGAAAACAAAAACGTTGTATTCCACAAAGTATGTTTTATTGCACTGTTCGAATCAGAAAAAAAACTGCTTCGAATGGCCCGGGTCACGTAAAAGTCTAATCTCAAAATCGTGACTCTTAATTTAAAAAACACGCTAGTAGTGATTTACTGAAAAAAAGTATTTTTGGATCTGGTGACCATTATTGTTTTTGTGGATGACTAAGTTTTCGCTTTCCGCCATCGATGTACCAAATAGATTAATAGTTTGATAAACAAGTACATAAACAAACTCGCAGGCTGTATTCAGTGTTTGACGATACATTTCCGAGGTTTTATTTTAACAAGTGAATAGCTGAACAGTCTGACGTGAAATACTCAAAATTCAAACCTTACCTTCTGGCACGCACGTCGCACACGTGCAGTAACAGATCGATATTACCATTATTATTTTCAATACGTAATTTGGTAACTCAGCGCCTTACTGCAGATGCACTTAAAACCCTAAATACCATATAAAATAGATAGGAAGAGTTATCTTTACTGCAAAATCAATAGCAGAGAAACATAAAATCCATTATAAAATTACAAATCGGTAGGTACAAATGGTGGCCTTATTACAGGATTGAATCTTTTCCAGACAAGCTAGGGACTGGGAAAACATAGAGATGAGCCTTGAGGAACTTTTAAGGCACCGCAAAGACTAAAGTAATAGAGTATATTGTTACCTAATAAAACAGCAAACTAGCAGATCCGTACCGAAGAACCACGTGTAACGAGAGCCGGTGAATTAAAAGTTGTTAACGAGAGTGGGTGCGAATTAGAGGTGCGACTCACATGTACGACCGGGGCCGCGGCAGCCTGCAACATGTCCGGCCGCGCCAGCCTGTCCGGAAGGCACCGTAGCCCGTTCCGGCGGTGCATTCGGAATAAAATTATACGTACACGCCAACTACGTTGCGCCGGAAATTTGAGAATGTTGATTTAAGTCCGTGTGCACACTGGACGGTGGGTTATCTTATATATAAAATTCTCGTGTCGCGGTGTTTGAAGATAAACTCCTCCGAAACGGCTCTCATGAAATTTTTTGTGCATATTGGGTATCGATTGGGTAGAATCGGACAACAACAATTTTTAATCCTCCTAAATTAAAAAAAAAATGAAAACGATCCAGTACCTTCGGAGCATATTATCAAATATTTTGTCCATCCGTGCGAAGCCGGGGCGGGCAGCTAGTATTTTTTATAAAAGAAGGTTATATATACAAATAATGATAATTGTTGGGTATTGATACATTACACGTAATGTCCAATACATGCTTTACCTGACTATTATATTGTTTAATGTATATAACGAAATAATACCATTTCATTTGTTTTGTTAGCGGTTGTATCTGAAACACAAGGACGACGCAGAATAATAGTCTCAATGTTTAAGTATAATATTTTATCGATATACCTATGTAAATATAATTTCAAACAAAGTCGAAAACAATAATTGAAAATACTGTATGTGTACAACAAGCCTTTTTATTTTCGTCCGTACATTTGCACAACTTATTGCGACAAGTGGTTGTGTGCACGATAATCAATCGATACATACATACACAACGTACCACCATATATACCTTTCAGGGTAGGCAGAGAGTATACCCATTTCACTCTTGACTAGCTCCTTATTTTTTGCTTCTTTTACAATCGTTATTGCTTCATACATGGCCACCAGTTCCAAGTACCTACTTTGTACCTTTCGATGATAATAACATTCGGTTTATATACTCTACTAGCGGCCCGTCCCGGCTTCGCACGGGTAGACATGTATCAAATATTTTGTCTACCCGTTTATAGACTATTTCAGGCAATTTTTTTATTCTCTCCCTCTAAACCATCATCGTATTTCAAGGAATACTCTAAAAAAAGAATTAGCGAAATCGGTTCAGCTGCTCTCGAGATTTGCTCTTAGCAACACATTTCATTTTTATTTTATAGATAATGGGACCTACTTTAAGTACCGTCTCCTAACCAGTACCTACTAGTAACAGTACCAGAAAGGTAAATACGTTCGTTTAAAAAAACAGATCATTAATGTAATTATTATCACTACCATGTTCAAGTAGCACTAGATATATCAATTCCATCTAATATATTTTAAAACAAAATAAATATTTTTATATTTGTGAGACACCGACAATAATTAATATCTATCTAGACTAACAACGGAAGGGATTTCACTGTCATAAATCATTTGTATAATATAGCAATTACCAATGGCACGCTTCGACTATTATTCATTCGCGGATTAGTAATTAACAATAACAAATGATAGTGCGGCCGCGGCCCAAGGCCCTGAAGGGCCGCTTTACATTTATTGGCAACGAATTTACGAAAACAATTTTACTAGAATTAGCGAAAACTTTAAGAAATAACTAATCATTGACAGTGACCCCAAAACCCTGCGAATTGAGCGTTGTTTTTCTTTTTTTTTATTCGGTTTTTGTTTATATTCAGTATCACATTGCGCTTGTCACCTTAGTTTGACATTTCGCTAATTAAAAATCGGTTACTTTTGCCTCGGCTTTTACGAACGCAAACATTATAGTTTATCTGTGTAACACTTGTATTGAAAATAATAATAATAAATAACGGTCATTTAGGCGAAAATGTATGCATCGGTGCACCTTACAGTGCGTTTATAAGTACATCATTGTAGGTCATAGGTCATGACGATCAACATAATTCCTTTGTGATGATAATGATGGTGAATTATGAATGATCTGAAGTCCGTATTTACTAAAAAGATCTCCTCTGTTCTGATATTCGGTTGAAAAACAAAGGAGGCGCAAATATTTCTTAAATCGGAAATGTGGCAAAGCACGATCGCTGCGAATGATGAATATGCGACATTAGCCTACATTACCCGGTGTTACATTTCCTTAATTGCCAAACCATTGACATACGATGTTCCAGACGCGTTCCATCGCTCATAACCCTCGCCGCATTTATTTGCTTGGCTTATTATAAAACCTAATAGGTTACTTACTTATGTTTATTCGTTAGAACGGTATAATATGTGGATTTTAATAGGATACTTTTGTGATGGTGCCTACTAAAATCTTAAAAACCTTGTTCATGTTCACTGTACTATGTTTTGCGTGGATGTCCTGGGAATACATATGTATATCTAAATAAAACTCGTGGAGGTGGTGGGAATAAACTTTTGGAGGTCTGGAAACAACCCTCCAATTATGTATCACACGCGTTTTATTTCTAACTAGCGGCCCGCCCCGGCTTCGCACGGGTAGACATTCATCAAATATTTTGTCTACCCGTTTTGAGACTTTTTCAGGGAATTTTTTATTTTTTTCTTAAGAACCATCCTCGTACTTCAAGGAATATTCAGGAAAAAGAATTAGCGAAATCTGTTCAGCTGCTCTCGAGATTTGCGCTTAGCAACATTCAGCGATTCATTTTCATATTATAGATACTTGTCACAGTCCTTTAATAGTTTAATTACCGCAGTACGCAACTAAACGAAAAACTGCTAACTACATAAACTGATGCTATAGTTTAATACCAAATTAATTCCACACTGGTATACCTAAAGCTTTTGAGTAAATTGTAAGAATTTGCAATTCTGTGTTCTACATTTTAACCCAAGTACACAGCCGGACACACTATACACACAGACAGTAACAGGCGACGATCTAATTTAAATCTAGCAGTTGTATTCCTGTTTGAATACCTATCCTGGCTTAGGCTTATAAAAACTTAATCATTTAGTGTTTCCAAGTTTGAAATATCGGTTTGCTTGTAGTTTATTTAAAGTCCGATTTGACTTCAGTAGCCTTAGCAAGAACAACTTTAGACGTATTCGTATCGCCTTAGATTTTTTCTGTATGATAAAATGAACGGCGCTACTCCAGCAAAAAGTGGAACTAAAATTTCATATGAAAATTTTGATATTTATGAGTTACGTTTTCGAATACGTAGTCGAAATTTGTTCTTGCTACCAGTACTGATTATGATTTGCTAAATGTCTCTAGTTCAGTTTAGAGTGAAGGGATTCGTCGTTTTAACTGGTACAAATTAACGTTCCAAGATTACACGACATTTACATTAGGTAACGAATTATTTTCATCCGAACCTTGTCACCTCCAAGATACTCCAATTGAAAAGCGGCGCCCAAGGATTTTAATGCCATATAATAAAGAAAAAGCTATGTCTTAAACGTCGTAACAATAAACCCTCAAGTTTTCAATAACCACAAGTCGTCAAAGTTATATTTTACGTTGAGTGCGAATTATTAGTTTTAACTATTCAGTTACCATTTACTATAGCAGCAACTCTTACCGAATTCTGCCTGCACGGTATACCAGTATAAGCAGACCTCTCTGACTCCTTGATTCCAAAACATTCCAATGAGTAAAAAGGAGATGTAAGCAAGATGCAGGGCTCTTTGTAAACTGGATAAATAACTGCATACTGCATGCAGAACTTATCGTAGTGGTCGTAACCGCGAATGAAAATTAAATTGACACCAGATGTTCCTAAACTGGTGTAGTAGGTGCAGGAACCAGAACTTTCTACCAATTTAAATATAAAAAAATACTTACGACTTTAGTGGTAAGTTCTTCTAATGTATCGAAAAGTCGAATAAAACCAATAGATCTTAGAATCTTAAATAAGCTAGTACTAGATATACTTTTTTGATTGGAAGTGCCGGCGCTTTGCACCTTAACAAACTCCACCTCTTTTTTTACTACAAAGGTGGCAAACAGGCGTACGGTCCATCTGGTGGTAATCAGTCACCGTAGGGGAACCAAAATACTAGCTAGCAGCAGGCACAAGCAGGTCTTTCACAGCCAGCACAGCGCACGGTACAGGAGCTTTGGAGACCTCTCTGTTGGCTTACTGACGGATATCATTACAGTTTGTTACAAAAAACTTGAAGCGAGATCTAGGTCTTAAATATTAATTGAATTAATTATCAGGTTTCAACCCCGCAGTGGGATTCACAAAATGCTGACGATGAAGATGAAGACGATGGTGATGAATTGATCATCGATTTATATAATAAATAATATATCTTCACGCCTTCCCACAAGGGTCCCCGAAGGTGTAGGCAGAGCGGTTACAAAACCCACTTTCCCCAACGTAACAGTTGGTGCGTCGGTCGCCGTCTCTTAGGCTCTACATGCGTCCTTGTAGTGCCGATTTAGGATATAAAATTGATTGCAACGTAAATACGTACTTAATACAGGAGGGCACCGGTGCTTTCCACTGGAGATCCCGGAGCCCTTCTATAGCACGGAGGATGGCCACCGGGGGGTTTTAGTGAGTCAAAATCTCACATACCCCGTCTGCTCCCCTTAAGCAGGGGGGTACCTTTTGAAGGTTTCCCCCTCGTCAACAAAAAAAAAAAAAGGTTGTACGTAGTATATTATCTACTCTGAGATACAGGGACAGTTTTTGTTTTAATGGAAACATTCGCGTGTTCCGACATTATTATTAGCCATTCTACAGTTTATTTAGAGTGTTTTACCAATTTCCGTGACGTAATCAGTGAAGTATAAATAACTTAATATACGTTTACTGCTCAGCCTGAAATGGCCATGCCGATTAAGTCTCGCTACGTGATTGTGGCGTTTTAAATGCCTCCACTAAACTCGCTTTATATCGCTCATATAAAATATACTGCCTACATTGCTAGTTTATTTCTAGTACAGAGGTCAATTATACTTGTTTTTTTTGTTTGAAAAAACATACCACGATGAACACTTACATGCAAGAGTCTACGGACTACGGTGACCGCATACCATGAGCCGCGCTACAGACTTGATTACCAACTTCGTAGTATAAAAATAGCACACGTATTTGAGGGGGTAGCTTAGAATCATCTGATCATGTATGATAAATCAATTTCAACGATCATACAAACTTATTTGCCATACAATTCGCATTTGTATGGAGGTATGCGGCCTATTTCTGATTTGTATGTTTTTTCTTAATTACAGTTTATTTATTCAACTGTATTCCAACATCTCGGTCTTATTCATATCGTATTGATATGTATATATAGATATATATATCTAACTAAGTTATGTAATTAAGAGTTATCTTTATTACCTTTTACATCACAATACCCAAACCAACCTCTATAATCACGCCTAATGACACCCGTTTACAACACAAACATATAATATATAGATTATAATATAGTATCGTTTTACTTACACTGCTAAGCCAACTTTACACAAATAAAAAAAAATTGTGATCCTTACCGTAGTCGGAAAAGACGTGTAACATCTGACATCTGACGGCCAACAATACCACCGAGCGCGCTCACTGTACAAATCGCACGCTTCCCGGCTTCCTGTTACACACTTCCGTCCCTTCTAACGGAATCACTCCCACAAATTGCAAGAAAGGAAAAAAGTTACACATCAAAATTTTTCAGTTTTTTTCGTAGATATATTTAAAATTAGCTTTTACCAGCGGCTTCGATTTATGATGTATTTTGCTTACTGCATATTAGTTTACAGAACTTTGTTAGTTCGGCAACAAAAGCTTGAATTCACCGACATATTGAAAGTTGTAATTGTACTTTGCTGTGGTGTGCAATAAAATGTATTCGCTCGGTAAATTTATTGAAGTAAGAGGTATGGTACCAAGAAATATATTGTAATGCTGAGGTCAGCGCCTGCCATGCTTACGTTGAATATGTAAAGCGCAAGTTTAACGCACACACGGCTCTTTCAGCTAGTGTTCGCAGCATGAGCTATTCCGTGCATATGCAGTGTTGTCCGGGGGGAAATCTCTGCCAGATATTGTTTTGAAATGGCCCATTTTAAACTCTGCACCCCCCTGAGATAATGTTACTATCACGATGACGTATACTCTTCCAAGGTATAATCTACCTGCAAAAGTGTCGTCAAAATAAAACTGTGAAAATATTATGCAGCTTATTTTTCTCTCCTCTATAGATTCAATAATATTGACGACAAAAGTGTGGCGCAATTTTTCAATTCGGCAGGTATTGTAAGTACCCGTTACACCTCCACACGATAAATATAATAATCTAAAAGATACTAAATAATATATGTCAACGCACTGCCAAATTGAAATTGACACTATCACAATCACTACATAGTATAAATCAAAGTCGCTTCCCGTGTCTGTCTGTCTGTACCTGTCCTACCATTGTAATTTGTAATGTATGATGTAGCTTTTTATACTTATTGTTTCCAATTTCATTCGACATGGTCTAAAATAAATAAAATCGTACAGAACTCCGTATAGCCTGTATGTGACAATTCACGCAAAGCCCAGTCCGGAGCTCTCACCGCTAGTTTAGAATTAGACAAACATGAATTGACGCTGATCCTAGCCACTGTGCAAATTTGAAGCCTATTAACTTCTTGACACCTCGCTTGCCCCTTACTTCGCTTGCCCCTTAGCACCCCTAGTTCTAGAACAAACTTGTTAGGGTGACATGCCTAATTGGAGAGCTTAAAACGCTTTCGGATACAGGAAAATGGGTTCAATAACTTTTAGGGTTACATGTCAGTACGAATTTTAGTTATTAAAATATAATCTATATTATCAAATAATCTAATATCTCAATAAATCTAGTAATTTATTCAGTTTAGGCCCTATAAGGCACTTATTATGTCTTCGGAAGAAATAAAGCCGCCTGGCGACATTAATTAGAAGATTCGTAATGTTACCAACATCCGTGATGATTTTCATTAAATATATTCCGTTAATTGCGTTCATTACCCACAAATATGAAATGAATTATGATATTTAATAACGGCCAACCATTTCCAATACTTAATTGGTTAATTATCCAATATTGTGATCAAGATCTGGAAGTTGTAGTAAGTTATCTAACAGCTTAGGCCTCTTATCTGCAATTAAAAAAAATACATTGTAATGAACAACAATTCAATAACGAATGTGCCAAATTTCAGTAAACCGCTCAAATGCTCTTAATTGTATTTCATTAGTGTCTCGCTATAGTCTTACAGAGTGATCAATATTGCCATACAAAATATTTATTTATATAACACACCCTGATGAAGCTTAAGAACGATCCGATAAATACGCTACAGACATACGTCATAGAGCTGGCTTGGCTCCAACGGCTGAAATCCAGCTGAAGACACAATAACGTGCCGTAATCACAGCCATATGTCTCGGGACAAATGGTCCGGAAATATGATAACTAGATCGTAATCTCACTACAAGATATATGTATTGATGTATACGTATACTAATATTACTGTAAAACGTTTGTGTGTATATGTACGTTGAAAATATTTGCTAACAAATTATTTTCAGCTTTGTCTGTCTTTTTGTAAGTTATGTTCTTGTACGAATTTTTATGAGGTTCTCAAAAATAACTTTGGGGATGTAGGCTTTATTCCTTACTAGCTCTTACCCGCGACATCGTCTGCATTTGTTTAAAGACAAAAGTAGCGTATGTCCTTCCCCAGGATATAATCTATCTCCTTCTCAAATTTTTTCACGAGTAGTTCAGCTGTTTACCTGAAAAGGGTAGCAAACGAACAGAACTTACTTTGATGTTTAAAGCGGCTTTAGTGGAGTTCTTAGAAATGTAAAGAGATTGCGCATCGATAAGTTGATTTAAAAAAAATGTTTGTCACAAATAAATTGCACGCGTGCGTACTGCGTAGTCACGGACACAGCTAGCGTATTTTTATGTTCCTCCTCGATCCCGACGATGACACCACCCTACTCCAGGAAGCCTCTAAACGTGCACAATCCTCAAACCGACCCCTATACCGCCCTCGCCGGCGAGGACCGTCGCACCCATCCCGTCTTCTTCGTCCCCAAATTCAGTCGCGGCTCCATAGCCCATCTCCCAGCAACGCCCCTAGTTCTGTTGCTTAGATTGAGTCCCCCTTCTGGCTGGAGGCCTTAAATGGCCTCGCCACTTTAGTCCGGTTAAGCAGTAAAAGTTCCCTCAAACTAACTGCGAGAGACCATATCCCTAAAAAAACGTATTTTTATGACATCGATATCGTTGTATATGTGTATATATGTGTGTATGTATGTATGTGGCTTTAGCAATCCGTTGCGTGGTCTTATTGAATTCATTTTGTAGGGACAGGAGATGAATGGTTTCAAATATAAAAGTCGCGGGGCGATCATTACTTATTCATTGTTTAAATTTAAAACTAGTCGTGTTGTTGAGTTGTGTCGATATCAATGTACGTATAAATTTATTGAGTTAATAAATAAAATATGAGTAGACACAAAAAAACAAATAAGTAGTAAATTAATAGATACGTGAGTAGTTAAATGTAGCAATCGGCGCGATGTATTTAATGTATAATATTCAACTTAAATAATATTCAATATTACGTAAAATAGATTAAAACTTTTACATAAACCTGAACTTAAACTACCTATACAAAAACATACGTAATAATAATAAAACTGAACAAACTCTGTTATATGACAAACTTAAATTTGGTGTTCGATCCCTAGACACGGCTATTGCACCAACCGCAAATAATAAGTTTGTAATAGTTTACTCTTGTTTTTTAGTAAATATTGTAATACACTCTATGAGCATTTCAAGCGTCATCTTGATGCCATTATAAAGATCAAAAAAGACATACCCTTTCTAGGGGACCACCTTTAAATTTTTTCTTTATTTTCATTATTATATTTTTGTGCAACTTCTAACTGGCTTTTTAATTAAGATTCAAATTAGTCTTACTTTATAATAATTTTTTTAACGGCTCTTATAGCACAATTTATTTTTATTTTCTTTTCTATGTATAACTGTCAAAGTCCACTATTGTGTCAAAATAACCTAATCTCAGTTTATATTTCAAGTATTCCTTAATTAGTGGACCATATCCCAAAAAATTCATAGGTAGTCACCGTATTTACTCTGTGGGCGGTCGGATTTACTGTGAAGTAATAGCTCCACGATTCAGCATCTAGCATTCAGCAAACAATTTAAATGTTTGTGGAGTTGATTCACAATACACGCACGTGTGACGTGGCTCCTGATAAACTCCAATGGTTTACAAATCCTGCGAATCAATTTGTATTAAAAAGTCCGATATTTGAGTGGTCTGTCGGTATAACTCTGCGCGGGCCGATCCCAATCAATTACACTGGCTGGGTGAAACGTTTTTGGACTCCAAATTTATATATACCTATTATTATTATTTCTTTTATTTAGTGTTTTACCGTAGGTAGGTATAAGCTGCGTACTGTACTATGTTGTTATTTTTTAATGTACCGGTGTGCATGTACTAAAAAAGATAGAAAGTGGTTATTTTATTATCTAAAAATAACTAACTTATTTTTGTGCCAACCAACGACTTCGTACGCGTGGAATGTTTTTTTCATGGGTTTTTTTTTGCACGGCACTAATTATTTTGCCTTACTAGGTGCCGCTTTATAGCATCAGTTATCTGCAGTAAAAGTTCCGTTTAAATAGGTCCAACCGTTCGGATTTTGTTTACAGTTTGATGGGCTTTAATTTTACGCGCGGAACCCTAATTATTTTTCCAAAATTAAAGTAGCCTATGTTACGCCTTTTAGCATGTGAAAGTTCCACCGTTCAGTTTATTTTCACGATTTCATGGGTTTTATATGTTGCGCGGAACAATAATTATTTTTCCAAAATAACCTACGCTTAAGTTACGAATCCTAGTATCGGCTACCTGCCAGTGAAAGTTTTGTTCTAATCAGTTCAACCTTTTGGATTTTGTTCACAATTTTATGGTTTTTTATTTGTTGCGTGGAACCCTAATTATATTTTCAAAATAAATGTAGACTGAGTTACGTCTTATGGCATCTGCTACCTGCCAGTAAAAGTCTCGTTCAAATCGGTCCTGCCGTTCGGATTTTGTACACAATTACATGGAATTTTTTGCGGCGCAGAACTCTATCGCAATCAAACACGTAATTCAGCATTAGGCACACTCAGTACCAGAATTTGAATGTAGTTAAAGGTAGTGGAGCTGTTATTACAGGTAGGGCTGAATTAAAAATGTTACTTGTCATGACCTATTCAGAATTTTGCCTTTCTTGATTTGTGAACATGCATTTTATAGCATGTTAATGTAAGATTTCACGCAAAATAGGTGTCACTTTAGGAGTGATATTTTTCTACCCACTATGCTACCGATAGCGGTTCCATAAAAGCATATACAAATTCAGCATTCGGCACAATTAGTACCAACCAAGCTATAAATAGTTTTATGTCTCTCTCGTTAGTAAATCAATTAGGTAATGTAATACAGAGTACAAATTGTATTAAAACACCTAGCTAATATCAAGAAACTCCAGAAACGACTAAGCGCTTGCTGCAATCTTGATCAGTGTCACATAACTTTAAAACTGCGGCTTCCGACGGACTCTGTGGTGCCAAGATTTGATTAAAACTTAATCTCTTAAGTGTTTCATTATAATTTTTGTGTGTTCTTTAATATCAATACATACTAGATTCTTAATAGATTATCTGCTAAATAATGTACCTACATTTCAATTCTTGGATTTTGATATGATTCCTTAATTTAATTTATCGGCTATAGAGAAGAGCAATAAAGAGAAAGATCAATGCCATAAAAATAGTGGGCATTTTAATGCGCCTGCGATTTTTATTTGACATTTCAATACACTAAAGCTCTGATTAAAACCAAAGATATCAACTGATTGTCATGTCATGGAGCGGTTGAGATTTTGTCCAGTGTCTCGTAAATAATATTTTGTTATAGTGAGTGATCTTTAATGTGTATTTTTGATGCCGTTGTGTGCAGAAAAGTTTCATTTAGTGACTGATTTATAGGAACATTGGAAATAATGCTATAATCTGACTTTTGGGTTAGGTGATTTATCATTTTGGTCAATAGGTTACCTCTGACCTAAAGGCATGTTACTGCTATTGCCGTGGATTGTGTCCAGAAACAAGAAGCATAAGAATGCATGACGCTAAACATTTCAATGGAACAAATACGAAAAATTTAGAAACTTCAAACACTACACTGGCAAAAGCAGTCCCTAACGACGATTGATTGCCATAGTTAAGAAGAAGAAGAAGAGCGTTGACAATTGACATCCTTTCTCAGTGGATGTCAAATTGACTAAAACAAAACTTTGCTATTTATAACCTAAACGTAGATTTTAAACATATACACCTGAAATAGCATGATAATTTGAAAAATAAGCTAAATTATTGATTGTAGGTAACTAAAACAATGGCTCTAGCCTTTAAATCTAAAAAACTTTGCGGTACCTTTTATACGGTCTGCCGAAATTACTGTGAGAACAAATCTATATATCAACGTAATGAAGAAGGAGAGCAGCCCCGTAAAGTACATGGACAACCCTACCCTGACTGGAGAAAGCCTTGGATCGAAAGAGATGGCGAATTTAAATCCAAGTTATCAGTATTTGTGGAGAAGAATCCAAGTACAGATGTCATGAACGCCATGCAAAACATACCCAACTTAAGTGTGCAGAAGGTAAAGGATTGGTGGTCACACATGAAAGAGGTTCAGGAAATACAGAACCAAAAGTACATACCAAAAAGAAATACTATCTTGGGCTCAAATTTGGCTGCAGTACACTTCTTTAGTTACCGACAAGCAGCTGTGAGGTAACCATTTTTATCATTTCCTAATTGTATACTTAACAGTTTAATCGTTGTGAAGGTCGATACTCACAACCCCTCTTTTATTTTATGCTTTGTTCCTTTTACAGACTTAAAAATGCAAAAGATTGGATTTCTGGTGACATAACTACACTGAAACTTCCAGATAGATATGTTGATGGATATTTGGTTGAGGCCATTGATTGCACTAACTTCCACCACAATGGTATAAGATATGAGGGCTTAGAAAACCTAACTGGGCTTACTTGTCTCAAGTGGCTATCTCTTAAAAACAATAAACACATAGATGTATGGTGCATTGATAGAATAGCTGGCCAGAATGGTAAAACTTTGGAATTCTTAGATGTAAGTGGCTGTAAAATGTGTGTTGGTTGTGTTATTGCACTAGCCAAAATGACAGCTCTTAAAATGCTGGTTATAACAGATCCAGGTGATAATTTCGAGGTTCAAGCAGCATTGTCTATGCTAGAACAAGAGAGGACTAATTTAATGATTAAAGCAATTGACCCTGAAACTAAGCAAGAGCTAACATGTTGATTTGAATAATTTAGTAATAGAAATACATTATTTTGTTGGATTTTTGTTTTCATTATATTAATAAACCAATAGTATTTAAATATAGAAATATAGTTTGCAGCAAAACTTGATAGCCCTCCAGATTTGATCGGTTAAATATGATCCAATTGATTGATTACAAACTTGCTGCATATTTCTATTGTTGGAGGTAGGAGGCTGATACTTAGAACCTAAGCAGTAGTACTTCGCATGATCTATAAAAAAAATTGTCTATCAAATAGAATATTTTCTAACCTGGCTTTGCATTCCAAAAAAAACACTGTATACCAACTACAAATAAAAAGGTAAAAAAATTGGAATATAAATAAAATACAAAAATGCTTTTGAGGTTTTTATGTTTTAACATAAGTTCGTACAATGATCCAATATGCTTGAACAAACTGTCCAGTCCACACAGCTATAGATTGGCATCTATTACGTGCACACATGAGTTAGTATTGCCGATGTTTCCACAATGTCTAAGATAAAGTGTATTTTATTGGTCCTTTTGTTGGATTGATAAACATTTAAAACTCACTTGCATATATCTGGTTAATGTTTCGATACCTTTTATCTCTTGCAATTGCTTGTCTAATTCAATCTAATGTTCATTAAATTGAACACTTACCACTAAATAAATCATCTAAATAAGATATTTACAGTGTACACCATTTTGACTAACAATTAGACTAATGCCTTATGTAGAAGAAATAAATAACGAATATGAAATGCTTTATTTAAAATGTCCTTTCGAAATAATTGCTAACAATCCTTAAAATATAAAATTTTGCTTGTTATATGCAACATACTTAATTCAGTCTGATATAAATCTGCGTATTAACCAGTTATTGACTGACAAAGCCTAGTCAACCATAAAGCAATGACTGCAATGTTGCATACAAGATTTGAAAGTCAATAAGGCACTTTAATATGCAGCTTATTTCCATTAAGATTCTTTTCATATTTGTTATTACATTAGCACACCAAAAGACATTCATTCAACACATATCAGAAAACAGAATATCTCAACAAGATGCAAACTTAAATATATAATGGACAGTATTAAACAAATTGAAACATTACACAAACACACTATCACAAGCATAAACCATGAAACAAACTTCACATGTTTACAATATGCAATTATAAATATAGATAGGTATTGCAATATAATTTGTAAATAAAAATCATTGTTATAATTAACAGATATTTTCATACAAATTCCTCCTTTTAACATAATAATTTTCGAAAAAATGTATTTAGTTCCCTAAAGATTTAGCATAACAGTTTGCAGTTTAAAAAAAATACACTTTTTGAAAATACCTTCACTACAAACCAGATTAACCGATTATGTATTTAGAAAAATAAGTTTAATAAAATGTTCAGTAGCTTACGGTTAATTGCCAAAGATTTTAACAGAAACTGCTATGTTTTTAAGACGAGATTTTAAATGAAAAAAAAAATGTATGTATTTTATTTTATTGATTATTAAATATAATATGGAACTATAATTATTATTTATTAAAATATACAGGTCGTTAGACGGATCGAGGTAGGCATGAACGGGCTTAAAATTATCAGCTTTACTAGCGATTTTTAGATTTAACACCTAACACGTCAAAGGGGACAAATCTTTCCCGCCCTCGTAAGGGACGCTCAAAATTATAGCTTTTTTACAAGCTATTAGTGCATTAGCGTGAAGAAATTACGATTATTTTTTATTGATATTTTCATTTTCTATCTTTTTCAAACGTCGAACTCACCACTGATAATAATCTAGTGTTCAGTTCAAAAAGTCAATCAAAATGTGTAGTAATTAATGAACTTATTATTTATCACCCGCTAGAATGCGTATATCGTTCTGCCTAACATCCTGTATAGAAACATATTAGGATAACAACAGAAGCATCAGCCGTAAATCAATTAATCAACAAATTAAAAGAGTATCGCAACTTGGTTAATACAATAGAATAAAGAAAATTTAGTATGTACGGTCGGTCTACTCTACACTATATTGCAGAAATACGATTGATTCAAACGACGGACGTTCTAAATTAGCACATCTGTTATGCTATGACTAACTGGTAACAACAGTTCTATTTAAACATTGGGTAATGTTAAAATGTATGATAATTATGATCAATTGACTAAACAGAGCTCCATACCAAATTCCAAAATGTGTGTGAACATTCACATTCTCTAAACATATTGTAATAACAAAGTCGATATTGTAATATTTAATGATTACACTGTCTGGGTACAAGATTATTTTCAAATTTGGTACTGCCCTTTGCTACGCGACTTTCGAGATATTATTATTTAACAGTGCGAAAATACCTCTTAGTATATTTTTAATAAATTCATTTCACGTCCGGACTCCTAAAGCAATTATCTAAATACTACGCCAAAGAGATCATTTTAAAAATACAATTTTGACTTATTAATTAATTTTGATCATACATAACATTTGTATTGGCCGAAATTTCACATGTATATATAAATTATATTTTTTTTCTCCTTTTTTATCTAAATTAATTAGCCTTAATAGAAACTTTGAGAGCCGGGAATTACCTAGAGCTAGTTTAAAATAAACCTAATATTTACAATGAGATTATTGTAATGTATGTATAAATATAAATATTAATTTATCTAGTGTCGATAATGATTTGAGCTGATTTCGTTTGTTAACCACTGCATTATAAAGTTTAATCAAAACTGTCACACCATTTATTGATAGAATAGTCATATTTACACAACAGTTTCACTTAGAAACATAATGTATGAATATTTCTACAATTTGTGTTAAATGTGTCTACAATAATCATTTGAACTTGGCATGAAGTAATTCAAATGTACACCACATTGCATCGAGTGAACTGTACACAATTAAAATTCTTAAATAAGTAGATATCAATATAATGAAAACATTGTTTAAACACGTGGAAGACCAACATCACAACATAAATAAAACGATACAAAATAAAAGTAAGGTTAGACACTTAAACAATAGTTAATATTATGTTCGCACCAGTCGATCGTTACCAACCACATTCCAACTTATTCTTTCATAGCTCATTCATAACAACCAAGTAGCGACTGTTTGAGCGAAACCTCTTCTACTGATACACTGAATCTCTTGCAAACTTTTAAAGGTTATTGAAGATTATGTATTCAAATGAGCACATTTTGGGGATAAATAAATTTAACCACATAAAATGTGCTACGTATGAAATCTTGTTTTTGTCATGACTAACTAAGAAGTCCAAATGTTTCGCATAACCAGCCGCTAGAATCCAAATGAAACAATCAAATCGCAACAAGCAGTAAAAATCTCGAATGAGATCTATTATATAATTTGAACGCAACTTGAGCTAAGGCAGATATAAATGGAATATTGATTAAAATACTAACTAGTCACGTAGACGAAAAGACATGAGAAGCTTAACAAATATTGCATCATGACACGCCACCAACCCTCCGACACTTAAATACAAATATACAAATAAACTTATTGAGATCGTGCCAGTATTGAAGTGTGCATGAGAAGTTATGAAAATGTATAGAGCTGTTAGAAACGGATTAATATTAAAAATTATAATAGGCCTTTCGACTTTTAATTTCCAGTAAGACACTTTAGAAGACACATTTAAGCTGTTGGATGAAAACAATCTCCGAATAGTACTCAAGCATAATATGTAGTATGGATAGCATCCGTATAACACTAATATTCATAGTTGTATGGATTTTAAGTGTCGACAAATCTATCGATATCATAAAAGGCAATCTTAGGAGGACTACCAAGAGCAAAATATTGACATACACATACATAATTGCATACATCACACCAATATAAGTACTCATTGATCACAGCTACTGCGAACCCTAAGTAAATCCAAACTGTTTGCTCATCACAAATCGGTGAAACATAAAACACTGAAGGTTCAGAAGCGATTTTAGCGTTAACTTCTTGATCATTAGATATAGTTAGGGCGTATAACTAAATGAACTTTGCACCAATGACGATACAATATCAGCCGACCGAGGCTCTTGAAAGACAGAAGGATGGAATCAACAGTGATAGCATGAGTGAGATGGCATATACATAAGGTCCGGTGCGTAAATGATTTATTTTTATGATTAATGTAGCTGCAATAGTAGTGAAACTGCGTCTTGCTACGGTCACTTTAATTAATGACATCCTTATATATCTCAAACCCTACCAGAGGAATAATCAAAATGTACAAGCTACGAAATCTTTAATAATATCTATACCGATGATTTCTGAACCATGATAGTATTCACAATGTTTTAAAACTAGTATGTTCATTTTATAAAATATATATTATATTCGATAAGTATACAAAATAGATAAATCGATTAACGATAGTGCGCAACAATGTTAAACTGTATACGAGAAAATCGATATTGTAGTGATGTTACCTTATCATCGTGTATTCCTTGATATATTGTAACATCACAACACAACATCGTACATTACGGATAAGATATTATTTTGAATTAGGTAATTATTAGTAGGTACTCTATGCAGATTAAATCAAATGAAGGATACTAAGTAATGTACAGCACGCCAACACGCATCACCATTTCTCATATACATCATTTTTATAACAGTTTTTTTTTTGTCGTTTTATTTGTTAAAATTATATTTTTTGGATAACAATAAAATCTTATATCCAAGTTCACTATACATTAATCTAATCAGTAATCACTGTATAACACGTTAAATGCAGTGAAGCATTCGCAACTTCAAACTCTTGTCGTATTATTCCACTTCATTGGTAGAGAACTTCACAGAGACGGACATTCTGGTGTTAGCAGTATCATGAAAGTGCCCGTTATATATTCATGTACATGTAAATATACCACTTTAATTGCTACTAGAGAAACTATACCTCATAACGTTGTATCCATATAAACATTTTAGTGTCGATAGCTATATAGAATATATATATAGACTATATGCAGTAGAGAATATTTTATTAATTGTGTGCGTATGAAATCCTGTCAAGTAACAACGTGGCGTGTCTACTCTTGGACCACAATGGAGATGGTGTACCCGCATCGCTAACTGGCCGTTGAGGTCGGCTGCAGGCTCGCGGATACGATTGGAGAATTCACATCTGGGACAAAGATATACCTTCATATAGCATAAACATACAATTAATTTATACTTATATACTATACTATATATTATTATAAAGAGGAAGGATTTGTATTTTTGTGGGTTTGTATTGAATAGGCTCAAACTACTGGACAGATTTCAAAATTTCTTTCGCCGTTAGAATGCACATTATCACTTATATTATACTAGCTGCCCGCCCCGGCTTCGCTCGGGTAGACAAAATATTTGATAAATGTCTATAGGCTCCGAAACGATTGAACCGATTTCAAAAAATCTTTCACCGTTAGAAAGCTAAATTATCCTAGACTCAATAACGCGAGGTATTGTGTCACACAGTGGAAGTAGCAATAAAAATTGAAGTAACTCACTGGTCGGCGTGTTGACCTCCGAGTGCGGGGTCAGGTTGGACTGCGCCATCAGCTTCTGCCGGACCTCGCGGATCTTCAGCTGCAGCGACATCTTCGTCGGGAATATGTCCATGTGAGTTGCCTGCATATAACAAAAGCTTCTTAGACACATTGAGAGTACAATAACATGCAATTAATTATTTTGTGGATGCAATTAAAGATGACAGTTCAAAACTTAAATTGAATAGAAAAATCGTTTATTCAGTTAAAGGCCCAAATAAAGTACTTATAGTCTACTTTAACTTTCGGTTCGGAAAAAAAACAGATGAGAATCGGCAACAGTACTCGTCTTTTTCGTGTAACAATCATTAATGAACATTATAATCACGTAACGGATTTTAATGCATTTTTCACTAATAAACAGTGATTTCTTTTATAATTATTTTAAGTCACATATACTTCATGTATATATTATAGTACATAAAATCCTACCCAATTTGCACCCGTGCAAAGCCGGGACGGGTCGGTAGTATAAAAAAAAGTGAGTAACGTTCTCAAATCTCCTAGAGAAGCCCGACGCCTCTCTCACCTTAAAGTCCACATATTTCAAAGTCTACGCACATCCGTTTTCTATGTCGTTCAATAAAATCAGTCTCTCCTTTTCATCTCTCGTGAAGGAGAAAACTCGTGAGCAAGTGTAGCAGTAGCGGTGGTTACCTGGAAGTGCGTGGTGGCCTGCGTGGTGGGGAACATGCCGTGGTCCTGGAACAGCTTGAGCACGAGGTGGCGGCGCTGCTCCAGCACGCGGCGGTGGCCGGCCTCGCCCCGCGCGCCCGCGCCCGCGCCCGCGCCCGCGCCCGCGCTCGCCGAGCACGGCGTGCGGGGGGACATCTCCTCCATGCTCTCGCACGCTAACACACAAACATTATTATACTACACAAGGTAAGTAACGGCGAAATATCTACCAAAAAACTAACAGCGTGCCTTGCGAGCACCACCAACAGATAATACGCGCGCCGCGAGACATAGGTAATACAAACGCTTTTACAAGAAAAATATGATAGAATAATCTGTTGATGGAAATTCTCAGCTGGGATTTCGTTAAATTATAATCTAACGGAGCAAAGAAAAAATCGTTACAAGAGTAACGATCAAATGAGCAATTGCGAATCCAGATATTTTTAAGGATTTTAATTAATTTTGATGTTTAATTTTTCTTATATAATTTCAACTCTTGACAAAAACAAAATTTTCTCTTGTGACAAACACCGACTCACCTCTGTAAGTGTCCAGATTGAAGTCTGGTCCGAAGAAGGTATTCCCAACCAGTTTGTTGGTGGTGGTGTGGGGAGTCCCGTAAGAGTGCGGGGTCGGCATCCCGTTGCCGTTGATCACCTCTGCGGATTCACACTGCGGAGTCACGACGGTGCTTTCTTCTTCTGTTAAAACAAACTTTGATTAGTTTTTATTCCATACCAGAGGTATCACTAACGCGTTGCCATAAGTACTATTCTGTGCTCACTGTGCTCAAATCAAAGTTACCGTTATTTGACTGTGGTCTTCTGTAAGATGACTTATTCTCTCTTGTTTATGTTCGTGGTGAAATTAATCACTCTAGTAGGTACTTAAGCTTACAAAACTAATTGGCGCAGGCTGTCGTGGATTAAATCCGGACCCATCCAGTCATATTTGTGGTTTATTTGTACAATAAAGTTTAAAATATGTGTAGACAACTAGACTCCCATAAGTGCTTACTTAGGGTCTAATTGAATAATAGGCTTGATATAATTGATAGTATTTGTTAGGGTGGTGGTGAAAGGTAGGTATGTTATGTTACCCATCTTGTTGTGTTTCTTGCGCAGGTATAGCTGCGGACTGCGGGGCACGGCCATCGCGCCCGGGCTGCAGCCTTCAGGCTTGAACTGCGGCAGCGTGCTGAACTTCTGCGAGAAGTTCACCGTCTCCAACACTCTGCACAGGTAATAATAAATAATATGTAGGCGTGTGTATGCACTTGTGTGCGTCTGCCTGTGTGCCTGCGCGTAAGCATGTGTGTACGTGTGGGTATGTCCGGGTGTTCTTGTCTGCGTGCGTGCGTACGTGCGCAAACTTTCATACTTGCGTGACAGACACACGCTTACACACAGACACACGCATAGCCACGCGTACTTTCGCGTAGTCGCAGTCAACAGACCCACACATACATATCCGCACACGCACCCAGTCACGCACGCACACACCCACTCACGCGCACCCCCCCGCACGCACCCACCCATGCATACGCACCCACACACGCACGCACACAGTGCAGTGTGTAGGGCGTGTTTGAGTTAGGGGTGCAGTGTGGGCTGCGTTCGTGAGTGAGTGTGGGGTACGTGAGTTGGTGATTGTTGTTGTGTGGTGTGCGTTTGTGGGGTGCGTGTTTGAGTTAGGGGTGCAGTGTGGGCTGCGTGAGTGAGTATGGGGGGCGTGAGTGGTGGTGTGTGTATATGTGGGTGACTGTTTATATTTACTTATCGCGGCCGTCTTCGTTGCCCTTCTTGAAGAGCGTCCTCCTGTGCGAAGGGCTCGGCAGTTCTCCTTCAGGCTCCAACGGCGTGGCGGGCGCGCTGCCGCCCAGGGCGCCCGCTGTACTCGTTGCCGGCTCGTTGCTGCCCGTCGAGCCTGTCGAAGTGCCTGCCAAATACAACGAATACCACTCTCAATACATACCAAATTAACTTGCTGTTACCAACACAAAATGTGTCATTATTGATAATGCAACACAAATACGAATTAAATAATGGCTGTTTCAGTTCTTGTAGATTGCGTTTTAATTATACTCGATCGGCGACTATCGATAGTCCAACACTACAACCACATTACATGGTTGGCAATAAAGGTTAAATATAGTAAACAATGATACCATAATTTTAATGGCTACCTCTAATGATGTCTATACTCTCTGCTACGCCGAGGGACTCAGTGTGAATAATCACACTGAGTCCCTCACGACGTACATATAAATGTATGTATGTTCGTACCTCTGCTGAGCCGCTTCTGCAGCGGCGCGCGGCCGAGCTGCGCCGGAGTAGGCGCCAGCGGGAACGGCCGACTCTCCTCGGTAGCAGTCTCCCATTGCCTGAAAATACACAATTTATTACCTCAGCTATGCTGTACTTTTTATATATTCAATCATTTTTACCACGTGGCATTGTAAGAGGCATTGGTAAAAATTCTGCCATCAAACAACATTCCGGTGTGAAAGGCACTGAAGCTAGCGAAATTATTGGATAATGAAGACGCACGGTGCAGTGCCGCGTGAGGTGGGCCGTATGCTCGTTTGCCACCTGAGTGGTATAAAAAAGAGCTTTTATAGTCATTCGAAGTAGCTTTCCCTTCCGATAAACAATAGCTCACCTTGTACACACTGATTGCCCGTTTGACTATATTTTTAACTTCACTGAGATACATTATGTTATTCAGCTTGCAGTGGATACGAAGCCAAATAGCAAATGTGTAACATTAAACGGATATAAGCCTTTGTAAAACAAGCTTAAAGATTCGCCAAATATCCTAAGATCCAAACAAATTACTATTTCATAAACCATCTAATATTCATCATTAATTTGCAATATGTAGAAATATACGCACGTGGTAGTCTTGGGCGCAGTATGGCTGTTGCTCTGAGACACTATCACGGATTGTCCGCTCGACATCACGGATTGACCGCTCGACAACACGGACTGGCCGCTCGTCATCACGCACTGTCCGCTCGTCATCACAGACTGACCGGTCGGCATCACGGATTGACCGCTCGACATCACGCATTGTCCGCTAGACATCACACACTGACCGCTAGACACGGTTTGTGCGTGACTCTTGTTGGGTTCCATTTCTGCAACAATAAATGTATGTATTATTTACTAGAGCCTAAACTGGATAATCTTACCCGGAGGGGGTAACCAACGGTACCCTATACTATATATACTATACTTATACAGCCCTATACTAAGACTTCGCTGTCCGTCGGTCTGTCTGCGAGCGGGCTGTATATATCTCATGATCCGTAATAGATAGGCAGTTGAAATTGTGAATTTCTTTGCTGCTACAACAAATAAAAAAAAATCTAAATAAATAAAGGGGACTCCCCTACTAGAAACTTTTTTTTCTCTATCTTAATAATGGTAAGAAGTAAAAGCTTGAAATGCTCATGGAGTGTGCATTGGTATATTAAAAAAAGATTATATATCATAAATAAGCGAATATTTACTATTACAAAGAGTACGGAACCCTCGGTGTGTGAGTCCAACTCGCTCTTGGCCAGTTTTTTATTTAGATTTTACTTATTGGTCATTCCTTTTAAAGCAAAAACTTCATTGATTTGTACAATTGTTCGGTCTAGCACGGTAAGGTAACATATTCAGCGATACAAAATAACATCTTTCTCTATAAAAGAACATATTCTGCACTATACAAGCTTCTATTCGCACTTCATGCCCTTTAACTTGTTACCCCTATCATTGTAGTTATTACGTAAATTACAAATCCATCTTGCGGCAGCTCATGTATTTCATGGTATCCAAACGTGAGTGTCAATATTTCAGTTCATTCGGACACTGGGTAGTGGGTCAAATTCAATCTTGCATGGATAGATTTCACACACAGACACCAGACTAAATTAAATAAAAGCTTGTTAAATCTTCCCGCCTTCCCACAAGGGTGCCCGAAGGGGTAGGCAGAGGTGTTACAACACCCACTTTCCACTAAAGATTATTTGGTAAAATAAATGTGTGTGAGACTGACCTGTGTTAAACTTAGGTACGTATAGTCGCTGCAGCACGTAGTGCAGCGGTGGTTGCTGGTCCGAGCCATCGCTCACCTGGCTCGGCTTTATCAACAGGTTGCCGGACGAGTCCACCGACAGGGTCAACGGACCTGCCAATAATAATCATTATTATAAATTAATAATATTACCTACATTATTAACAAAGGTTCGATTGGTTAAGATTTTTTTTTTTCATCGGATAGGGGAATGTTATGTGCAAGAAACATTACATTTAACTCCAACACAGGCAGGAATGAAACTTACTGGAAAAATCTTATAAAATAGATTGAATCTATTCCATGCTTTATTTTAAAACTATAATTGTAACTACTGAATGTAACAGAAACACTAATATTATCTAACATAATCGATTGTCATCATAAATAACCGTAGAATAAGGAATTTCATCCAGTCATTACATTTGCACAAGTAAAGAATAGCAGACGAGAGAGTACATATAACTTGCTATATACATGCTAACACTCAATAAAAAATAACTTGCTATAGACATGCCAACTCTCAATAAAAATAAATAAGTGATAATTACAGGATGGATTGTCACCAATATTCCTCTTCACTAGGGTGACACTCTTCAGCATAGCGTTGTTGTGGGGAGAAGATGTTGGCATGGTCTGCATCCCGCTCGAGATCACCTGCACACACCGTTCATAATAAACTTTTTATCATTCTATGTTAAGCTTAGCTATGCAATATTAAGTTCGTAATAATATTAATGAGTATGTACCAAAAAAAGACTATATATTTATATTTATAGAGACTGAATTTATAGATTTTATTAAACATGAACGTTTACAAAAATCTTGAATGTATAGTAAAGTTTGAATTTAGTTTTTATCTGATTGACTGATTTATTTTTAATAAATTCATCCCTCTTCAATCCAAAATGTAGAATCAAATCTGTTGACAGATTACATTGGACCGAACAATAAAAATAAAGAAACCCTTGATAGATGAAGGGTCGGCAACGCGTAAGCGAAACCCCTCCTATGTGAAACTCCTCCTATGGTGTTGCAGCGTCTATAGGCTACGTTAAACGCTTACCATCAGGCGGGCCGTATGCTTGTTTGCCACATTTAGTGGTGTAAGAAAAGAGGAAAAATTTTAGGAACCAATTCATTGACGTATTTGTCAAGTGTTTTGTTAGGAATTTTGGTGGCTTAGTCAGGGTATCGAGTGAAACATTACGGTGATTTTTAATCAGTCCATGGTATGTACCTGCACGTTGGCGTGTGTGGGCGAGTGCAGGATGGATGTGAAGGAGTCGAGCGCGGCCTGGTTGGCGGGGTTGGTGCCGCTTAACGAGATGCCCTGGACGCTGCTCGCGAGGCTTTGCCCGGGGAAAGACCACTGCCGGTGTTCACCTGCGCCAAACATTATTGATTCATTTTTGTAAGCCAAGACCTAATAAACAGCAATCACTTTCGTCTATGCACTTTTTTAATACCATTAGCAACAACAACTTCAGACTAGGTATTCTTATCGCTTTCGACTCTGTTTGTTTGGGAAAATGAACAGCGCTGCGCCGGTGAAAAGTAGAACTAAAAATTTGTATGAAAATTTGGCATGTCGCGAGTTACGGTTTCCAATACATAGTCACCAGTTATTTGTTTTCCAATACATAGTCTTGGGCGGGCTACTGGTATATTAAAGGAGCGTTGTCAGCAAACCTTATAGTAGGCCATCTTTACATTTTATTTTACAGTAAATAAGTTTAGTAAGGTCATTTAAGCAAAAAATAACACCATATATGCTTGTGCATTGTTTTATCTTTCCTAACCTTTGTCCATATTTAAACCTGGTAAACTTCATAATATTATGTTTAATCGCCATATAAAATTACCAAAATATAAGTGCTAATATTATAAACATTGTTCAGTGTGCAGACGTGCAAACTCATTAGCAGCGATCTTAGTGTGTGTAATGTAATTTACCGGAGTCAGCATGTGTGGACTTGAACGCGCCTCCAGTTGGCTGGAACACTTTGGAGCCGCCCGGACTCGACGCCGTAATCCCGAGAAGGTTGTCTGACGAACCAGCCCTGCAATATTTTTTATAATCAATAAATAATTGACACTAAGAATATCTTTAAGTTGTTACAAAATGATGCTGGAAACAAAACTGCACAATATTATTTTATTATTAGTTTCATAAATACCACTACTTATGCTTTTTAATGTGAAACATCCATTGGCACCTTGGCAGTAATACTGGGATCTGCTGGGCATCCTTTATCGGGCAATTTCTAAGCGACTACAAAAAAAGAGGAGGAGGTTCTATGTTCGTCTGTACGTAATTTGGTTTTTAGATAAATATTTTCATATATGGCAACGGACTCACCATCTACTCAACTACTCAAATAGTGGGTATTGTATTAAATCTGCCATTATCTTTATATATTCAAATACCTTGCTTTTATCGGCTTCGGCCTCCGCGTATGGTCGTGATGGTGAGGCAGGTAGGTGGCTTCAAGTCCTTCCGAGTCGGAGTCAGTGACCTTCTCGCCGCACTTGAGGTCAATCTCGGCACCTGACACCGGGATACTGGAGATGGACTGAACGCTCGTCACTGGCGGGTCTTCGATAGGCTGCTGCATCTAGGGTGGATATATTGATTATGCAAAAACCTTACACGAATGAGACTCTGAGTGAGTGAGTCTAATGTGCATTTTAAATGCGACTGTGATTTAACAGAGGTACTTTATAATCATCATTTGAAGATGTTGTGCAATACTTGATAGTGTGCTTAACCCTACTTGAAAGAAGGTTTATTTCGTTTTATACAAAAATAAAACACACTGTAAGGTGGAGGTAAAAAGCCTCCAGTCGGGCGGTTCCAATTTTAATGGGAAATCCCACAGGAGACCCCAAATCGCCCTAACTCTACCCCTAGTTACCTGTCTTTTTAAGGTCATGGTGAGATTAAACACTGTACTTAAGCTTAGAAAATGTCACCGGTACAGGCTGGGGTTTTAACCTGGGTCCACCAAATGACAGGCATTTGCTTAAACCACAAGGCCACCACGATTTCAATAAATGTGAATAGCCCTTATACCATTGTAGGTAAGGTAGCTTACCATCGGCTCATCATCACTAAGCGGCGGCGATCCGATGTGGTTGTAGGAGGCGACGGTCACCGGCAACTCGCTGGCGTTTGTCAAAGCACCACTGTTCGGAACTTCAGACGGAGTACGGGGACTCTGAGAACGAACAACATAGAGGCATTTAAATTACTCCAGATATGAGAGGTAATTTGAAGTAAGAGGGAACATGACAACGGGATAGCAACTTTTAATTCTGTCAAATTAGTTTAGTTTAGTTATTTCATACAACAGAATTGACACCATTGTATTATCCACATCGCAACCAATCAAAACATAAATAATGTTTTTTTTTTATACATGTATAATAAATAATAACCGAAACTCGAATTCGACTTTCGTCAACAATGTACGTCAAAAGTACCTTTTACTGGTTGTGTTTGATGTTTATGAAGCATAGTAAAGTATTTACCTGTGGCATAGATCCGGTGGGATCCCTGCTACTGGACGATTTCCTACGATCTTTGTTACACCATTTCCATTCTGGATGAGCTTTGAAGTGAGCCTCCTTTACCTACAAATAAAAAATACTATAATATAATTATGAGTCTGTAGTCTGTACATTTATATTTTGTAGATGTACAAAGCTTTATCCATCTAAAAAACTATAATTATTGGTGGAGCCAGATTCCTCGAAGATGTCATGGTACTTGCATGGTCAACTAGGTTTTGACTGAAAATCAGTAACTGAGTAATCTGAAACCTATTTCTGACATCACACAATGTCACGTTTGTATTGATACTTACTCGGAATCAACAGGCTTGTATGAAGCGTCATTCAATTTTAAAGAAACAAAAAGGTGTGCATCTTTTTTATAATTATTTTATTTTAATTTTTGTGAGCTTCCGATTGGCTTGGCCTAACCTAAGACAGATCGATAGAGAATCCAAAACTCTACCGAACTGCATATAAAACTCATTTTCCTTTCCATCGTCGATATGTATGTATATTTTTCGAGCACGCACCTCACTAGCGAGCTCGTTATACTTCTGCTTCTCCTCAGGCTTGAGCGAATACCACCACTCGCCGAGGATCTTGCTGACGGTACGGTTGTCTTGATTGGGGTGCATCTGGTGCACGATCTGGCGGTGACGCTTCGAGAATATCATGAACGCGTTCATTGGACGACGGATGCGACGCTCCTTCTGTCAATTCATAGCACATTAGTATGATTAAGGAGTTTGTTTATAGTTGGAGATCACACAACAACAATAAAAATATGTGCAGCCTACTAGTGATCTTCTTGCAAACACAATATATTTGGTACATGAGATATTTCTTAAGTTCGTATTATACTGTGTTTATACGAAGCTTGAATTAAAAAAAAAATGTAAACAGTATAATAAAATTGAGCATTAAATGCATACCCGGCATTGAAATATTAAGTAACATTGGTTACTTTTTTCTATATCCTGTATCGACGAGCAAGTGTTTCTCCTTCTTGTAGCAAGTAAAATGTACAATACCGTTATCAGTAATATTGCATGTATGGATAGATTTAAATAAAAACTGCAGTAAGTAAGGTTGCCAGTGCTCCATCAGGATACGCTGGGTTAGTAGTAATGCTGCTAGCACAGTGAGTCCTCATCAACAATATGGTTGGCAACCCGTTAGTGATACCCCTGGTATTGCTAGCGGTTATAGGCTACGATGACTGCTTAAATCATCAGGTGGGCCGTATGCTTGTGTGCCACCTTAGTGGTATAAAAAATAATAATAATAATACATTGAAGGTCACCTTAGTATCAGTGCTGGCAGGAGAGTTGAGGGAGGAAAGACTTTGCGAACGACGCTTGGATGATTCATCTCCGGTGGCAGTTTCTTCACACTCAAACACCTCATCGTCTTCATCAGTGCACATTGAAGTCACTGGGTCTGTGGGGCAGTCTGTACTACAGGCTGATATCATGTTCAGATGAAAGATCAAGTTTGTCTGCACCAACAGATGCCATGATTTAGTGCTATGGTGCCGATATAATGTTTTAAAACTATTTATCTGTGCCAATGTTTGAGTGTTCAAATTAATCATATAGGACGCATACCAATAAATATGACATCTATGGCAATCATTAGAGGACTGTATATCATAAAGTCTGATTAATGGCTTCATTCAGGTAAAAAAATGGGTTGCGAAAGTCAAATAGCAGACGCTATTCGTAACAATTTGATAATATTTGTCACAGCAGATAGGATCTAGTGCCGCCCCGACGGTGCTTGGTTAAGGCCATGCCAATGATAAAACATAAGCATATCTATTTACCGATATAGTAACGTTCACTATACTCCCGGATAGCTGGAAAGGTCCTAGAGTATTCGGGTTTGGGGTAAATCTACAGATAATGCAGTTACAACTTCAATAATTAATATGGTAGAAGCTGACTAACTATAAACTGATAATCCAGGCGTAAGATAATTTAAAGATAAGGCGAATGCCTTTGGCACTGTTACGTTTACAATAAACAAAAGTTTATGGTTGATGTTGAGAACAAACATAATTCTTTTAAATTGATTATAGGATAAGCTCCAGCCATCTGTAAATTTTGGAGTGTAAAACTGGGGACTCTACCTCCAACTTAACGAACACCGCAGTTAAATAACACTACATTTGTGTGTGTGTTTGTTGTTTGTGAGTGTGTTTCTGGTAAGTATGGTTGCCAGTGCTCCACGAGGATACGCCGCGCTAGTAGTAATGCGTATTCTAGTAATATTAACGGTATCCTAGTAAGGCTGGTGAATGATGACCGTTTAAATTAATGAACCATGTTCTCAAATTTGATGTTGATGGGTGACGGGAGGAGTCCAGTGTGCGGAGTATAAAATTGTGCGGTGCGTGCGGGTAGTGAGTAATGAATGTTAACTTACCACTGTTCTCCGATTTGATGTGGTCCTCAGTCTTGATGGGTGGCGCGGGCGTTTGTGGCGTGTGGGGGGTGTGCGGCGTGTGGGGCGTGTGCGGCGTGCGCGGCGTGCGCGGGGTCCGCGGCGTGCGCGGCTCGGGCGGCGCGGGCGGCGCGGGCGGCGGCGACGCGGCGCCCAGCAGCGGCACCAGCGACTGCCAGGGGAAGGCGCCGGCCCCGCCCGACACTGACCACACACACACCTACTTACTGCCTACTCCATCATTTCTTTATGATGTCAAACTTATATCGGTACACCTTGCCAGTGAGGCCGACTCGTGAGCAAACGAGATTACTCTCTTATGCCGCCACAGACTCGTGTGCCGTGTCGACAAACGTCAAATCAAAATACCAAAGTTGATAAATATTTAGTTTAGATCTTAATATGGCTTTAGAACGTCATTACCGAAAAATGCCATCTGAGAAGAAACAGCAAGAAACTCATTGCTCTGTCTTTTAGCAACATCAATCATAATATATTGGTGTCGACTCTGTGGTACAAATCACTAATTTCATTTGACAGGACTAAAGTCTTGCTATCCCTTTCTCATGCGCGGGGTTAAATAAGGATGGCAATACTTTAAGTCAAATAGTTTAGTTTAATGATTTCGTCAAAGAGAATCAGCATGTCGTATCATGCCGTATGCCTTAGTGGTGTAAAAAAATTGTATGTATATAACGTCATGCCCATCTATGCCGCCGCTCCACTCTTTCGTGTGTGCATGCGCGTATACTTTACACTACATGAATCACATCTGCCGGTCCGATCATCCTGTGACAGCCATATTTTTATACTACGAAAATGATGATGGTAAGCGTCGCCTATCCCTTTATACGACCACCAAATATTCACAATGCATCGAAAGTTGGTGTCGGTTAAAGCACTCTTAAGGCAATCTATCTTTTTTGGTTTTACCGGACCCAGAATTTACTGCTCAAACATTGCCTTAGAAAAGTGATCACTCACCGATAATAGCCGTATGCGAAGTGGGCGGGGGTAAAACGGGTAATAACTGGCTAGGGTGTACTATAACTGCACTACTATTCACATTGTTTACCTGAAACATACACAGTACACATTTATTTACCACCTGTATTTCAATACAACCTGAAAGTGATAACCTGTACAAAAGAAATACGACTTTGAAAATAATAAAGTGACATTACTGGCATATAAATACAGTATGTGCGAGAAATATTAGGTATAATTTTAATGGCAAGGGTTATTATATATAACTGATAACTCCAGACATTGGGTGTAGTATAAAAAAAGTTAGCATTTGTTTCTGAATTTAATGGAAATTTTAAGATTAAAAGATACTAACATGATCACCGTTATCCAAGCTGCGTTGTTCCATTTCTGGTTCGTTGTTGTTGATCTGTTGCGAAATGTGATTCAACTTCTGTTCTATCTGAAATATCACAAGGACAAGCGAAATATTTAGAAGGCGCTTACATTGCTACAGTCAACTTTACACACCAAACTCTTATAGTATTATTTACTATACATGTTGTATACTTCTGCGACTTCTTTTGCATATTGAACGTAGCTATTGTTGGCAATTCCCCAGTCTTAAGCCACTGTGAGTACACACATAATTCAATCAAAATTCGTTCAGTAGTTTCCGATAAAATACCACATGTGCCCTAAGCACCTGAAAAAGATAGGTAGGGCGAATTGGGATCTCCCGTGGGTTTTCCCATTAATAACGGAGCCGCCCGTCTGGGGACTGTACCTCCACCTAACAGAAGACCGCAGTGTAATAACACTACCTTGATGAAGTGTTGTGTTTCTGCGGTAAAGTAAGGTTGCCAGTGCTCCACGAAGATACGCTGGGCTAGTAGTATTGCTAGCACAGTATTTTTTTTCATCATCAACAACAGGGTTGGCAACTCGTCAGTGATATCCCTTGTATTTCAAGCGGCTATAGCCGACAGTGACTGCTGACCATCAGGTGGGTCGTATGCTTTTGTGCCGCCTTAAATTGTGGTATAAAAAAACCTATATTTAACAAAACGTATTTGTATCGTTAACGTAAACATTTCCATGGTTAACTATTTGTTCATGTTTTTGATACAAAACTCGGGAGTTCCGGACATACATAAACAAACAAGGTGACCATGGAACTATAAAATGAAATATAAAATGTCTCTGTTACTAATACGGGCGTACATTCATACAAACGAATGAGATCATACTCGAAAGTATGTGCAATATGCATACCTATACGCGTAGTAAGTAACTAAGTAAGTACGTAAGTACTAAGTAGAATTGAAAGTACGTATCATAGTGACATATACATACTCTTTCGTTGGGCACTTAAGAATATATTAAGTTCTAAATTTGTGTGTGCTGGTGAAAGGTGTGATACAGATGTTTCTGTTTTATTAAATATACGATATCAATGTACAGTTTATTTTGTATCCAATACATAGGATTTTATATTTCGTTGCATCATCTTTGGTAGCTAGTTACTTAAAATGTACTTACTTGAACAGTCTCCGTCGGCTCGTTTTTTATAAGGACGAATTTCTTCTCAATAGTATTCTGTGGTATGACGTAGAACCTCTTGATGGGGTCTTTGGCGTCGGGGTCAACGACCGACAGCAGCCGAGCTTGCATCGGAGCGGGCCTCACAATCCTATTGTTGTCTTCAATAACACGAGTCTCGGACAACTCCGGGGGTCTTTCAATAACGTTGCGAAGGATGTTGTTCTGCTGACCTTCCATCTCCTCGTCATCGTAATCCGGGACTCGTCTATTCAGAAAATTTTCATGGTTGTTCATTGGGGGAGACATTTCGTTTTCGCGTCTATAGTTGTATCTGTACAGCTTATCGACGTCCAGGCCCGGCTTAGGTCGTTGTACAACTAAGTTGTGTGCGAACTCGTTGCTCCTGTTATTAGCTATGGTGGTCTGTAGGGTGGAGTTGATGGTGGTAAGGCTGAGGGATATACTAGACGGCAGCGTGAGGTTCGGCAGTGTGCTTGTGGGGGTAATGCTCGTCTGTATGCTGCTCTGGAGGCTCAGCCCTGAAGTTTGTACGCCAATCACATGGTTCGGTTGAGATACATGGTTGTTTTGTTGTAATATTGTAGGGCCGTTGCGGTTCTCTACCTGGGAATGGAGTGAAGTTTATGTTATGACGTCATTACGTTTACACTTCTGGCATTATAATTGCCTGTATCATCTAAAAATAAAGTTCGGAATTCGCTATTGGTAGGTAAGTTTATTAGAGTTCTACAAAACCAACACAGCCAAAATAATTTTGTAGTAAGCAGTTTAGAATCATCGTTTTATCTTGTATGACACTATACATTGAAGAAATCAGACTTTTGTTTTAATACATATTGTAACATAATCGTATGAAGATTAGCAAAAAAAAGAAAGATATTTCCAATATAATAATCCATCTATCACTTTTCAAATTGAATATTCCAATATACATTGGCATATACATATATGATCGTGTGGCGATTGTAGTCTTCTCAAATACAGGTAGTTTTGTAAACCTGTATGGTTGTAAATACGTAAATATGAATACCTGATAATGATAGTTGGGTCCAGGAGACACCCTGATGACGCTGGTCGCCACCCCGCTTACAGGCGGACTCACACGCCCGGGCCGCACTAGTTCAGGCCTAAAACAAGGAAACAAATCACATATTACCAGAAATAAAAGAAATTGTATAAAAAAGGCTTGTGTAATCTAGATGGACTCTGCGACTTAGTGTATTTTAGGACGAAATCCAATCTGGTTCCCACCAGTTGCCCCTGAAAAACAACTGGTGGGATAAAAATCTACATTGATAACTCTATGTAAAATTAAAAGTACACCTAAGTCTATCTCGCTGTTAAAGCCAGAAATAATGTTACAAAAATGTTAGTGTTAATGGAGCTTGCACCTCAGAAGATGTTTAAGCAAAACTGTACGAAAGGTAACTTATTAAAATTACTGGCCCCCAAAATACTACACCGCGTATTTTGACGCGGTTGTACTCAGAACACGAACTTTGCAGCTCAAACGAAATGTTATCAAAACGGTATGTTTAGTTCCTTATTAATAAATTTTCACTGTTAGGTCTCCAAAATTCAAATAAAAGTAGCCTAAGTTACGTCTTGTAACATCAGCTACCTGAAAAGTGAAAGTCCCGTTCAAATTTGTCCAGTCGTTTCGTAGGTTGTGTGTGTGTACCTTATAACGTGGTGGTGGTAGAGCGCGGCGGAGTGTGGCGGCTGCGGCGAGGAGATGGGCACGAACACGTTGTTGCGGAGGCCGGGCGAGCCGCCGCCGCCCACCGGAGACGCGCCCGGGCTGCCCGACCGAGAGCTGCCCAGCGACACTGACACACACACACACACATATTATAAGAGAGGTAGACTGAAATGGGATCTCTCGGATGGGTGATCTCTGGGGGTTGTACCTCGACCACACAGAAGACCGCAGTCAAATAACACTGTGCCGGTAGCAAGAACATCTTTCGACTACGTATTCAAAAACGTAAATCTCAAAATGTTAAAATGTTCCTAAAATTTTTTAGTTCCACTATTTCACCGCCGCACCGATGTTCATTTTCCCATACAAAAATAGTCGAAGGCGATACGAATACGTAGTCACAAGTGTGACACTTGTGTTTCTGCGGTGAGTAAGGTTGCCAGTGCTCCACAAGGATACGCTGCGATAGTAGTAATGCTGCTGGCAAAGTGAGTCCTCATCAACAAGGTTGGCAATGCGTAAGTGATATCCCTGGTATTGCTAACGGTCACAGGCTACGGTGGATTACCATCAGGTGGGTCGTACGTTTGTGTGCCACCTTAGTGGTATTAAAAAAACATGATTATTTTATACATCTAGACGAACAAGTCATGCGCCTAATCGTAAGCGTAACCTGTATACGTAGCAGATGCAGTTCCACAAAGGGACTTTTAATCGTAAAGTCACGCTTATAAGGAGTAGAATAACTATACCTCGTCGATGGCAGATAGGGTTCGAGTCCCATAAATTGCCTGTTGATACATTTTTTAGGTTACAAATACATAATATGAATAGTGATGATAATTACCGAGCATATTAGCGGCCTCTGTTTCGTCGGGGTCGAACCGGCCAGTGACGCGGTAGTGCGGCGGCGTGGTGTCGCTCTCACGTGACGTCTCATCGCCTTCAACGCCCGTGCCGCTCGAGGACAGCGACTTGCTGCTACTTCTACAACACACACCAACACTATTACACACACGAACACACAATGCCTGTTTACAAGTTTCATGAAAGACTGAAAGAAGAAAAGGCTGGAAGTATAGGTCCTTCTGACGGAAGCTTTCCAATGAACTTTAAAGAGGTCACGAGCTGAATCTCATCGTTAAATGGTACCCGAACAGAAGGTTGTGTTGCGATGAGTAAGGTTTCTAGAGCTCCTCGACGATATGCTGTGCTGACAGTAAGGAGATCGTATGCTTTTCAACTAACAATTAGGCACCGCGCAAGTGATACTCCTGATATTGAAAGCGATCATAGGCTACGGTAACGGCTTAACATCAGGAGGGCCTTATGTTTGTTTGCCACCTAAGTAGCATAAAAAAAATTGCGTTACCTCTGATGGGGGGTATGTGTAGCCCCCTGAGCTAGCGGCGTATTGGAAGATCGAGCGACGCCCCTCAGAGATAGATGCCTCGAGCAGAACCCTCGACGCTGGCTCTCCTTAGTGCAACCGTCTTTAGAGCAAAGCCGCCGCCATTGCTTGCCGTTGAATTTCTTGCGTATGCCCGTCGGCGTCGACACCACGTCACCCTTCTTATACTTGTGCGGAGTTGCCGCTTGAGATCTGAACCATACACAACACAAATTAAAATATAAATAGGCAAAGACAAATTAGTTCAGAACCATTTTCTCTTCTGTTTGTGAATCGTTGTTTTTTGTTTAACTTCTAACCTTTTTTTGTTTAATTGCCGAGCTTTAGTGATATCAATAAAATAAAAAGTTTTTTTTTACCTTTGCGATGCGCGGTCGAGTATAGCCAGTACATAATATAATGTTTACATACAACGATCTGAACATAGCTAGCGAAAAAACTAAAAAGTCTAAAACTTTAAACTGTACATGCCATGTAAATCAATAGATAAATATGTAAATGACGACTGTCATTTCCAAGAGTGATAATAAGATTTTGTTGTACGGTGGCATCATTGGAAATGGGCACACTCTTAATACCAAAACACGCGGTTTTAAATAGTATGTCTATCCAGTCGGCCAATTATTTTTCATTCTTTCGGTAATAGTTCTAAATCGATTGTTTTCTTAAAGTAACTTTTCCGTACATGCATACCCAAGATACAATAGACTTCAGAGTTATCATACCTAGGAGTAGGGGGTTGAGATCTAGGAGTGAGGCTGCGTTCCAGCAGACTCGATGTGCTGCCACGGCTCTGCAGACTGCTGCGCTTACTGTTGTTGCAATCTGGTCACACAAATATAAGACTTTTGTACTAGACAGTAGGTATTTAATCAAGCGGCTACGATAAATTATAAACAATGTATAAGATACAATGCAACACACGGCAAATATTATTATTTATTGCACGCCATTCGGCAATAGTGACAATGTGATGTGTAATATTAGTATTAAACGCAGTCTTGCAACGATCTATTTCTAACAAAGGAGATGGCAATGAAATGTGTCAGAATTAAGAAATTACTTGTAAATATAGCCATAAGCAGGTTAACACACACTGATAAAATAATGTATATATAATATGTATTGCTCTGTCTATCAACATTTTAACATTATTATAAATGGCAATATTTGTTAGTTATCTTTACAACCACTTGATGTCCAATCACCAGCAGAATTGCGAACAGAGACCAAGTAGTAGTATACGTTCAGTTTCCTATCAGGATCAAATAGCTTTAATTTATATCTTAGATCAAATAAAAGAGGTAGATAGAACTTTGCGAACAAGAGAAGTGACGCCGTTTAAAACTACGCCTTACAGCAGTGTTTTTCAACGTGTGGGTTGCAACCCCCTGGTGGGTCGCGAAGCCTGTTTAGGAGGGTTGCGGAGCTCCTATAGGGGAGTTGCAAAGGTTGGGAAAGCTACTGCAGTAAAAAAAACGATGAGGTTTAAAAAGATCTATTAAAAATTTTTGACTTAAGGACATAATCATTTGCATAAAAAAAATTTAACGTGCCTAATTAAGTATTTATGCAAACTTTAATTATGAAAATAAATAAATATGTTGGATTAATTATTTGTCAGAAAATAAAATACATGAAAAAAACTACCTGTCGCGAAATATTTCTTCATACTAACGGGGCCGTGTCACGCACACTCAAAATTACACGCATACACCTACGTCAAATACAATGAAACTACGCCTCGCTCACGTACTACATGTTTAAAAAACCAGCGTAAATTCGTTGTTCGCATAGATCTATCTACCTTTTCTATGTAATCTGAGATTTATGTAGAAAGAGACAGACATAAATATTTATCATTATTTCTTTGGTATGTCGCAGTTAAACTTTTAATGGTATTTAAAGTACATACAAATTAATGCAACGTTCCGATCCAACACAATAAATGTCACCGCAAGGGCAGACTGCGCGGCGGCGAAAATTTATCTATATGTAATTACTTTCCAGCATTTAACCTGCGTTGTCATATGCAAATATAGTTTGGTGCTATTGTGGCAGTTAAGTGAAAACAAAACAAGAAGTGCATAAACTCAAGTTAATATTTTTTCTTCTATCTAAAACCTATATGAGTAATGCAGCCGCATGAGTTCACAAACTCTGGCAATACAAGCTACTGCTGTTCTTTTTATTATTATTTTTTATAATTAAGAGCAATCAGTCACAACAGTTTCGTGGTATATCCTGCCTTCAGAAACCCTAATTTAAAATAGTTTGTCACATAAGGCTAGTATTTAATCATTTAGAGTGACCTCCCTTTGGAATTTTCATTGAAGACTCCTACCACATAATTTTATTCTATTATAGTACTCGTTACAATGATTATTTATCGATAGATCCGACGCAATTTAGCGACTGCAATACTATGGGAAAATTAGATGGCGACAAATATAATTCACAATACTTTAAATAATTTAATACTACAAACACTAAAATTGACGTACCCCTTATGCATGGTTGTTGACATTCATCCAAGTGTTTTAAATAACAACCAAAATATTTTCCTTAATTGTATTCAAAGATTTCGATAAATTTCAATTAAAAACGAGAAATTAGGAATGTCATAGCTACATAATTCATGCAAAGAAATGTATATATACAAGTGAAAAGACCTTACAATTAATGTTGTTTGTATATACAATCTTACCCATATGCGAAACATCATTTGGAAACATAATATCCTCTCGGCGCAGGTCATCGTCGCTCTCGCCATAGTCGTCGAAGGTGCGCTTGCGCAACTCATCCATGGAGCCATTGGAGAGCGCTCCGACAGTCACCACGCCGGCGCCAGGCATTGGAGATGACGTGTAGAAATTGTCGCCACCCATCTTTAAAATAATAATAATTAATGAGTAATATCTTTATTTCTCTCTTTAAATGGACCAACATTTTAGATATTTTAAAATCATTGTCCTTTCTTAATTATGATAAACCATTGTATGAGACTGGTCCGAGAGAGATTTATGGATGGTTTAAGGAAAATTTATACAAAGACGACGGCTGATAGAGGAATGACAAAGGAAAACATTACCGTCGACAACCTTTAGGATAAAGGTAAAAACGATAAGGATGAGCTAGCTAACAAGCGTTCGGTAAATAAGAACAACAATATGTAATATAATATCACTATGTACTAACTTCTTTACTGAGATAGGCTAAAGAAAGAAAAGAGATGAATGTAATACAAGTCAGTAAATTGAGATTAGATATTTCATATACTTTCTAGATTAGGTGCCACATTATAGTTGATTGCGCATGAAGATAAAGTTACAAGTTACAACATAATATGCAGAAAAATACCCGCATATTATGTTAGGCTATCGATCATTGTATGCCCTGACTTGAACGATTTATAAAAGCTAAGAATGCTTTAGATATAAATAAAACCTAGCTATATTTATGCATAGATGGGTCAAGCTAAGTCAGCGCTCATGAGAGAGATTGATTAATGTTAACGAAAGTATTAGACAAGAGCGAAGGCGGTCCTATACTATTTATCCCAAAAACTACGACGTAAGGGTAAGGTAAGATCCCCTAAATAAGTAATAAATCATTCAATTTAAGTTTTTCATAAATATATAAAATATAACACAAATTACAGAACATTGCATCAAAATTACTGTAGTCATGAAGCTCCATTAAATATTTTTTTCCAGTGGTAGATTTAACTAGCTTACGCCTTTTTTTGTTTATCTCTTTTGTGGTAACTTACCTGGACAGGTTCATGCGTATGCATACGATAGTGCTGAGTGTGCAGTGCGGCCGCATGCGACCCAGCGTCTTCTAGCTCGTCTGCCCACGGCGGCTGCAGGAGGCGGATATCGGCACGTTTCACCTCTACCACGTCCGTATCACCATCAATCACCTATACATAAAACATACTTATATGTACATTCACGATGAAAGTACATTTAGCGAAATATGTATATGTGAAACTAGATTAGCGCGTCATAGCCACGATCATGTTTATCATCACTCTCTTTCTGTGTGTGATAAGTAATTGCCGCACCTCAAGCAAAGTGTGTGCCACGACACACTGGTATACCGTGGTCATTAGTTGGTGTGCCTCGGCAAAATAAGACTATTTCATAAAGTTAGGATCTCAATAGATAGGTGTTTTGTTTCGATTCCAGCACTTACCAATAAAAAAATATTGATTAATAATATTTAAAAATTGAATTTTAGATTCCAATTCAATCCAAAAATGTTAAATATGTACCTTGAACTCAACATGTTAAAACTACTAATAGCAAATGCCAGAATATTATGTGTATCAACAGGAATCGAGGTATAAAGATTAACATGGGTAAAACATCTGAACTGACTATTTTTCATTATTTATAAATATATATTATTTCATGATATAAGCTATTTTATTTGTATGTTGACTGATAATGCTAGCTGATACAAGTCCTCGTCCAAGGATAATTAAACAATGTATACTGCATTGTTTATTAAGAAAAATACCGTTTCATAGAGTTCCCATGAACAAAATCTGGCCGGTTCCATGCACGCCAACGTTGACGTACGAATGCACACGTGCGCTCAGGCACGCAACTGCTAACATTACATCCTTATAAATGTACTTTACTATCGTGGCGTAAATAAACAGTCATACGCGCTATCTAATATCGTGTTTCAAAAATAACTACGCTGTGAATTGTGATAGTAAATAACGAGTATGGAAATATTTTTGTAGCTCAGGTGATATGAAGATGTGTGGTTAGAAAGGATATTTTAAAATAGACAACTATAGAACACATTTCAGATAGAATTCGTATCATCATACGTTTTTATCGGACGTTCATGAATGTACAATAAATTATAATGTTTAAATTAACATTTTACGGTCTAATGCGTTTTGGTAGAATGCAGAATAACTTGCGGTGACATTTCATTTCTGAGTCACAAATGAAAAACATAAGCAAATAAACAAAATTCAATTAATCACACAAAGGTTAACAAGCAATATCTTAAAACGCCCAGTGAGATCCTTTCACCCAATTGGAACCAGTCTACAAAACCACCTATGTTCATTCAACTGTTTGAAATATCCAGAGAACATTTAGATACATATATAATAGAGCTCCACATATCGCATGATAAATCAGTTATATGTATGAAGTTATGAAATGCCCCCTATGAATCACCGTTTTGCCATCATGTTGCTGAACAATTTCATGAACCAATTCATTCACTGATAGGGCCACTGATATGTCGATCTTTATGTCATATTGTCATGAAAATTGTGGAGCTCTGACATACATGTACACACGTATGTAAATGTATCTCCATACAATATGGACATAATCAAGCCATAATAGTAGGATATAGGTAATTTTATTTTTTTCGTCTGAACTAGCTTGTTTGTGAAAATATATCCTTGACTGAAGGAACACTTTACAGGGATTATTATGAAGTAATTCTCACCTTGACTCTTATCCTAATTGGTGAGTTGAGGACCTCGAAGACGCGACCCTCGACAAACACATTTTGCACATTTTCCCTGGTGGGATCCGCACTCCTGACCACACACGCGGAGTCTATCAACAGGTGGCTCATTTGCGGGCTTGCGTCACTGATCACGTCGAACTTGTTCACACCAAAAACATCACTATACTCGACTGACTCGTTTTCGTGCCCGTCGAACTCTACAATAACTTTGCAACCGTCGGCCTGACGGATCACCCCGGCGATGTAGAGGCCGCGCTGCTTGGCTAGGACGCGGTGGTCGCGCCACTCGGACAGGTCGATGAACTGCTTGAGCTCGCGGGCCGGGGAAGGGTGCTGCACGATGGGCGACGGCTGCAGCACAGGCCGTTGGTAGGAAGGCTGGAACTCCACCGGCAGGGGGGCGTTCACATTGTTGTTGTTCATCTGAGTGCAGTTCATCTCCTCGAGAACCGAGGGGTCGAACTTGCGCTTCTTGGGGAGGTTCCGCACGGGCTGCGCGGGCGGCTGCTGCGCGGCCGGCGCGGCGCCGCTGCTCGCGGTGCCCGGATTGGTCGGGTTGGCCATCGATATGCTCGGGGCGGGGTTCGAAGTTGACTGCGACAGGCTCACTGTGCCGACGCTGCTAATCACCGACGCTGGGATCTGCCAAACGAGACCTGTCGTCATTATTACCATTATGCTATTTTCTACTGGAACTACTAATCTCTACTAAATGCAAATAAATTTAATATTTCCATTTCACAATATAACGATGTCTAGTATTATATATGTTTAATTTGTACGTACATTCGCATCCGTGAATTCCCAAAAACTAATAAATTACCCCATATGGTGATGCGTTCGTAGATAGGCTCAAGCTAAACGGTTTTTTTATATGACGGCACTACTGAACTTTTTTACTCATCAGAAATAACCAATGATTGCTAGGATAGGATCTACAAACCAGAACTAATAGAAAAACAAGTTATCCAAATACCTACGTTAATGATATCATATAAAGCTTTATTTACAACACAGTATCATCACAGTACACAATGTATACCTACTTATATAAAACTCGTATTTAACTGTTCATTCAAGATGTTGTTATTTTTCATTGGCAGCATATTATATCCTTTTAGAGGAAATCGGTAAATATAAACCACAATGAGAGGGATATAAATGCAACATCAAATTTTAACAATGTAACAATTACTGACCTCTTGTGCATATTTTATCTCCATTCAACATACATTTGAAATTATTAAGTGTCGCCCATAATACCTACTGTACAGTTGTAAACTATATTAGACAGTGACACATAATAATAAGCTAGGTAGTACAAAATTATAATTTGATAACTTATTTGTTACTCTACCAACTAAGTAGGTATTTGCATGATTTAATATTGTGCAATAATTTAGAAAAACAAATCGATTAAGATTGAGAGTAAGGTGATAGCCTAAACATAGTGCAAAGCGCTAATCGTTAGTTATTAAAATGTATTTATTACACATTAAGGATAAAAATAGGTCATGCCATGCCATATCTTGCTTTTAAAGTTTATACGTAGGTACAAAAACTTCTTTGTAGACCAGTTGTAGACAACGTTTGCTTCCGATTCCGTCCGTATAGATATAAGGAAACAAAGCCGTCCAGCCGTTGAATAAAATAAAACCTTAGAATACAGTCTATATAACACAGGGATATTGTTACTTTTACTAATTAAAATATTTTAGTCATACGAATGTATGTAATCTAAGTGTATACGCGTTTTTTTTATTATTAACTCAACTACATACATATATGTTTTCAAATATAGAAACACATAGAAAGGAGGCAAGAGAGTTCAAAAGGCAGGTAAGTACATACCTGGTCGTCAATATCAGCGTAGAGGGTGTGAGTGCGGTAGGGGTGCGCGGGGGCGGAGGCCTGCGGCTGCGGGGCGCCGCCCGCGGGGGCTCGCTGCATCACCGCCTCCGCTACCACCGGTCACTCATTGCACCGCCAACCTGCTCACAAATAACCTCAATATCAAAAGCTGTTAACCTAACCTAACACAACACCAACAATAAAAAAATTGGCTTAGCTTAAACAAATCATTTTAACATTGCAACCCCAAGATAATTTCATAAAACCTATAGAAAGATTGTGTGAACATGAACTATGTACATGATCATTATGATTCATATAAACAGGGGTCTACCAAATTTCATTTCAAGAATCTCCGAGCAAAATGCTGTCATACGTTCAAACGGACAGATAGAAACAGTAATTATAAAAGGGTTTTGCCATGAATCTAATAACTAATAGATGATCTAGAAAAAAAATACCCTGTGCTCATAATCGAACCCAGGAACTCCCTCTCGACTTCTCAAGCCAAGCGGTCAACCGCCTCGGCCCTCGGCCACAGAAGCGTTTGCGGTATGGTGATAAGCCGAGTCTTGTATAGGTAGGTACGAAATATTGATACACTACATTAAAATTCCATGCAGCAAGGTAACCTTCATAGAATCCATGAAGGTCGCCTCTAAGAATATACTTTTGTGGGTTTGGTAGGTACCTTACCTACTTTGTATGCAATTGAAAATGAATCGGACATTCACACATGACACTCGATGTTAGTTGAGAATGTATAACAATATAATTTTAATTTGATTTTTTACCTAGAAAATTTAATTATCATAACGAGCTTGTTACCAGTTACTTTATTAGATGTCTATAAGTTAATTAGTAATTTCACGACTCCGCTTCTACGTACACGAACATTTCTATACTTTATTAAAATTAAACTATTGATATAACACTTTACCGCTACGTCGCAGTCTATCTACCTACGTTCACGACATCATCAACTAATAAAATAACGTGAAAACTTATAAATGCCACAGTGCCCTTTAATCGTTAACCGTTAGCTTGGACAAAAGTTAATTGACAATAATTTGTTCAGGCACGCATAAAGTGCGCGTCCGCATTAATCCACGCGCAACACTAAACCCCGCCCACACAAGCAGTACGCAGGCACATTATAACGGAACTAAAATTTTAACTGAAGTAGGTACTACATAAATTTATTCATTAAACTGTCGAGTTTTTAAACCGCTGTAGAACGCAGATTTTACATCCATTACGCCGATTTGTGACATCATAGTAGGTAATCAATGTGGTGTAGTTCTAGTTCTGTTAGCTAATGTATGCAGCGCGCGTACCGGCCGGGCGGCCGTCTCCACTGAATCATTGCCTATCTCACAACCGCATCGCAACGTTCAGATAGTGACCTTATTGAGGCGGCGGAACACTCCGAGGTCTCCGTTTTACGTCTGTTCACTTGTGGCGTCAACAAAGTGACTAACCCATTCTCATCATTTATAATTTAGATAGGTATTCGTTTATTTCTTAAAGCTCCTAAGATCCTCGCTTGACCGTGTCATCAATATCCTTTAAAGTGGCTTAAATTTTACTTACTCAACAGTTTTTTAATTACATAATGGTAACATGTTCAATAATACTGAGGATGTAGGTACCTTATTAGTTCCTTTATATAACGGATCTCCTTCAAACAACCGTCACGTTGTTGTTAGCACGAGAAGAAAACATTTTTTTTTATTTATGACTCAATTTACGCATACTAAGTATTCTCAACATTTGATCTGTACGCTAAAGAATTTCCGGAACCATTATCTTTCATGAGTTGAAGAAGCTGATTAATTTATTATTATATTATGCATAGGTACCTGAATACTGTCGCCTGTATGCCACACGTAATAAGAAGACAGACTGACAAAATGCTATAAATTCCTGTGCTGACTGGTGAGTCATATCGCGACTTACTGCAATTTTTCGTTTGTACATTGAAATAACATGTAAAGCTGTAAGATTATTTATGTGTCTGCGACAGAAATCCATAGGAACTTCAACGATTTCGGGATGAGGTCTCCGATGATTTTATATTTAACCATATTTTAGTCAAATATAGTCCAATTGGGTTATAGGGCCACGCTAATGGTACCTGAATTACACTCCGGAAATTAGATTCTGTATTTATTGTTATTATTACAATCAGTATAATTATTGTTCTTATTAAAAAAAATGCACGTAGTTCTTGCCAAAGAAGATGGGTTCAGTTCAGATATAAATTAATTCGCATCCTCATTAGTAGGTAAAAATTATTCAATTACACTACGTTACGAGCGAAATATATGGCGGCAAACACATAAAACGTGTTAGATTTGACTTGATAAAAAACGTATAGAGAACCTGACGGGGATGAGATTAAAATCAACGATAATAAAAACCGAACTCAGACACAATCTCTCGCTCGTCTCTTAATTAGGTATTATTGGATGCATGCAGCGAAAAAGATTTTAACAAATTTTATTCACACGTGTTTTTTATGACAAAAATATCTGTCGTATGTTGTTCGTGACTACAGCCCACAGGTTAGTTAACTATTTTAAGTTATTTCAAAATAGATTCAGCTCGGATCAATAAACCTGATCTTTTGTTTCTTTGTAGGACTCGTATAGTTGCATCGATTGCATTTCTCTGCAGATCGCTTCTCCCAAAAAGGTCAATTTTAAAAGGTCTCGAGATTTGTAATTGATTATCATGAATATTGATAAATTGGCTCTATGCGGACTTTTGCAGAAGCATACTCAAGCAAGTCTGGAAGAATGGTATATATGCCGCCGAGAGAGGTTTATTTACGTATACATATATGAGTTGCATCCTATTTCCCCCGACTACGGTCAAACAAGAGGAGACAAGAATGTACCTATTAAAGGAAGTACAGTCATAGCACCACTCTCTCATTCGGTCTATTTTAATAAAATCGATAATACTGATGATATTAAGCGTTGTCATTAGCATCAATGTAAGGAAGAGATCACATCTTGTGATAAGGCCGCTAATTGTACCGATTTATGTACGACTAGCTGTTTTCCCCGCGACTTCGCCCGCGTATCAATACAATATATAGCCTCATACGTTACTCAGTAACAATGTCGCTTTTGAAATCGGACCAATAGTCTCGGAGCCTATTCAATACAAACTATAAAATCTTTAATCTTTATAATATTAGTCTAGATGTATTTTATGTTACCCAGTTATTGATTTTGGTGTACAATAAAGAGTTAATCTATCTATCAATAGGTTTGTTTTCACTTTAGGAACGTAACTAATGCAATAACTGTCTATGTGTAAATTATGTTCGCTAATATTGCATGGAACAAGACATGGACACTATCCGCGGTTTTTTTTAAATTTATTTGTGACTGTGCAAGGGGTTTAAGTTTATAACAACAGTAGCTTTTGCCCGCGATTCCGTCCGTGTGAACTATGGGAGAAAAGTGGCAGTATTTTTTTCTGGAATAACATAGCTATGTTCTTCGGAGGGTTGCACTAGCATCTTCATAGTTACCTACTAATTTCATTCAAATCCGTTGACGTTTTTAGGATTGACATTGCGACCATTAAATATTGTGTGTATAATGGTGTCGATTCTGTTGTTCAAAATTACTAAACTTGACTTGAATTTGGCAGATCTAAAAGTCTTGCTATCCCTTTCTCATGTGTGGGGTTAAATAAGGATGGCAATATTTTTAGACCTGTCAAATTAGTTAAGTTTAGTAATTTAGGATAACAGGATCGACACCACTGTCAGGGTTATCTAAAAGGAAGATCTTAAATCATAAGTATATCATAATAAGGTACCAATCAAACCAAAACAGAAGAAAAACCTGAATCAAAGTCATCATTTTAAATTAAACCAAGGAAAATGATAATGAGGTAAGCTGTAAACATGTAGTAGGTAATATTTAAAATAAATGTAAATAGGTATTTAAGACCTGGCCATGAAGTCCTGGTTGATAGATGCTCTGGAACCTCATGTAGTTGTGATCACTTCATTTGCATTGAGAACAGACAGAAGATCAGTCAAATTTAAAATTTACGGAGTTGAATTATTAAGTCTTGCAGATTTCAATCTACTAAAGAAATTACATTAGGCATGTAACTTGTCAGGTCTAATTTAAAACACCCAAGTAATAATACATTATGCAATGTTAATAAGTAGTTTACCTACAGATTAATACACATACAAATAGTCTTCTCCTAATGGATATTTCAATTTGCCATATTGTAGGCATTGAATAATTTTTCTTTATACATCGAGGGTTACCATCTATCTGAATATCTCCAGATTTTATACTTGGTTGTAAAGATATTTAATTTTCACATTAAACTATCTACTTAGTAATAAACAAAAATATTTATCATATCATATCAGTCTTGATTTGTATGAAGACTAACCAATTCTTATTCAATCATCTACTAATTGTTATGTGACACATGATCATCTGATTGAAATGTCTGGCTTCATATGGACTTTCCAAAGTTAGAAATGGTAACCCTAATATTTAATCATTAACAAGTTGAAACATGTTTGGCCTAAAGCCTGCCGGCCTTGGTCAAAGTATCTTACTTCAAAGAGTATGTAGGTAGGTTGTTTGAGATAATACTTGTTTATAGACAATATAATATCCTGATAATATTGTCTGCTATTGTAAATAAAACCCATTATAACCGTTTCAAAGAATGAAATTAAGGTATAAGATCAATTACAATTTGCTTATTTATTAGTTGCTGAGATTGTGAAACTTGTATGCAATATTCAGCCCCTAAAACATAATTTATATTATAGTAAAATCACTGTATCTTGGCTGATGCAAAATCATCAATGAGACTTAAATTACTATGTTTGTCTTTTATAAACCTACTAGCCGTTACCAGCGGTTTCGCCCACATGGTTTTAGAGGAAAAAACTTAATTATGTAAGAAGAGCACTCTGACTGAGCAAATTAAAACCATATACAAACTTTCAACCCATTTCTCCCCCATAAGGATTATTTTTTGAGACAAAAGAGTAGCCTATGTCCTTCCTGAGGTTAAAATCTATCTCATTGCCAAATTTCATTACAATCTGTTCAGTCGTTTAGTCATGACAAGGTAGCAAACAAAGAAACAAACAGAGTTGCTTTTGCATTTATAATATTAGTATGGACAAGATTGTGTAATTACTTTATCTATGAGACAATGTATTCACTATCT